>CM039676.1:374630199-375830199 GCA_022496015.1 Hordeum marinum | reverse complement strand
CCAAATCACACAAAGCCTGTCACTCATAATCTTTAATCTTAATATTAATTGTAGGTTCCCACTCATCATAAAGCTTTCTAGGTATAGAAACTTCCAACTCAAGTTTTTCTTCAAAAGGCTTCATCATAGCATCAACAATATGTTTAGTAAAAGCCTTGTTTTGATTATAAGCATGAGGAGAATTCAACATGGATTGCAACAAGAAAATACAATAAATCAAAGAGCAGCTACCATGATTAAAGTTTTTTAAATCCAAATGAGTGGCTTCATTGCTATTTAAAGTTTTGACCTCTTCGATCCTACTTTTATCAATCTAAGCATCAAGATCTAAAAACTCTGAATCATTGGGACGCCTTTTAACTAAAGTTGAGTCATCTCCAGTCCCATTCTTATCAAGATCAACATTGGAAAACAAAGATTCAATAGGAGTCACATCAATCACTTTAAGATCTTCATCAATATTATCACGTGAACATACTTTTTCAAGCCATTCATGCTTAGCACAAACTCTACCGGTTCTTTCCTTACAGTCATCAATAGAAATTCCCATAGATTTTAAAGACTCATTAATACCATGCTTGGGTGTAATAGATCTATTTTTTAAAGAATCAATCTCAAGAGAAATTTTATCAATGCTTGTAGCCAAATCATCAATCTTGAGCAATTTTTCTTCAATCATAGCATTGAAACCTTTTTGCATACTAATGAATTCTTTAATATTACTCTCAAAATAACAGGGTATATTATTATAATTTCCATATGAATTGCTGTAGGAATTA
This sequence comes from Hordeum marinum, assembly GCA_022496015.1. Taxonomy (NCBI): domain Eukaryota; kingdom Viridiplantae; phylum Streptophyta; class Magnoliopsida; order Poales; family Poaceae; genus Hordeum; species Hordeum marinum. Next base: position 375,829,420 of record CM039676.1, on the reverse strand, counting down.
CCATAATTATTAGAGGAATTACTAGGAAACGGTGTAGCGTTGAAATTACCTCTATAAGCGTTATTACCAAAATTGTTCCTACCAACAAAATTCACATCCATAGATTCATTATGATTTCCAATCAAAGAAGACAAAGGCATATCATTAGGATAAATAGGAGCACTCTTGCTAGCAAACAATTTCATCAATTCATCCATATTTTCACTCAAAGTATTAATTTCTTCAATAGCATGCACTTTTTTACTAGTAGGAGATCTTTCGGTGTGCCATTGAGAGTAATTTGCCATAATATTATCTAGGAGTTTAGTAGATTCTCCGAATGTGAATTTCATAAAAGTTCCACCCGCGGTGGAATCTAAGAGATTCCTAGAAGAAAAATTCAATCCAGCATAGAAATTTTGTATAATCATCCATAAACTCAAGCCATGCGCGAGGCAATTCCTAATCATAAGTTTCATCCTCTACCAAGATTGTGCAACATGTTCATGATGAAGTTGCTTAAAATTTATTATATCTGTCCTAAGGGAAATGATCTCTGCGGGCAGAAAGTACTTGGAAATAAAAACATCTTTACACTTATTCCATGAATCAATACTATTTTTAGGCAAAGATGAAAACAAAGTTTTAGCACGATCTCGTAGTGAGAACCGAAATAGGTTGAATTTAAAAATATCATTATCCACATATTTCTTCTATTGCATATCACACAATTCAGCAAAAAAATTTAGATGGGATGCGGCATCTTCATTAGCAAGGCCAGAAAATTGTTCTTTCATGACAAGATTGAGCAAAGCAGCATTAATTTCATATGATTCCGCACTAGTGGCAGGAGCAATCGGAGTACTAATAAAATAATTATTATTAGTATTAGAAAAGTCACACAACTTGGTATTCTCTTGAGTCAGCGTGACAAAGCAAGCAATCAAGCACTTAAGCAAGCAAAAAGCAAACGGGGAGATGAACGAAGAAGGGCGAAAGGCAAATCTTTTTGAAAATCATTTTAGAAGTGGGGGAGAGGAAAATTAGAGGCAAATGGAAAATAAAGTAAATGCAAGAGATGAGTTTGTGATGGGTACTTAGTATTCTTGACTTGCTATGTATCTCCCCGGCAACGGTGCTAGAAATCCTTCTTGCTACTTCTCGAGCATGCCTTGGTTTCCCATGAAGAGGAACGATTTGATGCAGCAAAGTAGATAAGTATTTCACTCAGTTTTTTAGAACCAAGGTATCAATCCCTTAGTAGATACAAGTGATCCACCAGTAGATATACATGCACAAGGAATCAAAGTCTTGCACCCAATGATATAAAGGTGTTGTCAATCCCTTCACGGTTATTTGCAAGGATGAGATCTAGTAGAGATAGATATAATAGGATACTTGAATGGAAAGTAAAACTAAAAGTAAAAAACAATGCAGCAAGTATTTTTGGTGTTTTTGGTTTTAGGTCTGAAAATATAATGTGGAAAATAGACCCAGGGGCCATATGTTTCACTAGATGGCTTCTCTCATGATGGCAAGTATTACGATGGGTGAACAAATTACTGTCGAGAAATTGATAGAAAAACAAATAATTATGAAGATATCCAAGGCAATGATTATGCATATAGGCATCATGTCCGTGACAAGTAGACCGAAACGATTCTGCATCTACTAATATTACTACACACATCGACCGACTCCTGCCTGCATCTAGAGTATTAAGTTCATGAAGAAAGAGTAACACATTAAGCAAGATGACATGATGTAGAGGGATAAACTGGAGCAATATGATGAAAACCCCATCTTTTTACCCTTGATGGCAACAATAGAATACGTGCCTTGCTACCCCTACTATGTCACTGGGTGAGGACACCACAAGATTGAACCCAGAATTAAGCACTTCTCCTATTGCAAGAATTACCAATCTAGTTGGCCAAATCAAACCAATAACTCGAGGAGACTTGCAAAGATATGAAATCATGCATATAAGAATTCGGGAAAGACTCAAATAATATTCATGGATAATCTGAACATAAATCCACAATTCATCGGATCTCGACAAACACACCGCAAAAGAGTATTACATGGGATAGATCTTCATGAAGATTATGAAGAACATGGTATTCAGAAGCAAAGAGAGAGAATAAGCCATCTACATACTAGCTATGGACCCGTAGCTCTATGGTGAACTACTCACGCATCACCAGAGGTGTCGTGGATTTATCACGGCAGATGTCCGGGTTAACGGACTTGGATTTGAGGCCATCGCTAACGTGATGGACTCAAAGGGGTTAACAAGGACGAAGGACACGAGTTTACCCAGGTTCGGCCCCTCAAGGTGAGGTAATAGCCTACGACCTGCTTATGTTTGTATAGCTTGTTGTATCAATTACAAGGGAGCTAAAGCTTGACCTAGCTCTCGATAGCCTGACCTCTAAGTCGCCCCGGGTCTTGCCTTTATATACCGAGCTCAAGACCACGGGTCATACAAGTCGTAGCCGACTCTTATTACACGTCCGAGTCTGCCTCTATCTTCTCTTGCCTATCCTGACCAAGTTGTCCCCGAGCGGCTTACACGCTTGGGTCTTCTCATCCGGGCCACCCTACCGACCCATCATGTGAGCCGCTACGCTTGTTGGGCCCTCCGGTCCTCACAGCTCACCCTTGGGCTGGCTATGAGCCGTTCGGTTTAACCCGGAGCCCTCCAGGGCGGGTCTCACCGTGGGGTTATATCCCCAACATTAGGCCCCAGGTTGATTTGAGCTTGCTCATTTCATCCTTCTCTTCTGTTCCTCGGCAAGTCGCCCGGTAGTGACCCACCGTGACATCATGTGGACTCTGCAAAAAAGATTCGCTGACGCATCGCCAAATCCTTCCATTAAATGGTTAGCCAAAAAATCGAGGCGTCCGCCTCGGTCGGACGATTTGTATCGCCTAGATTTTCGAGCCTGCCCTGTTTTCCTTTTAAATAGGACTACTGTGGGCGGCATTTCCTTTCTCCCGCTCGGGTTGTCATCTCCCTCTTCTCCGATACCTCTGCTCCTGCTCCGGCGCCATCTCCGTCTTGTCGTCAACTGGCCGCTGCATCAACCTGTTGCGAACCAGAGTCCATCTTGCGCTCCTATCGCCAGTAAATCTTCTTCCCTTAGACCCATAACTGTCTCCTGTAGGGTTTCTATAAGCTCCGCTGCCGTCGTCGCTTAGAACTCGAACTCCCTTGTCTCCAGCCGTGCTCAGCGTATGAACGTCAGCCAGTCGCCTGACCTCGCGGTGCCGCTGCGTAATAGGCAGTGAGTAATAATACATAAATCGGTCCCTACTCAACCTGCCCTTTTAGGTTTTCGTCTGCCTCGCCCGTTCGTCCTTAGGTCTTAAAATAGAGGCATTTTTCCTGCTTTTGTAGATCTTTTATTTTAGCTGAACTTCACGAAATCTGTTTCCTGGGACTTAGCCATTTTTCGCTCCTCCTCTTTTCTTTGTTAACTCACCAGGCCCCTCCGGCTCTCATCAGCAGGCATATTATTTGTAGAACCCTTAAAATTGTAAGCCATCATAGATATATATTTTGCTCTTGACTCGCCAAACTTTTTAATTTGAACAGTCCTTAAGCCGCAAGTATGTCTCGCGCCTCCAACTCATGCAACTGGGTCGGGTCTTGCATCACAGAGAAATACTTATTGGATTTTGTTCACGTGGGAATCCTTCCTTCCAAGGAGGTCCTTAATTGGCGGGCCCTGGGTGATGAAACGCGGCCCACTCCTCAAGAAGGCAAAGTAGTGGTCTTCTCTGATCATATCGAGCGAGGATTCATGCCCCCCGGCTCGAAGTTCTTCCGTGACGTCCTTCACTTTTACAAGCTTCACCCCCAAGACTTGGCCCCCCAACTCCGTCTCCAATATATGCAATTTTCAGGTGCTCTGTGAAGTCTATCTGCAAGCCAAGACGTTTGTGGGATTATTTCGAGAGTTTTTCTACGCCAACCGACAGATTGGGGTGAAGGCCGGTCCGAGTCTAGAGCTTTTCGGGATCTCCATTCAACAGCGTAGGGATATTACTTTTCCAGCCATGCAGATGCCGAGTCATCCAAAGGACTAGAACAAGACTTGGTTCTACTATGTAACATTCCAAATTTTGGAATGTTATAATAAATATTACAATGAGTGTTTGTTTGCTTGAGTGATTGAATTGAGTGAAATTTGAAACTTTTAAAAACTTTTGAATGAGAGGGAATGGCATGACTTTCCCATGTGCTTTTGAATTCAATTTCTTACATTTCAAATCAGTGAGAGAAGATGACATGACTTCTTCAATATAAAAAGATTTGAAAAGTGAATTTGAAAACAATTTTAAAATTTCCTGATATGGAGTTCCTTTCATATTTGAATTTCCAATTTGACGTTTAAAAGAATTCAAACCCCTTGAAAAAACTTGAGAGGAGTAATATGACACTCCAAACCAGGGGTTATTTTGTGAAGTATTTGAACAATTAAACCAGGGAGTTATTTGAAAATTTATTGCAAAAGAATTAAAAACCATTTACGCATTTTCTGAAAATATTTTTTTAAAGTATTTATTTTGGCCATGGAAAAATGTTCATTAAATTTAATTTAATTCCCTGATCATTTTGGTCTATAGAACTTTATTTTTGGGAAATGTTTTGAATGCCTTAATGAGGTTTCAATTCTCTGGAAATTACAAAAGGAAACGAATTTATAGTCTTAATAAAAACCTGCCGGCCCCACCTGTCTTAACTCCCCGAAACTGCTCCGGGTACGCCGCTAACCCCGCCCCCTCTCTCTTTGTCGCATGGGACCCCCGACCGATCGAAAACGCCGCCGCGGTCTTCCCATTCATTTCCTCCCTCGTCCGCATTACCTCGCCGGAGCAAAATCACTGCCGTGATCTCCTCTTCCCTTGCCTATTTTGACCCCGAGCCGCCCCTATATAAATCCCTGCCCCGCCGCACCCTATCCCCCCCCCTAAAACCCGAGCTCCCTCACTAGAACGCCGCTCCCAACCTCGCCGGAGTTCGGCCACCACCGAAGCTCCTCGAGCTCGTGCTGCTCCACCCCGACACCCCCGCCGCCTCCCAAGCCCACGAACCGCCCCCCTCGCTCACGCGCACCTCTCGGTGCCTTCGCCCGAGCTCCGCACCCACCAGAGCCCCTTTCCCCGTTGACACCCGAGCGCCGCCGTCGACACCATCGCCCCCGAGTCCCGCTGACGCTACCGTCGTGCTCGTCGTCCTCTCCCGCGTCGACCGGTGCCATCAGACGCACCGAAGGACCACCAGAGCGACGTCCCCATCGACCTCGCTGGCTCGGACATCGCTGGAGCATCGCCGGAGCTCCCCTCCTCCTTTGTAAGTCACCGAAGCTCTCTCCTCCGTCCGATCTCTGTTAAACGGTTAGGATTAGAGGTCGCGTACCCTTCGGTTTATTTTAAAAGAACAACCCGGTTTTCTTTTAGCTGTTTTGACCAAAGCGTTTTCCTTTAAGTTCCAGCCGTCCGCTAGTTTAGCTCAAACGCGCACACCCCGTAGCCAATGAGAAAGCGCCACGTAGCACCCCTGTTCTTTAGATTACGATTTTCTTTTCTGTTTTATTTTCTGAAATAGAATTAGTTCTCTTTTTGTTTCCTTTGTATCTTTTATGTTTTTAGGTGTTTTAATTTGATTCTTTTTGCATTGTGTCAAAAATTTGTTATAGTTTCTGTAGATATAAAGTTTGACCAAATTTGAATAATTTAAAATTGATTCAAACAGATTTGATTCAAATCTTATTTTCTGAATATTTTGAGTTTAAAATTTTATTTTGAGTTGATTATTTTTGCTACTGGTCATTAGTGATCTTAGTTATTAGTAGGTAGAATTTGAGAATTTTTATAATAATTTAAATTAGTATTTTTAACAAAACAGATTCTGTTTTAGTTCTTTTAGGTTTATTTCTACTCTTTTTGTTTTAAGTTTGTTTTAATTTATTTTCTTTTATATTATTTGGAAAGTATTATGTTGTTTTATGTTAGTTAGCAGAAGTACTTCAACCAAAATTATTTTTATGCTATTTATTATATTTTTATAGCATGAAATCAATTCTAGTTCCATAATAACTTGCAAATTGATTTCATTGCTAGTTTGACTTCTTATTTGAAAATATTTTTTATAAATTGTTTTATAAAATATACTTTCTGATAACTTAGTTGTTATATATTTTGTTTTCTGTTATTTTGATATATTTTATTTTTTTAATTGTTGCTTAGTTTATTACCTAGAAAACCCATGTTGTTTAGAGTGTTGTTTTCATAATGTTAGTTGCTCTTCAAAAGTAATTATTTTTTCTAAGTAAAATATTTACTAAAATACTTTTGTTAAATTTTATTTTGCCTTTGTTTTTGTGTTTAACTTTTGAAAAATAGGAGTTACTTGTAGAGAAAACCAACTTTAGTTGAGTTGATGAAACTTTGTTGTTTTGTGTTTTGTCTTAAGTATTTCCTTCATCACAACCTTGTCGCTCTTGGTTTTGTGTTACTTTTTGATTGTTAGAGTTGATTGCTAGTATGTTTGCTTATATGAAATGCAATATTTGATTATATAGATTTTCACCAGAGAGTGATAAATAGTCTATCAAGTAATTTTCTGAGAGCGATATTATCTTCATCAACAGTACATGCAAGTTCACTTTGACCATCTATTTCATACCTATGTTTTATTGCATGTAGTGATATCATTCAACAAATCCCTCCCGTAGGGTTATTGAAATTCTTGTAGTCAAGTAGAATGCATGAGGTAGGAACCCACCACTTGTTACTAAAGCCCCGAGAATGTTAGTTATTTTATGCTATGCTAAAGTAGACGGGGTTGGTATGAGTGTTCGTGAGTGGTGTGAGAAGGAGGACTCTACGTCAAGACGACAACTTCATGAAGGCATCTTCAAGTCCTGCATCTTCAAGACCTCAAGACTTCGAGACTCGAGAAACAAGTTTTCAATACACACTACTGGATGAAGGATGGTTGATTGGGCATCCCTGGAGTAACCAGTGGATGGCCGGGATGCATGGAGAAGCACCATGACATCTTGCGGAAAGCTTCACCCAGACTCAAAGAGACAGATGAATACTTCATGCCCAAAAGCTTACCTGTGTAGCCACAAGTCATTATGGGCTCTGGCTTGGTTGATCTTTGTTGTGACTCTGGCTAGGGAGTGCTACGAGATGTAGTCGATGTTAGGAAAGGATGGGCACTAACAGTAGTCAGGGAAACACTCTGAAAGACCATGTTTCGTTCATCGTGTTCTCAAACACCCGGCAGTGCGAGGACTTACCAGGAGGGAACGAATCTTGTGGGTAAAGTACACAACACTCTGCAGAGTTAAACCTAATTGATTAGTTGTGTCCCCTATTACGGACAGTTTGAGCTTCTAGACTTGGATCTATCTCTGAACTCTCAACACTAGACTGATAATTAATTGTGGGCAACTTATGATACTTGTGGCAATGAAGACATTGGTTGGCGGAACCATGTCTTGTTAGGTAACTCTATAGTGAAACTGCTGATATTCCTTTGTTGTAGGAAAAGAAATAAAATCAGCTTTTATGCAAAAACTCAGACATAGAGCCACAAAGCCTTACTGCATATAGAATAGTTTTTATCTTCTGTTCTACTATGGTGATCTTGTAGGTACATTCAATGTACTGACCTACACGGCTGCAACGTCTCATGTTGCAGATACTCTTCTTCGACAAGTAAGAGTACGATTTAGGGTTACGGTCTACACTCAACCTGCCGCTAGTGTTATTGGGACTCCATTCCCGTTGACTGTTTCCGATGAGATTTTGAGGTATATATCAATTTTACGTTAATTACATGTGATTGTACTATGATATATACATTGATGTACTGTGTGTGCCAGCATACTGATACAGGGATGGCACTGAACACACAAAGGCTTGACCTTTCCAGGTCGGGTCGCTACATACTTCAGAGCTTCCGGGCTGGCTGGCAGCTTCGGAACATGCAAGGTACGAGCCGGCTCACGCCAAGATCAAGGACCTCATGGCCAATGGTTTAACCGGGCTGGATTTGATCTGCTGCTGGATTTCTTGGCAGATTATGCCCTTAAGTCATGGAAGCCATCTCATGTGTGAATACGAAGGCAACTATGCAAGTTCACTATGCTTCAGCCAATCAACACTCATGGAGGATGACATCACCACCGTCATCCGGAGCCTTGTCCATGAAGCATCCGGATCATGCAGCGCCATTGGCCTGGTGCCTTTTAACGCCAAAAATCCGGCTCCAGATGTAAGACGACTCTTCACAACTTTTCTCCTTGTCACTTATACCTTTCTGACGCATTACTATTTAACCGGTTTAACCTTTCCAGGCCAACTCTGATTTTGGGAAGAAGGAGTATGTTCCTCCTTTGAAGAATCCCAAGAAGAAAGTTCTGGCTAAGAAGTTCAAGCAGACCGCCCCACAAGAAGGATGGTTTGACCCGCCGCAATCGTCCGACTCAGAGGTAAACCTTGGCCGGTTTCTGCCGTTTTATTACCTTATTTTACTTACACTTGTTTTACTCACAGGATAATGTTGAAACAAGCCACGCCAATGCCCCTGAGGTAATCTATATTTCCTCCGGCTCAGAATATTTTATCCCCCGTAGGCCGCGGCAGGTTATTGGAAAAGTTCCTTTTTCTCGTCCTCTTGCTTATCCGGCTCCCTATTTTATTTTGAAGAAGCAATAACAGGTTGAGCATCGCCAGAACCGGAGCGCTGGTTCTACTAAACTTATGTCTGGCTAGCCAAACTCGCCAGCTCCGAAGAACTGCCCCGCAGAGGTATGTATCTCCCTTTAATTTATCTCACTTTGCGACCTCGATGCTGTCTCATCTTTCTTAAATTGTCTCTCAGAAATCACCCTCTTCTGGCGACTCTTCGGCGACCGCTCTGCCACCTCCCAAGATCAATCCATTGCAAGTATTTCTTTTAGCTGTGCATTTCTATTCCCTTTGGCGGTTGTACCCTTGGGTTCTGACACTTCATGTTCTAGAGGGCTCAAGCAAAGCGTCGCAAGACGAACAAGTCCTCCCCTAGCCCTGTAGCCCAGGAGCTAGAGCATGAACAACCGGAAGAGTCACGACCGGATGTAGATCCGCCAGCCGCATCCAGTAGGCCAGCTGTTGAAGATAACATCCCGGAGAGCCCTCCAAGGGGTCCTTCGAAACCATCGAGTCCTGCCTAGATGACCTAGACCACTGCAACTCCGAACGTCGTGATCACCGGGTCTGCCTTTCAGTCTCCCCCGGCTCACGTGCTGACCAGGCATAAAGAGCCGGTCGAGGCTTCAAAGAAGCTAGATTTTGACTCTTCTTCCTTTGAGAAGATTGCGGCCGAAGAACTTCACGCTGGTTATGTGAACCGGCTTTCCACCAGCCGAGATCTGGAGCTTCAGCTGGTCAGCTTGATCAAGAAAAAATATGAGGTACTCCTCTTCTTGCTATAACCTTACTTAGCCCCCAAGGGTCAGCTCAATCTAATTAAGAGTTGAACCGGGTATTTCCTGATCCTCTGTAGAAAATCTAAATCCATAGTCCCCAAGGGCCATCTCAGCTTGGATAAAGTTGAGTCGGAGCTTCATTGTAGATAGTTTGAACAGCCAACTGTAGCCCCAAAGGCCGACTCAATTTTGATAAAGTTGAGCTGGAGCTTCAATGTGGATAGTTTTAGGAGCCAATTGTAGCCCCCAAGTTCCGGATTAACTTGATGAAGATGAGCCAGAACTGCACTGTAATCTTGGAGATCAAATATATATTAGCCGCCAAGTGTCAAACATATTGCTTGCAATCTGCTTGAAACTTGCATAATTTTGTCTTAATATTCATCATCTGATGAAATTCCATCCTGGCGACTTATTCTGCATTTGATATGCCACAGGAAGCTTTAAACGAGGCCGGGTCACAGTTAACGGATCTGAAGACCAACCTGGCGGCTCAACAAATGGCTCGAAGTGCCAACGATGAATAGTGGCAGCTCCTCTTTGAGGAGTTGGCCACAATCAAGGCCGACTTTGCTGCCTTTAAAGAGTCGGCTGAGTCTAAGAAGATCTCTTTGACCAAACGGGCGGATGGCACTGATCAACGGCTGATAGCTGTATCCGATGAACTCCAAGCTCTGAAGCGCCACATTACCAAGATGACAGCCGCCCTCTTTGGTAAGCTTCTAACAACTTGTGCTTCAATGGCTATATAACACTTTTACTGGCGACTCATCCTGAAATGTCCGTCTTATGCAGGCCCTAGGAGCCGACAACTGGCTTCTGATAGTCTGTTGCCGTTGAAGGCCATCTACACTTTGACTGAGCAACTGTATTGCGGCGCGGTATGCACTATTAAAGCCGCGCAATACAAAGACAAGATTCTGGCGACTCTCAAGGGCGTCTTGGAGCTCTTTTCCACCATGCCTAAGCAGATTGCTGAACTCAAGAAGTCAACCGCCCGCCAAGGGGCCATTGCGGGCATCAGTCGGGCTTTGGCCTTTTCTTCGGGTCTAACATCAGCCGTGATGATGGATGGCTTCCATTCAAAGAAAGACGACGGTTGAGAGTTCATTAATGCTGACTACAGCCGGTGCATGAAGGAATCCCAAGTACTAGCTTCCGTCTTAGCGGAGGAAGCTGATCTGACGACCTACCAGGCGGCTTATGGCCCGGATCAAAAAAGAATCCGCGACCACTTTACGAGTGCAAAAGACTTGACGCCTGCCCGTAGTAAGGACTTCTTCGCTCCTGACCTTGACATGTCTCCTTATTTTGACAAAGGCTCTTTTGCGGCTCTAACGAACTGCAACTGGGATTTGGACAACCTCCAGATCGAGGCCACCGAAGAGTCGGAGCAGGATGACCCGGCAGCTAGTTAGTCCCTTCTTGAAAAAAAAACTTGTAACAACCGACTCTCCTTAACCCGCCGTGTGGCGTTTGAAAAGACTTTGTCTGAAATTCTGAGCTCCTATGGAGTGTATGTAATAGACTAGATGTTTACTTTTGCTTCTCCTGAACCTTGTGTCATTATGCTTTATAAGATGCTCCGGCTTTTTAGCTGCCATTGTCTTTGTATGCTCTTGAACCATTTATACTGCTTTGTCATTATAGAATACACCTGCAGCCAAGATTAGGTAAACTATACCCGGAGGTGGTAATTCCGTTTTGGCAATTATGGCTAATCTAGTTAGCCGGAGATGGCATAAAGCCTTGCCGATAAGGTATTTAAAAGATACACCCAGAGGTAATAATACGACGTAAACGCCGGCGGATAAGCGTTAGAAGTTGTACCTGAAGGTAAGAAGCCGCTCTCGCCATGGCTAATTTTCCTTAGCCGGATTTTTGTGCCAGAAGACCGGCTAATAGGCGTTATAAGCTATACCCGAAGGTAAGAAGCCACTGTTCGCCACAGGTAATTTACCTTAGCCATTTTTACATGGCCTAAAGCCGGCTAATAGGCATTATAAGCTATACCCGAAGGTAAGAAGCCGCCGTTCGCGGGTCATGAGACGTTAGCTACCCGTCGGTAAAAAACCTCTCATAACCGCGGCTAAACGTGTTAGCCGGAAATTTGGTATAAAGCCGGCCGATAGGGTGTTAGAAGCTGCACCCATCGGTAAGAAGCCCCCCTCAGCAGTATGGCGTAACCCGCCGGCGGATAGGCGTTAGAAGTTGTACCCAAAGGTAAGAAGCCGCCCTCGCCATGAGTCATTTTCCTGAGCCGGTTTTTTTTGTGGCATAAAACCTGGTGCCGCAACTCATTTTCTTGAGACGGGATTTTGTGGCATAACGCCTGGTGCCGTGACTCATTTTCCTGAGCCGGGATTTTGTGGCATAATGCCTGGTGCCGCGACTCATTTTACTGAGCAGGGATTTTGTGGCATAACGCCTGGTGCCGCGACTCATTTTCCTAAGCCGGGATTTTACTTTGGCAATGATACTATTTGATATAACGGTGACATGTACAATGATAGTGTACGATGAGGGGTCTCTGCACCCTTAAGTGAAATAAGGCCGGAGATGCACGATGTTCCACGGTCGGCGGGTCTCCTGACCCGCCGTATCTGAGTCATCTTGGATATCGATGAGGTAATATGACCCATTGTTGAGATTTCTGCTGACTAGAAAAGGTCCTTCCCATGGAGGAGAGAGCTTATGCCTATTTGTCTGGTCCTGAATCTGCCGAAACACTAAGTCGCCCTCCTGGAACGTCCGGGTCGTGACCCTGCGGCTGTGATAGCGACGCAAGTCTTGTTGATAAATTGCCGATCGGGCCGCTCCTAACTCTCGTGCCTCTTCCAGAGCATCCAATGCGTCTTAACGTGCCGTCTCATTGTCCGCCTCAACGCAAGCTGCCACCCTTGGCGAGTTATGCCGGATGTCACTGAGCAAAACTGCCTCAGCCCCGTACACCATAAAGCAAGGTGTGAAACCCGTAGATCTGTTAGGGGTGGTCCTGATGCTCCATAAGACGGAGGCTAATTCTTCTACCCAACACCTGGGTGTTCACTACAAAGGAACCATAAGCCGCGGTTTAATTCCTCTTAAAATTTCCTGATTGGCAAGCTCCGCCTGACCGTTGGATTGTGGATGCTCCAATGCTGAAACATCAAGACGGATATGCTCTTCGTCGTAGAATTTTTTTCATAGCCCCCTTGGACAGATTTGTACCATTATTAGTGATGATGCTGTGTGGGTAACCAAAATGGTAGATCAACTTTTTGATAAATAAAACCGCCATAGCCCCGTCACATTTGCTGACTAGCTCTGCTTCTACCCACTTGGTAAACTTGTCCACCGCCACCAGGAGGTGTGTTTTCTTATCCTTGGATATCTTGAAAGGTCCCACCATGTCAAGCCCCTAGACCGCAAACGGCCAAGTAATTGGTATCATCCTTAACTCCTGAGCCGAGATATGAGCACGCCGGCCAAACTTCTGACAGCCGTTGCACTTACGGACTAGGTCCTCAGCATCTTTATGAGTCGTCAACCAGAAAAACCCGTGCCGGAAAGCCTTGGCCACCAAAGATTTCGAGCCGGTGTGGTGTCCAGAATCGCCAGTATGGATTTCATTCAAGATCTGCTAGCCCTCCTCTGGTGAAACACAACATTGAAAAACTCCTGTCACACTGCATTTATGCAACTCACCATTGACTATTGTCATGGACTTAGAACGCCGGGTGATCTTTCTGGCTTGGTCTTCATCCTCAGGTAAGTCGCCCCGGGTCAAATAGGCCAAATAGGGAATAGTCCAATCTGGGATAGCATGCACAGCTATCACTAATTCTGCCTTCGGGTCAGGAACAACCAAATCTTCTTCTGAAGGTATCTTGACAGTCGGATGGTGTAAGACGTCCAGAAAGACATTGGGTGGCACCGGCTTTCGTTGAGAGCCTAATCGTGATAAGGCATCATCCGCCTCATTTCTGCGATGATCAATGTGATCTAGCTGATATCCTTTGAAGTGCCCTGCAATAACATCAACCGCCTGACTATAAGCCGCCATCCGCGGGTCCTTGGAATCCCAAGTGCCAGAAACATGCTGAGCCACCAGATCTGAGTCGCCAAAACACCTGACTCGGCTCAAATTCATCTCTGTGGCTAATCGAAGACCATGAAGCAAAGCTTCATATTCAGCCACATTTTTAGTGCAGGGGAACATCAGCCGGAGCACATAACAAAATTTATCACCCTTGGGGGATGTCAGAACAACTCCTGCCCCTGACCCCTCTAATTGCTTGGATCCAACGAAGTGTATAGTCCAGTATGTATTATCCGGCTTTTCCTCGGGAGCATGACACTCCATCCAATCATTTATGAAGTCCACAAGGGCTTGGTACTTGATAGCTGTGCGAGGCACATATGTTACATTGAGCGGTCCCAGCTCCAATGCCCACTTAGCAATCCTTCATGTGGCTTCTCTGTTCTGGATAATATCCCCTAGTGGAGTAGAATTGGCCATAGTTATCTGGTGCCCTAAGAAATAGTGTTTTAACTTGCGGTTGGCCATGAAGACCCCATATACCAGCTTCTGCCAATGTGGATACCTTTGCTTAGACTCTGTCAGGGCCTCACTGATATAATAAACCGGCCTTTGCACTGGATACTCCTTTCCAGCCTCCTTGTGCTCGACCACGATTGCAGCACTCACTGCTTGGTTATTAGCCGCCACATAAAGGAGTAATGGTTCTTTTTCAGTCGGAGCAGCCAACACTGGTGGCTCAGTGAGCTGTTTTTTAAGTGCCTCAAGTGCTTCGGCCGCTGCTTTACTCCAGACAAATTTGTCTATCTTCTTCATGATTTGATATAAAGGAATAGCCTTCTCTCCAAGACGGCTTATGAACCGGCTCAACGCAGCAATCCGCCCCGCCAAGCGCTGAACATCATTAATGCAAGCCGGCTCTCCCATGGTGGGCGCCAACTGTCGTGGATTTATCACGGCAGATGTCCGGGTTAATGGACTTGGATTCGAGGCCATCACTAACGTGATGGGCTCCAAGGGGTTAACAGGGACGAAGGACACGAGTTTACCCAGGTTCGCCCCCTCAAGGTGAGGAAATAGCCTATGTCCTGCTTATGTTTGTATTGCTTGTTGTATCTATTACAAGGGAGCTAAAGCTTGACCTAGCTCTCGATAACCTGACCTCTAAGTTTCCCCAGGTCTTGCCTTTATATACCGAGGTCAAGACCACGGGTCATACAAGTCATAGCCGACTCTCATTACACATCTGAGTCTGCCTCTATCTTCTCTTGCCTATCCTGACCAAGTTGTCCCCGGGCGGCTTACACGCCCGGGTCTTCTCATCCGGGCCACCTTGCTGGCCCATCCTGTGAGCCGCTATGCTTGTTGGGCCCTCCGGTCCTCACGGCTCACCCTTGGGCTGGCTACAAGCTGTTCGGTTTAACCCGGAGCCCTCCAGGGCGGGTCTCACCGTGGGGTTATATCCCCAACAAGAGGGGCAATGGAGTTGATGTAGATGCCCTCCGTGATCGAACCCCCCTCCGGCAGATTACCGGAAAAGGCTCCAAGATTGGATCTCTAGGGAACGGAGGCTTCTGGTGGTGGAAAAGTGTGTTCATGGCTCATTCTGATAATGATGGAACATTTGGGTATTTATAGGCCAAAGATTAGGGTTAGGGGAGTTGCCAGGGGCTCACAAGCCTGATCGGCACGGGTGCCCCATGGCCACGGCAAGCGGGCTTGTCGCCCCTTGGCAGATCCTATGCCTTGGTTCTTAAGTCTCGTGGCTTCCATATTTTCCAGAAAGAATCATTCCAGAGGTTTTTTTCCCGTTTGGACTCCGTTTAATATTCCTTATCCGTGAAACTCAAAAACAAGGAAAAAACATAAACTGACACTAGGCTCTAGATTAATAGGTTAGTCCCAAAAATAATATAAAATAGCATATTAATGTATATAAAATATCCAAAACATATAATATAATAGCTTGGAACAATCAAAAATTATAGATACGTTGAAGACGTATCAGCTTGCGAGGCGAGTCCTTCATCCTCCTTTGTTCGGCATCCGACCAATATTCAGTAAAATCCCAAGCGTCACGAGCGGGGGTCATTATAATAACCGCACAAGTTCCTTGACTTTCGTGTGTTGTGGGGGTTGAGTGATTAGCGACTTTTACAATCCTACCCCTCCATAACGGAGGCACGAACCCATTTAACAAAACAAAATCATGATTCAAACCACATCTTATTCCTCCCAATCATCAGAAACTCCCAGCGGAAGCTCTATGCAAAACATGGCTAACGCTCCTAGTTCCTCAAAGCGCCCTGATGGCCAATGCCCTGGCGACTGGACTAGCTGCTCTATCACACTTCTAAGGCTCCGCAACCTAGAGACCCAGGGATACCTTCCATTATGAAATCTAGCGACAACCCGCACGGGCCTAGTCACTTATGGCGATGAGGACTTTGACGAGCGCTTCCCTAATCCAAATAGAGGAGAGCACGTTTGCTTCGTCCCGTTCCTCCCAGAGGCCTGCAATTTCCAACCCACCCATTTCTGAGGGGGTTACTGGAGTTCTACGGAATTCACTCCACCATCTCACCCCAGGGTCGATCTTGCACATCTCGGGCTCCGTCGCCCTTTGTGAGATGTTCTTAGGGTGCGAAGCTCACTTCAATCCATGGAGGAAATATTTCTTCCTCGTCCCCCGAACTCGAGAAAAGGCCATCTTAGAGATCGGCAGATCCGAAGTATGCCGCATAGCGGGAACGGGGTATCTGGCCGGCACATCGTAAAAATCCGAAGAATGGACTTCAGAGTGGTTTTATATTAAAGACGTCCCCTTGTTCGAGCCAACTTAGACAGGTCTGCCTAAATACTCCAACCTCCTCCCGAAGAATAAGTACAACTGGCGACCCAAGAGCTCTCATGAGGAGTGAACCGAAGTGCAATGCCTGGCCGAGCAAGTGCGGATGCTTGCCCATCACCGGCTGACCATGATTCACGTCATTGCCGCCGCTATCTCCCTGGTGCGTGCATCCCCTCCAACAAAGGGTGCACCCCTTATGGCGATACAACGGTACAAGGGATGCCACGCGTTCCCAAAAGTTAAGACTGCCAATCCAACATCACTGGCCGCCGCACTTGCTGACCTATACAAAGGAGAGCAAGAAGACTTCATTCGGCGGTCAACCAAGGACGGGTATTTGGCACACAATCCCATCGAACAGGAAAACCTTCCTTGTTTTCAATCATGAAATAGTTTAGGGCTTCATTCCGCACTCTATTTGACCGAGGCATTGGCGTGAATAGGAATGGAGGAGCTTCGTCGAGACAGTAAGCTGCCGACTCCTCAGCCTGAGAACCATTCATGTGACAATGATCCGGGCTTCAACGAGGACCCGAATCTCCATCTTGACTTTGAAAACGGAGTCTACTATCAGGACAACATCGTCCAGACCCCGGTGGCAATCATAGTTGATTACCCCGAGTCATTCTCCATTCCGCCCACGGGCAAGAAGAAAAACTCCTCTCTAAAGAGGCCTGCTACTAAGAGCGCCCCGAACATGTTGGTCCCAGCCCCCAAGCACCGCCGATCAACACGTATTGCACCAACAGGTGAGGCCGCAGACGAGTCAACCTTCGTCCGAGCCCCTGAAAAGGAGCCGGACACGGGGACGAATCCACCAATCCATGCATCCCATAGGTACATTGCTCGGGTATCCATTTTATCGTGGTGCTCGGCAAAATCTTATAGCCGCTTGTCCTTTTTCCCAGGCAAAACACCCAAACTTCCCCTATCGAGGGGGCCGCCTAGACGTCAGGAGACACTAGAAGCTCCCGGGCTATCGTCCATGTGGCTTCCGCTACGAAAGACCCCACGGCTAGTCCGATGCCCGCTGAATTTTGCGACGGAGTATCCATCACCAAATCGGGAGTGGAGAGTGCCATGCATCATCGGCACCGATGGGAAGCCATGCGGCACCTAGTTTTCTCCGACCAGGAGTTCGGCGCCCTACGCTCAGCTGATGCACACCTTGTCACGCCCAAGATGCGTGCCTATCCATATTAAGGCACGGGGGCCTCGAGACGGATAGAGGCGCATCTTGCCGTTCGCAAGTACAGTATCATTACATACATTTATGAAGAGAAGAGTATATGAGTTTGCTTACACTTGCCACATGCTAAATTATAGTTCCACACAATTTATTCAAACGTCAATACAAAGGCAGGGTTCGGCGATGGACGAAAACAAACGATAAAATGGTGCAATGACACTGTCTTACTAGCCCAAAGATCTCGACCACGGCCACTCTACTCGTCTGGATATGTGACGTACATCCTGCCACGCTCCTCGCATACTCCCACTGGAGCTGCGTCACATCATCTGGCATGATCTCATCTGTACCTGCACCTGTACTGTTGTAGTAATCTGTGAGCCATGGGGACTCAGCAATCTCGCGTCTGGGTACCAAGACTATTCAAGCTTATAGGTTGGAAGGGGGTATGTGTTTAGTTTGCAGCGGCACTAAGCATTTATGGTGGCTAATCTTATGAAACATGAAAGTAAATATGTGGTCTACGATAAACGATCGAGAACTAGGATGACCTCTAAGAGATCCTAAACACCTACTTACATCAAACATAACCCCACCATATTCTCTCTCAGTTCATGTTCACGAGTAGAGACGATCATGGTTACTCACACATTTGGTGTATTTCATTAGAGTTTACTTCGAGTTAACTATAACTGGTTGTTAAACAAATACCCATGTTTCCACATAACCATGGGCATGACTTTCCAAATGTTTTAACCCTGCAAGGTTGCTCCAAGTAGTCCATCACAAATTAGCCACACTCCATGGGAATAACCTCGACCACGGATCTCGTGATCATCCTAGGCAACTCCAAAGGAATTCTGACACCTCGAGATAGCCCGAAGAAAATCAGAGTTCCACACACAAGCCACTCGAGAAAGGTAAAACAAGTCCAGCAAGACCACCCAGTGAGCTAGATCCGCTTCTAGAGCCATGCGCTCTCTATCAACTGGCATCATCCATCTATGTGAAGTGGATGGTTTCCTGAAAACACCTCGAGTTGCCCCGAGGTGGCACCGTCGACTGCTAGGTGGGTGGACCAACACTCATGTGGAGCACAGGTCCGGGGGTTGATTAATTATCCGTGGGGTTGCAAAGCCCTATGCAATTTTATTAAGTTGTTTAAGCAAATAGTACCAATGTTGGGTCTTGCCAGACAAGTTATAATCTCAACCGAATAATCAAGGGGGTCCCCATAACAACCCCGAGCATGTTAGGAGAGCAAAATATGGAAACATAACACTTGTAACCCTGAGCATGAAGCTCACAAGTTGGCATGATGAAAAAGATTTTTGGGACTTGGAGAACATAACAGTTTTCTGGAATCTGAGTTAAGCTGAGAGCAAGTTGACAGTAGAATCTAATGGTGATAGAGACCACCTTATGGCATGAAGTTTAACAGGATGGTACAGGGCAACATCTGTTTCAAAACACTAGCACTGAGCTTGAGCTAATTCACAACATATCACTTGGTAGTATCCACTCTTCATGGCATAAAAATAGTAACAAACTCTCAGACTTACAAATATTTAGCATGTTTGAAAACAGCAACATTTTAGTAGCTACTTTAGAGCATGGTTCCCACTCATATGCAAGTTAAACATGTCAAAAGTAAATGCCATGGCATTCTACTCGTCAAAGGCTACCACTTTCATGTTGACACAAATATCATAGCATGCATGGATTAAATATAGCTAAAATGACAAAATGGCACTTTGAGACAAAATAACATTTTTTCAAACTTGCTCAGATGTAACATCCCAAAATTTCATTTTGGAATGTTATGAATATAGTTATGCATCTATCATCATCATTGCTTGATTGTATGTAATAGTTGAAATGTCTTTTCTGACTTTCTGAAAGTCCCTTCTACTTTTCCCTATGCTGCTTTCCCTATTTGAAATTTTGGTTAAATGTTCAAAATAAGAGAGGAGTAACATGACACTCCACACCAGGGTCAAATTGGTGAATTATTTGAACAAAAATAACCAGGAGTTATTTTGAAAATATTTGCAAAAAGGATTTAAAAAACAATTAGGCAATTTCTGAAAATAATATTTTTTTAAAGTGTTCAAATGACAGAATAGAAATGTTCATTTAATAGCATTTATTATTCTGTTAATTTTGATATATAATACCCCTATATTTAGAGACGATTTGAATGCTTTAAATGTATTTGAATGTCTCTGGAAAATTATTAAAAAGAAACGGTAACCGTTTCCGGTATTAAACGGGCCGGCCCACGGCAGTTACTCGCGAATAGATTAAAAGCCGGCCGACCGATGCGCATTAATCTCTCTCCCTCTCACTGCCGCTGGACCCCACCTTGACCGACCGTTGCCCCGAACGGTCGTCTCTTTTCTCCCCGCACGCGCCGGAGATCGACGCCGGCCGTTTCTCCCCTTCACCGGATCTCGCCTCCCCATCACTCCCTCTCACTCCCCACACCCCCTATAAGTACCGGCCACTCCCCTCTCTTCATTTCCCCCCGAGGCCCCTCTCTTCCGTCGCCGAGACGCTGTCAATTGCTCGCCGGAGCTCCCACCCTCACCGGACCTCCCATCGACCGTAGCCACCGCTTCTGACCACCGTTCGCCCCTCCGACCTCACCATTCGACTCCGGAGTACCGTCGCCGTCGCCCAGACCACTTCCCCGTCTTCCCCGACCACCAGAACGCCTCGCTGTCGTCCTCGCCGCCTTCGGATCCACCGGAGAACCCCCGACGCCGGCGACTTTACCCCGTGAGCATTCCCCTCCCTCCGATCCAAAACCAACGACCCAGATTAGATCGGATTTAATCCGAACCGGTATCCTCTACCGACCGGTCGCCCGCTCTAAATCACCTACCGCACGCGCTCGCTAGCCAATAGGATCGCGCCACGTAGCCCCCCTGGCCGTTGCAAAGTCAGGTTTCTTTTTCAGTTTTGTTTTAATTAACAGAATGTTTTCAAAATTTGTTTTAGCTATATCTTTTAATCTATTTAGTGTTTTGAGTTGATTCTTTTTGCAGTAGCTCACATTTTTCATGTAGTTTCACCCTGTACTTTTAAATTTCAAATTTGAACTATAAATTTGAATTGAATCAAATTTTCTTAAAATCTTCAAATCTGAATAACTAGAGTTTAAAAATAGATTTTGATATGATTCTTTTTGCTACTGTTTGATATTGGTTAGGAGTATATCCATGTTTAGTTTGAGGATTTTTAGGATGATTTTGAATAGTGTTCTAGCTATAAACAGAATCTGCTTAGTATTATAATATAGTTTTATAAACTCAATTTTAATTAGTTTGATTTAGAATTGGTTTTATTTGTTTATTAGGTTCTGTTAGTAAACATTTAGTGTTTTCACTCAGTGATAATAAAAATATAAATTTGCTTAGTTTAATTTTATTTAACATAGGAATCACAACTTCTTTTCAAATAGGCATAATTTGATTAAAACAACTAACTAGTAATAGTTTTGTTTTCAAACAAAGTTTTGTATATTTTAATTCTGTTTTGTAAGAAAGATTTAATTGTAAATTATTCTCTGTTAAGAACGTGTTTTACAAATAAATAATAAGTTTAGTTTTTCATTCTTTTGTTAATATAACTATAGTTGATTCACATAGTGTTTATCACAAACTTGTATAAACTTTACTAAACTTTTCCCAACAAACTTAAATTGATTATATTCTGTTTATTAATAAAATATTCTATTGTTTCCTTGCTGACAACAATTGTTTTGTTATTACAAATGGTTTCATTATGTCAATAGTGTTTTCATCCCTCACCTTTTGAAAACAAAACTTTGTGTGTTTTCTTACTTGAGATTGTGCATTGTTTTGTCTTGATTGTTTACTAGTTCTTGGTTGATGTTTGTGAGTTACAATATTTTGTTGTATGCTTATTGAGTGCTTGTTTGCTTCGTTAGATTATCCGGAGTGCGAAGCTTGTTACTTAGAGTCACTCACGTACGAAGATCAGCAATCAGGCAAGTCACTTTGACCATGTTTACCCATGTTTTATATGCATTAGTTCTACCATCTCCCCAATTGCATGCAAGATAGGTTAGTTGGAAACTTGGTTACATTGTAGTAGTATCATGTGGTAGGTACCCCCTCAACCTCTTGACACATTGGCCCCGGGAAACGTTGTTTTACCTTTTGCTATGCTATTAGTAGACGGGGTTGGTTGTGTGATTCATGAGAGTTGAGAGAGTTAATAATTTCAAGACCTACATAATGATCAAGATTTAAGACTCCGAGTTTTCAACATACCTCTGGGTGGATGATGGTTGAACGGCACCCTGGAGAAACCAGTGGATTTGCCTAGGTGATGCTGGAGATGGCCAGTATTCACGCGGAAAGGTCCACCCAGGCACAAAGAGATGGATGGATGCTTTAAAACCCAAGGCTTACCTGCACAGCCACAAGTCATTATGGGCTCTGGCTTGGTTGGATATCGTGGTGACCCTGGACAGGTGGTGCTACGAGAGGTAGAAGAACGGTAGGAAAGGATGGGCACCGACAGAGTCGCAGGGAAACCCTTTGGAAGACCATGTTTTGGTCATCCGTTTCTCAAACACCCTGAAGTGCGAGAAATCAAACGAAGGCGACCAAATCTTGTGGGGAACGTGTGCAAAACTCTGCAGAGTACTTAAACCTAATCGATTAGCCGTGTCCACGGTCATGGACGACTTGAGCCAAAGGAATTGGAACTTCCGGAACTCTCAACACAATTAATAATGATGATGTGGGTATTAATAATTTTGGGAAATGAGAATTGGTTGGTGGAACCATCTCATTAATCAACAAACTTAGTAATATTTTGCTTAATCCCTCCCTTGATGTAGGAAAAACTTGGCTTTACGCAAAACTTACCACCCCACCTGCCATATATGCATATAGACTAGCTGATTATTTTCACACCTCTACTGTGACTTTGCCGGCATATTCCATATGCTGACCTACACGGCTGCAACGTATCATGTTGCAGAGTACTTTTCCGACCAGGAGTGAGGACACGTTCTATGCTCAGTGAGATGCCATTGGAGTCAGATGGACTCATCTACCTTCGACGCTTCCGCAAGATTTTGATATTCTCATGAGTTGGCTTTTAGCCACTTTATTGTAATTTTTATGTAATAAAGGACTCGATATGAGATTTCGATTAATATAATGCTGTGTGATTTCCCTTTGATATATACATTGATGTACCGTGTGTGTACCAGCATGATCTTGGGATGGTACGGAAACACCGGAGACTTGACCTTTCAGGTCGGGTCGCTACATCAGATGACCAAACAAGTTACACCAATGAATTCCTTGGGTGATTCTACCCCAAAATCATATATCACACTCCTATGTTTGCATGGAGCAACATGTCAAAACACTAGTAAGCAAAATGCCCATCATTCCTATAAGTGAAAACTTACTAAAATGCCCATGTTCATAAATGCACATAACCAGATTTGGACTTATACCAGAAATTAAAATATTTATCTATATTATAATAAAAAACACTAAACAACATAAATGAAAAACATCTAATAGGAGGGGGTCCGACCTAGCATACTCACCAGGGTTCCTAGTGGATGACAAGTGGGGCCAGGCCCACTTTTCACACACACACACAACACACACACACACACACAACACACTGGATCCTGCCACCACAGCAGATCGACACACGCAGGGACACACACAGGCACACACACTCATACACGCACGGCCACACCGGATCCAGGCACGACCGTACCAGATCCACACAACACACACACACACCATCTAATCAAATAAAAGAACAAAAAGGGGGAGCGGGGATCAAACCCGCGACCTTTCGGTCGTTCCCCGAGTGCGCTACCACTGCGCTACGACGTGATAACTGACCAAGGGCAGGCCTTGCCCCTTTACTACTAACAGACCAAGAGATCTCTGACGAAAGTGAAACAAACACGACACTAGTGACAGCGACACGGCGGCGACTATGGGGCCTCTCCAGCAACGGGGACCACCAGCGGGGAGAGCTGGGTCCTAGGGGAACCCATCCTCGCACCACACAATGGCTAGACGCGGCAGCAAGGAGGCACTCGAGCTCGAGCTTCCGCTCGGCTCAGGGCATGGCAGAGACGGAACGTGACGGTGACGACGCGGCCTACGCGAGGGGGGAAGGCTGCGGCGATGAGCGGCTCACCTAGGGGCTGCTCGGAGACACAGGAACACGGCGACGGCGAGGAAGAAGAAGAAGAAGAAGACGGCCGGCGACCGGCTTCTCCGCTTGCAAACAACGGTGACGGCGAGGTCGCGCTGCAGTGGTGCTCCTCACCCCTAGCACCGGGAACGGAGCACGGGAGCGTCCCTGGACCCGCACGCCATCTGCCTGACGACGACGATGCGACGGCAGGACCGGCGACCTCTCTTTGGACCTCTATTATGTCTGAACCTCTTACCTGACGGAGAAGAAAGGAGAAGGGAGAGGAGGAAGGAGAGGGAGATAGGATCGGCGGCGGAAGGAGGAGGAATGCGGAACCCTAGGCAAGGCACATGCACGTCGAGGAGCAGACAGTGCTCAATAGCGAAAGATCACAACGGAGCTGCTCGCTCTCTCTGCTTCACATAGACTGACGGAAAAGGGGGACGACAGGGCAGGTCTCCGCTACGCTGCGGGTTGGGCCGCATAGGGGGGAGGCTATGTGGGTCGGGGAAAGGCCCTGTGCCCACTCTCTCCCACAGAAAAAAACGAAGGGAGTTTTCCTTTTTAAAATAACAGCAACACAAGAACAAAAACCCCAACTAAAAAGAAAAGGATTTTTGGTGAAAACAAAAATACTTTGACATTGAAAATAATATGGCCCATTTTATAAAAATAAAGAGAGGAATTTTTGGACAAGTAAATTGCACATACTGTTGATTGATAATTATATTTGAAAACCAAAAACTCAAAGAACAATGTTGAGACAAAATAAAATATGCACTTCAGATTATTTAGAAGAGTTGGAACATTAATGCAGGATTTTTAACAACACAAGGATTTGACAAATGCAATTGAATTGCATAGGGAGAGAAGGGAGATCTTTTTAAATGGGAGGAAAGAGCAGCACACCAATAAGGCACAAACCAACCCCCACATCACAAGATACACTAGCACCTCACAACAAGATCACATGGAAGCACACCACAAAACACATAAGCATGGCATGATGATGAGATGACATGATGCATGATGCATGAGATGAAATGGCAAAGGAGCAAACTCAATTCATTCAACACATGACACATGGGTCCACATAGGTTACATGGCAACAATTGGCAAGGGCGGCGCTTGGGCTGTCACAGACCTCGGGGCTGCCCGAGCTAGTTTCGATGAAGCTATGAAGCTGATAACAACTAGGATTCAGGTAAGTGGTCGGATTTTGTAGAGCCCGTATACTTGTATAAGCCTTATAGCCCCCGAGCCTTAATTCGATTTGAAAAAATGAACTAAGGATCTCACAAGTGATTAACCGCTGACGCAGTCCACAAAGCAACAGTCCGTGAAGGCCGAACGAGAAGAAGTGAAAAGATTTACGCGCGAGGCCAATGGTAAGTGTGCATTTACTGTTAGTCAATAGAATATATGGATTCCATGCACGACATGTGGATTATATGTAGCAGCCGAATCAATAGGACATATGGAAAGGTAGCTAGAAGAAGCCAGGGATTCACAAATGTATGCGGAATCCTAGCAGCAAGCCGGTTGTCTTGTTATACAAAAATAGGCCGATAAAATAAAGAGTTTGAAGACTCAATTGGCCCAATCTCAAGAAGAAAATCAGAATCTTCGGAGGGGCATATTCGGTAAATACAATTCTGCTATGAGTAAGTATGTTCGATGTATAAAATGGTATTAATCGCGCTTGTTGTCTTGTGGACAGGTCTCCTGACCTGGTATCCTGAAGAGGAGATCGAATCATTCCAAGGGGACCTGCTAAAGGAGCTGACCGCTCTCCACAAGCGCTTGCAAAAGGCGACGAAAGGGATGGTGAAGGCATTATGGACCACCGAACAGCCACTAGAAGGGCTGGCCGCACTTGTGGATCGATTTAGGGGGGCTCGGTTTAGGTTCGAGTTGTGGAAAACTTCAGCCTGCCGTGAAGGAGCACGAGAGGGATGTGTGATGATCAAGACCCATTTCAACGGACTTAACCCTGAGCAAATGGCGCGGGTTGCTCCTATGGGATCGGATGGAAAAAAAGTGCCACTCCGCCTGGTATATGACCAGGTGATGCCCGCCACCAGGCTCTCGCAGGCAGACTGCCCCCTCTCCATAATAATCGATGATCTCGATCAGCAGCCGAATATGTAATTTGCATGTTCATGTGTAAAACAATCCGTGTTGTAAACTTTGTCTTAACCGGCCATCGGCTTCTCCCTCCGAGCGAAGAGCTCAGGAGTGTTCCTTCTTATTATTCCTTTGCCAATAGCGAATTTGTATTCGAGGAACCAGGCAATCCGGCCATGTGGTGCGAACAGACAGAAAACACACAGAAAGGTATGTTATATTACGACGTAGCGTAAGAAACATCTTTTGATCAAAATAGTGCCGCTAACGATACCTTTCACCAGGGTTCTATGAAGAACGTAGATAGCGGTCTGCATACTCATAGTATGCGACTAAGTGTTTCTTTGGGAATAAAAGTCCCGAATAACAAAAATAGCAACCAAGGCTGTATAGGGTTTTTCCATCCGAGCCGACCAATTGTCTACATAAGATAGCTAGCTTTCGGCTTCACCTTTCTAAGGTACGTGTCCGGATGACCCGGTCATAACAATCATAGAGGTGCTCCCTTTACTCTCTAGCCGAACGAGCGGGAACATAGAGAGTAACCACAGGAGCGAGGCAACCCAGCTTGGTAAAATCTTAGTTCGAATTGCTGCATATGATGGCCAAAACATGACAAAGGAAACATGCGCACACGACAGGTGCCGGCAAATAGTTGCAATAAAAAGATGGTTACTAGAAGAAGCCCCCACGTGGTGTGTTCGGATGTAACACTCTATGGTGTATCCCGATAACCTTGGTATAGGGTCGGTTTAACCAAACATAGGAAGAAGAAAAGGTGATCCTATCGAACAGCAAAGTGGGAAGGAAAGAAAAAGAAATGAAAATACAAGGAGAATATATAATATAAAATGTGCGGGAATTCGGACAGGAACGGTCTATCCTTAGAAATGCCAAAGACGATCTGCATTCCATGGGTTTGGTTCAAGGCGATTATCTGATGACTTCTGAAGATGATAGGCCCCTCCCGCGAGCACTTCGTCAATGATGAAGTGCCCCTCCCATTCGGGGTTGAGTTTATGCTTCTGCTTCTCCGGGAGCCGAAGGACGAGTTCTCCTACGTTGTATGTTTGTGCCTTGACCTCCCTACTCTGGTAGCATCGCACTTGCTGCTGATAAAGCGCAGAGCAAGCTAGAGCTATGTCGCGTTCCCCCTCCAAGGCGTCCAGGTCGTCCTGCCGATCCAACTCGGCTTCCCTTTTCTCGTACATGTGCACTCTTGGTGCGTCGTGAATAATTTTGTAAGGGAGGACTGCCTCTGCCCCATAGACCATGAAGAATGGTGTGAAGCCCGTTGATCTATTTGGGGTGGTATGCAGGCCCCATAGTACAGAGTCGAGCTCCTCAACACAATGAAAGTCGGACTCGTGAAGAGATCGGACCAATCATGGCTTAATGCCGCTCATAATGAGACCATTGGTGCGTTCGACTTGTCCATTGTTCTGTGGATAGTAGACTGATGCGTAATCGAGCTTAATGCCCATTATCGTGCACCAGTACTTGACCTCTTGGGCCGTAAAATTAGATGCATTATCCGTTATTATGCTATGCGGTATACCGTAAGAGTGTACTATGTCGGATATGCAAACAGTTGACACCCCACGCAGTGCTTGACAAGTGACTGTGCGTCCGTCCGAGCTTTGACCCAAAAGAAACCTGCTCGGAAGGCCTTCTAACCAGGGCTTTTGCCGCGGCGTGATGGCCACCCATGCCCGCATGTACTTCGACAAAAAATTCCCACCCTTCTTCCTTGGATATGCACCAATGTAGTACACCAGTTGTGCTTTTCTTGTATAACTCACCCTTGTGAATCTTGTAGGCCTTGGAGTGCCGAACTATGCGACATGCTTCTGTCTGGTCATCGAGGAGTTCCTTTCGAAGAAGGTAGGAGACGAAGGGCTCGGTCGAAGGTGCAATTACTGCCATTACCTCATGAGCCGAAGGCGTGCCTTCATTATGGAGCCGCTTATTATTTGGTCAGTTCGTTCGTTGATAGGGGAGACAACCACGTCCGATGTATCTGGACCAGTGCTATTGTTATCATGCCGCCACACGACAGGAGGCTTGAATGGCTGTTCCATAAAAGTGTTCTTTAGGATAGGATTGCACTTAGCTCCTAGACAAGCTAATATGTAGGCAGCTTGGTTGTTGCTGCGAGCGACATGCTGGAATTCCAGCCCCTCAAACCAAGCTGATATCTTGAGGACGGCGTTTCTATATGCTGACATCTTTGCATTTTTGGCATCGAATTCACCAGTGATTTGGGAGATGGCTAGGTTGGAATCTCCCCGCACCTCTAGCCGACGTATGACCATTGATACATCCATCCGGAGACCATGAAGAAGGGCCTCGTATTCGGCTACATTGTTGGAGTCCGCATACATGATTTGCAGCACGTGTCGCACGTTGTCACCCGTGGGGCATGCGAGGATAACTCCAGCCCCTAGTCCGGCCAGGGTTTTGGACAATTCAAAGTACATTGTACAATGGGAGTATGCACTATACTGCTTGGGGAGTTCGGCCTCCATCCATTCGGCCGAAAAGTCCACCAACATTTGTCATTTGATGGCACACCGTGGCTTGTAGGTTATTTCAAAGGGTAGGAGCTCAATGGCCCACTTGGCAATACGGTCAGTGGCGTCCCTGTTGTTGATTATATCTTTCAAGGGGACTTCCCATGCTACTGTCACCACGCACTCCTGGAAGTAGTGTTAGAGTTTCCTCGATGCCATGAATACTGTGTAGGCGATTTTTTGATAGTGTGGATATTTGGACTTGCACTGCGTTAGCACCTCTGACACAAAGTATACCGGCTTTTGGGTCCCGAATTTATGCCCCTCCTCATCTCGTTCAACGACGATCACCGCACTAACGACTTTGTTGGTGGACGATATGTATAACAACATGGGCTCGCCGATGCCTGGTGCCGTGAGTATGGGGTTGGTTGCCAGTACTGCTTTGATTTCATCCAATGCAGCCGCTGGTTCATCGATCCATTTGAAATTGTTGGTCCGTTTTAGCAGTTTGTAGAGTGGCAGAGCCTTTTCTCCAAGGCAGGAGATAAAGCGGCTTAACACCGCTACGCACCCGGATAGCTTCTGGACGTGCTTCAGTTCCGTGGGGATTGCAAGTTCTGATAGAGCGCGAATCTTAGCTGGATTTGCCTCTATTCCTCTATGGGAGACGATGAATCCAAGCAGCTTACCCAAGGGAACTCCAAATACACATTTTTCCGGATTGAGCCGGATGTCATATTCGCGTAAATTAGCAAAAGTTTGGCGTAGGTCGCCAATCAACTAGTCGAAGTGCTTGGTTTTGATTACCACATCGATCACATATGCCTCGACGGTATTGCCAACCTGCATAGAGAGGTAGGTTTGGATCATGGCTGGTAAGTAGCCCCAACGGTTTTTAGCCCGAAGGGCATCGTGTTGAAGTAGAAAGGCCCATAAGGGGTGATGAAAGCCATAGCTTCTTGATCGGATTCCTTCATTTTAATTTGATGGTATCCAGAGTTAGCGTCGAGGAAACATAACAGATCGTGTCCGGTGGTGGCATCGATGATCTGGTCGATGCGCGGTAAGGAGAAAGGGTCCTTGGGGCATGCTTTAATAAGGTCTTTAAAATTGACACATAGCCACCAGGATTTGTCTTTCTTAGGTACCATCACCAGGTTTGCTAGCCACTTGGGGTGTTTAATATCCCGAATAAATCCGGCCTCGAGCAGTTTGGCTAATTCTTCACCCAAGGCCTACCGCTTGGGTTCGGAAAAACGGCGCAGAGTCTGTTTCACGGGTTTGAAGCCAGGGATAATGTTTAGGCTATGTTCGACCAGACGACGTGGAATTTTAGGCATATCGGAAGGATGCCAGGCAAAAATGTCCCAGTTCTCGCAGAGGAAATGCCGCAAAGCTTCGTCCATAAGGGGATCGAGTTGGGCTCCAATGGACGTTGTCTTATTGGGGTCTGTTGGATGTACCTGAAATTTGATGATTTCCTCCGTGAGTTTGAAGGACGTAAACTTTGGTCTTTTGTTGAGGATCACATTGTCTCTATTCACCATCGACCGTAAAGCGGTCAACTCTCCGACAGTGACAGCTTCTGCTAGTGTCTTGAGGGCAAGCACTGCCGTTTTGTTTTTAGCCCAAAGGGCTTTATTGGGATCGCTGGTAATCGTGATCACTCTGTTTGATCCTGGCATTTTTAGTTTCATGTACCCATAATGGGGTATAGCCTGGAACTTTGTGAAGGCGTCGCGTCTCAATAGGGCATGATAGCCACTTAGGAAAGGGACAATGTGGAAGAGAAGTTCTTCAGATCGATAGTTTTCGGGTGTACCGAACACCACGTCCAGGGTTACACATCCAAAACATCGTGCCTCCTTTCGTGGAATAATTCCCCGGAATGATGTGTTGCTATGCTCGATGCGAGATTGGTCGAAATGCATTTTTCCAGCGTGGCTTCGTAAATGAGGTTAAGACTACTGCCGGCGTCCATTAGTGCTTTATGAAGTATGTATCCATCGATGATGGGATTCATGACCAGAGCGGTCGGTGAATGTACGGAAAGAATGGGCGGTCGGTCAGTGTCCTCGAAAGTAATCGGTATGTCTGCCCATGGGCTAGTGGCTACTACGTGATAGACTTGCTCGTGCTCTTTAAGATCTCTCTTGTGTCTGCTCCTCGAGGGGAAGATTTCATAGACAGTAAGGACTTCCGCATCGATTTCGGGCGGCGAAGGAGAACGTCTACTCGACACACGTGTGTCGAGGATAGCGTCGCCGCTTTTTGCGACTTGCCTGACGACCCAGCAAGCTCGAAGGTTGTGTGTTGGGTTCGCATTTAGTAATACGGAATGTATGGGACGGGGTTTATCCAAAAGCCCATCAAGGACAGTGCAGGCACCCAGAAGTGGCTTGTTTCATTTCTCGACAGATTCATGCCTGGCTGACCGATTAGTAGGCATCCTCTTTTATCGAGCTCCCCTAGAGTGTTTAGTGGATTTTGGATTCGAGAACAGCCACTCGTATTGCCAGACACTCTCCATGGCATAGTATTTCTGTACCACTTTGGATAGCTCCGAGAAATCTCTAATGCGTTGGCGGGCTAGGGCATTAAGAATACCCTCGTCATGGCAATTGCGAGTGAAAATTGCTGTTAAATCTTGGTTGCTAAGACCTTTTACTCTCCTCCTAGTGAGCAGCAGTCTTGCCCAAAAGTGGTGTACTGACTTTCCTCGCAGTTTGTTTATGTCTTAGAAGTCCGGATATACAAGCTTTGGTAAAAACCTAGGATTGTCATCCTGGGTGGTGGGTGGGCAAAAAATGGATTCTATGCCATGTTGAGTATCCGGGGATGCAAGCTCCGAATCGTGGCATAGATCTGGGACCAATGACGGTCCGGCTTCAAGGCAGCCTCCGGCGCCTGTCTTGTCTTGGTGATCAGAGACCGGTGTGTAAACTGTTTTCAATTTCGACTGTCAGGATGAATCTGCGGCCAGGCACTCGACAGTAGTGACAAGGTGGGTGATAGGAGGGAAGTGAACTCCCTATCATCGGGTCTAATCCCGAGCTGATCACAGATCGGAACCTGGTCATCGGGTATACGAATTGCTTCGAGCTGATTGAACAATTCGTTTAAGAACGAAGCGATGGACGGGTGCGTGTCACTCATGTGAGTGGATTCATCAAGTGGGCTGGCGGTTCTAGAGTCATGCTTAAGCGGATCTTCATTCCGTTCTCCCACGAGGCCTGATGACTCGGACATTAAGGCATCCGGACTTACAGGTCTTTCTTCAAAGGTTGAGGGTTCCATTGGAACGGGTGTTGCCTGTGAATTAGCAACGAACTCTAGGGTTCCGAACTTGATACTCTGATGCGGGGGAAACCTTCCGATCTGGCCGTGATGGCTGATCGGGTTGGCTTGCGACAAGATGTCATTGCCAGTGAAACTCTGGTCGGGGGAGAAAGTCCCCTCAATGTAAATCTTGCCACCTACGACGAGGCAAGCAATCGATGCCTTCGGTGCTCATAGTGGAACTCTTAATGAAAGCACCAATGTCAGTGTAGAAACCGGCGGATCTCAGGTAGGGGTTCCCAAACTGTGGGACTAGGGTCGATGGTAACAGGAGACGAAGGGGACACGACTTTACCCAGGTTCGGGCCCTCCTATGGAGGTAATACCGTACGTCCTGCTTGATTGTATTGATGGTGTAAGAGGTTACAGAGTTGATCTACCTCAAGATCATTTGTCTAACCCTAGATGAGTCATCCTTTTATGCCCTAAAACCCTCTATCTTATATAGATGATGGGGGTGCCCTTTAGCTTACATATGGTCGGTAACATGTCGAAGAGATAACTTGTCTAACTACAACTAATAACTTGGAGAACACGTTTGGACTCCATGAAGCTTCCATCCTGGCACAGATGGTCCTCGATCCTTCGATGCCTGCCTTGCAGCCCATATAGTCCGGCCCATGAATAATGGTCGGATACCTGAGGACCCCCTAATCCAGGACTCCCTCGACGACGGCGCCCGGTGCGGCCCTTGTCGAGGCAGGTGGTTGCGGGCCAATAGAGGGAGCCCACCGGTGGGCACCAGCAGGGCCCCACTGTCAGTGGGCCCTACAAGCGACAAGACGGCACAAGACTGCGGGACCCTCGGCCGACTAGAGAGGCTGCTGGCTAGGCCCTGCTCCCTAGTACTGTCCATGCATATTGTAAGTCGGGGGGTTCACCTATAAAACTCCCTTGGCGCCCCCCATGCGAGGGCAAGCATTCTCTCAACCCACACACCTCTCCCCTCACATAGCAAGGCAGGAAGAGCCAGCAACACCCTTCTTTCTCCTTCATCCAGTAGCTCTAGGAGCACCATTGTAGCCCTCTTAGTATATCAACTAGACAAACAGGACTAGGGGTATTACCTCTCACAAGGGCCCCGAACCTAGGTACATCATGTGTCTCGCACCACTTGTCCTTGATCCCACTCCCGAAGTCCACCGACATCCTTTGGCCACTCTCGACAAGACACCCCATGACATCTGTCGTGAGAAAACAACAATAGTTGGCGCCCACCATGGGGTCGTCTGTGGCGCCGGCGGGAGTCATACTCCGGGCGGGACCCTTTACCGACTTAGTCGGGCGCGTTGCGTCCGGGCAGATCGGCTTGCCCGTGGGATCCACCCTCGTGGAAAATCCCGTGTCTCCTGGCTGTGGCTCCACCTGTCTCGTGGCCGGGACAACCGTCCCCTCCCTCAAGCTGAGCCACAGTGATGCTCCGCTTGACATCAGCGGCCTCTGCACACTCTACATCAGGCAGCGTCTCCACGACGCACCAGCGCAAGACGAGTACCCCAGCATGGTGCTCGACTGCTGCGACCCGCCCCCGTGCACGGGCATAACCGCCACTGGCGAGGCCCGTGACTTCCGTGTCGTTGTGGAGGTATTGACCATCGGCTCCTCCACAACTTCTGTCCGCGTCAGGGCGAACGCGCTGGCATGAATCGCTGCCACTGCCATCGGCGTCTCCAACCCTATTGCATCCGCCCTTCAAGTCCTGAGCACCCCCATCACACCGCCGGCCGACCTGACTTTGGATACAAACAAGCTGGAGGTGGCACACTAGCTGTTGTTCTCATAAGACATCGCTCTCGCTATGGACAAGTGCCGAATGGAATCCGCACAGCGGGACTATAACTCCGCCTAAGGCATCACGTTGGCTGGCACCGAGTCTAGCTGAAGGAATGATGTTGATAACCCACCAGTATAGGGGATCGCAACAGTTTTCGAAGGTAGAGTATTCAACCCAAATTCATTGATTCGACACAAGGGGAGCCAAAGAATATTCTCGAGTATTCGCAACTGAGTTGTCAATTCAACCACACCTGAAAGACTTAATATCTGCAGCAAAATATTCAGTAGCAAAGTAGTATGGAACTAATGGTAACGATGGCAAAAGTGACAGTAGCAGTTTTGTAGTGATTGTGAAAGTAGCAACAAAAAGTAACTTAGGAAGAATCAATATGTGAAAAGCTCATAGGCAATCGATAAGTGATGGACAATTATATTGGATGGTATTCATCATGCAACAGTTATAACATAGAGTGACAACGAACTAGCTCCAATTCATCAATGTATTTTAGGCATGTATTCCATATATAGTTATACATGCTTATGGAAAAGAAATTGCATGACATCTTTTGTGCTACCTCCCGTGGCAGCGTGGTCCTAATGGAAACTAAGGGATATTAAGGCCTCCTTTAAATAGAGAACCGGACCAAACTGCTACCTCTTGAGCTTGCATTGGTTTTCCCTTGAAGTGGAAAGGGTGATGCATCGAAGTAGATAAGTATTTCCCTCAGTTGATGAGAACCAAGGTATCAATCCAGTGGGAGGACAAGAAAGTCAACGATGGATGCACCTACACAAACAATCAAACTCTTGCACCCAACGCTATAAAATGGTTGTCAATCTCTTCACAGTTATTTGCAAGGATTAGATCCGATAGATATAGATGTAAATGATAATGGAAAGTAAAAGATAAATAAATTGTAGCAAAGTATTTTGGTATTTTTGGTTTATAGATTAGAAAATATATTATGGAAAGTAGACCTAGGGGCCATAGGTTTCACTAGAGGCTTCTCTCTTGAAGGAAAATATCATGGTGGGTAAACAAATTACTGTCAAGCAATTGATAGAAAAGCGAATAATCATGTAGATATCCAAGGCAATGATCATCCATATAGGCATCACGTCCGTGTCAAGTAGACCGAAATGACTCTGCATGTACTACTATTACTCCACACATCGATCGGCTCCTACATGCATCTAGAGTATTAAGTTCACGAAGAACAGAGTAACGCATAAGTAAGATGACATGATGTAGAGGGGTAAACTCAAGCAATATGATGAAAACCACATCTTGTTACCCTTGATGGCAACAATACAATACAGGCCTCGCTACCCTTACTATGTCACTGGGTGAGGACACTGCAAGATTGAACCCAAAACCAAGCACTTCTCCCATTGCAAGAATTACCAATCTAGTTGGCCAAACCAAACCAATAACTTGAAGAGACTTGTAAGGATATGAAATCATGCATATAAGAATTCAGATAAGATTCAAATAAGATTCATGGATAATCTGAACATAAACTCACAATTCATCGGATCTTGACAAACACACCACAAAAGAGTATTACATCGGATAGATCTCCATGAAGATCATGAAGAACATGGTATTGAAGATCAGAGAGAGGGAAGAAGCCATCTAGATACTAGCTATGGACCAGTAGGTCTATGGTGGACTACTCACATATCATCGGAAGGGCAATGGAGTTGATGTAGATGCCCTCCATGATCGAACCCCCCTCCGGCAGATTACCCCAAAAGGTTCCAAAATTGGATCTCTCGGGAATGGAGGCTTCTGGCGACGCAAAAGTATTTGCGTTTCTCCCTATGGTGTTAGGGGAATATTTGGGTATTTATAGGACGATGAATAGGGTTAGGACGCCTGCTAGGAGACGGCAAGCCTGTCAGGCGCGGCCAGGAGGGGTGGCCACGCTTACCAGGCTTGTGATCTCCTGGTAGATCCCTTGGCGTGCACTCCAAGTCTCGTGGATCTCTTTCCTTCCAAAAAAATCATTCCGAGGATTTTATTCCGTTTGCACTCCGTTTAATATTCCATATCTGCAAAACTCGAAAACAATGAAAAAACAGAAACTGGCACTAGGCTCTAGAATAATAGATTAGTCCAAAAAAATATAAAATAGCATATTAATGCATATAAAACATCCAAAACAGATAATATAATAGCATGACATCATCAAAAATTATAGATACGTTGGAGACGTATCAGCATCCCCAAGCTTAATCCTACTCGTCCTCGAGTAGGTAAATGATAAAAACAGAATTTTTGATGTGGAGTGCTACCAAACATATTTATCCATGTAATATTCTCTATTGTGGCATGAATATTCAGATCCATAAGACTCAAAACAAAAGCTTAATATTGATATAAAAACAATAACGTTTCAAGCATACTAGCAAAGCAATTGTATCTCTTCAAAATATAATGGCAAAAGAAAGTTATCCCTACAATATCATTTGGTATGGCTATGCTCCATCTTCCCCACACAAAATATTTATATCATGCACAACCCTGATGACAAGTCAAGCAATTGTTTTCACACTTTTATTTTCTCAAACTTTTTCAACTATCGTGCAGTACATGAGCTTGAGCCATGGATATAGCACTATAGGTGGAATAGAATATGGTGGAGGTTGTCAAGGAAGGGGAGAAGATAGTCTCACATCAACTAGGCATATCAACGGGATATGGAGATGTTCATAGATATATATTAATGTGAGTGAGTAGGGATTACCATGCGACGGATGCACTAGAGATATAAGTGTATGAAAGCTCAAGAGGAAACTAAGTGGGTGTGCATCCAACTTGCTTGCTCTTGAAGACCTAGGGCAATTTGAGGACCCCATTATTGGAATATACAAGCCAAGTTATATAAATAAAAATTCCCTCTTGTATATGAAAGTGACAAAATAGGAGACTCTTTATCATGAAGATCATGGTGCTACTTTGAAGCACAAGTGTGGAAAAAGATAGTAGCAATGTCCATTCTCTCATTTTTTTTATTTTTTTGTGTGGGAATCGAAGGCCTCTTTTATTTTTTTTATTTGGGCTTCACTAGCCTCTTTTACTTTTCATAAAGTCCGAAATCTCATCCCCACTTGTGAGGGAATCATATATTCCATCATCCTTTCCTCACAAGGGACATGCTCTAATAATGATAATCGTCACGCTTTTATTTACTTACAACTCAAAAGAAATTTACAACTCGAAATATGACTCTATATGCACTATGGAAGTGATGATGCGCACCATAAAAGGAAACGGTGGAAGTTGCATGGCAATATTTCTCGGAATGGCTATGGAAATGCCATAATAGGTAGGTATGGTGGCTGTTCTGAGGAAGGTATATGGTGGCTGTTTTGAGGAAGGTATATGGTGGCTGTTTTGAGGAAGGTGGATTTGTTGTACCGGCGAGAGTTGTGCGATACTAGAGAGGCTAGCAAAGGTGGAAGGGTGAGAATGTGCATAATCCATGGACTCAACATTAGTCATAAAGAACTCACATACTTATTGCAAAAGTCTATGTCATTGAAGCAAAGTTTAAAATGCATGCTCCTGGGGGAGAGGTTGGTAGGAGTTAACCATCGCGCGCTCCCGACACACACACAAAGGTCGACAATCTATAAACAAATGATGCTCCGACTTCCTTACATAATGTTTAACCATACGTGCATGCTACGGGAATCACAAACCTTCACACAAGTATTTTTTACCAAATCACAATTACTTCCTAACATGAATCTTAACATTACCATCTTTATATCTCAAAGCTTTATGCAAGGAATCAAACTTCTCATAGTATTCAATGCACTTAATATGGAAGTTTTTATTATATCCCTCTCGGACGCCTATCATATTAGGACTAAATTCATAAGCTAGACCAATTACCATGATGTTTAGAGAATCTCAAAATAATATAAGTGACGTACAAGAGTTCAATTATTTCTATAAAAGGTAAACACCACCATGCTCGAAAAAATATAAGTGAAGCACATAGAACGAAATTCCCTATCTCAAAAGATATAACTGAAGCACACAGAGTATTCTAATTCACAATTCAGAGTGTATCTCTCAAAATATGTGTGCATCAAGGATGGTTGTGGACAACTAAGAAGCAAATACTCATATCATAGAAGACGCTCCAAGCAAAACACATATCATGTGGTGAATAAAAATATAGCCTCAAGTAAATTTACCGACGGATTGTAGACGAAAGAGAGATGCCTTCCGGGGCATCCCCAAGCTTAGGATCTTTAGCATCCTTGAATATTACTTGGGGTGACTTGGGAATCCCCAAGCCTAGTCTCTTGCCACTCCTTATTCCATAGTCCATCAAATCTTTACCCAAAACTTGAAAACTTCACAACACAGAACTTAACAGAAAACTCGTGAGATCCGTTAGTATAAGAAAATAAATCACCACTTTAGGTACTGAAATCATTATTTATTTATATTGGTGTTATACCTACTGTATTCTAACTTATCCATGGTTCATACCCCATGATACAACCCATAGATTCATCAAAATAGGCAAATAACTCAAAACAAAACAGAATTTGTCAAAAACAGAACAGTCTGTAGCAATCTGAAAACTTCGTATACTTATGTAACTCCAAAAATTCTTAACAATTAGCAAAACCTTGGAAGTTTATATATCAATATTTTTTAAAACTTTCAGACCCATTCGACGCTCTGAAAATTTTAGAAAATTCCTGGACTGAGCGCAAAAGTTTCTGTTTTTCAGCAAGATCAAATCAACAACTACCATAGGTCACCCCAAAGGTTTTACTTGGCTCAAACACTAATTAAAACACCAAAACACAATTACTACAGAATTAATAATGTGGGAAACACTCAAAAACAGAACAAAAAACAAAATTGGGTTTCCTCCCAACAAGCGCTATTGTTTAACGCCCCTAGCTAGGCAAAACGCAATAGATCTAGGGATTGTCATCTTTGGTACGCAATCCAAAATTAGCTCTCATAATTTAGAGAGCAATCATCAAGATCATGGTAACCTAGCACATCACATAAAGTTTTCGGAATCATAGAAGCACTAGCACCCAAATCACACAAAGCATGGCACTCATAATCTTTGATTTTAATCTTAATAGTAGGTTCCCACTCATCATGAATCTTTCTAGGGATATAAACTTCTAACTCAAGTTTTTCTTCTAAAGATTTCATCATAGCATCAAAGATATGTTTAGTAAAAGCCTTATTGTGATTATAATTATGTAGAGAATTCATCATACATTGTAAAAAGGAAATACAATCAATCAAAGAGCAACTATCATAATTAAATTCCTTGAAATCCAAAAGAGTGGGTTCATTTCTATTTAAAGTTTTGACCTCTTCCATCCCACTTTTATCAATCTTAGCATTAAGATCTATAGACTCCAAATCATTGGGATGCTCTTTAACTAAGGTTGACTTATCTCCAGTCCCATATTTATCAAGATTCACATTAGAAAACAAAGATTCAATAGGAGTCACATCAATAACTTTAATATCTTCACCATTATTATCACGAGAACACACTTTTTCAAGCCATTCACGCTTAGCACGAATTCTATTTGTTCTATCCCTGATTTCATCAATAGAAATTATCATAGATTTTAAAAAATCGTTAATATCATGCTTTGGTGGAGTAGATCTAACTTTCAAAGAATCAATCTCAAGCGAAATTCTATCAACACTCCTAGCCAAATCATCAATTTTGAGCAGTTTTTCTTCAATCATAGTATTAAAAACTTTTTGTCAACCAATAAAATCTTTAAAAATATTCTCAAGATCCGAGGGCATATTATTATACTTTACATAATAATTGTTGTAGGAATTACCATAATTATTAGAGGAATTACTAGGAAACGGCCTAGAGTTGGAATTCCCTCAATACGCGTTATTACCAAAATTGTTCCTACCAACAAAATTCACATCAATAGATTAATTATTATTTCCAATCAAAGAAGACAAAGGCTTATCATTAGGATCAATAGGAGCACTCTTAATAGCAAACAATTTCATCAATTCATCCATCTTTTCACTCAAATTATTTATTTCTTCAATAGCATGCACTTTTTACTAGTAGGAGATCTTTCGGTATGCCATTGAGAATAGTAATTTGATCTCCATAAAAGTACCACCCGCGACGGAATCTAAAAGATTCCTAGATGCTAAATTCAATCCCGCATAAAAAAATTGTATAATCATCCATAAACTCAAACCATGTGCGAGGCAATTCCTAATTATTAATTTCATCGTCTCCCAAGATTGTGCAACATGCTCATGATCAAGTTGCTTAAATTTCATTATATCGTTTCTAAGGGAGATGATCTTAGAGGGAGGAAAGTACTTGGAGATAAAAGCATCTCTACACTTATTCCATGAATCAATACTATTTTTAGGCAAAGATGAAAACCAAGTTTTAGCACGATCTCGTACTGAGAACAGAAATAGCTTCAATTTAATAATATCATTATCCACATCTTTCTTCTTTTGCATGTCAGAAAACTCAATGAAAGTATTTAGATGGGATGCGACATCTTCACTAGGAAGGCCAGAAAATTGTTCTTTCATAACAAGATTAAGCAAAGCAGCATTGATCTCATAAGATTCCGCACTAGTGGAGGGAGCAATTGGAGTACTAATTAAATCATTATTATTAGTATTGGAAAAGTCACACAACTTGGTAATCTCAGACATCATGACAAAGCAAGCAATCAAGCACACAAGCAAAAAGGCAAACGAAAAGGCGAAAAGAAGAAGGGCGAATAAAAAGGCAAATCTTTTTGGCATTTTCTTAAAATCGTATTAGAAGTGGGGCAGAGTAAAACGAGAGGCAAATGGAAGATCATGTAAATTCAAGAGTTGAGTTTGTGATGGGTACGTGGTAGGCTTGATCTTGACTTTTCATGTATCCTCCCAGGCAACGGCGCCAGGAATCCTTCTTGCTACCTCTTGCGCTTGCGTTGGTTTTCCCTTGAAGAGGAAAGGGTGATGCAGCGAAGTAGATAAGTATTTCCCTCAGTTGATGAGAACCATGGTATCAATATAGTAGGAGGAACAAGCAAGTCACCAAAGGATGCACCTACACAAACAATCAAACTCTTGCACCCAACGCTATAAAGGGGTTGTCGGTCCCTTCATGGTTATTTGCAAGGATTAAATCCGACAGAGATAAATATAAATGATAACGGAAAGTAAAAGATAAATAAATTGCAGCAAAGTATTTTTGGTATTTTTGGTTTATATATCTGAAAATATATTATGGAAAGTAGACCCCGGGGCCATAGGTTTCACTAGAGGCTTCTCTCTTGATGGAAAATATCATGGTGGGTAAACAAATTACTGTCAAGCAATTGATAGAAACGCGAATAATCATGTAGATATCCAATGCAATGATCATGCATATAGGCATCACATCTGTTTCAAGTAGATCGAAACAATTCTGCATCTACTACTATTACTGCGCACATCGACTGACTCCTGCGTGCATCTAGAGAATTAAGTTCATGAAGAACAGAGTAACGCATTAAGTAATATGAGATGATGTAGAGGGATAAACTCAAGGAATATGATGAAAGCCCCATCTTGTTTCCCTTGACGGCAACAATACAATACGTGCCTCGCTACCCGTACTATGTCACTGGGTGAGGACACCGCAAGATTAAACCCAAAACCAAGCACTTCTCCCATTGCAAGAATTACCAATCTAGTTGGCCAAACCAAACTAATAACTCGAAGATAATTGCAAGGATATGAAATCATGCATATAAGAATTCGGAGATGATTAAAAATCGATTCATGGATAATCTGAACATAAACTCACAATTCATTGTATCTTGACAAACACACCACAAAAGAGTATTACATCGGATAGATCTCCATGAATATCATGAGGAACATGGTATTGAAGATCAAAGAGAGAGAAGAAGCCATCTAGATACTAGATATGGACCCGTAGGTCTATGGTGGACTACTCATGCATCATAGGAGGGGCAATGGAGTTGATGTAGATGCCCTCTATGATTGAAACCCCCTCCGATAGATTACCAGAAAAGGCTCAAAGATTGGATCTCTCGGGAACGGAGGCTTCTCGCAGCAGAAAAGTATTTGCGTTGCTCCCTCTGGTGTTGGGGGAATATTTGGGTATTTATAGGACGAAGAATAGGGTTAGGAGGCCTACCAGGAGACAGCAAGCCTGCCAGGCGCGGCCAGGGGGTGGCCACGCCTAACAGGCTTGTGATCTCCTAGTACATCCCCTGGCGTGCACAAGTCTCGTGGATCTCTTTCCTTCTAGTAAAAATCATTCCAAAGATTTTATTCCGTTTGGACTCCGTTTAATATTCCATATCTGCAAAACTCAAAAACAAGGAAATAATTGAAACTGGCACTAAGCTCTAGATTAATAGGTTAGTCCCAAAAATAATATAAAATAGCATATTAATGCATACAAAACATCCAAAGCAGATAATATATAGCATGATATCATGAAAAAATATTGATATGTTGGAGACGTATCACAAAACATTATCACTTGGTGAATACATGACCTCCTCAAACTATGGTAATCACCGGAAAGAATCCCATTTATGGTCACCCCGGGGATGCGGATCATAACTCGTAATAGGTGTCTACAACTTGCAGGTAGGATCAAGAACACATATATATTCATGAAAACATAATAGGTTTAGATCTGAAATCATGGTACTCGGGTCCTTGTGACAAACATTAAGCATAGCAAACTCAGAGCAACATCAATCTCAGAACATAGTGGATACTAGGTATCAAACCCTAACAAAACTATCTTGATTACATGATAAATCTCATCCAACCCATCACCGTCCAGCAAGCCTATGATGGGATTACTCACGAATGACAGAGAGCATCATGGAATTGTTGATGAAGGATGGCTGGAGATGACGATGGCGTCGATTTGCCCTCTCCAGAGCCAAAAACAGAATCCAGATCTGGCCTCCCGAGGAAGAACAGGAGGTGGCGGCGGCTCCGTATCGTGAAATGCGATGAACTGTTCTCCTTCAGTCTCCATGAATAGGAATATATAGGGCTGGAATTGAGGTCGGCGGAGCCACAGGGGGCGCACAAGCTTGCGAGGCATGGCAAGGGGGGTGGCCGCGCCTGGTGGGCTTGTCAATTGTGGGTGGCCTCCCTCCGGTTGATTCTTTTGACACTATATTTTTTAATTCCAAAAATAATCTCCGTAAATTTTCAGGTCAATCTGAGAACTTTTATTTCCACACAAAAATAACACCAAGGCAATTCTGCTGAAAACAGTGTCGGTCTAGGTTAGTTCCGTTCAAATCATGCAAATTAGAGTCCAAAACAAAGTCAAAAGAGTTTGGAAAATTGGATACGATGGAGACGTATCAGCCATCCATGGCCATGGCCACGTAGTCGCGGAAATCCTTGGTGGTAGGCTGCCCACCTATGATACGTCAGCAGCTAACATGAGGGCCGCCCAGGTGGCCTACGCCGACCTGGCCGGCTTGAAGGGCGAGGAGCGCGTCCTGCAGGACCAGCACATCCAGGGTCTCATCAACACCGCCAGCGCGCTGTAGGACCGGCTCAACCACATCAACCTCGGCTCCGAGGTCCTGCCTCACGAGGGAGCCGGCGCGCCGGCTGCCGGCCTGCGTCTCCCAGTCTAGCAGGCTTCTTCCCCTAGCGGCTCCGCCAGGCGTGGCAGAGTATCTTGCGGCACGCGCTCTCAGCAAGCAAACGATCCGTCGGCTATCACCAGCTGGTGCACCAGCAGGCCGAAAGAAGACGTTCGGCACCAGCGCGCCCACACCCCGCACCCGCAGCGGGAACGTGCACCTTCACCTGCCCCGACGGTCCGCCCCGAGCTCATGGCTCGCCTTGGCCCACGCATTCCTCGAAGCGAGAATGATGCCCCGAACCGCATCGACCAGCTAGCGCAGTCGGCCCTCCTTGAGGAGGAGGGCTCAATCGGCTCGGCATGTTTCGGCCCCCAGATCCGCAAGGAGCCGTTCCCGACCGGCTTCACTCTCCCTCATGACACCCTGAAATACAATGGCACCGTGAAGCCATAAGACTGGCTGATCAACTACACCACCACAGTTGGCATCACCAGGGGGAACAAGCGCGTAGCCGTGCGCTATGCCCCCCTCATGCTGATCAGCTCAGCCCAGACTTGGCTTAACAACCTGTCAGCCGGCAGCATCAACACCTGGACGGACTTTGAAAAGGTATTCGTCCGCAACTTCAACGGCACCTACAAGCGGACTGGCCGTTCGCATGAGCTGGCTAT
This sequence comes from Hordeum marinum, assembly GCA_022496015.1. NCBI lineage: Eukaryota > Viridiplantae > Streptophyta > Magnoliopsida > Poales > Poaceae > Hordeum > Hordeum marinum. Next base: position 375,785,602 of record CM039676.1, on the reverse strand, counting down.
GTGTCTCCAGGGGCCAGACGATCCCCTTCGCGACTTCCTCATTTGATGGACCGAGCTCCGCAACTCATGTGAGGGAGTGCATGAGGTGCAGGCCATCCAGTACTTCATCGATGGCTGCCACGACGGCAGTCACCTCAAGCACAAGCTCCCGTGCTCCGAGCCAGCTACACTGGTGACGGGGATATACCCCATGGTATGACCCGACCTGGCGACTCACAGGAGACCTGGCCGAAGACATGACATCTTATTAATGACCCGACCAAGTGACTCACAGGATGGCCAAGCCCAAGACCAGGCAGGTGAGCCGGCACCAGGCGGCTCACAAGAGAAGGCCCACAGGAGAAGGCCCACAAGAGAGAAGGATTCCCTTAAAGGAAATAAGACCCCGAGTAGGATTCGTGAGAGACTAGTCTTAATCCTACTCCTAGTAGGAGTCTATTTGTAAACCTACCCTCTCCACTTATATAAGGAGGGGTAGAGCACCCCTAGAGGGACAAGTTCTCAAGGGACACGAGTCTACAAGTTTAGACAACACAAGAGATTAGAGACAGACAGATTAGAGGCTCTCGTGATTAGAGGTAGCAATTAGCACCCTTGTAACCGAGAGATCTTCATCATCATCAATACCAGACAAGGAGGACGTAGGCTTTTACCTCCATCGGAGGGGCCGAACCTGGGTAAAACTCCGTGTCTTCTCAATTCCGATCAACCCCTTCAAGCCACCACATAGTTGCGCCTCGCCCCGAACCTAAGTCCATTCACCCGGATATCTGCCGTGACAAATCCATGACAGTTGGCGCCCACCGTGGGGCAAGCGCATGGTGATGTTGTGTTCTTGGAGGGAGCTCTTCACGGATCAAGAAGCTTGCAATCAATATATATGAAGAAAATATGACTCAAAGGATCTACATGAGCGTAAATTAAGATTTTAACGGGTTCAACGTTCATCAACAATGAAGACTACATCATCGCAAGGTCAAGTAAAAAAAGAGGAAGGCCACCATGAGGAATCAGGGATGGGGACAACCCGGATTCGCTGTTTCTCTGAGCAGCCTGAATCTGCTGCCGGGGTTCCTCGTCAAGCTACCGTCTTGCCCCGCCGGATGCCTCTTCAAGTACCGTAGTGCCAAGCTGACCCGGCATCGGCGACGCGCCTCTTCACCTCTGAGCCACCGCGGCCTCTGCTCCGCCCTGTCCCCGAGCCCTCACCGAGCTGCCCCTGATTCGTGGAGATATTAATAGGACAAAGCAAGCTGGCCTCGGCCCGAAGATGGAGTCAACTTCGTGCCGCCGCACGCCTCGCGAGCCGCCGACCACGACCCACCGTTGTCCTCCTCCGCTGCCTCTTTGAGCTGGCCTGCCCGTTCATCACTGCGCCGCACGAGCCGCACCGGCGAGGCCTCGCCTGCCTTCTGTGCCACTCACCGCCGAGCCGCCCCAGCCCAAAACGCGCGCCTCAGCCGTCGTAGCCTCACCGTCACCGCCACGGGCTCCGTCACCGGGGACGCCGTCTTCCTCACCTCGCCCGCTGCGCCGGAGCTGATTCCCCCCGCCTCGCCTCGGAAGTCATGGCCTTGTCCGCGCCATCCGTGCGGCCGGGTCTCTGCAGGCTCAACTCGCCATTTCTGCTGCGCTGTGGCCCCGCTCCCGCCCGTGTGGCTCGATTTGAGCCGGATGCCATTGCTTTACCTCACCAGGTCATGCGGATAAGGGAAAGGATAGAAGTGAGGGCTAAAAAGACATATCAGAGGAAGGGCCTGGTCGGACAAAGGACGTCCATTTTGTCAGATTACATCTGTGCACAGATCATCGGTGGTTTCTGCAAAAATCGTCAGGTGATATCCTTCAAGTCTGTTTATTTAGCTCATATTAAATTCCTTGAGAACAATCACTCCGTCTGTAATATTTCTTGCGCAGGAGAATTATTCATTTCGAAGGTGGAGTTTATAAGAGTTCGTGCCAATATCGTTAGTTATTGTCGTGGCCGTCTATCGCTGCTGCATCGGTTTACAACGTCGTAGCCATATCTCTCCACCGTCCCGGCTTACAACGTCATGGCCGTCTCTCACCACAGTGTCGGCTTACAATGCCGTGGCCATCTCTCGCCACCGCTCTTACTTACAACATCGTGGCCATCTCTCGCCACTGCTCTGACCTACGATGCAGCAACTGTCTCTCGCGATCGCACCGGCTTACAACGCCGAGGCCGACTCTCACCACCCGCGCTGGCTCACAAATGCCATGGCCGTCTCTCATCATCCGCGCCAGCTTATAACGCCGTGGCATATTTCACAAATAGGGCCGGCTTACAATGCCGCGGTTGGTTTCTACGTCTACATCAACATATCGGTGCAGTGCTCGCCTGTACGAGCCGCCCAACGGACACGTGCAAGACGCCACCCACACTGTGATCTACTTCAACATATCGGTGCGGTGCTCGTCGATACGAGCCGCCCAACGGACAAGCGCATAAGCCGCCGCCACTACAGTTTGGTTCACTTCAAGCAAACATCCTGAACGAACCATCAAGCGGATCATTGAAACAATTCATATGGGATCATCTATAACCCGTCACGGCCAACCTCAACTTTCGATGAAGATCCTCAAAGCCGCCTCTTCGAGTCAACTTGAGGCTCGGGGGCTACAGACATAGCAAGACACATTTGGTCGTTTTCAATGAGAAGCCCGGGTCTTTGCAAGATGAAATTTTCCGGCTCAGAAATTTCAGTTGAAGTGGTCTGTTCGCCGTCAAAACGGCTGATCTATCATCCGGCTTTATGCCCTATCAAGCGCTGTTGCAGGGAGGCTTCTTGCCTTCAGTATAGCTTACATCTCCCCTGCACAGTCTGCTTTTACGTTGTTGCAAGGAGGCTTCTTGCCTTTGGGTATAGCTCACTTCTCCCTTACACAGCCGGCGATATGCCCAATTAAGCACTGTTGCAAAGAGGCTTCTTGCCTTCAGGTATAGCTTACTTCTCCTTTGCATAGCCAGCTGTTATTAAACTGTTGCAAGGAGGCTTCTTGCCTCCGGGTATAGCTTACTTCTCCCTTGCAAAGTTGGCTTTTTACCTAGTTTGCTTACATTAGGCGCTATTGTTGATGGAGGCTTCTTACCTTTGGTATAGCTTACAGGACCCTAAGACAACAGCGTGTACACCAAATTCTAGTTGCTTATCAACTGTGGCCATCGAAGGGAGGTTCTTACCGACGGGTATCGCTTATCTCACCCTAGTGGCTGGCTTTATGCCACTTTCAGTTACTTATTAACCGCGGTTGTCGAAGGGGGCTTCTTACCGATGGGTTCGCTTATCTCACCCTAACAACTGGCGTTTACGCCAAAATTCAGTTGCTTATCAACTGTAGCTGTTGAAAGAGGCTTCTTGCCTTCGGGTATATCTTACTTCTCCTTTCAAATAGCTGGCTTTATGCCGTTTCAGGCTAAATATTAGTCGCGGCTGTCGATGGAGGCTTCTTGCCTTGGGGTATAGCTTACATCTCCCATCGACAGCCGGCGTTCGCTGTACTCTTACCAGTCAATCTCGCCTAGAGACCCTGAGCCGGTTCAAGAAATTGACGGCCAATCTCGCCTAGAGACCCTGAGCTGTTTCAAGAAATTGACGGCCAATCTCGATAGAGACCCTGAACTGGTGTGAGTTCAAGCATCGAGTCCACCCAGAAGAACCATCATATGAGTTTTTGAGGAAAAGCAAGATCATCATGCATTACATCACATATTGCATCATACATTGCATTGCATCATACATTTCATCATATTCACATGTCATGCCGGCTTATCAAGCCGGGTCAGAGCAAAGTTATGAAAGAAGGAGCAATGTTAGAACATTTCTGGGTTGTGCTTTGTCAAAGCCGCCCTTACAACAATATAGAATATATTCTATCTTGTTCATTTTTGTAGGTTTTATCTCTTAAGATGAGCCGTCGTTAAATATTCTGCAAGAGCAAGTGGATCTTTTAATAGTCAACATGGCTGGATCTTCATGGTTTATCATAACCAGTAATAAATGATTGGGTTTTTTTCAAAACAGTTTGGAGAAATTATTATTTTGCAAAGAGCCGCCCTGTCAGATATAATGCCGTGTCATCTAATTGGTTAGTTCTCGGATTTCTTTAATTGTGATCTATAGTAATCTACAACACTCACGGATTTCTCAATTTTATATTTGTCGGGTTGCACCGCAACCACGAGCAGGAATTTCATGTCAAAGACAAAGGAATTATTCCAGGATATTCATTCTAGGTTATATTACGACCACAATCAAAGATTCATTCAACAAATTAGGGTGAGACGTATTATTCTCACATAGTCCCGAGTCGCTGCAGGCAGACGACCCGGCACTTGGGGGCTACATTATCCAAGTCCAAGTTTATATCAATTATGCAAGTCCCATGTCGCTGCAAGCATGCACCACGGCACTTGGGGGCTAATGCAAGCCGGTTTTCAAACCACTACATTGTCAGCAAGACCATATTATCTCAAGGAGATGAGTTGGCCCTTCTATATTTTTCTAAAAAGTCCTCGCCCAGTAATTCTTACTGACCCGGCACTGGGGGGCTACACTATTCAGCTGTTCCAACAGATTAAGAGATTCAAATTGAAGACCCGGCGCATCACATTCTGATGAGCCGGCCCTTGGGGGCTACACCCGCTGAAGCGTTCTGATGAGCCGGCCCTTGGGGGCCACACCCGCCGAAGCATTATAAGATATAAGGCAATTATAAGTCCCAGGTTGCTGCAGGTAGGACAACCCGGCACTTGGGGGCTACACAGTCCAAAATGTTATTTGCAAAGCACCAAGTTATCATGGATAATCTCAGAGCTTGGGGGCTACAGGTAATATGGACATATCAAAAGCTTTGAGGAGAATTTTCAAGAGTTCAGTTGTTAGACCGGGCGTCACCAAACACTTATGACCCGGTGTTATCAAAAGATCATAACCCGCCAGAGCTTATGATTCTAGTTATTTAACCCGGAGTCACCAACGATAATGACCCAGCATCATCAATGATTATGACCCGGCGGAGATGACCCGCCAAAAGCATCGGAAGCCGACTCAATGGCATATGGGTGTTCTATTCTCAATATATTTCAAAATACATTGACAAGCAAGATGATTATCAGGACGACTCATTCATATGGAGAAAAGACCCGGATTTCTAAGAAACCATTTTATAAGCCGGCTAAAGGAGCAAGTCGGCCACTTAACATATTTGTTACTCTTATTTCAGGAGCTTACCATGAATAAATTCAAGCTAACCTGGGGGCTAATGACGGGGATATACCCCATGGTATGACCCGGCCTCGCGACTCATAGGAGACCCGGCCGAAGACATGACATCTTATTAATGACCCGGCCAAGCGACTCATAGGATGGCCAAGCCCAAGACCAGGTAGGTGAGCCGGCGCCAGGCGGCTCACAAGAGAAGGCCCACAGGAGAAGGCCCACAAGAGAGAAGGATTCCCTTAAAGGAAATAAGACCCGGAGTAGGATTCGTGAGAGACTAGTCTTAATCCTACTCCTCGTAGGACTCTATTTGTAAACATACCCTCTCCACTTATATAAGGAGGGGTAGAGCACCCCTAGAGGGACAAGTTCTCAAGGGACACAAGTCTACAAGTTTAGACAACACAAGAGATTAGAGACAGACAGATTAGAGGCTCTCGTGATTAGAGGTAGCAATTAGCACCCTTGTAACCGAGAGATCTTCATCATCATCAATACCAGACAAGCAGGACGTAGGCTTTTACCTCCATCGGAGGGGCCGAACCTGGGTAAAACTCCATGTCTTCTCGATTCCGATCAACCCCTTCAAGTTGCCACATAGTTGCGTCTCGCCACGAACCTATGTCCGTTCACCCGGACATCTGCCGTGACAAATCCACGACACCGGGCGAACCTCATGGACAAGGCGGATAAGTATGCCATTGCCGACTCTGCAATGCGGATAAAGGTCACCACGCCTGCCAAATCGACCCCGCCATCGACCACGCCGCGGGCGTCTACCGACAACCAACAGCCGCAGAACAACAAGCGCAAAACCAACTAGGCGGATCTCCACTATGGGAGATGGCAGGTCGCCACCATCTAGTAAGAGCAGCCGACTGCCCAGGCCTCCTCCCAGCGCTAGCAGATTGGCAAGGCGGCCTGGCAGCCCAATCTCACCTTTGAGCAGATGCTCGACGCACCCTACAAACATCATTCTGGGGCTAAGCCGTGAATGCACACGCTTCTACAGTGCAGCTACTCGTAGAGGCTGCCCAGGGGCGAGGGCCTTTCGCCTCCCCCACCGCTGCCTCCCCGTATGCTGGCTCTGGCTCCCATGCTTATGCCCATGCCGGCTCCCGTGCCGTGTGACGGCCACCTACAAGACTAGTTCCCTGACCAAGACGGGGCCTATGTTGTCTTTACTATCAAGGACACGAACAAGCACACCCAGCGTCGGCTCCAGCGCGAGGTGAACGCCACAATGCCCTCGACCCCCCAGTTCATGAACTAGTCTGAGAAGCCTATCACCTGGAGCCGGGCGGACCACCCGGCGGTGATGCCAAACATAGGCAGCTACGCACTCGCCCTTGATCCCACCATCGTCTCCACGAGACGCACCTGCCGTTTCTCGCGGGTGTTGGTCGACAGTGGTAGCAGCATCAACATTCTCTATCGTGACACGATGATCAAGTTGGGGCTCAAGGAGACGGACTTACAGCCGAGTCGGACGGTCTTCCATGGCCTCGTGCCAGGGTAGTCCTGCTCCCCCATCGGCAAGATCCGGCTCGATGTCCTCTCTGGTGACAAGCATCACTTCTGCTGTGAACTGATATGGTTCGAGGTGGTGGACCTTAGTAGCCGCTACCACGCGTTGCTGGGATGACTAGCGCTCGTCAAGTTCATGGTGGTCCCCCACTACACCTACCTCAAGCTCAAGATGTCGGGGCTCAAAGGCATCATCACCATCGCCGGAGACTACAAGACATTGATCGAGTGTGCCCGTGACGGTAGCCAGCTCGTCGAGGCTCTGGTGATCACGGAGGAGAGGCGGCAGCTCGACTGGCTCGTGGAACAAGCCGCCGAGCAGCCGACCATGCCGGCTCCCCTGTCCCAGTCGGCCGGCAAATCATCTTTCCAGCCATCCAAGGATTCCAAGAAAGTGCCACTCGACCAAGCCAACCCCAAGCAGTGCGTCACCATCAGCGCCAACCTCAGCAGCAAATAGGAAGGCGAGCTCGTCCACTTCCTCCGCGAGAATTGGGAAATCTTTGCATGGTCTGCCAAAGACATGTCAGATGTTCCGAGGAAGTACGCCCAACACAAACTACACATCCGGCCAGATGTGAAGCCCGTCAAGCAACCCCTGCGCCATTTCTCCAAGGAGAAGAGGCGTACTTTAGGAGAAGAGATAGCCCGGCTGCTCGCGACCGGCTTCATCATGGAAGTTTTCCACCCGGACTGACTGGCCAACCCAATCCTGGTGCTGAAGAAAAACAAGACTTGGCGCATGTGTATCGACTACACTAGCCTGAACAAGGCATGTCCCAAGGACCTGTTCACCCTGCCATGGATCGATCAAGTTATCGACTTCATGGCCAGCTCCAATCTGCTGTCCTTCCTGGACGCCTACTCAGGCTACCACCAGATCAAGTTGGATCCAGCCGATCGGCTAAATACCTGCTTCATCACCCCTTTCGGGGCCTACTACTACATCACCGTGTCCTTTGTCTTGAAGAATGCGGGCGTGACCTTCCAGCGTTGCATGCAGAAGTGTCTCCTACCACAGATCGGTATGAACGTCCACGTCTACTTTGATGACATCACCATCAAAACCAAGAAGCACTTCAGCCTCCTTGACGACCTCCGGGAGACCCTCGCCAACCTACGGGAGTACAAGGTCAAGCTCAACCCGGAGAAGTGCGTTTTCGGCGTCCCAACCGGCCAGCTCCTGGGTTTCTTTGTGTCCACATGCGACATCAAAGCTAACCCAGAGAAGATCAAGGCAATCGAGCGCATGGCCAAGTTGACCTAGCTCCGCGACGTCCAGAAGTTCATCAACTACCTTGCCTCACTCAGCCGGTTCGTCAGTCGGCTGGGAGAGAAGGCCCTACCCCTCTATCAGCTCATGAGGAAGACGACGCTTATCGAACCGGCCGTCGACTCCGCCAGGAAGCCGTCCAACTTTGAGTGGACCGACCAAGCGGATGAGGCATTCCGCAACCTCAAACGAGTCCTCACCAGCACGCTCATCCTGGCTGCACCGGCTGAGAAGGAAGCCCTACTCGCGTACATCATGGCAACCACACGTGTCATCAGCGTTGTCCTGGTAGTGGAGCGGATAGAGGAGGGCAGGGCGCTGCCCGTCTAGCGCCTTGTCTACTACCTCAGCAAGGTCTTCTCCGCCTCCAAGCAAAACTACCTCCACTACCAGAAGATGTGCTACGGCATATACTTTGCCGCCCAGAAGATCAAGCAGTACTTCCAAGAACATACCATCACCGTCGTGAGCACGACGCCGCTGGGCGAAATCATGAGCGGCCGGGACACCACCGGCCGGATCGCCAAATGGGACATCGCCCTCGCCGACTACGAGATCGGATAAGAGCTGTGCACCGCCATAAAGTCACAAGCCATGGCCGACTTTTTCGTTGACTGGACCAAGAGCCAGTTCGTGCCGCCTCCCCCAGACTCTGCGCACTGGTGCATGCACTTCGACGGCTCGAAGATGCAGACCGGCTTGGGAGCCGGCATCGTCTTGTTGTCTCCTAAGGGAGACAAGCTCAAGTACGCAATACAGATCCAATTCGCTAGCTCCAACAACGTGGCCCAATACGAGGCCCTTGTCCACAGCCTCCGGCTCGCAAAAGAAATTGGCAACCGACGCATCTTGTGGTTTGGTGACTCCGACCTCGTGGTGTAGCAAGTCTCTAGAGAATGGGACGCGAGGGACGCCACCATGACCAGCTACCGTTCCTTCTTCAGCAGCTCACCGTCTCCTTCAAGGGCTGGGAGTTCCATCACGTCCCCCGGGCGGACAATGAGGATGCGGATGCCTTGGCAAAAATCGGCTCCACCCGCCAGGCCATTCCGGCTAGCGTCTCCCTCGAGGAGCTGCGCAGGCCATCGGTCCAACCCTCCGCCGAGTCAGAGTCCATCTTCGTGCCCACCGATCCTGCCGGCCCCTCGATGGCCCTAGCGGCTCCGCCGGCTCCACCTGCTCTGCCTGCTCCACCTTCTCCATTTGCTCTGCTGGCTCCGCCCGTTCCACCGATTGCGCTCATTGCGCCAGCTCCGGTTGTGCTCGTTCCGTTGGTAGATGGCTCCGAGACCGTAGCTGTCATGATGGTTGTCGACCAACCGGACCCTGGGACTAACATGTCCAGCCAAAGAGTTCCAGGAACGGACCCAGGGGCTCCGGCTATCGAGAATCCCCAACCCTTGCCAGAGCTGGCCCTGGTCTCGGCTCTGTCGTGGGCCCAACCAATCTTGGCTTTTCTCTTGGACGGAGAGCTCCCTCCCGACGAGGAGGAAGCCCGGCGGATCCAGTGTCGTGCTCCCACCTACAACATCATCAACCGTGAGCTGGTCCACCGGAACATAACCGACATGTACCAACGCTACGTCAAGCCCGAGAATGGCCAAGAGATCCTCCGAGATATCCACCAGGACGAGTGCGGGCATCACGTCGCCTCGAGGAGCGTGGTGGCCAAGGCGTTCTGACATGGCTTTTATTGGTCGACTGCCCTTGAGGAGGCGACGCATATTGTCGACAGGTGCGAGGGGTGCCTGCATTTCCACATGCAAAGTCACCTGTCGGTTGCAGCGCTCAAGACCATCCCACTATCATGGCCCTTTTCTGTCTGGGGGCTCGACATGGTGGGACCATTCAAGACTGCTATGGGGGCATGACGCATCTGCTGGTAGCCATCGACAAGTTCACCAAGTGGATTGAGGCCATACCCATCAAGAAGCTAGACGGTCGCATGAACGTCCGATTCATCGAGGACATAATAGTACGCTACGTCATCCCGCACAGCATTATCACCAACAACGGCACACATTTCGCCAAAGGTGCGCTAGCCCACTTCTGTGCCAAGCAAGGAATCCATCTCGATCTGGCCTCCATTGCCCACCCGTAGTCGAACGACCAGGCTAAAAGAGTGAACGGCTTGCTCCAAGCCGGCATCAAGTCTCGGCTCGTGGCACCACTCATTCGGTCAGCCGGTTGCTGGACAGAAGATCTGCCAGCCGTCTTGTGGAGCCTCAGAACCACCCCAATCGATCAACCGGCTTCACACCCTTCTTCCTCGTGTACGGGTCCGAGGCAGTCATCCCCATAGACATCGAGTTTGATTTGCCTCGCGTCACCCTCTACACGGAGACAGACGCAAAGGAGGCAAGGCAAGATGGCGTCGCCCTCCTCAAGGAAGCCCGCAAGCTGGCACTAAGCCAAATAGCTATCTACCAGCACAAGCTCCAGCACTACCACAACAAGCGGATCCGGCCCATCTCCTTTCGCGAGGGGGGCCTGGTGCTTAGTCGGATCCAACGAACTACCGGCCAACACAAGCTGTCCTCCCCGTGGGAGGGCCTGTTCATCATCAGCTAGGTGCTACACAACCAAGCGTACTATCTAATAGATGCCTAGAAGCCGCAAAAAAGCAAGAGAGACACATCGGCAGAGGGGACGGAGCGCCCATGGAATGCGGCGCTCCTCCGTCCCTTTTACTGCTAAGAAGTATTAGTGTATGTATGTATCTCGCAACCCCTCTTTTGGGGCTCAATGAATGCAACAGGCGTCCCCAGCCGACACTTGGGACATGCCATTTCGACTACATTTAAAAGTACATCACTTCCCATGGAAAGCGCCCAAATCCGGTTCCCTGGCCTGGGGGCTTGCCAGCCGACCTAAGCTCTTTCCTCTCCAAGAAGGACAAGCAACGTGGATAGGTAAATGCCCTCCCCACCCCCTCCCGGCCATAGACCGGTCCTGGCTATCCGGCCGGTGAGGCGGTGGGGCAATAAAAATTTTACCACGCGAAATACCTTTCAAAGAGCAGCAAACGTTTAGGTCCGGCTGGATCCTTCAACTTGCAACTTGCCTCTGGCGGCTCACCCTAGCTCGAGCCGGATGGTCCTAAGGTTCGCGGACTTTTCCTAAGGACGAAGCCACGTCCCTGCCCCAGCCATCTACCGGCTGGCCGGCAAGTGGGGTAGAGGCCGAAAAGAGATTTGCGCAACAATAAAGGCCGAAAAGCGAAAGCAAAGGGTGAGCCGGCACACAAACTACGTTCATTCAACATAAATTTGAAAGAGTCAAGGCCGTCAGCCGATAGATCCTTTACAATACACCCCAGTGGGTGGAAATGCATCCCGACAAAGTTCACAGCATAAGAAAGGACATAGTAAAGATGAAGCCGCTCAGACACCAGGCGCGCCGCCAGCCGACTCGACAAGCTACTCAGAGGTAGCTTCCGTCTTCGGATCCACCTCCCTCGCCGCTCCTCCAGATCCACCTTCATAGACGCCGCATCCTCGGTATCATGCCCGGTGCTGGAGTCAGTGCTCTCCTCGGTCGGCTTAATATCGTTGGGCCCCGGAGGAATGCCGAAGGACTCCTCCACGATCGGCTCACCGTCCTCACCACGAGGAGGCAGGAACTCGTTCGGGTCGACGTACGAGGTCAGCTCGTTGGCTGGATGGACAAGGGAGCTCTCGCGAGCGGTCTGTTCCCCCCCGGGGACTTGGTGCATCGTGGCCAGCCGACCCAAGTCCATGTCACGGTACCATGACAAGGTAAACCGGAGGGCCATCTGTGCCCCGGCCAAGGCCGCCGAGGCCTTCCAGCCACTAAGCCGCGCCACCGCATGCTCCAACCTGTTGGAAATATGCCCTAGAGGCAATAATAAATTAGTTATTATCATATTTCCTTGTTCATGGTAATATTTTATTATCCATGCTATAATTGTGTTGATCGGAAACTCAGTTACATGTGTGGACACATAGACAACACCATGTCCCTAGTATGCCTCTAATAGACTAGCTCGTTGATCAATGATGGCTATGGTTTCCTAGTCATGGACATGAGATCTCATTTGGTAATGGGATCACATCATTAGGAGAATGATGTGATGGACAAGACTCATACTACAAATGTAGCATATGATCGTGTCAGTTTATTGCTACTGTTTTTTGCATGTCAAGTATATGTTCCTATGACCATGAGATCATGCAACTCACTGACACCGGAGGAGTACCTTGTAACATCCCAAAATTCTAAATTTTGGAATGTTATATTAAATAAATAAGTAGGATTGTTTGCTTGAATGTTGTGTGATTGATTGTGTGAAATTGAGTTGAATTTTGAAACTTTTGAAATTTTAATGAGAGGGAATAAAATGACTTTCCCAAAAAAATTCTATTTCAGATCCCTATTCAATTTTGAGTTCGAATATTTTCAAAAAACCCTCTTATAAAAAAATATCAAATGAGAGGAGGTAAATGACACTCAAAAATCAGATACAATGTTTTGACTCAAATTTTAAAATAAAAACTATTTGCCATTTATTTGAAATTCAAGTTTCTTTTCATTTTGGAGTTATTGCAAAAAAATCAAATTATTTTATTCGGCCTTGCAAAAATGTTAATGTTTTAGGAAAGTTTTTTCTGAAAATTTTGATATATAATATGCCTATATAAAATGTTTGTCTATTTTTTTTTATTTGTTTTTCTTTGCTGTTTAAAAAAAACGGGACACAGCTTGGCCCATAGGTGAACTCAAAAGTCATCCACTTCGGGTTGAATCGAATCGTTTCGGTTTGACTAGCTTTAAAAGAAATATTTTTTTCTTTCCGGCGGGATTTCTGGAAGTCGTCTTCTCTTTGGATTTATATCTTCTCTGCATTCTAAAGGTATTTTCTTCGTATTTTCTTTTATACTCCTATAGTTTAATATCCCTAGACTAGTATTTTTATACTAGTATACGGTAGAGTAATTAGATTATTAATTAGTCTCCATATTTACTCATTAGTCCTAGAATTTTTTTAGACATAGCATTTTCTTCCGTAAAACAGCTTGGCCCAGATTTTTTCAAATAGCCATAACTTTCTACTCCTTTATCAGAATTAGATGAAACCAACTCCTAGATTTTCGTCTTGACTTCACCTATCCAATCAACCTATCATGTCAACTTTTTCAAATTTTCAAATTTCGAAATTTATTCAGATTTATATTCAAACTTCTTTTGATCATATCTTTTTATCTGTAGCTTCATTTCCGATGAATCCAATTGCGTCGGATCCGTATCAAAGTAATCTTTCCGTTCACATCATTAGTGTTATCGTTTCAACATATAATTTTGATCTTGCTCATACTTCTCTATTAGTCCCCAAAATGTGTTCACGCACCGTACTAAGCTAATTCAATGCCATATTGAATTGCTTATAACTTTTGATCCGTCATTTTGAACCTAGTAATTCTTTTTTCTACACGTTCATATTAACTTCCCATATATAGTAACATCATTAGTTTCAATCTTTGAATCTTAAATTGGAGCGATTCAATTTGAATCTGAACCTTCATTTGATCATATCTTGCAAACTGTAACACCTTTTAAATTGATTCCTTTTGCCCCTAAATACTCGTGTCATATATTTCTATTCATAACCATCATACGTTGGTTCAACTTCTTTTGACCTTTGTGAATTCAGATTCAATTCATACTTGAATTTACAGTTCAACTTCTTTTGACCTTTTCAATTAAATTATTTCTACAAATAAATTCTTATGCCTTATACTATTTGTCAAACAACGTTCATGTTGTTCTCGCATACTTTGGATCGTCTTTCGTAGTCTCTCCAACCTAAGCTTATATAGCAATAGTTCATCATCCATTAACTCTTTTGAGTTGATTCCTCCACTTTCAATTTACAACACAGCTAGAACCTATCTTTTCTTATTTAACCTTAGTATGTTGTTATTTTCGCACCAAGACATGTTTTGTTCTTGCGTTTTTCAGTTCTTTGTTTTGGCATGAATATTTATTGAATGTTATTTGCTTACGATAGATTTTCATCGGAGAGTGACGAATAGTCTATCAGTTACTTCTGAGAGCGATATTATTCTTCATCAACAGTACAGGTAAGTCACTTTGACCATGTATACCTATATTTTATTGCATTAGTTCTACCATCTCCCCAATTGCATGCAAAGTAGGTAAATTGGAAACTTGGTTACTTGATGTAGTATCATGTGGTAGGCATCCCTCAACCCTTTGACACATTGGCCCCGGGAAGCTTTGATTTAAATTTTGCTATGCTATTAGTAGACGGGCTTGGTTGTGTGATTCATGAGAGTTGTGAGTTAATAATTTTCAAGACCTGCAAGATGATCAAGACTTCAAGACTCTGAGTTTTCAACTAACCTCTAGGTGGATAATGGTTGAACGGCACCCTGGAGAAACCAGTGGTTAGCCTAGGTGTTGCTGGGGAAGTGCCAGTATTCACGTGGAAAGGTCCACCCAGGCACAAAGAGGTCGATGGATACTTCAAGACCCAAGGCTTACCTGCACAGCCACAAGCCATTATGGGCTCTGGCTTGGTTGGATATCATGGTGATCCTGGACAGGCGGTGCTACGAGATGTAGAAAAATGGTAGGAAAGGATGGGCACCGAAAGAGTCTCGGGGAAACCCTTTAGAAGACCTTGTTTTGGTCATTCGATTCTCAAACACCCTGAAGTGCGAGAAATCCAACGGAAGCGATCAAATCTTGTGGGGAACGTGTGCAAAACTCTGCAGAGTACTCAAACCTAATCGATTAGCCGTGTCCACGGTCATGGACAACTTGAGCCAAAGGAACTGAAACTATCTGGAACTCTCAACACAATTAATTGTATTGATGTGGGTTTATTAATGACAACTTGGGTATGAGATTTGGTTGGTGGAACCATCTCATTAATCAACCAATATTGTAGTAATTATGCTTTTTGCCCTCTCTTGTTGTAGGAATAATTTGGCTTTATGCAAAGCTCACTACCCCAGTTGCCATATATGTATGTAGAATAGATGATTACTTTACACCCCCTCTTTTGTGACTTGCCGGCATATTCAAAATGCTGACCTACACGGCTGCAACGTCTTATGTTGCAGATAAGCTCTACGACGGGTAAGAGTACGATTCAGGGTTACGGTCTACACTCAACTGCCGTTGGTGTTATTGGGATTCCACTCCCATTGACTGTTTCCGCTGAGATTTTAAGGTATATATCAGTTTTACGTTAACTACATGTGATTGCACTTTGATATATACATTGATGTACTGTGTGTGCCAGCATACTGCTCTAGGGATGGCACAAAACACACAGAGGCTTGACTCGTTTTGAGTCGGGTCGCTATAGAAATGGTATCAGAGCACATGTTGACTGTAGGACGTGACCCTAGAAACTGGAAAGCCCTTAGGAAATGATTTCTCGAAAAACATTATTTTCAAAAGACCCTTTACTTCTCATTTTATTCGAGCTTTATCAAATGATCTCTCTTACCTCAAAAAGGTAGAAAATACCCTTGTCCCCTTGACCACACTAAGGATCAACTGAGACCACTTCGAGAAGGACAAGATATCGAAACAACTGATGGTCACTTCAAAGTAAAGAAGATTTCACCCTGCATTAGAAGAGTTGAAGCTACACGAGTTGAAGACTGTGAAGACCCGAAGAAATTGAAGACCATGAAGAATTTCCAAGATATTATGCCCTAGAAGACCAAACCCCTGTTGTATACTTACGTTAGATACGATGATTTGTGAGCTGTCATTTGTGTGTAAATTTTTGACAGCCACAACAAAAATCTATTTTCAAAACCATTGTTTGTATTGTGTGTATCCCCTCCTTTGTCTCTCTTACCTATCTCATCCAAAAACCTTGAACCCAAGAGATGATGAGTGAAGCTGGACTCGTGTATTCTGGATCAATGACTCGGTTAGAGACAGAAGAATGGATTCAGAACATGGAGGATCATCTAAGGAGTAACCATGTTGCAAGAAAGGAGATGGTCCAGTATGCTTTTCGGTACTTTGCAGAAGGTGCTGCAAATTGGTGGAAGATGCATGAAGATCCATGATAGGCTAGCATAAAACACTTGGGAAGAATTCAAAATAACTCTGCAAGGATCTCATGTTGTTACCAACACCTAGAAGCCCCATGGCAAAGATGTGAAGAAGATTTGTGCATGCAGGATATGTGGAGAGATAGGACACACCCAGGAAGAACAAAAGGAAGGATGCCCTCATTGTGAAGAAAATCACTGAGCTGAGGAATGCCCAACTAGGCAGGTGACATGTTTCTTGTGCGAAGGAACTATGCATTACCTGGCTCAATGCCAAATGTACCCCAAGGTACAAGAAGTCATCAAGCAGCAGAGGGAAGCCATGAAGGAAGCCTTCAGAGAAAATTTAGGAGAATTTGTGATGAAGGAGGATGTTGAAGACCCTAATGGAGAAGGCCTAACCAGATTTTACTCCAATGCCTGCTATTCATGTGGAGAAGGAGGACATTTCTCACGGGACTGTACAAAGGAAAGAAAAGAGTATCTGGGAAACTTCCCGACTGAAGAAGTGGAGTTTGATCCATAGGAAATTGAAAGTTTGATCGGAACAAAGAGCCCAAGAAGAGAAACCGAAGACGTTTTGAGAACAACCCAATTTTTGCAAAGAAGGATCTGAGTCAGATCATGTGTTTCTGGTGCAAGAAGACAGGACATTACTCCTATACTTGTCCGGAGAAGAAGGCTAAACATGAGTAGTTTGAGTTTTGAATTTTTGGAAGTAATAAATGTAATAGGTAGCACTCTTATCATTTTGAAGTTATGTAATGGAAGTCTCAGGGTTTGTAATACATTCATGAGATCAATGGAATTTATGGTGTTATGATTCTCCTGTGTTGAATTATATGAGTTGCCACACTAAGAACAAAGATCTCTGACCAATTTTCGAGGATATGAGAAAATATGGTCTATGCAGGCATGCGTGCATTTCATTTTAAGTGTGGTAGCAACCACAGGGACAAAAGAATGAAGAAAATACCATTCATATTAAGGAGTTTGGATAACTAAATACAGGTGAAGAGAATGTGGAACCACCTCAAACTATCTGGATAATAACCTTTGTGACAAAGTGATTTTGACGTTGGAATGTTGAGAAAAGGAATGATTGTGATGAAACCATACCCAAGGTTAAACAGACCAATGGAAAGGAAAATGAATTCCGTGGAGTGAATCTAGACAAGAACAAGTCTGTGAATTGTTACCTCAAGGGTATGATGTAGTGAACTGAAGGTAATGTTGGAATATGAAACGATAGTAACCCCAAGAGTGAGATAAAGACTATTCAAGTATTCAAGTTAACGCACAAGTCACTGACCTCGGGATTGATAAGGATCAAGCCCCACCTTGGCGAAGGAAGAAACTTGGAACAAGCTACGCCTCATCAGCAAACGTTTTCCTTAGGAGTATACGAAAACCTGAGACTTGTGAAGAAACGATATATGTTTTTTCTTAGCTTGCAAAATCAATGGATTTATCCGAACTTCGTTCGTTGACAAGAGAAATTTCTACAACGCTTGTGAGGAAGACCAGGTGCTAGAATATGAGATTAACTAAACCTTATACAAGGTAATGATTTCAGTGTGACATGGTTTGGCCACCATGACGACTTACTCTTATCATTCTCTTGCTATTCGGAATGGTAAATCTGAGTGACTTACCCATAGTAAAGAGATGACATTCTTTGAAGCTTTTGTTTAAGCCTTAGAATGGTATGAAGAAAACCCTTGTACATGACAGTTGCTGTCACACGTAGGGATTTTACAGTGAGGAATGAAGCCAAGACCCGTTTCACTGCAGGACAACCACAAATGGTAGACCACCATGAGATCTTTGATAAGTTATTTAGAATTGATCACGAGACTTACCAGCTAAGAAGACTTAGTATCGAAGTAAATACATTTTGTTATGAGAACACAAGTTTTTGATTTTAAACGGAAGAGCGCCACCGAAGGAGCTATCATGAAGAATGTGAACAGACAGATGCACCCAAAGGTGTGTCATGATTTTGAGGGACCAGTAACTCTCATTTTAAGTGTGGTAGACCCCACACTTTCTTGGTCAATTGATTTGCTAAGAAGATCCCCAAAACCCTAACCTTTTCTTTCTAGCGTTTTCGAATCTCGAGGACGAGATTCATTTTAAGTGTGGTAGTTTGTAACATCCCAAAATTCTAAATTTTGGAATGTTATATTAAATAAATAAGTAAGATTGTTTGCTTGAATGTTGTGTGATTGATTGTGTGAAATTGAGTGGAATTTTCAAACTTTTGAATTTTTAATGAGAGGGAATAAAATGACTTTCCCAAAAAAATTCTATTTCGGATCCCTATTCAATTTTGAGTTCGAATATTTTCAAAAAACTCTCTTATAAAAAAAAAATCAAACGAGAAGAGGTAAATGACACTCAAAAATCAGATACAATGTTTTGACTCAAATTTTAAAATAAAAACTATTTGCCATTTATTTGAAATTCAAGTTTCTTTTCATTTTGGAGTTATTGCAAAAACAAATTAAAATTATTCTATTCGGCCTTGCAAAAAAAGTTCATGTTTTAGGAAAAAAAATTCTGAAAATTTTGATATATAATATGCCTATATAAAATATTTGTCTATTTTTGTTTATTTGTTGTTCTTTGCTGTTTAAAAAAAACACGAACACTGTTCATGGCGAAACACTGTTCATCCGGGACAAAATAAAATCTGCAGCCACCGAAGGCCTTAGCCATCGAAGCCCATGTGGCTCCTCTTCTTCTCTTTTTTCCTCTTTGTCTATGATTTTAGTCCCACCTCGCTTAGCTTTAAACCTTTGCACCTCCCTCCCACCTATAAATATACACCCATAGGTGAACTCAAAAGTCATCCACTTCGGGTTGAATCAAATCGTTTCGGTTTGACTAGCTTTAAAAAAAAATTCTTCTCTCCGGCAGGATTTCTGGAAGTCGTCTTCTATTTGGATTTATATCTTCTCTGCATTCTAAAGGTATTCTCTTCGTATTTTCTTTTATACTCCTATAGTTTAATATCCCTAGACTAGTATTTATATACTAGTATACGGTAGAGTAATTAGATTATTAATTAGTCTCCGTATTTACTCATTAGTCCTAAAATTCTTTTAGACATAGCATTTTCTTCCGTAAAATAGCTTGGCCCAGATTTTTTCAAATAGCCATAACTTTCTACTCGTTTATCAGAATTAGATGAAACCAACTCTTAGATTTTCGTCTTGACTTCACCTATCCAATCAACCTATCACGTCAACTTTTTCAAATTTTCAAATTTCGAAATTTATTCAGATTTATATTCAAACCACATTTTGATCATATCTTTTTATCCGTAGGTCCGTTTCCGATGAATCCAATTGCGTCGGATCCGTATCAAAGTAATCTTTCCGTTCACATCATTAGTGTTATTGTTTCAACATATAATTTTGATCTTTCTCATACTTCTCTATTAGTCCCCAAAATGTGTTCACTCACCGTACTAAGCTAATTCAATGCCATATTGAATTGCTTAGAACTTTTGATCCGTCATTTTGAACCTAGTAATTCTTTTTTCTACATGTTCATATTAACTTCCCATATATAGTAACATCATTAGTTTCAATCTTTGAACCTTTCAAATTGGAGTGATTCAATTTGAATCCGAACCTTCATTTGATGATATCTTGCAAACTGTAACACCTTTTCAATTGATTCCTTTTGCCCCTAAATACTCGTGTCATATATTTCTATTCATAACCATCGTACGTCGGTTCAACTTCTTTTGACCTTTGTGAATTCAGATTCAATTCATACTTGAATTTACATTTCAACTTCTTTTGACCTTTTCAATTAAATTATTTCTACAAATAAATTCTTATGCCTTATACTATTTGTCAAACAACGTTCATGTTGTTCTCCCATACTTTGGATCATCTTTCGTAGTCTCTCCAACCTAAGCTTATATAGCAATAGTTCATCATCCATTAACTCTTTTGAGTTGATTCCTCCACTTTCACTTTACAACACAGCTAGAACCTATCTTTTCTTATTTAACATTAGTATGTTGTTATTTTTGCACCAAGACATGTTTTGTTCTTGCGTTTTTCAGTTCTTTGTTTTGGCATGAATGTTTATTGAATGTTATTTGCTTACGATAGATTTTCATCGGAGAGTAATGAATAGTCTATCAGTTACTTCTGAGAGCGATATTATTCTTCATCAGCAGTACAGGCAAGTCACTTTGACCATGTATACCTATGTTTTATTGCATTAGTTCTACCATCTCCCCAATTGCATGCAAAGTAGGTAAATTGGAAACTTGGTTACTTGATGTAGTATCATGTGGTAGGTACCCCTCAACCCTTTGACACATTGGCCCAGGGAAACGTTGATTTAAATTTTGCTATGCTATTAGTAGACGGGGTTGGTTGTGTGATTCATGAGAGTTGTGAGTTAATAATTTTCAAGAACCGCAAGATGATCAAGACTTCAAGACTCTGAGTTTTCAACTTACCTCTGGGTGGATGATGGTTGAACGGCGCCCTAGAGAAACCAGTGGTTAACCTAGGTGTTGCTGGAGAAGTGCCGGTATTCACGCGGAAAGGTCCACCCAGGGACAAAGAGATGGATGGATACTTCAAGACCCAAGGCTTACCTACACAGCCACAAGCCATTATGTGCTCTGGCTTGGTTTGATATCGTGGTGACCCTGGACAGGCGGTGCTACGAGATGTAGAAGAACGGTAGTAAAGGATGGGCACCGAAAGAGTCTCGGGGAAACCCTTTAGAAGACCATGTTTTGGTCATCCGTTTCTCAAACACCTTGAAGTGCGAGAAATCCAACGGAGGCGATCAAATCTTGTGGGGAAGGTGTGCAAAACTCTAAAGAGTACTCAAACCTAATCGATTAGCCGTGTCCACGGTCATGGACAACTTGAGCCAAAGGAACTGAAACTATCTGGAACTCTCAACACAATTAATTGTATTGATGTGGGTTTATTAATGACAACTTGGGTATGAGATTTGGTTGGTGGAACCATCTCATTAAGTAACCAATATTGTAGTAATTATGATTTGTGCCCTCTCTTGTTGTAGGAAAATTTGGCTTTATGCAAAACCCACTACCCCACTTGCCATATATGCATGTAGAATAGAAGATTACTTTAGACCCCCTCTTTTGTGACTTGCCGGCATATTCAAAATGCTGACCTACACGGCTGCAACGTCTTATGTTGTAGATAAGCTCTACGACGGGTAAGAGTACGATTTAGGGTTACGGTCTACACTCAACCTGTCGTTGGTGTTATTGGGACTCCACTCCCATGGACTGTTTCCGCTAAGATTTTAAGGTATATATCAGTTTTACGTTAACTACATGTGATTACAATTTGATATATACATTCATGTACTATGTGTGCCAGCATACTGATCTAGGGATGGCATTGAACACACAGAGGCTTAACTCGTTTTGAGTCGGGTCGCTACATACCTTGTGTGTATCATACATCGCAACATAACTGGGTGATTATAAAGGTGCTCTACTGGTATCTCCAATGGTGTATGTTGGGTTGGCATGGATCAAGACTGGGATTTGTTACTCCGTGTGACGGAGAGGTATCTCAGGGCCCACTCGGTAATACAACATCAAAATAAGCCCTGCAAGCAATGCGACTAATTGTTAGACACGGGATCTTGTATTACAGAACGAGTAAAGAGACTTGCTAGTAACGAGGTTGAACTAGGTATGGAGATGCCGACGATCGAATCTCGCGCAAGTAACATACCGAAGAACAAAGGGAACATCATACGGGATTAACTGAATCCTTAACATAGAGGTTCGACCGATAAAGATCTTCATAGAATATGTAGGAACCAATATGGGCATCCAGGTACCGCTATTGGTTATTGACCATAGAGGTGTCTCGGTCATGTCTACATAGTTCTCGAACCTGCAGGGTCTGCACACTTAAGGTTCGTTCACGTTTCAGTAGTATAGAGTTATGTATGGTGGTGACCCAAGGTTGTTCGGAGTCCCAGATGAGATCCCGGACATCACGAGGAGCTCCGGAATGATCCATAGGTTAATATTGATATATAGGAAGTCCTATTTTGGTCGCCGGAAAAGTTTCGGGCTCATCGGTAGTGTACCGGGAGGGCCGGTAGTGTACCGGGAGACCATCGGGAGGGGTATTTCGACCCAGGAGGCTACATGGGCTGTGGGAGTGTGAATACTAGCCCTTAGTGGGCTGGTGGAAGTCCCACACAAGTCCCATGTGGATGGGAAGAAAAGCACAAAGAGAAAAAGGTGGAAAAAATGCAAAAAGACCAAAATAAGGAGGAGTCCTAGTCCTACTAGGATTGGAGGAGGATTCCTCCTCTCCTCCCACTTCGGCCAAAGCCTAGAGGGCTTGGCCCTTGCGCCAAGCCTCCTCCTCTCTTCCTCTTATATATACTAGAGGTTATAGGGTTTTTGCACTAGATTTTCTGCCACGTGCTACCCTCTCCTCTAGTGCATAGTTTCTCCTCTAGATTGGTTTTCTGCAGTGCTTAGGCGAAGCCCTGCCAGAATAGCTCCACCACCATCACCACAGCACCGTCGCGCTGCTGGAGAACTCTTCTATCTCTCCGCTCCCTCTTGCTGGATCAAGAAGGCGGAGATCGTCATCGAGCTGTATGTGTGCTGAACGCGGAGGTGCCGTCCGTTCGGCGCTAGGTCGGAAGGACCGTGATCAAGCTCGCAAGACGGATCGTGATGACATCACGGGACAGATTGTGATGAGTTCGCAAGACGGATCGTGATTGGATCGCGGGACGGATCGTGATGAGATCGCAGGATGCTCGGCAATTTGGATCACAAAGACGTTTGACTACACCAACCGTGTTTCTTAATGCTTCCCGCTTAGTGATCTACAAGGGTATGTAGATCCACTCTCCCTCTCGTAGATGCTCATCACCATGGATAGATCTTGCGTGTGCATAGGAAATTTTTTGTTTCCCATGCAATGTTGCCCAACAGTGGCATCATGAGCTAGGTCTATGTGTAGATGAGATCTCGGGTAGAACATAAAGAGTTTGTGGGCGTTGATGCTTAGATTACTTACTCCCTTGGTCATGTTTGGTTCAGCGGTATTGTGGGATGAAGTGGCCCGGACCAACCTTACTCGTACGCTTACGAGAGACCGGTTCCATCGACTAACTTCATTGCACAAAGATGGCTGGTGGGTGTCTGTTTCTCCTACTTTAGTTGGATCAGATCCGACTAAGGCGGTCCTTGAGAAGGTTGAAAAGAAACTTATGTATCACCTTTGTGGTTTATGTGTAGGTGAGAATTGTTCTTACTAGATACCAGTAGCACCCACGTAAAACATGCAACAACAATTAGAGGACGTCTAACTTGTTTTTGCAGGGTATGTTGTGATGCGATATGGCCAATTACATGATGAGATATATGTGATGTATGAGATGATCATGTGTTGTATAGAATATCACGACTTGCATGTCGATGAGTATGACAACCGGCAGGAGCCATAGGGTTGTCTTTATTATATTGTATGACCTGCGTATCAATCATTAAGCACTATGTAATTCTTTACTTTATTACTAAACGGTAGCAATAGTAGTATAAGCATAGTGGGCGCGACAACCCCGATGACGACATGTTGATGGAGATCATGGTGTCATGCCGGTGACGATGGAGATCATGACAGTGCTTTCAAGATGGAGATCAAAAGTACAAGTTCATGGCCATATCATGTCACTTATGATTTGCATGTGATGTTAATCCTTTTATGCACCTTATTTTTCTTAGGACGGTGGTAGCATTATAAGGTGATCCCTCGTTTAAGTTCAAGATAAATTTTGTTCTCCCCGAGTGTGCACTGTTGCGAAAGTTCGTCGTGTCAAGACACCACGTGATAATCGGGTGTGATAGACTCTACGTTCACATACAACGGTTGCAAGCCAGTGTTGCACATGCAGACACTCGGGTTAAACTTGACGAGCCTAGCATGTACAGACATGGCCCTCAAAACACAAGAGATCGAAAGGTCAAAGATGAGTCATATAGTAGATGTGATCAACATGATGATGTTCACCATTGAAACCACCTCAACTCACGTGATCATCGGACTTGAGTTGGTGAATTTGGAATATGTATCACTCGAATGATCAGAGGGGTGTCAATTTGAGTGGGAGTTATACGGTAATATGAATAATTGAACTCATTATCATGAACATAGTTAGTAGTGTCTTTGCAAATTATGTTGTAGATTACTTGCTCGTGTTGTAGCTCCCTTGAATTTTTATATGTTCCTAGAGAAATAGAGTTGCAAGATGATGGTAGCAATATTGCGGACTGGGTCCGTGACCTGAGGATTGTCCTCATTGCCTGCACGGAAGGCTTATGTCCTTAATGCACCGCTCGGTGCGCCAACCCCTCTAGCGTCATCTGTAGATGTTGTGAACATCTGAGAAGCATGTTCTGATGACTACTTGATAGTTTAGTGCGTCATGAATTATGGCTTAGAATTGAGGCTCCAAAACGTTTTGAACGTCACGGAACATATGAGATGTTCTAAGTGCTGAAATTAGGATCTCAGGCTCATGCCCATGTTGCGAGATATGAGATCTCCAACGAGATTCTTTGCCTGCAAGATGAAAGAGATTAGCTCAATCGTTGATGATGAGATCGCAGGACCTATCATGATGAGATCGCGGGACGCTCGGCGATTTGGATCTCGAAGACGTTCGACTACACCAACCGCGTTTCTTAATGCTTCCCGCTTAGCGATCTACAAGGGTATGTAGATCCACTCTCCCTCTCGTAGATGCTCATCACCATGGATAGATCTTGCGTGTGCGTAGGAAATTTTTTGTTTCCCATACAACGTTCCCCAACACAATCACTGCGCCACGCAGTTGCCAAGGATCTCACGGCCTAGCCAGAGGGTCAAAATAACCCACATGTCGGCCGTGTGGAGCCGATCCATGGTGCACTAAAGAAGGATCAGCTGGTTGTCACTAGCCAGCGATATCTCCAGTAGGCTCCAGCCTGCGTCCACGTCAACCTCCTGCCCGCGCTGCTGGAAGCACCCCCGGTGCTCCGCCACGGCCCGCTCAGCCAATCGCAAGGACTCACAGGGAAAAGGGAACTCACTATGGAAGGCGTCATCCACTTCAAGCGCGAACTTGAGGCTTAGGCTTCATTCCTCTTCTAGTGCCCTCTCCGCCAGGACGAGGGTGGCAACACGCGACTCAAGATCATCCCCAAGATGGGTTACTTCAGCCTGAAGATTGGTGGCCTGCCGGCTGGCGTCGGCCGCCCGCTTGGCGGCTTCCTCCCTGGCTGCCACCTCCCTCTCCAGCTTCGCGGAGAGGTTCTCCCGCGCCGACTGGTAGTCAACGACCAAACCACCCAGCCGGTGTTTCTTTGTCTTGGACACTTGTAGGTCCCGTGCCAACTGGTCCCGCTCGGAGGCCATTTCATCCTACTGTAGCCGGACCCATCTCAAAGTCTCCAAATCTTCTGTAGAAAACATAAATCGAATCAGCTAGGCACTAAAGACTCGAGCCGCCCGACGAGCAGCCGACTCGAGTCTCAGGGGCTACACCTAGTGGGTGCGCTCGCGCGCCACCACTGGAACAACCTTACCTTGGGCTTTCCTCAGATCCTCGTTGGCTTGGTAATAGCCAAGCTTGGCCCTATGGTGGATGGCGACCGCATCCTCAAAGAACGCCTGCCGCTTGGCGTTTTCAGCCTACCCCACGCCACATATCAAGACGGCAAGCAAACACAAAGGAAGACTCGACCCAGCTGCCACGAGGCCGCACAGCCGGCCCGAGTCTCGGGGGCTATACCTAGTCGGTGCGCTTGCACGCCCCCATTCAAAAAAGCAAAACAACAAGGAGGGAGACCTCACTTCGATCGCTGCCTCCACACGCTGGAAGTTGCTCTCGGCGGCTTCGGCAAACCTGGCCAGCCCCTCGTGGCAGTGGGCTATGATGTGAGTCGGCTCCCCTGGCATGAGGTCCTGCTCACCACCTGGTAGGTCCTAGGCGACCGGACCATGGACCAACACCAACTAGTCCTTGACGACGTTGGCCATGTTTCTCCTCAAACGGCTGGGTCCGCCGTCCGGCACCGCATCCATCATGGTGTGGGCTGGCTGGGCCAGCCCGGCAACCACAAGGGTGCGGGAGCCGTCCCCGAGCTCTCCTACGGTCGGCACAGGCAGCTCCGACAGCCCCGCGCCGGTTGGCTGGGCGTCCGGCTCAGCCTCCCCGCCAGGCGCCATCTCTGGAACGATCGGGGCAACCGCCCCCTCCACAATGACTGGCTCAACGAGGGACGGGGTCGTAGCCGGCTCTGGAAGCTTCGTTGCCTCCACGGCCAGCTCAGGCACCGTGACCATGGGAAGGACCGTCTCCGCCGCTGGCAGAGCCGTCTCCACAGCCGGTTCCCATGGCTCGCTCGATGGCGGCCAGGACAACCGGGTCGATTTCGCAGCCGACTCCGTTACACGCACGGAGTCCGAATGCGCCTCCACCTCTCCTCGCTCGACACAGTTGAGCGCACTGTGGCACCCCTTGATGCCCCCTCCATGGCTGCAGCTCTGCCTGCAGCCACTTGTCCTCTCCAACCGTGGCCACGTGCTCACGGGTGAGCTAGCTGGCGGCATCTGTCGTGGCCTATGGCGGACTCCGTGTCTTGGAGGTCGAGGGCCTCGTTGAAAAGAAGAAGGTCATCTCCCGAGCTGCAAACAGCAAGGAGCAGAAAGAAACACAACATAGGAAGTAAGATCTTACCCAATAACCATGGGAAGGGGCCACTTGGCTCGTGGTGGCGGGTTTGCCGCAACGCCGAATGCCTTCTTCCGCGCCAGCTGCCTCGCAGCCAGCCTCTTCCCCTTTCGGGTCGCATCGCCCGCCCGGCCCCTGGCCATCAACGATACGTCTCCATCATATCCACTTACCCAAACTCATTCGCCCTTGTTTTGGACTCTAATTTGTATGATTTGAATGGAACTAACCCGGACTAACGTTGTTTTCAGCGGAATTGCCTTGATGCTATTTTTGTGTAGAAATAAAAGATCTTAGATCGTCCTAAAATTTTATGGAGAATATTTTTGGATTTAATAAAAAATACTGGCGCAAGAATCAACCAGAGGGGGGCCACCTGCAGCCCACAAGCCTGCTAGGCGAGGCCACCCCCTGGTCGCGCCTAGCAGGCTTGTGGGGCCCTCGTGGCTCCTCCGACCTCCTCTCCAGCTTCATATAACCCTATTCACGGAGAAAAAACAGAGTAAAGAGTTCATCGCGTTTCACGATATGGAGCCGCCGCCACCTCCTGTTCTTCCTCGGGAGACCAGATCTGGAGTCCATTTTGGGCTCCGGAGAGGGGAAATCGACGCCATCGTCATCATCGACCATCCTTCATCAGCAATTCCATGATGCTCTCCGCCGTTCGTGAGTAATCCCATCATAGGCTTGCTGGACGGTGATGGTTTGGATGAGATTTATCATGTAATCGAGTTAGTTTTGTTACGGTTTGATCCCTAGTATCCACTATGTTCTGAGATTGATGTTGCTATGACTTTGCTCTGCTTAATGCTTGTCACTTGGGCCCGAGTGCCATGATTTCAGATCTGAACCTATTATGTTTTCATGAATATATATGTGTTCTTGATCCTATCTTGCAAGTTGTAGACACCTATTATGAGTTATGATTCGCATCCCCCAGGGTGACAATAACTGGGATTCTTTTTGGTGATTACCGTAGTTTGCGGAGTTCATGTATTCACTAAGTGCTAATGCTTTGGTCCGGTTCTCTATTAAAAGGAGGACTTAATATCCCTTAGTTTCCATTAGGACCCCGCTGCCACGGGAGGGTAGGACAAAAGATGTCATGCAAGTTCTTTTCCATAAGCACGCATGACTATATATGGAGTACATGCCTACATTACATTGATGAATTGGAGCTAGTTCTGTGTCACCCTATGTTATAACTGTTGCATGATGAATGCCATCCGGCATAATTATCCATCACTGATCCATTGCCTACGAGCTTTCGACATATTGATCTTTGCTAAGTTACTGTTCTGTTGCTACTCTTACAATCAATACAAAAATGCTACTGTTACTTTTGCTACCGTTCCCGTTACTTCCATACTACTTTGCTACAGAATACTTTGTTTTAGATATTAAGTCTTATAGGTGTGGTTGAATTGAAAACTCAGCAGAGAATACTCGAGAATATTCTTTGGCTCCCCTTGTGTCGAATCAATAAATTTGGGTTGAATACTCTACCCTCAAAAACTGTTGCGAACCCCTATACTTGTGGGTTATCAAAACCTTTTTCTGGAGCCGTTGTGGGGGAGCATAGCTCTATCTCTGACTCACTTGCGATTTATATTTGTTGATCACTATGAAGAATCTGAAAGATCCAAAAAACAATATCTATCCCTCTACTACGAGGGGAGGTAAGGAACTGGCATCTAGCTCTACACTTGATTCACCTTCAGTTATGAGTAAATTTGCGACACCACCACCTGCTAGTATTTCTGATATGTCGCAAGTAATTGATGATGCCACTTCTGCTATGGATGATGCTTTTCTTGATAATATTGTGCCACTAGGTGAATTTCTTGATGAATAAATTTCTAGAGTCATGCTGGAAACTATGATACTTCTGAAACTGCTGAAATTATTGAAACTGAACACTTTGAGACACCTGCTAGACCTAGCTCCCCTAGATATGAATTGCCTCGTATTCTTGAGGGTTATGTTATGGAAGGAGAGGTAGCTAGGGACTTTGTTGCTTGTAATGATAGAGATGATCTTAAGAAATTACTATGTTAGTGGAAAGGAAAATCTTTGAATGCTAGAATGAAATATGATCCTAAGTTTGCTACTTGACCTATCTTTGTTATTGATAAGGATTATAAATTCTCTGTCGATCCTGCGTTAAATACTTTTGTTGAATATGATCCTTTCCATGGTTATGAATCTGAAACTGTTGTGGCACATGTTACTAAGCTGAATGATATAGCCACCCTATTTACTCATGAGGAAAAAATTCATTATTACTCTATCCTTAAGTTGTTTCCTTACTCATTAAAGGGTGATGCTAAGATATGGTTTAATTGTCTTGCTCCTGGTTGTGTGCATAGCCCCCAGGATATGATTTATCACTTCTTTGAAAAATATTTTCATGCCCATAAGAAACAAGCTACCTTGCAGGAAATATTTAACTTTGTGCAAATTGAAGAAGAGAGTCTCCCACAAGCTTGGCGGAGGCTTCTCCAATTACTTAATGCTTTGCGTGATCATCCTCTCAAGAAAAATGAAATACTTGATATCTTTTATAATGGACTAACTGATTCTTCTAGGGACCACCTAGATAGTTGTGCTGGTTGTGTTTTCAGGGAACGAACTGTTGAACAAGATGAAATACTATTAAATAATATATTGAGCAATGATAATGATTGGACTACTCCTGAACCACCTCCAAAGCCAACTTTGAAGAAAAGAGGTATTCTATTTCTCAGTCCTGGAGATATGTGAGAGGCAAAGAAGTCTATGAAAGAAAAAGGTATTAAAGGTGAAGATGTCAAGAATCTACCACCTATTGAAGAAATACATGGTCTTCATAAGCCGACATAGGTAGTAGATGTCAATTCTCTTCGTACATTTGATGAAGGCGATATTCCTTATAATAAGTCTGCTAGATAATGCTTGGATGAGTTTGATAATTTTATTGTTAAGCAAGAAAATTTAATGCTCATCTTAGTAGATAATTGAAACATAATGCTTTCATGCTTGATCGCTTAGGTGATTATATGAGTAGAACTATCAATGACCTTAAACTGATAAGTAAACATGCTTCCGTGGTAACCACTCAAGTAGAACAAGTACTTAAGGCACAAAATGATTTGCTTAATGAGATGGATAGTAAGAACAATGATCATTCTGTTAGAGTTGTGACTAGAGGTGGAAGAATAACTCAGGAACCTTTGTATCCTGAGGGCCATCCTAAGAGAATTGAGAAAGATTCTCAAAGTGGTAATATTGATGTACCTAGTCATTCCAATAATAAGAGGAAGAAGGATGATGATAGAACTTTGCATGCTGCTAGTGAACCTGTTATAGATACACCTGAAAACCCAAATGATATTTCTGTTTCTGATGTTGAGACACTATGTGGTGATGAACATGAGCCTAGAGATAATATTAATGATGATGTTCATGTTGATACACAACCTAGTAATGATAATGATGTGGAGATTGAACCTGTTGTTGATCTTGATAACCCACAACCTAAGAATAAAAGATATGACAAAAGGACTTTATTGCTAGGAAGCATGGTAAAGAAAAAGAACCATGGGTAAAGAAACCCATGCCCTTTCCTCCTAAACCATCCAAGAAAAAGGATGGTGAGGATTTTGAGCGCTTTGTTGAAATGCTTAGACCTGTCTTTTTGCGTATGCGCTTGACTGATATTCTGAAAATGTCTCCTTATGCTAAGTATATGAAAGATATTGTCACTATAAAAGGAAGATACTAGAAGCTGAAATTGTTGGGGAACGTTGCATGGGAAACAAAAAATTTCCTACGCACACGCAAGATCTATCCATGGTGATGAGCATCTATGAGAGGGAGAGTGGATCTACATACCCTTGTAGATCGCTAAGCGGGAAGCGTTAAGAAACACGGTTGGTGTAGTCGAACGTCTTCGCGATCCAAATCGCCGAGCATCCCGTGATCTCATCACGATCCGTCCCACGATCCAATCACGATCCGTCCCACGAACTCATCACGATCCGTCCCGTGAACTCTTCACGATCCGTCCCGTTATCTCGTCACGATCCGTCTCGCAATCTTGATCACGGTCCTTCCGATCTAGGGCATATTTCCAACAGAAACTTCCACCATTCTTTCTAATTATACTTTTAAGGGTGGAGTACCAAAGAAATTAGGAGATCCATGAATACCAACTATACCATGCTCTATTAAAGGGGATTATGTTAAAACTGCTTTATGTGCTTTGGGAGCTAGTGTGAGTGTTATGCCTTTCTCTTTATGTCGTAGAATTGATTTGAATAAGTTGACACCTGCTGAAATCTCTTTGCAAATGGCTGAGAAATCAACTTCTCTACCTATCGATATTTGTGAGGATGTACCGGTCTTAGTTGCAAATGCTACTATCTTAACTAACTTTGTGATTCTTGATATTCCCGAGGACGATAGTATGTCGATCATCCTTGGTAGACACTTTCTGAATACTGCAGGGGCTGTTATTGATTGCAACAAGGGCAGTGTCACTTTTCATATTAATGGTAATGAGCATATGGTACACTTTCCGAAAAAACAATCTGAAGTTCACAGAATAAACTCCATTGAAAAAATTCCAACGATTATTATTGGAGACTTTGAGTTCCCTCTACCTACTGTCAAGAAGAAATATGATATACTTATTGTTGGGGATATACATATCCCCATTGATTTAACTTAGTGTTATTCGAAAATTCTTTGGTTTCATGTTATTCCAAAGAAGTTTGTTAATAAGACTTGATCAACCTTATTGATGGATTCCTTTTGATGAGCATGAGATGGATGAATTTAGAAAGCACAACTTTTTGTACCCAGCTTTTACTTTCTGTTAGCTAGATGAAATTAAGTTAAAATGCTATTATTTTTCTGTTTTCTGACTTTCCTGTGCAGTAAAAAAGTGACCTAAAAATAAAAGTTCTTCAAATGCCCTGAAAATGGAGTATGATTTTTTCTGGAATATCTAAAAAAAATCTGGCACTGAGCACACTGCAGGGGGCTGCACCAGTGAGTCACAAGCCCACTGTCGGTGTCAAATCCAACATATCTCGTAGTAGGGGTCCTAAGCTACGCGTCTTGGAGCGATGGTAACATGGACACAGGATTTTACCCAGGTTCAGGCTCTCTCAAGGAGATAATACCCTACGTCCTGCTTTTGATTGTATTGATATGGGGATACTACATAGTATAGGTATCTACCACGAGATTGTAGTAATGAATATATTGATCTATTGACTAGCCTGGCCTCGGTTTATATATGCACCATAGGCCTAGGGTTTAGAGGAGTCCTTGTCTTGTGTGCCAAGCCTTGTGGAGTCCTCCTTGTATTCGGCATGGGCTGCCCGAAGTGGCCCATTAGTGAATCATCATGGGGGTCCTCGGCCTGACCCACTAGTGGGGTGACGACGTGGTGAGTACCCCTAGTCTAGAACACTGTCAGTAGTCCTTGAACCAGTCTTCAAGTTCGGGACGCTCCTCGGTTCTTTTGCATAGTTCTTTGTCTTCGATCGTCGGCCTTGAAAACTGGTTCAACAAATCTTCCCATGTCCGATCTTGAGGATCGCTGAGCTGAATCCGAAGAGTTCACATGTCGGGCATCCGAGGAGCCCCTTTAAGTTATCGGCATGTATCAATGCCTTGTAATTTTTTACGCCACACCTGCGGTTTGAAGTGTTTCCCATGTGGCAGCGTCCTCTTGCATCCGAGCTCCACCGTCGAACTACATCTGAGGCGTCTTTTCACGGCCAAGCTCAAACACTATTCAGCATTCAAGGTACCCTCTTGTGTCCAAGCTCCAACGCCGGACTATATACGAGGTGTCTTTTTGTAGCCGAGCTCCAACAATGATCGGCATCTGAGGTATCATATATTACCTTGGACCTTAAAATATTGAAGGAATACGTCCGAGCTTCATGTTGGAAATGCTCTCTATGGAGCCAGCCACTTGCGCCCGAGCTTTATGCAGGACTGCTCTCGAGGTGGTCCACTACCCCAACCGTCGGCTGATTTTTGGTGGATATCTTCGATTGGTGCAATTTATTCTATGCCGAGATATATAGCCAGTAGCCCTCAAGGTGTGTGTCGGTCTAAACCCGAGATGCACCTGAAGGATGACATAAAACCACTGATCTCAGTAGCCCCTGAGGCTCAGGTCGATTTGCAAAATTGGCTTGAGGATTAACTCCTAGCTCGACAGCATACTTCGGAACACAAATGCGGTGTGCACAGACCTCGATACTTAGGTTGGGTGTGGCCTACCAACCCAAGGATCATAATCTCCTCAGAAACTATATTGCACTGAAATTTTCTACATTGAATTGCCAATGCAGTAGCCCCAGAGCCTTAATTTGGGCACGAGTGGTCGAATTAAGGATCGATATTTGTTGGAAACAAACTTTGTTATGTTTGACACAATTTATGTGTAATGATTCTATCTATCCAAGTACTTTACATCATTAATGCTCAGATCCGCATTGTACAAGACTTTGTTGACCGACCATCGGCTTCAACCTCCTCGGCCAGTAGCTCAGGTGTGTTTTTCCTACTTTATAAAGCCTTTATAAAGGCAAAGATTTACGGCAAACAAGGCAATCCGGCCATATGGTTTTATAAACAAAGGTACGCGGAGAGATATGTTATATTACTATGTGAGTAACATCTTTTGGGAGAAATAGTTCATTCATAAGTTCCTTTTCCCAGGATATCATGTTGACCATGATCATGAGACCTCAAATCCGACCAATGTAGGAGGAAAACATTGAGGGTTTAGTTCGGAACATGTTCCCGAACTATGTGGTCCTTAGTGAACCTAAATTTTCACTTCCGTCATTGCTGACCAATTATATTCTTAAGATGGCTAGCTTTCGGCTTCACCTAGTCTGAGGTACTAACCCGGATGACCCGGAAGTAACAATCATAGAGGTGCTCCCTTTACCTCCTAGCCGAACAATCGGGAACGTAGCAGGAAAGCACAGGAGCCAGGCAACCCAGCTTGGCTAAAATCTTAAGTCAAATTGATGCATATTTATAGCTTTGTAAGTTTACGGAAGGCGGCACTCGCATATTGAATATAATTTCTTTAATGCTATATGCTATTTTGACTCCTCTGTGACCGTTTATCATATAGTCACATGAGCTTAAAGTTTTGGAGGCCAGTTACTAGCCCCCGAGTAGTGTTCGGTATTAGCCGAGGTCAAGCCGTTAACACTTCGTCCAATTTTATAAATGGCCCATTGTTTAATACGGTAATCGAGTCGCCGGCCAGTTTACGCTCATTTCACAGTCAGTTTTCGACTTTATCCACTGAGGTACTTGACCAGTTAAACCAGAAGTACAATCGCAGTGGTTCTCCCTTTGCACTCCTAGCCGAACAAAGCGGAATGTAGGAGGCAAGCACAGGAGTCGGGCCACCCAACTATTGACCGAAGACACGGTTCGAAACTGGTGCATATAAAGCAATATCCGAGAATGTTTTGCCAATGACTCCTCAGAGTACCTTGGCTTTTGGTGGGTTTGGCTCTAGTCGTAGCCCCCCATCGGTATTGCCGATGCTTTAAAAGTGTACTACGAGAGTTATGCTTGGAAATGCCAAAAAGACTTATGCAAAAAACTTTATATTTAGATAAAATAAAATTGTGCCAATCCAAAATTGGTCTAAAATTTAATTTGTGCGTCGGTCGTGCTTTAACATGATACATCTGATCTCCGGGTTCCAAGCGGGTCAGCCTTTCGCTTCAACCTCCATATCCCGAAGGCGGAGTGTTTCTCTGAGACCTGTTTAGCAAACTAAACTCGAGCGGCTTTAGGAAGTAACCAAGCTATCCGGCTATTGACCACACGCTAGTGTTGGAAAAAGGAGTAGTAGAAAAAGACTTTGCAACGACTAAGAAGAAAACACAGTTATTATAAAACAGCTCATGCAAATTCAAGATCCCCAAGTGACTTGGGTAAAAGAATTTTATGTATAATGATTGTATGTACCGAAGTACTTATATCATATATGTGTTCGCTTGAACTTTAAATGCGTCTTAACCGACCATCGGCTTCTCTCTCTTCAGCCAAGGGCCGAAAAGTGTTATCTACTACGTCGTCCAAGGATATCGAAGGTGTTTCAAAAAAACAGGCAATCAGGACATTAGGCTATAACAAACAAAGCGCGCCCAGGGAACTTATGCTATATTACTATTTAACATAAGAAGCATCTTCAAAGAAAATAGTTTCACCAACGGTTCCTTTCTTTGGGTTCTCATGATTACCATGAGGGGTGTGCAATAGATTTATGTATGCTTGTCTTCCGTCGTGGCCAACCATAGTTGAAAACAGTAAGAGCGCTAGCTTTCGGCTTCACCCGTCTGAGGTACGAGTTCAGATGACCCGATCGTAACAATCGCAGAGGTGCTCCCTTTACTCCCTAGTTGAACAATCGGGAACGTAGGGGTAAGCACGGGAGCAAGGCAGCCCAGCTTTAAGTCAACATG
Organism: Hordeum marinum; assembly: GCA_022496015.1. Classification (NCBI taxonomy): domain Eukaryota; kingdom Viridiplantae; phylum Streptophyta; class Magnoliopsida; order Poales; family Poaceae; genus Hordeum; species Hordeum marinum. Next base: position 375,750,219 of record CM039676.1, on the reverse strand, counting down.
ATGCATATATTGGCGTAAACACGAACAAGGATGGGTGTGATACATTAATAATCATATGCAAGAGGAATAGCTTCATAAAGGAAGCCCCCAAGTAAACAGAGTATTTGAATTTCGTTGTGAAAACTAAGTTTTGACAAGGAAAGTTTTTCGCAAATAACTTTTTGGCAAAAAATTATAATACTTGGTCGAACCGAATAAAATTTAAAACTGAAACTTTTGGAGCATGAAAGCGACTTAGCTGGTTAATGTGTTCGGTGTCGATGACGCGATCCGGGCATGTGGCTGGACGAGGACGCCCATCGAACTTTGACCAATCCGGTGTGTAGTATTTGACATGACCGAAGTCCTAGCCCCCAAGCCCGCCCCGAGGTGACCGAACAAGGAGTTCGGCACTCTGAAGTAGTGTCATGGCTCAGCTGATGTGGCGAGACGAAGCCCTGGTCCAGCCGAGGTGGTGGAGGAGGTCGGTAAGGTGACGCCGGGGTGATCGCATGACGACCGAAGTCGATTACCCGTGCACACAATATAGTGCAAACCAAGAGTAATAACAAATAAAGGTAATAATATATTTCAAAAAAATTCTTCTACTTAGTTAATTTAAGTGAAGAAAATAAGTAAAGGAATGTGACCTGGGCGCCGAGGTGCCTAAATGAAGAGTTCGGCTTGACGAAGTGGCAACGCTGCACGGTCGATGTAGCGAGATGAAGTCCTCGGTCTAGTTAACATGGCAAAGCTGTGATTGGCGGACGCCGAAGTCTCATGCAGGTCAGCTGGTGACGCTGAAGTCTCATGCCAGCCGATGTGTTGAAGTAGGTCGGTTGGTGACGCCGAAGTCCCCAGAGCAGATTGATGAAGGGATGCCAAAGCACCGATCTAGTCGAGGTGACGGAGCAGGTTTGTAAGGTGTAGCTAGAGTCCCCATGCCAGCCGACGTGTCAAAGCAGGTCAGCATGGTGGACGTCAGCTTGAAAAAGTAATGCCGCGGTGATGCCGATGCAGGTCAGAATTTGTGACGATGTCGATGCTGGCTTGATTAAGCAGTGGAGCACCCGGCCCGTACAACCCGCAATTGACGAGGTCCGCTTGATGATTATTCGGCCCTCATGATGCCGAACTCTTGGTCGGATGACCGAGATGATGAGAAAAATTCCTTCAAAAAGGACGTCCGACAACCCATTCATGAAAAAGATGAACATGGGTCGGATTCGTTTTCGCGCAGAAAATAGATCCAAAATTCGTTGTAGTAATCGGATGTTTACCGGAGTTTGGATGGCGGATCGAGCTGAAATTTTGAGGGGTGATCGGTATCGGAATTCCGCAGCCGATGAACGGTGGGATTTTCCAACGGACATATGACCTAGACGCTGGACTCCACGCTCTAAACTCATCCAGATTCTTGTCTAGATTCGACAGGGCTTTGATAGATCTATATTTTTCGGACGTGGAGCGCAGTCCTCGGCATAGCCGAGGTGACCAGTCAAGCCGGCGACGAAGATGCCAATGTTGACGATGTAGCTCGGTTCCGAGGCATAGGTCGCGATGAAGCCGATCTGAATTTCCATCGCACCACGACGACTACCCAACAGACTCTCAATGAAAGCACCAATGTTAGTGTCAAATTCGGCATATCTTGTAATAGGGCTCCTAAGATAGGCGTCTTGGAGCGATGGTAACATGAACACAGGATTTTACCCAAGTTCGAGCTCTCTCAAGGAGATAATACCCTACGTTCTGCTTTTGATTGTACTGATATGGGGATAGTACATAGTATAGGTATCTACCACGAGATTGTAGTAACGAATATATTGATCTATTGACTAGCCTGACATCGGTTTATATATGCATCATAGGACTAGGGTTTAGAGGAGTCCTTGTCTTGTGCGCCAAGTCTTGTTAAATCCTCCTTGTATTCGGCATGGGCTGCCCGAAGTGGCCCATTAATGAATCATCATGGGGGTCCTCGGCCCGACCCACTGGTCGGGAGACGACGTGGTGAGTACCCCCTAGTCTAGGACACCGAAACCCACAAGGCGCGGCCATCCCCTTGGCCACACCTAGCAGGCTTGTGGGTCCCACGTGGGCCCCCTTCATTTATTTCAGCACCCATCCACTTCATCTTCCTCCAAAAAAAATCTCACCATTGCTCAAACCTGTGTTCTAGCTCATTTTGCTGCCATTTTTTATCTCCTTGTTCAAAGCTTCATTCGCAAAACTGTTTCGGGAGACTGCTCTTCGGTATGTGACTCCTCCACTCGTCCAATTAGTTTTTTCTACTGCTTTATATTTTGTAAATGTTTGCTGCTATGATGACCTTGTTCTTGAGCTTGCATCTCAAATTTATATGGTCCCAAGTAGTTTTGAGGCATGATATGGCCTCTAGGAATTTAAGGGAGTAGTTGTTATGACTTTTATTGAGTTTTGTTTACCTTTATTTTGAGTCACTAAAAATTTCAGAATTTTTCAGAAAAAGAAAAAATGTTGAGGAAGGTGTTTCAAGGGGGTTCATCGAGCAAGAAGGCCCCGGGACTTGCGATACATGAGCCCAACCTTGAACCACTGAGGAAAGCACAAGTATGACCTTGTGAATGGCCATCAGATCAATTTATGAGCGATGCCGGTTTGAAGGAAGAATTCTACGCATACACAAGAAATGCTGGCCTTGAGGAATTTGTGTCGGACAAATGCAAGCAATACTATCAACTCACACATTCTTTCGTGCGGATGTTTGAATTTTCGCTCAATCGTAATAAACCTTACGTCCTATTTGACCTCTGTGCCAAATCATATACCTTAGACATAGAGGATTTTAATCATGCATGCAAAATCCCACAATGGGGCGGTTATAGTGATCCGCACAAAACTAAATATAATGATTTTCTTGCTAGCATTACCTCCGGAGAAACTAGAAATATACACAGCCTACCATGGGGAGCATTCACTTCCCTTCCATACATTATTTTTCTCTATTCATAGTTAGATGTATTAATAGTAAAACTGAGCATAGCCACCTTTGTGCAACCGATCTTAGTATTCTTAAGAGTGCAGCAATGGGGAAAAGGCGATATAACTTAGGGGGCATTATTGCTACAAGGTTGCATAATAATGCTAAGGATGGAGATTTATTTGGTGGGATTTATGCCACTGGTATAGCTAATTATCTTGGGGTACCCATATGCAGAAATGATATTGAGTTACCACCTGCTTTTCTTGATTATGAGGCTTTGGTACATTTTCAATTTCTTGAAAGGAACGAATAATCTCTCCAGTACCGACTAATTTTTGACAGACAGTGTGTTGTCCATGTTACCCTTCCTGTTCCTGCCTTCTTTAACTTTCAGGAAAAATAGAGATACATTATAACCAGAGAGGAGGCAGACGAGTACAAGAGGACCATGGAATCAGCTCGCCTTCACGCTGCAGTCGTTTAGGCGGTAGCCGCCGCAGTCCAGTATAACCCCAACTATGACTTCGGATATTATCAGGGCTAGCCATGGCCATAGACCAACTTACGCCAAAAGCCTAAGCTTGGGGGAGTACATATTTCTCACCGACTTTACATTCATGTTCACACACTCATCTTATTAGTCGGTGTTCATACTCTTTTATTGTACCATCCATGATAGTCTATTTTCTTGTTTTGCTCTCTTCTTGTGTGTTTATTTAACTTTGAAAAAATACAAAAAATTAGTTCTAGCTTTATTTCTAGTTGTTTAGTTGTAGCATTAAAAAGAAAACCCAAAAAGATTTTTCATTCTTCTTTTACTTGTTGGGAGCTTTCCCGTGTAAATAGTTTTCTCATTCATGTTTTGATTTTTCTTTCTTCGGGTCATAAGGAGAAGACCACAATGAAAATGTCGAGTGGCTCTCTTATGCATTATTGTTTACCTATTAGAGAGCCCATGTTACCTTGTCTTCTCCTTTGAGTTATTGTTTGCAAATTCTAGCTTAGTCCAATGCACGTGCACTCTTATTATTATCCACAATGTTCGGTCGTGCATGTGAAAGTCAATAATGACGATATTTGATGAAACGATTGAGATGGAGAAAAGATGGTATGAACTCGACCTATCTTGCTTTTGTGAATATGATTAGCTCATCGTTTCGAATTCAGTTCATCATGGGTGAAACATATTTGCAATGACAATTAAAGATTATAGTTACTCATGCCATGCTTAATTAGCTAAGAGTGGATAATGGTTTGTTGTGGGTGCCAACATGCATATTAAAATGGTTGTAATGTAGTATGATGGGATGGTATCCTCCTCTGAACGATTCAAGTGGCTCGACTTGACACATGTTCATGCATGTAGTTGAAACAAAATCAACATAGCTTCCATGATATTTCTATTCATAGTGATTTATATCCTACTCATGCTTGCATCCAATGTTGGTTAATCTCAAAGCATGTTGATGACTGTGTCGCTCTCTAGTTGGTCGCTCCCTAGTTTTTTGCTAGCCTTCACTTGTACTAAGCGGGAATATTGCTTGTGCATCCAACCCCTCAAACCCAAATTTGTTTCATATGAGTTCTCCATACCTACCTATATGCGGTATTTACCTGCCGTTCCAAGTAAATTTGCATGTGCCAAACTCTAAACCTTCAAATAAACATGTTGTTTTGTATGGCCAAATTACTCATGTGGTGACTGGGGGTTGTCCATGCTAGGTGGGTTATTTTCACGATATGTGTTGATTCACTATCATTCACGAGAAAGTGGCTGGTAATCGGGATGCCCAGTTCCATGCTCGAAATAAAAAGCAAAATATAATTAAACAAAACTCCCCCAGGACTGTGTTTGTATGGACGGTACCCCTGGATTTGGCTCGCCGTGGAGTGTGACTGATTGGTGGAGGGGAAGTAAAAACTTTATCATTCTGTTTGGGAACCACCTATAATGTATCTAGCATGCAAGATGTTGAAAACCTCTTGGTCGTTATGTGAGCAATGAAAGCATACCGCTAAAAAATCATTACTTATCTCTGTTTTAAAAACTCGAGCTCTGGCACCTTTGCAAATCAATGCTCCCCCTACGAAGGGCCTTTCCATTTACTTTATTGTTAAGTCATCATCTTCTTATAAAAGGCACCAGTTAGAGAGCACCACCATCATTTGTATGCTTTCCTTTTAATTGATATTGAGTATGAGCATGACTAGATCTCTTTCATCGTGAATTACAATGTCTAGTCAGTCCTTGTTCTTTAGAGATGCTCTGCATTTCGGTTTTGCGGTCTCAGAAAGGGCTAGCGAGATACCATTTTGCCATATTGTATCATGATTGTTTTGAAAAAGAGTTGTCATCCGAGAGTTATTATTATTGCTCGCTAGTAGATTATCTCATTGATATGAGTAAATGTGAGACCTAAATAATATTGTGAACGTGATTAGTCCATGATCTTTGCTGAAAATCTAAACATCAGTTAGACGTATTTACAACAACAAGATCCAATAGAGTTTGGAAAAGTTTTTCTTTATCACTTTCATTTTATCAACTGAATTTCTTGAGGACAAGCAATGGGTTAAGCTTGGGGGAGTTGATACCTCTCCATCGTATCCTCTTTTCCAAACTCCTTTGCCCTTGTTTTGGACTCTAATTTGCATGATTTCAATGGAACTAACCCGGATTGAGGGTGTTTTCAGCAGAATTTGATTGGTGTTATTTTTGTGCAGAAATAAAATTTCTCGGATCGTCTTGAAAATTTACGCAGAATATTTTTGGATTTAATAAAAAATACTGGCGCAAGAATTAACCAGAGGGGGCCACCTGTAGGCCACAAGCCTTCTAAGCGCGGACACCCCCCTGGTCGTGCTTAGTAGGCTTGTGGGGCCCTCGTGGCTCCTCCAACCTCCTCTCCAGCTCCATATAACCCTATTCGCGGAGAAAAAAATCAGAGAGAAAAGTTCGTCGCATTTCACGATACGAAGCCGCCGCCACCTCCTGTTCTTCCTAGGGAGACCAGATCTGGAGTCCGTTTTGGGCTCCAGAGAGGGGAAATCGACACCATCGTCATCACTAACCATCCTTCATCACCAATTCCATGATGCTCTTCGCTGTTCGTGAGTAATCCCATCGTAGGCTTGCTGGACGGTGATGGGCTGGATGAGATTTATAATGTAGTTGAGTTAGTTTTGTTAGGGTTTGATCCCTAGTATCCACTGTGTTCTGATGTTGCTCTTACTCTGCTAAGCTTAATGCTTGTCACTAGAGCCCGAGTGCCATGATTTCAGATATTAACCTCTTATGTTTTCATGAATATATCTGTGTTCTTGATGCTATCTTGCAAGTTGTACACACCTATTACGAGTTATGATCCGCATCCCCAGGGTGACAATAAAAGGGATTCTTTCCGGTGATTACCGTAGTTTGAGGAGTTCATGAATTCACTAAGTGTTAATGCTTTGGTCCGGTTCTCTATTAAAAGGAGGCCTTAATATCCCTTAGTTTCCATTAGGACCCCGCTGCCATGGGAGGGTAGGACAAAAGATGTCATGCAAGTTCTTTTCCATAAGCACGTATGACTATATATGGAATACATGCCTACATTACATTGATGAATTGGAGCTAGTTCTGTGTCACCCTATGTTATAACTATTGCATGATGAATGCCATCTGGCATAATTATCCATCACTGATCCATTGCCTACGAGCTTTCCACATATTGATCTTTTGTAAGTTACTGTTTCGTTGCTACTGTTACAATCAATACAAAATTGCTACTGTTACTTTTGCTACTGTTATCGTTACTTCCATACTACTTTGCTACGGAATACTTTGCTGCAGATATTAAGTCTGATAGGTGTGGTTGAATTAAAAACTCAGCTGCGAATACTCGAGAATATTCTTTGGCTCCCCTTGTGTTGAATCAATAAATTTGGGTTGAATACTCTATCCTCGAAAACTGTTGCGATCCCCTATACTTGTGGGTTATTAGGCAACTCCTTGCTCCTTCCCCGCGGCTCTTGACGAGTTGTGGGGGGAGGCGCATCCAAGATCCATACATCATCATCATCGTCATCATCGTCAGTCCAATCTCTGATCGTAGGGGCAAGATCAAACTCACCAGCTGCCCGGGATCCGTCAACTCCTGGATCTCCTATCGTCATGTCCTCCTTGACCTCTCCGGAGGACTCAACCTCCTCTTCAACAGCTCCCCCCAGCTCGAAATCTTCCGGGTCGAAGTTGGCGTGGTCCGCTTCGAAAACTTGGGGGTGCGGGCCGTCCAATGTGTTCTATCGCACAAAGCGCTACGGTCAGCACCGTTCGTGGGCACAGGAACCGAGAGGAGAAAGGTAAAAAGAGCAGGGGCAAGGGTAGCCAAGCATACCAGGGGTGCCCAGTCGGGCCGGCAATACGGCATCTTGCCGAAACACCACGATCGCATCTCCAGCTTAAAGTTGGTGATGGAATTCACCCACTCCGCCACTTGAGCCGGCATCGAGTGAAAGGTGGACAGCCGGCACGGATCATTCTGCCACCCCATATCGCAGGTTTGGTGCGGCCTCCGCTGTAGGGGAAGCATCTGGCGGTCGATGAAGGCAGCCAGTAGGTGGGCCACGACCAGCCCCTCACCTCTCCTCATAGATTGGACCCGAATGCTGGTGACGTCCCCAACCGCTGCATCTCCCATCCAGTTCACCCCCATGGACGGGGTGTTGATGAAGGGGGGTAGCCAGATGTAGTCGTGCAGAGGGTTGACGTTCTTCACATAGAAGAAGATCATGTTCCAGTTCTTTACGGAGTCTATGAGGGTAATGCAGGGGAAAAGCATCCCACGGATGCACACCACCTCTTCCCCGCAGGCGTATGGCTCGTCGTCGTTCTTTAGGACCTTGAGGTAGAAGAGTTTCCTTCATAACTCCAAGAAGGGGAGGAGGCCGAGATAACCCTCACAAAGGGTCACAAAGATGGAAAGTTGCAGGATGGAATTCAGCCTCAGGTGGTGTGGCTGGAGGTCGAAAGTGTCAAAGAAAAGCCTGACGAATCCGCTTACCGGAAGGCCAAATCTGCGGGGGAAGTGTGAGCTTAAAACCGCGAACTCCCCCTCCTGGGGCACCGGCACCATCTCATCGCCCGGAGGATGGGCGATGATGCGGTCCTCCAACGACAGCATGCGAGCGCGGCGGAGGTACTCGATGTCCCCCGTCATCACGATGGAGCCACCCCAGCTGTTGGAGGGCCTATCCGCCATCTTCGAGACACACGTGAGCACTGGGGCAAAAATGGCGCAAGCCTCCAGCACCGCGGTCTCCGGCAATCCCTTGCCGGCGGTCGCAAACGACGCGCGGGGGCAAACGGCGGCAGAGCAGCGCAGGCTTGATGCGGGAAGCAGTGAAAGCAAGAAGACTATGGGAAGGGGGAGTAGAAAATGCCTCCACCCCTCCCCCTCCCCTTATAAGTAAGGGGGCGAAGGTTGGGGACGTGGGGATTAACTACGTCCATGCCCCCGAGAAATCCACCGGACGTGGGTGCCTCGGGCCATAGCCGAAGGGCCTGACCGTAGAAGTTCCCCGCCCACGGCCCGAGGCCTACCAGGTTAGGCCCACTGCGACGTCCCATTGCAGTCACGGGCTTAGGGCCCATGGTACCCGCGACATCACGCGTGGCAAGCTACCACCAAGCGCGTGTTGCGAGATGTTGCCGCGGGGCACGAGGCGTCGGGCGCAGCTACCGGCGCGCTCGGTCGGTTGGGTTGCTATCCCGAGGCTCTCGCCGCCTGGCCCGGAAGGACATAAAGCCGTCGGCCCCCCTCTCTCGTTTCAAAGGGAAGGTGGGGCCCTGCCGGCTTCGGGGACTACTGACGGGGGGTATGACCCCTGGGTATGCCAAGATGAGGTGGTTGATGTCTACTACGCAACTTTATTCTTGTAGACTCGTGTTGGGCCTCCAAGCGCAGAGTTTTGTAGGACAGTAGCAATTTTTCCTCAAGTGGATGACCTAAAGTTTATCAATCCGTGGGAGGTGTAGGACGAAGACGGTCTCTCTCAAACAACCCTGCAATCGAATACAAGAAATCTCTTGTGTCCCCAACACACTCAATACAATGAAAAATTGTATAGGTGCACTAGTTCAGCGAAGAGATGGTGATACAAGTGCAATAATGATAGTAGATATTGATTTTTCTTATCTAAAAATATAAAAACAGCAAGGTAACAAGTTACAAAAGTGAGCACAAACGGTATTGTAATACTTGAAAACAAGGCCTAGGGTCTGTACGTTCGCTAGTGCAATCTCTCATCAATACTAACACAGTTGAATCATATGTAAATCCCTCACGTGCGACAAAGAGTTCACTCCAAAGTCAAAATTGTGGAGAACAAACGAAGAAATTAGTGTAGGGTACGAAACCACCTCTAAGTTATCTTTTCCGATCAATCTTATGAGCTATGCCTATAAGTGTCACGAACAGACCTAGAGTTCGTACTAAAATAACACCTTAAGATACACATCAACCAAAACCCTAACGTCACCTAGATACTCTAATGTCACCACGAGTACCCATGGGCTTAATTATAGGATATCCATCACACAATTTCAGATTCATCATGTTCAATCCAACACAAAGCACTTTAAACAGTGCCCCAAAGTTTCTACCGGAGAGTCAAGACGAAAACATGCGCCAACCCCTATGCATAGATTCCCAAGGTCATGGAACCCACAAGTTAATCACCAAAACATACATCAAGTGGATCAATAGAACATCCCATTGTCACCACGGGTATCCCATCGCAAGACATACATCAAGTGTTCTCAAATCCTTAAAGACTCAATCCAATAAGAAGATTTCAGAGGGAAAACTTAATTCATCACAAGAAGATAGAGAGGCGGGAATTCCATATGATTCACCTATATCAATAAAGCTAGCAGTACATCAAGATCGTGCCATCTCAAGAACACGAGAGAGAGAGAGAGATCAAACACATGGCTACTGGTACATACCCTCAGCCCCAAGGGTGAACTACTCCCTCCTCATCATGAAGACCGCCGGGATGATGAAGATGGCCTCCGGTGATGGTTTCCCCCTCCGGCAGGGTGTCGGAACGGGCTCCCGATTGTTTTTTCATGGCTACAAAGGCTTGCGGTGGCGGAACTCCCGATCTAGGTTTCTTTCTAGGGGTTTTGGTATTTATAGGAATTTTCGGCGGCGGACTCACGTCAAGGGGGTGCTCGAGGAGTCCACAAGCCACGAGGGCACGACCTAGGGGGGAGTCATGCCCAGCAAGCTTGTGGCCTCCTCGTCCACATCCTGGCCCAGATCTTGTGCTTCGGGGGTCTCTTTTGGTCCATAAAAAATCACCGTAAACTTTAATCCCATTTTGAGAACTTTTATTTCTGCACAAAGAACGACACCATAATAGTTCTACTGAAAACAGCGTCAGTCCGGGTTAGATCTAATAAAATCATACCAAAATTGTCATGGTTTTGTCACGGCAAATGTCCGAGGACTTAGATTCGAGGCCATCGCTAAGGTGATGGACTCAAAGGGGTTGGTTGGGACGAAGGACACGAGTTTACCCAGGTTCAGCCCCTCAAGAAGAGGTAAAGGCCTACGTCCTGCTTGAGTTGTATTGATTGGAGTATCGATTACAAGGGAGTGGATTCGCTTGACCTAGTTCTCAATAGATTGGTTTCTGTCTAAGTTGCCCCGGGTCTCGCCCTTATATAGGATGTGAAGACCACGGGTTACACAAGTCTCATATCGACTCTTACAACGTGTTCGACTCTAACTCTACGCCGTCTTGCCTTCCTGAGCAAGCCGTCTCCGGGCGGCTTATCCGCCCGGATCTTCTTTGCCTTCTTTGTCTGGGCCTCACCTCGGCCCATCTTAGTGAGCCGCCATACGTCTGGGCTTATGTCTCCAGGCCCATCCATGGTCTAGCCAATGAGCCACCAATTATGACCCGGCCCCACCTGGGCGGGTCTTACCATGGGGTTATATCCCCAACATTAGGCCCCAGGTTGACCTGAGCTTTCTCATTTCAATCTTTCGTCTCACTTGACGGCGAGTCTTGCTCAACCTTCCATCTCACTCGGCGGCGAGTCTTTCTCATTATCACCTATAAGTAAGATAAAATAACCCGCCATGACATCATAACGGAGATATCAAAAAGATTCCCTAATGACGGCAACGGATCTTTCCATTATTAAACTGACGGCCCAAAAATTGAGGTGTCCGTCTCGGTCAATTAACTTCTGTCGCCTGGATTCTCTCGCCCGTTTCCACGTTTTGCCTATTAAATAGGACCGCGAAGGGCAGTTTTCATTTCCTTCTCCGCTCGCGCCTCTTCTTCTTCCTCCTGACACCATCGCTCCAGCATCCTTCCGCTCCGGTGAAGCTTCCACGCTGTCGTCATGCCAGGCCGCTGCATCAACCTGATTGGACCAAAACACCGCCCAGATCCGTTGCGTCATCTCCGGTGAGTTCTTCTCCACCCCGAGATCTATAGCTTTTGGTAGGGATTTCATGGAATTCCTCCGCCGCTAGAACACGAGCTCTTCACAATGCCCGATAGTAGGTAGATCAATGAATGTGATAATGCCCCCTTTTCCGGTGTGGTAGATCGTAGGAAGTAGATAGTAGCACAACAAAGATCCGCAGCTGCTCCTTTTACTGTTTTCAAAACACTGCCAGTTCCTCTGTTCTTTGCTAGGTCAGAATAAAACTGCTTTTTCTTTGTTTTGTAGATCCATAACTATGTAGATGGTCTGTGAAACCTGTTTTCCACACTTAGTAATATTTGCTCTGCTTCTTTGCCAACTTGACTCGCCCATGAACTTCCGTCTCTTGCCTAAACAGTTCTGGCGACTTAGCTTTCAAAGAACTCAGATTTCGTCAGTCGTCCGTAGTTATCCGTCCCCTTCTAACTAGCCACACATTGTTATCTTTGCACAGCTTTAAGTCGTCAACATGCCTCGTGCGTCCAATTCTTCTAACTGGGTCGGCTCTGCCATTACCGAAGAGTTCTTGAAGGACTTTGTAGACATAGGGTCCTTGCCAGCCAAAGATGTCATCCATTGGCGGTTTCCAGGCAACGAAAAGAAACCCATTCCACAAGAGGGTGAAGTAGTTGTTCTCGCACATCACCTTGTTCGCGGTTTCAGCCTGCCCGGCTCAAAATTCTTTTGAGACGTTCTTCATTTCTTCAAGCTGTGCCCCCAAGACATCGCCCCAAACTCCTTCTCGAACATATGCAACTTCCAAATCCTTAGTGAGGTTTACTTACAACAAGATCCGTCCGTTGGCCTCTTCCGTGAGTCCTTTTACGCGAACCGCCAGACGGAAGTAAAGGTCGGTCCAAGCTTAGAGCTCGGCAGGATCTCAATTTAAAGGAGACGGGATGTGACTTTTCTTGCTATTCGGATGCCAAGTCATCCCAAAGACTGGAATAAAACCTGGTTTTATTGCAAAGATACTTCTCCAGAAGGAGAGCATTCCTTGCCTGGTTATCGTCCAACCCAGCTCAAGACTTCAACCAAGCTTCCTGACCGGCTGTCAGCCACTGAACGAGTGAAGCACGCTCCGGCTCATGCAAGAATCAAGGCCCTTATGGCCAATGGTCTGACTGGGATGGATCTGACCCACTGTTGGGTTTCTTGGAAAGTCCTTCCTTTGAGCCGGCGAAGCCGCCTCATGTGCGAGTACATGGGTGATGACAATGACCCCTCTACTTTAACTCTACCACGTTGTCTGAGGATAACATTATGGCCGCCATCAAGAGTCTGATTCATGAATCCGAAGGATCTTGCCGCGCCATCGGATTGGCACCTTTCTGCGCCGCAAACCCAGCCCCAAATGTAAGGGCGACTCTCGATCTCCTTACTTCCGCATATAGCTACTTATATATACTTTGCAGTCTTTTGACCTCTTTCGACGGCTTTCATTTTCAGGCTAATTCTAGCTTCTGGAAAAAGAAGTACGTTCCTCCTCCAAAGAAATCAAAGGAGAAAACCGACGAACGGAAGAAGAAGACCGCACCTCAAGAACAACTGGAATCTGATGACTCAGAGGTAGAACTTGACTCTCTTGGTCGTCTCTTCATGCACCTTATTGACAATGATAATTCTCAGGACGAAACGGAGACAAGCCACGCCAATATTCCTGAGGTAACTTATAATTCATCTGACTCAGAACATCTTGCACCATAGAAGATACGACGGGTCGTCCGAAAGGTCCCACTTTCTCATCCTCTTGTTTACTTAGACCCCCACTTTTCTTTGAAAAAGCAACAGCAACTCTCCCGACGCCAGACCTGAAGCACCGGCTCAAACGATCTCATGGCCGGGTTACCTCATTCTTCGTCTCAACGGAAGCGGCCGGCTGAGGTATTTTCTTCACTTGGTTTTAAGTTTGTCAACCTTGTCTTTATGTTTTGACCCTGTCTTATATTGCCTTAACTGTTTTCAGGAATCACCTCCGTCCTCGGGCGACTCTACATCTACTACTCTTCCGCCTCTAAAGATTAACCCAGAGTATGTACCTTTCATGCTTGCCTTTCGTCCTTTGTTAGCCGTAAAGCTTATACCATGACCTTCTGCGCTTTCCAGGGCTCAAGCGAAATGAAGGAAGAGCGGCGGGATCTAATCCTACTCCCAAGGTTCGAGAGCCGGAGCCTGCCAAGCCGGATTCTCTGGCACCGCATGTTGATCCCTCTACGGCCTCCAAGGACACTCCTGAAGAAGCTCGTCACTCTGGCGAGCCGGCGGCCAATGATATAATTCCTGATAGTCCTTTGAGGGCCAACTCTAAGCCGTCGAGCCCTTCACCAGCACCTGACGATTATGTTACTCCGGACGTCACCGTTACTGGCACCGGCTTTCACTCTCCTCGGCCTCATGTGTTAACAAAGCACACTGAGGCGACTGAAGCCTCTAAGAAGCTAGAGTTTGAACTCCCCGCGCTAGAGAAGCTAACAGCCGATGAGCTTCACGCTGGTTATCTGAACCGCCTGTCTACAAGCCGGAATATGGAGCTCAAACTTGTGAAGTTGATGAAGAAGAAATATGAGGTACTCTTGCTTTCTTTCCCTTATACCATTACGTAGCCCCCAAGGGTCGGCTTAGTATTTGCCAATGGTAAGCCGAGTCTTTGAATCTTTGTTATAAGTAAAGAACACTTAGCCTGTATGCCTCAATAATCAGCTTAAGACTTAAAATTGAGCCGACGCTTTAGCGTGTAAGTATTTGCTCAAATAACCATCTTTAGCCCACAAGGGCCGGCTTGACTTGATAAAAGATGAGCTGGAACTTTGGTATAAATAGATCAGAGAGCCAGTTGTAGCCCCCAAGGGTCGGCTTAACTTCGATGAAGATGAGTCGGGACTTTAGTATAGATAGTCCATAGAGCCAATTGTAGCCCCCAAGGGCCGGCATAACTTGTCTAAGTTGAGCCGAAACTTCATTGTAGTTTTGGAGAACAAACAGACATTAGCCTCGAAGTGTCGAGCATATTGCTTGCAATCTGCTCGAGACTTGCATTATATTGTCTTAATCTTCATCATCTGATAATATACCATCCTGGCGACTTGGCCTTCATTTTGTTTTTGATATGTCACAGGAAGCTTTAAATGAAGTCGGGTCTGAACTGTCCGGCTTCAGGAGCAATCTGGCCACTCAGCAAGCCGCCCGAAACGAAGCAGATGATAAATGCCAGCTCACTGCTGAGGAACTTACAAAAGTGAAAGCGGAATTTGCTGCCTTCAAGAAGTCTGCTGAGACGAAGCAAGCCGCCCTAGCGAAATGTGCTGACGACGCAAACTAGCGGCTCGTGGTTGTGTCTGACGAGCTTCAAGCCTTAAAGCGCCATATTGCGACGATGTTTGCCGCCATCTTTGGTAAGTACCAAATATTTAACCAATACTTCTTGTACGGATACCATTACTGGCGACTTATAACCAAAAATCCGTCTTATGCAGGTCAGAGGAGTCGGCAACTTGCTACTGACAGCTTGCTGTCATTGAAAGTCGTCTATACTTTGACAGAGCAGCTGTATTGCGGAGCTCTCTGCACAATCAAGGCGGTGCTCTATAAGGACAACATCCCTTCAACTATGAAAGGAGTCATAGACTTGTTGTTCACCCTGCCGAAACAAATCCTGGAGTTTAAGAAATTAGCCGCCCAAAAAGGAGCCATCGCAGCCATAAGTCTGACGTTGGCTTTCGCCCCAGAGTTAACTCCTGAGGACATGATGGATGGGTTTCCATCCAAGAAGGATGACGGCTCAGAGTTCACGGAAGCTGACTACGCTTGGTGCATGAAGGCTTCTAGAGTCCTCGCCTCTGCGTTAGCAAAATAAGTGAACTTGTCAACATACCAGGCGGCTTATGATGCCGAGCAGAAGAGAGTATGCGGCCCAACCTTTGAGGCAAAGGACTTAACACCTGCACGTCGTAAGCACCTCTTTGCTCCTGATCTTGACCCGTCCCCCCTCTTTGAAGAGGCAAATTTTGCGGCTTTAACCACTACAACTGGGACATGGAAAATCTTCACATCATGGAGGTCGAAGACCCACCGCAGAGTGACCCGCCATCCAACTGACGACCTTGGTAACGCCGTGGATTAGCCGCCTTGTGACCCGCCATAGGGCGGTGTAAAAAACATTGAGTCCTCACTTTTGAGCTCTGCACTGAGCATTGTAACAGGCTTGTAGTAAACTTTGTTTTGCCTAAACTATGCCATCGTGCACATATGAAATCGTCCGACTTAACATATGACATATGCCTTGTGCCTTTAACTCATATCAGATGTTATGGCGGCTCTTGGTAATTAACCAACCTGCGAGAATAGATTAATCATATTGTCAGGAGGACGGCTTAAAATACCGCCACCCAAAGATGCTATATCTTTCCTGACTTTCTTTTTGTTTAACGCATACGCCTGTTTTTCTGAGCTGACTCGCCACTTCAAACTCCTTAGCAGTACAGGGTCTCTATCGAGATTGGCCGTCAATTCCTTTGAGCGGCTCAGGGTCTCTAAGAGAGATTAACTGACAGGAAGTGTGACGTCCCAGAAGAGACTCGGCAGGGCATGAGTACCCTTGATAGCCCATAAACTGCCTCTCACGTGACATAAATCCGTCGTTTTAACCTTAAACAGTATAGGGTCCTTAAGGATTAACTGCGCAAGAGTACGAACGGGCCACATAGCGAAGAGTCAACAGTAAATGAGAGAGTTTATCCTTGCTTTCCGTAAGCCGTCCCTCACGTGACAAGAACCGCCGTTTTAACCTTAAGCTAATACAGGATCTCTATCGAGATTGGCCGTCAATTTCTTCGAACCGGCTCAGGGTCTCCAGGTAAGATTAACTGATAAGAGTTCGGCGGGTCACCTAGCGAAGCAAGCATCAACTTACAGGCAGGTTTAACCCTGTTTGTCTTAAGAGCCGATCAAGAGGGTGTGTAAGCTAAATCCAATGGGTTGAAAGCCCCCTAGTGACCTTTGTTGATGGAATCAACTGTTTGGTTTAAGAGCCGACCGATAGGGTGTGATAAGCTAAACCCGATGGGTTGAAAACCCCCTTATTGACCATTTTTGCACAGATTGAGTTATGCGAAACGACAAAGGGCCGGGCTTGCAGGGATGCCAACTTTATTCATATGTATATATGATATGTATAATGAAGGTGTATAATGTCAAGTCTTGACAACTTAAGTATAACTAGTCGTCAACCCGTGCAACCGCACAGGCTAGTTATTTCGGTAATAACTGAAAGCAACAATTTTTAAAATATTCATTATATGTAAGAACACACGTTTATGAATTCACACACTTTAGATTGCTCTTGAAATTAAATTCTCTAAAACACAACAACTTCTTCCTTAATCATACACTTAAGTAACATATGTATGTCACATACAAACATAATAGTTTGTTTCCCTTACCGTAGAAAATGTCAGCAGTTTCTTCAACATGTGTCAAAAGATCCCAACAATGACAAAAAAACAAAAAAACATAGCCTATCAAAGAATTTCCTCCGTTATTTAGTACCCCGAGTGTGATATAAGTATGTTCTACAAAAAGGAGAAGCATACAATGTGTAATGCTTCAATTGTGGAAACAAATGATATTCAGATGTTCACAAACAAAACTTCTCACAATACTTTCTTAAGTATAGTGTATAATTAATTAACCATTGAACAACAGAGAGAGCAACATGATGAGTCCATAAGTTTCTGACATGCTGTTATGTTGAGAAACACATGATTTCTTTGTGTACTCATTTTGAATTGTCCACATGGAATTGTTGGACGATTGCACACACTAAACATTACAAACACAATAAGTTTTTTTCGGCTATATAATTATAAAAAATCATAAAAAAATAAACATACACAAATTTCAGACAACAATACACGTGCAATATCATCAATTCCATGTAACTAAAACCGAATCCCTAGTAATGGTCACTTAATTATTTGCCTAATCTAATAAATCAGGTGGAAGTGCTAGCAAATATTCAAATGTTCATACAGACCACACGCATTGTGGTGGATCACTGGTGTCATGTGATCCACATCAGTTTACAAAATATGAAAAATGATTATATATCTTTACATGATATAATAATAAAACTGGACTATATATCAGCAAGAAAGAGAAATGGAGCGGGTTAAGATTAATATAATGAATTTCAGAAAGAAAATATAGGTGAATCGACAACCAGATAGTAGATTACGTGTTGTTTTTAGTTAGAAGGAGAAACAAAAATCATGCATGTATGTAAAATATGTAAGGATAATATTACCTTGCTTTGTAACTCCAAGAATAACAATCTAACTAATATAAAGTGGTCATATAAAATAGTGTACCATCAGGCAACTCCTCTTGAGGTAAAACTTTGCCTAGCAATAGATTATACATGGACTCACTGCTACTCTAGTTGAATGATGCTACACGTATTGCCATATCCTAGTACGACCAATGAGTTTCTCAAAACAAAAATACGACCACTGATATAGTATGTTGGCATCTCTCTTATTTTCCACATGTATGGTCCACATTTGTATCTTACCACCATCCGTTTGCAAAGCATCGTATGCGCACCATTTCTTCTTCTAGATTTGCAGTGTGGTGTTGATGTTTCCTACCACCGCCAGGAAACAAATGGGATGGCATTTGCAAACCAATTTATTGGACAGTAATTAATGTGAATAGAAAAGGAATTTTGTACCTGATAGCTAGGGATAACCAACTTATTACGTTAGATTCAGGTGAGGAAACAGAGTTAGGAGGACAGAAAAGGTAACAACTCAAGTGTATCTGAAGAGAGACTAAATATAGTTATGGCTCAGAATGTTAGCAAGAATTTATTCCTATAAGAATAGGAGGGCGCGATACGGTAACATAAAAATGACTCCTGATGTCAACTTGGAAATTGTAGAATAACTGAACATATGAGATAAGACCATCAAATTCTGAATAGCTTATAAGCTGAAGCATGCATTAATACTTAACAAAAGGGCAAATTAGACACCTGCAAGTGAGTCCATGACTTTTTTACCTTGTGCCTTTCATCAAACATACATAAAAAATTTGAATGCTATTTGACACCATAAGGCCATATGATATAGAAAGATACGATCATACTGAAGGTGGAATTAGTATCATCTAAGCTATAAACTTTTTCCTATCCAAATGGCATTTCCAATTCTCTTTTCTGTAGGCTACAACAGAACTTATGTATGTCTTGCAGTATTTCTTCGGTCACAGAAAACCATATTATAATCTGGAGATGTAAAAAAAATGTTTGGTTGTCTATCAACATGGAGGTATACTTTATCAACTAGAAAGGATAATTTTTCTCCCTGAACTCGCACTTTTGGTGACATTGGCAGACGGTAACCCCTCGTAGTTTTTCTCCCAAGAAAAATTCCAATTATTGTTAACAAAGCCCTCATAGTCTGCCCATGAATGAACCTGTAAGTCTGCTAATCATGTTGCAGACCTGTTCTGACCTTCATTGATGCACCATTAGCCCTGCCGGCTGACACCTTTTCCTGCAAGTAGCGATCAATTCACTGATGGGAAGATCAAGAAACAAAATTTGCATCATGATGAATGTATTAAAAGCTACTGTATTTCCTAATACTTCACATTACGTACTTTAGTGCTAGAGGCATCTTCAAGAACACTTCAGCAGATGCCTACAAACAAAGCAAATCAGCTCGCTGGAAACAACCTGTGGCAGTATCTACTATTAAATCGAAACAAACCGCATTAGTCGTATCAGGGAGCTTACCTGAGAACATCAAGAGTTTGTTCGATCTCTGATTCAGGGATGATATAGAAGACAGAGGGAAGCATATGTGGCTTCTCCACCAAGATCTATTCAGCTTTAATTATATTTATCCATCAATTCCATATTTGTATCACTGAGTACCATTGAGATAAAGCGTAAAATATATATTGTTTGGTCATAGATTGTTTGTTGGAAACAAATACCTACATGACCAGACAAAAGTAGTTTGAAATGTTGGATGAATTAACATTTTCATTAGTTATACGAATATGGTTTAATTAGACACTGACTAAAAGCTAAAGACGCCATTTTCACAATAAGTAGAAGCCAGGGCCAAAGGATTATTGTTATATAGTGAGCCTATAACAGTTTTTTCATCTAATATGTGAACCAATGGATCGATGCATGATGGGAAATAAATTTACAGTAATAAAATTTACATCCCTGAGCATTATGGAAATCTTGTGATGATCCAACAATCCTATGTAAGTTAGGTGCAAGGGGAGATTACTCTTCATAAGCAATAGTAGCATGCCAAAAATGTACTCTCCCTGAAACTGAAGGTTGCCCATCATATCGAGTAATGTGCTAGTCAGAGGGCGGATCTAGGATGATCTTATTGGGTGTCAGACTGTCAGCACCAACCTTCGGAAATATTATTTCTGGTGGAAGATTTAACAACAAAAACACTATACACGCCATATCTACAGTATACCAAATTATAATAATCTTGGAACACTTTGAATAGTCTGCATGCAACACCTTCAAAAACTGATGTATCGAATGGTTTCTTTGACACACTAAATTGATGAAAAAAAAAATTCATAACTGCAAAATAATTGTACATGCTTTAGGCATATCAAAATAAGTGATCGTTAATGTTTGGTATGTCAATTCATGTGCACATTCCATGACAACATAACTGAGAATAAATTGAAAGCCTGGAAATATGCAAAAAGCCACATACCTTGAACCAGCTGTTATCAAACATCAATGTGCATCAGGGTCTTTTGTCTAAGATAAAAATGACAATAGAAATAAAGATTAGTCCATCCCAGTTTAGTCAGACATGCACTTGCCAAAAATCTTGCTTACAAAATTGCAGAGCTTGCATCAACCATCTAGAGAGTGTATTAGAGATAAACTATAAGAGTGGAAGTTATCCAAATCAGGAAATTCAAGGATACATGGGTAATCAATGAAAAAATTGAATGGCATCATGCAGGTAAACAACTTTGCTACCAAACCTCCATGGTTCTTTTGCTAGGCAGCCTGGTTGACAGAGACGACCATCCAAACCGCTTAAAACAGTGGTGGTACATGGTATACCTCCTCCGTTGCATCTACCACAATGGACAGATTCATCTGTGGTCCTGAAAATAAGAAGTAGGTGATGGACTGGATCGTACCTAGAATCAGTCGAGGATGGATTGGATCGTACCCAGATTTTTCAGATCGATTCCAACATGGATGAATACCTAGCGGCAGTAGAGGATGGATTGGGTCGCACCTAGTTTTTTCGGATCGATTCGAACATGAATAAGACATGGCAAGGAAGAGCGACTGCTGGATCATGCTGCAGTTGGGAAGGGAGGCGAACGGAAGGAGACCTAAGGGAGCGAGACCTGATCTGTTTTGGGGGAAAAAAGACAGGAGAGAGGAAGATATACGTGAGAGATTGAGAGGGAGACGTGAGAGGAAGAGATACTTTTTTTTGGAGAAAAGAGAGGAAGAGATACTTTTTTTGGAGAAAAGAGAGGAAGAGATACATGAGAGGCCTGACCGTGAGAGAATTATGGGCCTCCCTTTGGGCTTCCCTTTGGGCTTCAAGGATGCTAGGCTTTCTAGTCAAAAAGAAAATCTGCTGAACTAATCTGGCCGAAAGTTTTTGTGGTTTTTACGAAAGTTAATCTACACCGTAATAACTTGGTCCCATCCCAGATGTACGGCTCATAATTTGTGATTAACGCAGGAGTTTCTAGAGAGTCTCAAATTACTATAAGTATAATAAGACCGTAGATGCGCTATGTGCACGGCCGGTGGGTCTCCTGCCCAGAAGTGTGTGAGTCGTCTTGGATGTCAACGAGGTAATTTGACCGTTGTTAAGATTTCTACTGACCACGAAAGGCCCTTCTCATGGAGGAGATAACTTAAATGCATCTGTCTGATCTTGAATCAACCGTAGCACTAAGTCGCCTTCTTGAAATGTCCGGCTCTTAACCCTGTGGCTATGATAGCAACGCAGGTCTTGCTGATAAATCGCCGATCGAGCCGCCGCCAGATCACGCTCTTCTTCCAAGGCATCCAACGCATCTTGACGCGCCTTTTCATTGTCCACCTCAACGTAAGCCGCCACTCGTGGGGAATCATGACGGATATCACTTGGTAACACGGCTTCTGCACTGTAAACCATGAAGAAAGGTGTATAACCTGTTGATCTGTTGGGAGTGGTTCTGATGCTCCATAAGATAGACGGCAACTCCTCCACCCAACAACCTGATGTTTGTTGTAAGGGAACTATAAGCCGGGGTTTGATACCTCCCAAGATTTCTTGGTCAGCGCACTCGGCCTGACCGTTTGACTATGGGTGAGCAACTGCAGAAACATTAGTTCTGATGTGTTCACTTTCACAGAACTCTTTCATAGCCCCCTTGGAGAGGTTTGTACCATTAGCTGTGATGATACTGTGAGGGTAACCAAAACGGTAGATCAGCTTCTTAATGAACTAAACCATCGTAGCCGCATCACACTTGCCGACCGGCTCAGCCTCTACCCACTTGATAAATTTGTCAACCGCCACCAGGAGGTGGGTCTTCTTGTCCTTGTATCTCTTGAAAGGCCCGATCATGTCAAGCCCCCAGACCGCAAACGGCCAAGTAATTGGAATCATGCGCAGATCTTGAGCCGAGACATGAGCATGCCGGCCAAACTTTTGACATCCATCGCACTTGCGGACCAAGTCTTCTGCATCCTTATGAGCTGTCAGCTAGAAGAAGTCATGTCGAAAGGCCTTGGCCACCAGTGATTTTGAGCTGGCGTGATGACCACAATCACCAGCATGAATTTCATTCAAGATTTCCTTGCCCTCTTCAGGTGAAACACAACGTTGAAACACGCCGGTGACGTTGCACTTATGTAACTCGCCATTGACTATCGTCATAAACTTAGACCTCCTAGTGATCTGTCTGGTGAGATTTTCATCATTAGGTAACTCGTCGCGAGTCAAATAAGCCAAGTAAGGCACAATCCAGTTAGGAATTGCATGCAGAGCCGCCACCAGCTGACCCTCCGGGTCAGGAATAGCCAAGTCCTCCTCTGAAGGTAACTTCACTAACGAGTGATGTAGTACATCTAAGAAAATGTTAGGCGGCACCGTCTTACGTTAAGAACCCAGCCTTGACAGGGCCTCAGCCACCTCATTCCTACGACGATCAATATGATCCACCTGATAACCCTTGAAGTGACCAGCAATGACATCCACCGCCTGACGATAAGCCGCCATCCGCGGGTCCTTGGAGTCCCAAGTGCCTGAAACTTGTTGGGCTACAAGATCTGAGTCGCCAAGGCATCTAACCCGGCTCAGGTTCATCTCCTTAGCCACCCGGAGGCCATGAAGCAGAGCTTCGTACTCAGCTGCATTGTTAGTACAAGGAAACATCAACCTTAGCACATAACAGAACTTATCATCTTTGGGGGAAGTTAAGACACCCCCTGCCCCTGATCCTTCCAGCTGCCTGGATCCATCAAAGTGGATTGCCCAATATGTGTTATCTGGCTTTTCCTCGGGCACCTGACACTCAGTCCAGTCGTTGATGAAATCCACCAAGGCTTGTGACTTCACCGCCGTGCGAGGCACATATTTCAAATTGAGAGGTCCAAGCTCCAATGCCCACTTAGCGATCTTGCTAGTGGCTTCTCTGTTTTGAATTACATCTCCCAACGGGGCAAAGCTAACCACTATAATCTGGTGCCTCAGGAAGTAGTGTTTGAGCTTGCGATTGGCCATGAACACCCCATACACCAGCTTCTGCCAATGTGGATATCTTTGCTTGGATTCTTTCAGGACCACACCGATATAGTAAACCGGCCGCTGAACCGGATATTCCTTCCCGGACTCCTTACGCTCAACAACGATTGCAGCACTGACAACCCTATTATTAGTCGCCATGTACAAGAGCAAAGGTTCTTTCTCAACTGGAGCGGCTAAAACCGGCAGCTTAGTGAGCTGCCTCTTGAGCGCCTCAAATGCTTCACCCGCCGCCGTACTCCAAAATAAGTTGTCCGTCTTTTTCATCATCTGATACAAAGGGATAGCCTTCTCACCAAGGCGGCTTATAAACCGGCTTAACGCAGCAATCCATCCCGCTCGGCGCTGAACATCGTTGATGCATGCCGGCTCAGACAGGGAGGTGATAGCCTTGATTTTATCCGGGTTAGCCTCAATGCCACGCTCAGGTACCAGAAATCCCAAGAGCTTGCCTGTCGGAACGCCAAAGACACACTTAGCCGGGGTAAGCATCATCTTGTAGACCCGTAAGTTGTCGAAAGTCTCCTTCAGGTCGGCAAGCAGAGTCTCCTTCCTTCTTGACTTGATCACAATATCGTCCACATACGCATGAACATTGCGCCCAATTTGGCTGTGAAAACAGTTCTGTATGCAACACTGGTAAGTCGCCTGGGCACTCTTGAGCCCGAAAGGCATAGACACATAACAGAAAGCACCAAAAGGCGTGATGAAAGCCGTCTTCTCTTGGTCCTTGACTGCCATCTTGATCTGATGATAACCAGAATAAGCATCTAGGAAGCATAAACTCTCACAACCCGTCGTTGCATCAATGATTTGGTCAATACGAGGAAGAGCAAACGGGTCAGCCGGACAAGCTTTGTTAAGATCCGTGTAGTCCACACACATATGCCACGTGCCATTTTTCTTGAGCACTAGCACCGGGTTAGCGAGCTACTCCGGACGAAAGACCTCGATGATGAAACCCGCCGCTAAAAGCCGGGCTACTTCTTCCCCAATGGCCTTGCGTTTCTCCTCGTTGAACTGGCGTAGAAATTGCTTGACTGGTTTGAATTTAGGATCCACATTAAGGTGGTGCTCAGCGAACTCTCTCGGTACACCCGGCATGTCAGGAGGTTTCCATGCCAAGATGTCCCGATTGTCACGGATGAATTCGATGGTGAGTGCTCTTTCCTATTTGGGATCCATATTAGCTCCGATAGTGAACTGCTGAGATGAGTCACGCGGATTGAAATCCACCAATTTGGTATCATCCGCCAAAAATTTGAGGGGCGGATCAACCTCTATGGTAGGCTTTTTTAGCGGAGTCATGTCCTCTGGGTCAACGTTCTCCTTGTAAAACTTGAGCTCTGCCTCAGCATAGCTGGATTCTGCATAAGCCGCATCTCCTTCCTCACACTCAATAGCCGTCTCTCGATCACCATGCACCGTAATCATACCTTTGAGGCCTGGCATATTGAGCTGCAAGTACACATAACAAGGCCTAGCCATGAATTTGGCGTAAGCCGGACGTTCAAACAGAGCATGATACGGAATTTTGATCTTGACCACCTCAAAACACAAGATCTCCACCTTGTAATTGTATTCGTCACCGAAGGCGACTTCCAAAGAGATCCTCCCCACTAGATAAGCTGACTTGTCCAGCACCACGTCGTCAAACACTGTTGAGGATGGCTTAAGATCTTTATCAAGCAACTTCATCCAGCGGAAAGTGTCATAATACAAGATGTTGATGCTACTACCACCGTCCATAAGCACCTTAGTGAACATGTAGCCTCCAACTTGGGGAGCAACTACCAATGCCAGCCGTCACGGGTCCTCAACACGCGATGGGTGATCCTCCCGGATCCAAGTTATATCATACTCAAACCACTTCAAATATTTTGGTAGAGCCGGCCTGACCGTATTAACCGCCCGCTTGCGCAACTTCTGATCTCGCCTGTCAAGGCTGGTCGTAAAAACATGATACTGACCCGAGCTGAGCTGCTTCGGATTACTCTGATATCAAGACTTGTTATTCTGTTGCTGATTCTTACCACCTGAGTGTGGATTATGTCCTCCTTGGTTTCCCTAGCCGTGATGGACGGATCCTGAGCCACCAGACCCAATCCCGGCTCCTGACCCGCCTGGTCCTGAGCCGCCGGGCGGGCCACCATCGTTGTTATGCTGTCGCAGGCTGTAGTCCTTGAATTTTTGCATAACGTGGCAATTACCCCACGTGTGACCCGCCGGTCTGTCGGGTCGACTGTGCTTCGGACAAGGTTTATTGAGCATTTCCTCCAATTAAAAGGAGTCTTACCTTTATTGAAAGGCTGCTTAAATTTCTCGTTGCCCTTAGCGCAGTTGTTGCCGGTACTGGTGTTGGCCACCAGCTCTGACCCGCCGTCCAGGTTCTTCCTGTTGCCTTGGTTACTATTGCCTGCCGCGCCCTTGCCATTGACGTTCTTCTTACTCTGACCAGGCTTCTCTTCATCAGAGCCCAGATCCTTCGTATTATCAAAGTTAGCGTATTTCGTGAAAGCCGCCATGAGCTCCCCCATGTCTTGACACATGCGCTTGAGCCGGCCGAGCTTCTGTTTCAAAGGTGTAAAGTGGCATTCTTTTCCAGAATCAAGACCGCTTGAGCCGCCGTAATCTGCTCGGACGAGTGGATGATAGTTGAAACCCGTCGGAGCTAGTGATGAGCCAACTCATTTTCCTGCTGTACACAGTGATCCAAATCCACAATCGTCATGGGCTGCTTGCATGTTCCTTGAAAGTTTTTGATGAACCTTGCTTTTAACTCAGCCCAAGAATTGATGGTATTGGGTGGCAAACCCTTCAACCACGTGGGAGCCAGCCCTTCTAGCATCATGATAAAATACTTTGTGCACACTGCATCATTGACGTCCAACATCTCCATAGCCAACTCATAACTCTCAATCCAAGCCTCCGGGGGCAGATCAGCGGTGTAATTTGGGACCTTGCGAGGGCCTTTGCAATCCTTCGATAAACGCTCGTTGCGTAGACCGGTACCAAGCACGGTACTCCCACGGCCCTGGTGGTTACTCCCGCTCTGGCTGAGACGGAAGGCGCATGCTCTTGATGAGCTGCCACTGCCAGAGCCGCCGCCACATGTTATGCCCTAGCCCGATCTACGAGCGCCTGAGCATCCAAAGCCGCCTCGTCGTCTCGTGTCGGGCCCCGGTGCCGATCACTGCTAGAAACCACTGGCGACACATAGCGCCAGCTAAAGCTGCGGCTAGGGATGGGGGTTGAATGCACGCGACTCCGGCTGTAAGTATACTTCTCTTGCTGGGCCATCGCCGTTTGTAGATATCCAATGGCGTTCCGCACCTCCTTAGCGTAAGGCGCCTCATCAGGAATAGGGATTGTCTCAACTCGGGTGGCCGCAGCCACCATGTTCTCTGTCGGGTTTGAGTAATGACCCGCCGGCGTTGGGAAAGCCATTGGTGAGGTCTGGTTCCCTCGGGGCGGGTTAAGCTGCTGCCAAGCCGCCGGCCGACTTCCAGGTGCTTACATTGTCTGACCCGTTCCTGGCATGTTAAAGAGGTTTCTAGCCTCATATTGTTCGGGCAGGCGGGACTGATGCCTCATCTGCCGCACCGTGGTCGCCGCCTGCTGTTCCAGCTCAAGGCGGAAAGCATCCGTCTTAAGGCGCTCTGCCTCCATCCATCTGAGCTTTTAACACGTCGATCCTCTGTTGGACCTCCGCCATCTGATCCTTCAGTCTCGTGATCTCCAGGTTCTGGGCGGCTTGATTGTCAGGCATGACTTCAGTTGCCAGCAGGGCCATGAGCTCGTTCATTAGATCCAGAAGAACCTGAGTCGGCGGCGGGTCAGCCCCCGTGTCTGCTGCCCCGGCAGCCGCATCGCTTGTGCCCGGCTCTATTCCCGTCATGAACATGGCCGCATGAGTCGGTAACGCATGATCGTGCGGCTCAGACCGCTCCAACTCGACAACTGGCTCAGCCCCCGAGCCCGTCATCGTGAATTTGGTAGATTGATTCCGCCTCTCCGCTCGAAGACCCATCCTTTGAACATATGAGGGTCTCCTGCGACTTAGAAGCCTCAAGATCCATACCTTGAGTGAAGCCAACGAAGACATGCTTCCTGCTCGGGTTAACATGGGCGGGTTACACGTGTTGGACGGGTTGCGCGCGCCGAGCCGGCTCGACGATGTCGGTGCAGACGTCCGTCCTGGGTGTAGATCCGCCGACTTTGCCTATGAAGACGTCGATTCCGCCGAAGGGAACCCGGAACCCGTACTCCACAGAGTTGGCATCGGGACCCCAACCGGCGTCGTCGATGTAGAGTCGGCCGCGGCGACTTTTGTTCATCCGTCCGACCACGTATCCTTCAAACCCCGAAAGAGAGCCCTTTGAGAAATCAACACCACCGAGCGCTTTCCCCATGGTGGGCGCCAGCTATCATGGTTTTCTCACGACAGATGTCCGAGGACTTATATTCGAGGCCATCGCTAAGGTGATGGACTCAAAGGGGTTGGTTGGGACGAAGGACACGAGTTTACCCAGGTTAAGCCCCTCAAGAAGAGGCAAAGGCCTACGTCCTGCTTGAGTTGTATTGATTGGAGTATCGATTACAAGGGAGGGGATTCGCTTGACCTAGTTCTCGATAGATTGGTTTCTGTCTAAGTCACCTCGGGTCTCGCCCTTATATAGGATGTCAAGACCACGGGTTACACAAGTCTCATATCGACTCTTACAACATGTCCGACTCTAACTCTACACCGTCTTGCCTTCCTAAGCGAGCTGTATTCATGCGGCTTATCCGCCCGGGTCTTCTTTGCCTTCTTTTTCTGGGCCTCACCTCGGCCCATCTTAGTGAGCCGCCATACGTCTGGGCTTATGTCTCCAGGCCCATCCTTGGTCTAGCCCATGAGCCGCCAATCAAGACCCGGCCCACCTAAGCGGGTCTTACCATGGGGTTATATCCCCAACAAAAATCATATAGAATTATTGTAAATATGGCATGAATACTCATAAATTACAGATATGTTGGTGACGTATCAGCATCCCCAAGCTTAATTCCTGTTCGTCCTCGAGTAGGTAAATGATAAAAGAAATAATTTATGAAGTGTGAATGCTAGCGTAGTGCATAAATTTGATCAATGATAGTTCCAAACACTTTTTCTAGCATCATTATATATCATTAATAGTAGCTCATCTCATAAGACTTTTCATGATGAAGTAACCAGCTATTCACATGTTGAAGTATAGACCATAAAGTTTCTTGAAAACTAACAAACTATGCTTTCAGTCACCAAACATTTGCAATTCATCTTATTTTTAGGAAGGGTCTATGTAAGAGCTTTGATCTAGCAAATTCCACAGACTGAACTATCATATTGTCTTCCAAGATTGCTAACCCTCAAAGCATATTTTTAGAGCAAATGGCATCCGTCAAACACAAAGAAAGATAAGGGCTTAAAGTTTCGCCTTCCAACTTATTTATCATATAGATAATTGTCAACAATAATAATTCATGATCAAATATATTTGAATGTCCATATATGCTTGGATATTTCCCCACTATATGATGCTTTCCAAGAGAAAAAGGCAAAATATAGGAAGAGGTGAAGATCACCATGAATCTTGTATAAAGGTAAGTACTAGAAAGTAAAAGATAGGTTTGCAGAGGGAAGCATTGATTTGCAAAGGTGCCAGAGCTTGAGCTTTTAAAATAGAGATGAATACAAATTTTGAGCGGTATGATTTCATTGTCAACATAACAACCGAGATATCTTGGTATCTTCCATGCTAGATACATTATAGGCGGTTCCCAAACAGAATGGTAAAGTGTTTACTCCCCGTACACCAATCAATCACACTCCACGGTGAGCCAAATCCATGGGTACCGCCCATATAAACAACAATCCTGGGGGAGTTTTGTTTCATTACATTTTGATTTGATTTTTGAGCATGGAACTGGGCATCCCGAATACCAGCCACTTTCTTGTGAATGATACTGAATCAACACATATCGTGAGAATAACTCACCTAGCATGGAAGATACTGACATCCCCTAGTCACTATATGAGTGATTCGTTCATACAAAACAAAATATTATTTGAAGGTTTAGAGTTTGGCGCATGCAAATTTACTTGGAACGGCAGGTAAATACCGCATGTAGGTAGGTATGGTGGACTCAAATGGAACAAATTGGGTTTAAGGGTGTTTGGATGCGCAAGTAGTATTTCTACTTGGTGCAGAAGTTTTGGCTAGTATGAGGTGGAAGCAAGCACCACATGTTGGAGGATCCATAACAATATAACTTCTATACAAATATACCCAAGCATAACTCATTATGCTGGCTTACTTGTCCAACTTCAGCTAATTTTCTCAAGTTTGAAAGAAATTAATGGATATTCATAATCATAGAATATATATGTGGAATCTCTCTTCCTTCAATACTCTTTCATGGATTGTTCAAGTGACCAATGCGGTGTTTGTTAACTTTCATAAATTTTACCACCTATACTTCTTATATGTGAAGTCATTACTCCCCATGGGATAAGCATATAAAACATATATAATTTCAGATTTATTATATTCTATTCATTCAACCATTTACTCATAGGATATAAGTGAAGCACGAGAGTGAACGACAAAACTACTCCAAAACTTATAAGTGAAGATCAATGAGTAGTCAAACAAATAAGTAGCTATGTGATGACTTTCTCTCTCTCTCTATCTCTCTCAATAAATATTTTCAGATCTGAGTATTTCATTTAAGCAACAATAAAAAGGAAATAGTACTCCAAGAATAGGACACATCATGTGAACGAATAAAAATTTAGGCTCAACATAGGCTAACTGATAGTTGACGAAGAGAGGTGGGATGCATAGCATCCCCAAGCATGGATGCTTGAGAGTTCTTGAAATATTTACTTGGGGTGCCTTGGGCATACCCAATCTTGAGCTTTTGTATCTTTTTCAATCCTCTAATATCCCGGTTTCACCTATTCTCAAAAACTTCATCCACACAAAACTCAAAAAGAACTTGTGAGATAGGTTAGTACACATAAGAACAAATCAACACTTCATGTGCTGCCAAGACAAGTTACACAATAATTTTTCAAACATTATCTACTGTTTACTATCATTTACACCATTTATATCTAACAATATTGGCTATGGAACTATAGGATAAGTAGATAACAAAACTATGACACCAATCTGCCTAAACAAAACAATCTGTAGAAATTTATTAAACCAGTCTACTTATGTAACTCTTAAAAATATTAAAATTTAGTAGATGATAAATAATTTATACTAAAATAATGTGTAAAAATTTCAGAAACTTTCCACGTTCCAGTAAAATATGAATATTCAAACACTACAGCCGAAGTTTCTGTTTTTACACAGCACACATCAAACATGCAATTCAAGCATCCTAAAGGCAATTCTTGGAAATTTTTATTGAAAAACAATATTATAAATAACAACTAACACATAAAAACAAACTAAAATTATTATCCAATAAAACTCATATTATGTGACAAATAAAAATATAGCTCCAAGTAAGATATATCGATAATGTTGAAGACGGAAGAGGGGATGCCTTCCGGAGCATCCCCAAGCTTAGACGCTTGAGTCTTACTTGGATATTACCTTGGGGGTGCCTTGGTCATCCCCAAGATTAGGTTCTTGTCTCTCCTTATTCTCCTCATGTCGGTGTCTCACCCAAAACTTGAAAACTTCAATCACACAAAACTTAACGGAAGTTTGTGAGAAGGGTTAGTGTAATGAAGATAGATTCACTTAGGTACTATCAAGACAAGATTCATAATTATTACCACATGATAACTAATGCATTCTGTCATTCCCACAATTTATATTACTCCATATAATCTATAGGCACACTTGAAACAAGCAAACTGTGCATGCAAAAAAGAAAAAAACATAATCAGTCAAAAAACAGAACAGTCTGTAAAGATCTGAATGATAACCAAAGTTACCTAACTCTAAAAATTCCTAAAAAATAGTAAATATCACAGAATTTGCATAGAAATGTTGTGTAAAAATTTCAGAATTTTTAACTCTCCAATAAAATTAGATAGTTCATATACTGGACGCAAAACTTTCTGTTTTTGCACAAAACCAAACAAGCAAGTATCCACACTATCCCAAAGGCTTTACTTGGCACTTTATTGAAATAAAAGACACAAAACATGATTACTACAGTAGCTTAATAATGTGAACACAGAAAAACATAAGGTAAAACTATTGGGTTGTCTCCCAACAAGCGCTTTTCTTTAATGCCTTTTAGCTAGGCATGATGATTTCAATGATGCTCGTATAGGAATAATAATTGAAACATGCAAAAGAGCATCATGAATCTCATGACAAGAACATTTAAGTCTAACCCACTTCCTATGCATAGGGATTTTTTGAGCAAACAATTTATGGGATCAAGAATCAACTAGCATAGGAAGCCAAAACAAGCATAACTTCAAAACCTTGAACACAAAGAGAGGAAACTTGATATTATTGCAATTCCTACAAGCATATATTCCTCCCTCATAATAATGTTCAGTATCATCATGAAGTAATTACACAATATAACTAGCACATAAAGCATTCTTTTCATGATCTACAAGCATAGAAATTTTACTAATCTCCACACAAGAAAATTTCTTCTCATGACTAATAATGGGAGTATCATAAAAGAATTGAATACTAAAAATTGGTTCCACAATAAAAGAGTAATATTCAATAAAAGGATATTCATAATTATGACAAGTATCATAATTGTAATCTTCACTCTTTTTCATCGCATAAGTATCATCACAATAATCATCATAAGTAGGAGGCGTGCAATCATTATAACAAATTTGATCATTCAAAGCAGGGGAATAAAAAGATCATCTTCATTAAGCATATCATCCCCAAGCTTCGGACAAACATTAATTGCAGAAAATAAATTATCAAACATGTCATTTTCATCAAACATAGCATCCCCAAGCTTCTGGCTTTGTATATCATAAACATAATCACTCTCATCATTAATAGTATGAATAGCACCAATGGTATAGCAATTATTCTCATCATCCTCCAAGTTGGTTACATAAATACTTTCACGATTATAAGAAGTATCATTATCTTCCCGATCATAATTATCACAAGAAGCAATAGGCATAACAAATCATCCTCAAGTGTATCATCTTGCACAAGTATTTTCGACACATTCTCATGAGGCCTATCAATAATGGGAACAACATTATTTGGGAGAGATACCTCTTTAACTTTACTTTTACTTCTTTTCTCATTCTTCACCACATTATGTGTCAGCTTATTTAATTCCTCCAAGCTTGTTTTTGAAGAGGTTGGTTGAATAAAAAGCTCCTCCTCGTTACCTGATTCACCATAAGAAAAAAGAGGAGGATATTGGGAAACCTCTTCCCATTCATTAGTATTCTATTCATCTTCTATTTGTTTTCTTGTCTTTAAGTAATTGGCAATATAAGGATTCTCAATGCAAATTACCACGCAATACATATAGATTTCATTTAAATCAAAATCAATCATTTACATGAGAACCCAAGCTGGAACATCCTTAGTTTTATGTTTCATTTCTTCATACACCAAAAATAGACTAAGTTCATTATGATGCTCAAGGATAATGAGGTTATCAAAAAATTTGGACATAATTCGATCATGAAATAATTCACATTGGAAATTAAAATGTCCACTTTCATTGCAAAGTTCACAAGGACGGCGAGAAATATTAAGTCTTTCAGCACAAACATATAGCCTCTCTTGCAACCATTTAGTTTCTAAATACTTATGCCTCTTACAAAATATATCTTCCCTTTTAGGCATGTCTTCACAAACTCTATGCACTACACAAAAATTGACATGCTTATAAGAAATCTTTTTATCATGACTAGTGCAATCATCATTAGTACTACGGATATTCAAATAATTCATACTAACACCATTGCAATCATGCTCATCACTCAAAGATTTAGTGCCAAATATTTCAATATTTTCTTATTCTAACACTTGAGCACAATTTTCCTTTCCATCATTTTCACGAAAGACATTAAAAATATGAAGCATATGAGGCAACCTCAATTCCATTTTTATTGTTTTGTTTTATAGACTAAATTACTGATAAAACAAGAAGCTAAAAGATTCAATTGCAAGATCTAAAGATATACCTTCAAGCACTCACATCCCCGGCAACGGCACCAGAAAAGAGCTTGATGTCTACTACGCAACTTTATTCTTGTAGACTCATGTTGGGCTTCCAAGCGCAGAGTTTTGTAGGACAATAGAAATTTTTCCTCAAGTGGATGACCTAAGGTTTATCAATCCATGGGAGGTGTAGGATGAAGATGGTCTCTCTCAAACAACCATGCAATCAAATACAAGAAATCTCTTGTGTCCCCAACACACCCAATACAATGACAAATTGTATAGGTGCACTAGTTTGGTGAAGAGATGGTGATACAAGTGTAATAATGATAGTAGATATTGAGTTTTGTAATCTGATAATCTAAAAACAACAAGGTAACAAGTGAAAAAAGTGAGCACAAACGGTATTGCAATGCTTGAAAACAAGGCCTAGAGTATGTATGTTCGCTAGTGCAATCTCTCAACAATACTGACATAGTCGAATCATATGTAAAGCCCTCATGTCCGACAAAGAGTTCACTCGAAAGTCACAAATAGCGGAGAACAAACGAAGAAATTATTGTAGGGTATGAAACCACCTGAAAATTATCTTTTCCGATCAATCTTATGAGCTATCCCTATAGGTGTCACGAACAGCCCTAGAGTTCGTACTAAAATAACACCTTAAGATACACATCGACCAAAACCCTAATGTCACCTAGATACTCCAATGCCACCATGAGTACCCATGGGCTTGATTATACGATATGCATCACACAATTTCAGATTCATCATGCTCAATACAACAAAAAGAACTTCAAAGGGTGCCCCAAAGTTTCTATCGGAGAGTCGAGACGAAAACATGCGCCAACCCCTATGCATAGATTCCCAAGGTTACGGAACCCGCAAGTTGACCACCAAAACATACATCAAGTGGATCAATAGAACATCCCGTTGTCACCACAGGTATCCCATCGCAAGACATACATCAAGTGTTCTCAAATCCTTAAAGACTCAATCCGATAAGAAGACTTCAAAGGGAAAACTCAATTCATCACAAGAAGATAGAGAGGGGGAAACTTCATATGATCATCTATATCAATAAAGCTTGTAGTACATCAAGATCGTGCCATCTCAAGAACATGAGAGAGAGATTAAACACATAGCTACTGGTACATACCCTCAGCACCGATGGTGAACTACTCCATCCTCGTCATGAAGACCACTGGGATGATGAAAATGGCCTCCGGTGATGGTTTTCCCCTCTGACAGGGTGTCGGAACGGGCTCCCGATTGGTTTTTCGTGACTACGGAGGCTTGCGGCGGTGGAACTCCTAATCTAGGTTTCTTTCTGGGGGTTTTGGTATTTATAAGAATGTTTGGCGTCGGTCTCACGTCAAGGGGGTGCTCGAGGAGTCCACAAGACACAGAGGCGCACCCTAGGGGGTGCCCATCAGGCTTGTGGCCTCTTCGTCCACTTCCTAGCCTAGATCTTATGCTTCGGGGGTCTCTTTTGGTCCATAAAAAATCACCATAAATTTTCAGCCCATTCCAAGACCTTTTATTTCTGCACAAAAAACGACACCATATTGGACGACGCATGACCGGTTGGCCCACGGCCGGCTAGGGACTGGCCGACTGGGTGGTTCATGGCCGGTTGGCACCAGCCGGCTGGCAGGAAGCTGGCGGGTGACGCCCGGCTCCCCCGCTGACTCATGGACGGACCAGCTCCCGTCCCCTCACGCCATATCCGCATACGGTGATTGGACGCGACCCTCGTGATGGGTCTGTGTGGTGTAACTACGACCGCTGACGAAGCGGCCGCATGGCAACAGCGTGCACTGTCGTACTGCTGACCGCGGCTGACCATGATCGGGCGAGGGAGCAGTGTCGGCATGCCCCCCATCCACTCCATTACCTGCTCGCGTGTGGCTATAGGGCGGTCGGCCGTACCGCTAACCACGTCCGGCTGCCACAAGACGACGCCACCCGGTGCGGCTCGTGCCGAGGTAGGTGGTTGTGGGCCAATAGAGGGAGCCCGCCCATGATCACCAGTAGGGCCCCGCTGTCGGCAGGACCTACAAGCAACAAGATGGCACAAGACAGCGGGACCCTCGGCCAGCTAGAGAGGCTGCCGGCTGGGCCCCGCTTCCTAGTACTATCCATGCATATTGTAAACCGGGGGGTTCACCTATAAAACCGCCTCGGAGCCCCCCAGTCGAGGGCAAGCATTCTCACAACCCACGCACCTATCCACTCACATAGCGAGGCAGGAAGAGCCGGCAACACCCTTCTTCCTCCTCCATCCAATAGCTCTAGGAGCACCAGTGTAGCCCTCTTAGTATATCAACTAGACAAGCACAACTAGGGGTATTACCTCTCACGAGGGCCCCGAACCAGGGTACATCGTGTGTCTCACACCACTTGTCCCCGATCTCGCTCCCGGAGTCCACTGGCATCCTTTGGCCCCAACCACTCTCGATAAGCCACCCCATGGCATCTGTCGTGAGAAAACGACAACAGCGGGTAAACCAATTACTACTGGACAATTGATAGAAAAGCGCAGAGTTATGTGATACATCACCAACGTATCTATAATTTATGAAGTATTCATGCCATGTTTAAAATAATTATATATGATTTTGGTATGATTTTATTAGAACTAACACGGACTGACGCTGTTTTCAGCAAAACTACCGTGGTGTTGTTTTTGTGCAGAAATAAAAGTCCTCGGAATGGGCTCAAAATTTATGGAGAATATTTTTGGAAAATATAAAAAATGTTGGAGCGAAAAGCTGGACCAGGAAGTGGACGAGGAGGCTAGAAGACTGCTGGGCACGGCCACCCCCTAGGTCGCGCCCTTGTGGATTGTGGACTCCTCAAGCACCCCCTTCACGTGAGACCGACGCCAAAAATTCCTATAAATACTAAAACCTCTATAAACATACCTAGATCAGGAGTTCTGCCACCGCAAGCCTCTGTAGCCACGAAAAACCAATCGAGAACCCGTTTCGGCACCCTACAGGAGGAGGAAACCATCACCGGAGGCCATCTTCATCATCCCAACGGTCTCCATGACGAGGAGGGAGTAGTTAAACCTTGGGGCTTAGGGTATGTAGCAGTAGCTATGTGTTTGATCTCTCTCTCTCTCTCTCATGTTCTTGAGATGGCATGATCTTGATGTACCGTGAGCTTTATTAATATAGATGAATCATATGGAGCTTTCCCCTCTCTATCTTCTTGTGATGAATTGAGTTTTCCCTTTGAAGTTTTCTTATCGGGTTGAGTCTTTAAAGGATTTGAGAACACTTGACGTATGTCTTGCAATGGGATATCTGTGGTGACAATGGGATTTCTATTGATCCACTTGATGTATGTTTTGGTGATCAACTTGCAGGTTCCGTGACCTTGGGAATCTATGCATAGGGGTTGGCACACGTTTTCGTCTTGACTCTCCGATAGAAACTTTGGTGCACTCTTTGAATTTCTTTGTGTTGGATTGAATATGATGAATCTGAAATTATGTGATGAATATCGTATAATCAAGCCCATGGGTACTTGTGGTGACATTGGAGTATCTAGGTGACATTAGGGTTTTGGTTGATGTGTATCTTAAGGTGTTATTTTAGTACGAACTCTAGGGCTATTCGTGACACTTATAGGGATAGCTCGTAAGATTGATCACAAAAGATAACTTTGAGGTGGTTTCGTACCCTACAATAATTTCTTTGTTTGTTCTCCTCTATCTATGACTTTAGAGTGAACTCTTTGTCGTGCGGGAGAGATTTATATATGATTCAACTATGTTAGTATTGTTGAGAGATTGCACTAGTGAAAGTATGAACCCTAGGCCTTGTTTTTAAGCATTGCAGTACCATTTGTGCTCATTTTTGTTACTTGTTACCTTGGTGTTTTTATATTTCAGATTACAAAAACCTTTATCTACCATGCATATTGCACTTGTATCACCATCTCTTCACCGAACTAGTCCACCTATACAATTTGCCATTGTATTGAGTGTGTTGGGGACACAAGAGATTTCTTGAATTTGATTGCAGGGTTGTTTGAGAGAGACCATCTTCATCCTACACCTCCCACGGATTGATAAACCTTAGGTCATCCACTTGAGGGAAAATTGCCAGTGTCCTACAAAACTCTGGGCTTGGAGGCCCAACATGAGTCTACAAGAAGAATGTTGCGTAGTATACATCAAGCTCTTTTCTGGCGCCGTTGCCGGGGAGGTGAGTGCTTGAAGGTGT
Source organism: Hordeum marinum (assembly GCA_022496015.1). Classification (NCBI taxonomy): domain Eukaryota; kingdom Viridiplantae; phylum Streptophyta; class Magnoliopsida; order Poales; family Poaceae; genus Hordeum; species Hordeum marinum. The sequence continues at coordinate 375,712,564 of CM039676.1, read as the reverse complement.
ATATTTAGATCTTGTAATTGAATATTTTAGTTTCTTGTTTATTCACTAGTTTGGTTTTATAAAATAAACCTACAAAAAATGGATTTCAGGTTGCCTCATATGCTTCATCGTTTTAATGTCTTTCGTGAAAATGATGGAAAGGAAAATTGTGCTCAAGTGTTAGAAGAAGAAGTTATCAAAATGTTTGGCACTAAATCTTTGAGTTATGAGCATGATTGCAATATTGTTAGTATGAATTCTCTGAATATCCATGCTGCTAATGATATGCAAAGCCACAAGCTTGGGGATGCTATGTTTGATGAAGATGATATTTTTAGTCCCCCAAGTTTTGATGAGAAAAACTATTATGATGATGGCATGCCTTCTATATATGATGATTATGATGATGACATGTATGCTATAAAGAGTGGTAATAACCATGAAGCTTGTCATCGTGATTTTAATATTGAATGTGGGTATGTCAACCAAGTGTCTCATGATTGTTATTTTGTTGAGTTTGCTCCCACTATTATGAATGAGAAGAAATTTTCTTGTGTGGAGAGTAGTAAAATTTCTATGATTGTAGATCATGAAAAGAATGCTTTATGTTCTGGTTATATTGTGGAATTCCTTCATGATGCTACTGAAAATTATTATGAGGGAGGAACATATGCTTGTAGGAAATGCAATAGTATCAAGTTTCCTCTCTATGTGTTCAAGGTTTTGAAGTTATGCTTGTTTTGCCTTCCTATGCTAGTTGATTGTTGCTCCCATAAATTGGTTGCTCACAAAATCCCTATGCATAGGAAGTGGGTTAGACCTAAATGTGCATGTCATGAGATTCATGATGCTCTTTTGAATGTTTCAATTATTATTCCTATACGAGCATCATTGAAATCATCATGACTAGCTAAAAGGCATTAAAGAAAAGCGCTTGTTGGGAGACAACCCAACACTTTTACCTTACGTTTTGATGTGTTAATATGATTAATATACTAATCATGTTTTGTGTCTTTTATTTCAATAAAGTGCCAAGTAAAGACTTTGGGATAGTGTGGATACTTGCTTGTTTGATTCTGTGCAAAAAGAAAAAGTTTTGGGTCCAGTATATGAACTATCTGGTTTTAATGGAGCATCCAAAAATTATGAAATTTTTAAAAACCATTTATATGCAATTAAATGAGTTTTACTAATTTGTCAGAATTTTTAGAGTCGGGGAAGATTGGTGATCATTTAGATCTTTACAGACTGTTCTGTTTTTGACAGATTCTGTTTTGCATGCATGTTTGCTTGTTTCAAGTGTTCCTATAGCTTATGTTGACTAATATAAATTGTGTTAATTATGGAATACAGTAGGTATAATGTGGTAATAATTATGAATCTTGTCTTGACAGTACCTAAGTAAATGATTTATCTTTACTACACTAACCCTTCTCACGAAGTTCCGTTAAGTTTTGTGTGATTGAAGTTTTCAAGTTTTGGGGGAGACACTGATATGAGGAGAGCAAGGAGTGACAAGAACCTAAGATTGGGTATGAAAAGTCACCACAAAGTTAATATCCAAGGAATACTCAAGCGCCTAAGCTTGGGGATGCCCTAGAAGGCATCCCTCTTTCGTCTTCAACATTATCGGTATATCTTACATAGAGCTATATTTTTATTCATAACATCATGTGTGTTTTGCTTGGAGCGTCATTATATTTTGTTATTTTATGTTATGTGTTATTTACAATCTTGTTTTTTAATAAAAAGTTCCAATAATTTCCTTTAGGATGCTTGAATTGCATGTTTGATATGTGTTGTGTGAAAACAGAAACTTTTGTTGTAGTATTTGAATTTTCATATTTACTAGAACGTCGAAAGTTTCTGAAATTTTTACGCAGTATTTTCATATAAATTATTTATAATTTCCTAAATTTTCATAATTTTTTGGGTTACATAAGTACACTATTCTAATAGATTTCTATAGACTGCTCTGTTTGGACAGATTGTTGTCACAGTTTTGTTACCTACTTATCCTATAGTTTCCATAGCCTATATTGGTAGATATAAATTGTGGAAATGATTGTATACAGTAAATAATGTTTGGAAATTATTGTGCAACTTGTCTTGGCAGTACATGAAGTGTTGATTTGTTCTTATGTGTACTAACCTATCTCACGAGTTCTTTTTGAGTTTTGTGTGGATAAACTTTTTGAGAATAGGTGAAACCGGGATATGAGAGGATTGAAAAAGATAAAAAGCTCAAGCTTGGGGATGCCCAAGGCACCACAAGTAAATATTTCAAGAACTCTCAAGCATCTAATCTTGGGTATGCTACACATCCCACCTCTCTTTGTCAACTATCGGTTACCTATGTTGAGCTTAAATATTTACTCGTTCACATGGTGTGTGCTATTTTTCTTTTGCTTGACATTTAAATAAAATACTCATATCTGAAAATATTTATTGAGAAAGAGAGAGAAAGTCCTCACATAGCTACTTAATTGTTTGACTACTCATTGATCTTCACTTATATGTTTTGGAGTAGTTTTGTCATTTACTCTCGTGCTTCACTTATATCCTATGAGTAAATGGTTGAATGAATTGAATATCATAAATCTGAAATTATATATGTTTTATATTCTTATCCAATGGGGAGTAATGACTTCACATATAATAAGTATAGGTGGTAAAATTTATTGAAAGTTAGCAACCACCGCATTGGTCACTTGAACAATTCATGAAAGAATATTGAAGGAAGAGAGATTTCACATATAAATATACTATCTTGGACATCTTCTATGATTGTGATTACCCATTAATTATTTTCAAACTTGAGCAAATTAGTTGAAGTAGGACAAGGGAGACAACGTAATGAGTTATGCTTGGGTATATTTGTATAGAAGTTATATTGTTATCGATCCTCCAACATGTGGTGCTTGCTTCCACCTCATACTAGCCAAAACTCCCGCACCAAGTAGAGATACTACTTGTGAATCCAAACACCCTTAAACCCAAATTTGTTCCATTGAGTCCACCATACCTACCTATATGTGGTATTTACCTGCCGTTCCAAGTAAATTTGCATGTGCCAAACTCTGAACCTTCAAATAATATTCTGTTTTGTATGCCCGAATCGCTCGTATAATGACTAGGGGTTGTCAGTGTCTTCCATGCTAGGTGGGTTATTCTCACGATATGTGTTGATTAACTATAATTCACGAGAAAGTGGCTAGTATTCGGGATGCCTAGTTCCATGCTCAAAAATCAAATCAAAATATAATGAAACAAAACTCCCTCGGGATTTTTTTTGTATGGACAGTACCCATGGATTCGGCTTCCCGTGGAGTGTGATTGATTGGTGGAAGGGTGTAAAAACTTTACCATTCTATTTGGGAACCGCCTATAATGTATCTAGCATGGAAGATACCGAGATCTCTCAGTTGTTATGTTGGCAATGCAAACATAATGCTCAAAATTATTATTCATCTCTGTTTTAAAAGCTCGATCTCTTGCACCTCTACAAATCAATGCTTCCCTCTACGAAGGGCCTATATTTTACTTTCTAGTACGTACCTTTATACAAGAGTCATGATGATCTTCACCACTTCCTTTATTTTGCCTTTTTCTCTTGGCAAGCATCATGTGGTGGGGAAAGATCCAAGCATATATGGCCATTCAAATATATTTGATCATGAATTATTATTGTTGACAATTATCTATATGATAAATAAGTTGGAAGGTGAAACTTTAAGACCCTATCTTTCTCTATGTTCGACGGATGCCATTTTCTCTAAAAATATGCTTTGAGTGTTAGCAATCATGGAAGACTATATGATAGTTGAGTATGTGGAATTTTCTAAATCAAAGCTCTTACATAGACCCTTCCTGAAAATAGATGAATTGCAATTGTTTGGTGACTAAAAGCATAGTTTGTTAGTTTTCAAGAAACTTTATGGTCTATACTTTAACACGTGAATAGCTTGTTAAACGATCATGAGAAGTTTTATGAGATGAGCTACTGTTTATGATATATAATGATGCTAGAAAAACTTGACTGAAATTATCATTGATCAAACTTGTGCACCTGCTATCATTCACACTTCATAAATTATTTCTTTTATCTTTTACCTACTCGAGGACAAGCAGGAATTAAGCTTGGGGATGCTGATACGTCTCCAACATATCTATAATTTATAAAGTATTCATGCCATGTTTACAATAATTCTATATGATTTTGGTATGATTTTATTAGAACTAACCCGGACTGACGCTATTTTTAGTAGAACTATTGTGGTGTTGTTTTTGTACAGAAATAAAAGTCCTCGAAATGGGCTAAAAATTTATAGAGAATATTTTTGGAAAATATAAAATATACTAGAGCGAAGAGCTGGACCAGGAAGTGGACGAGGAGGCCACAAATCTCCTGGGCGCGGCCACCGCCCAAGGCCGCGCCCCTGTGGCTTCTAGATTGCTCGAGCACCCCCTTGATGTGAGACGGATGCCAAAAATTCCTAAAAATACTAATACCTCCAGAAAGAAACCTAGATCGGGAGTTCTGCCGCTGCAAGCCTCTGTAGCCACGAAAAACCAATTGGGAGCCCGTTTCGGCAACCTGCCGGAGGGGGAAACAATCACCGGAGGCCATCTTCATCATCCCAGTTGTCTCCATGACAAGAAGGGAGTAGTTCACCCTTGGGGCTAAGGGTATGTACCAGTAGCTATGTGTTTGATCTCTCTCTCTCTCTCTCTCGTGTTCTTGAGATGACACGATCTTGATGTACCACGAGCTTTATTAATATAGATGAATCGTATGGAGTTTTCCCCTCTCTATCTTCTTCTGATGAATTGAGTTTTACCTTTGAAGTTTTCTTATTGGATTGAGTCTTTAAAGGATTTGAGAACACTTGATGTATGTCTTGCGATGGGATATCTGTGGTGACAATGGGATGTTCTATTGATCCACTTGATGTATGTTTTGGTGATCAACTTGCCGGTTCCGTGACCTTGGGAATCTATGCATAGGGGTTGGCACACGTTTTCGTCTTGACTCTCCGATAGAAACTTTGGGGCACTCTTTGAAGTTCTTTGTGTTGGATTGAGTATTATGTATCTGAAATTATGTGATGCATATCGTATAATCAAGCCCATGGGTACGTGTGGTGACATTGGAGTATCTAGGTGACATTAGGATTTTGGTTGACATGTATCTTAAGGTTTTATTTTAGTACGAACTCTAGGGCTGTTCGTGACACTTATAGGGATAGCTCATAAGATTTATCAAAAAATATAACTTTGAGGTGGTTTCGCACCCTACAATAATTTCTTTGTTTGTTCTCCTCTGTTTGTGACTTTGGAGTGAACTCTTTGTCGCGCGGGAGAGATTACATATGATTCAACTATGTTAGTGTTGTTGAGAGATTGCACTAGTGAAAGTGTGAACCCTAGGCCTTGTTTTCAAGCATTGCAATACTGTTTGTGCTCACTTTTGTTATTTGTTACCTTGTTGTTTTGATATTTTCAGATTACAAAAACTTATATCTACCATCCATATTTCACTTGTATCACCATCTCTTCACCGAACTAGTGCACCTATACAATTTTCCATTGTATTGGGTGTGTTGGGGACACAAGAGATTTCTTGTATTTGATTGCAGGGTTGTTTGAGAGACACCATATTCATCCTACACCTCCCACGGATTGATAAACCTTAGGTCATCCACTTGAGGGAAAATTGCCACTATCCTACAAAACTCTGCACTTGGAGGCCCAACACAAGTCTACAAGAAGAATGATGACATGATGTGGACAAAGAAAACTCAATCAATATGAATTAACCCCATCATATTATCCTTAGTGGAAAAAATACAAAGACGTGTCTTGTCCCCTTCTGTCACTGGGATATAGAGCACCGCCAGATTGAGATATAGAGCCCCGCCAGATTGAACCCACTACAACACACCCCTCTCACTGAAGAAATATCAATCTACTTGGCTAGACAATCTCAATAGATCGGAGGGATTTACAAAGATATAATAATCATGAAAATAAGAATCATAATAGAATTCAGGGAAGATTCAAATCTTTTTCATGAATAATCTGAACATAAACCCACAATTCATCGGATCCCAACAAATGAACCCCACAAAGTGATTACATAGAATAGCTCACCGCGAAGATTGATAATCCCCAAGTGCAAGGAATCATCATAGCAATTTCCAAAGGTGGAAGTCATAAGTATGGAGTGTCGAACACATAAGGATCTAAAGGTAAGATCAATATTCTCTCAAGTCCTATCCGCCACTAATACGACTCTACATACGCTGAACCTTTGCTTCCAACTAAAAACGAGAAATAAAACTATGTTTTGGGCATGAAGGGAATAGCTTTGCATTATAACGGAGAACTAAAATAGAAAAATAGGTGCTTATATCATAAATTTAGAATATATTACAACATATTATAAATAGCGAGTGTGGAATAATGATGGGTCGGTGTGAGGAATTTTCCTAGGCAATTGTTAACAAGATCGGAAATCATTGTTGCAATTTTATATGAGGGAGAGGCATAAGCTAACATACTTTCTCTACTTGGATCATATGCACCTATGATTGGAACTCTAGAAAGCATCCGCAACTACTAAAGATCATTAAGGTAAAACCCAGCCATAGCATTAAAGCATCAAGTCCCCTTTTGTCCCATACGCAACAACCCCCTTACTCGGGTTTATGCTTCTATCACTCTAGCAACCCACTATAAGCGAATCATGAACGTATTGTAACACCCTACAACGGGAATCCTTCACGTGTGCGCGGAACGAAAGGCACCATAGGATAGCACCAAAATAAACATACAACTCAAACCAATCTAGATCATCAATCAACCCATAAGACAAAAGAAATCTACTCAAAACATCATAGGATGGCAACACATCATTGGATCATAATATGTGGCGTAAAGCACCATGTTCAAGTAGGGGATTACACTGGGATGCGGGAGAATGGACCGCTGAAAATATATGAGGATGGTGATGAAGAAGGTGATGTTGATGAAGACGATCACCACGGCGATGGTTCCCCGATGGCACTTCGGCGCCACCGAGAGAGAGGGAGAAAGGGTCTCCCCCTTGTGCTTCCTCCTCCATGGCCTCCCCCCTAGGTGGGGAAATGTTATCCCTCTAGTCCTTGGCCTTCATGGTGATGATGGCTCCTCCGTATTCCTCCTCCATGGTCTCCGGTGATGGTGACCCCCTCCGATAGGGTGCCGGAGAGGGCCAAGATTGATTTTTCGTGGCTACAAAGACTTGCGTCGGCAGAACTTCTAATGTAGGTTTCTTTCTGGGGGTTTCTGGATTTATAGGAGTACTTGGCATTGGAATCACATCAAGGAGACTCCCGAGGGGCCCACAAGCTAGGGGCGCCCTAGGGGGGCGCGCCCTGGTGGCTTGTGGCTGCCTCGGGACTCCTCTCCGGTATATTTTTGCTCCAGTATTTTTTATATTTTCCAAAAATATTCTCCATAAATTTTCAGCCCATTCCGAGAACTTTTATATCTGCACAAAAAACGACACCATGGTTGTTCTGCTTAAAATAGCATTAGTCCGGATTAGTTCTAATGAAATCATACCAAAATTATATAGGATTATTGTAAACCTGGCATGAATACTTCATATATTATAGATACGTTGGAGACGTATCAGCATCTCCAAGCTTAATTCCTGCTTATCCTCGAGTAGGTAAATGATAAAAGAAATAATTTATGAAGTGTGAATGCTAGCATAGTGCGTAAATTTGATCAATGATAGTTCCAAACACTTTTCTAGCATCAATATAAACTGTAAACATTAGCTCATCTCATAAAACTTCTCATGATCGAGTAACAAGCTATTCACGTGTTAAAGTATAGACCAGAAAGTTTCTTGAAAACTAACAAACCATATTCCTAGTCACCGAACAATTGCAATTCATCTTATTTTTAGGAAGGGTCTATGTAAGATCTTTGATTTGGAAAATTCCACACAATCAACTATCATATAGCCTTCCATGATTGTTGACACTCAAAGCATATTTTTAGAACAAATAGCATCCATCAAACACAGAGAAAGATAGGGGCTTAATGTTTCGCCTCCCAACTTATTTATAATATAGATAATTTTCAACAATAATAATACATGATCAAATATATTTGTATGGATATATGTGTCTAGATCATTCCCCAACACATGACGCTTGCCAAGAGAAAAAGGTGAAATATAGGAAGTGGTGAAGATCACCATGACTGTTGCATAAAGGTAAGTACTAGAAAGTAAAAGATAGGCCCTTCGTAGAGGGAAGAAGAGGTTGTCGTGCGCTTTTTGTTTTTGGATCTGCAAACTGAAAGCACAACATGCTCCCTTGGTGGTTTTGATAATTCATGACAACATACATTGTCTCTTGGACTGATATTTTTACCTAGTGCATTTTAGATACAGTCTATAGAGAGGATTGGCAAAAGGAGATTGTGGACATACCCCAAGATGCAAGGAAATAGGTTGGCCAAGCTTCAAGCAAGAGGACTCTACATTTTATATTTGTGAGAAATCACTTTGAGTCCATAGGAAAGCCAATACTATTAAAAGGGGTAAGGTTTTGTTGGTGAACAATATGCTCAAACGTGCACAAGTGATAGTCGCCAAAAACATCCACAAACTCTCCCACCAAAGTCTGTTCTATACCCAACACTCAAAATTGGTGCAACCAACTTTCCCATACCGGTGCCACCGATTCCAAAACCTAGACAGACTCTGCCAAACCCTAGCCACTTCAGTGCAACTGATTCCATACCGGTGCCACCGAGTTTAGGTTGCCAACTTTTTGTTACGCAAATTCACATTTTTAGTCCCACCGAGAATGTTGGATCGGCGTCACTAAGATTGGAAATCTGACCATTAGTTACCTTATCGGTGAAACCGAGTTTCCTATATCGGTCTCACCAAGATTCAAAAGTTGCCACCTTTTGGTCACTTCGGTACCATCGATATTAACACATTGGTGTCACCGAGTTGGTCATTTTGTGTGTAATGGTCGGAATTTTGGGGATGCCTATATATACCCCTCCACCACCACTTACTCGATAGAGAAGCACTCAGAACTATTCCATACCTATCCTATCAGATTATCTGAGAGAGAACTACCTGCTCTTGTGTTGAGGTCAAGATATTCCACTCCAATCATATGGATCTTGATCTCTAGCCTCCCCAAGTTGCTTTCAACCAATCCCATCTCTTCCACCATGCCAAATCTGTGAGAAAGTGATTGGGTGCTGAGGAGTCTATCATCTTGAAGCACAAGAGCAAGGAGTTCGTCATCATTACCGAGCCTATTACCTTTTGGGGGGTGCCTCCTAGATTGGTTAGGTGTTGCTTGGGAGACTCCTACTTCATGTTGTGGAGTGAACCAAGAAGTTTGTAAGGGCAAGGAGATTGCCTACTTCATGAAGATCTACCCATAGTGAGGCTAGTCCTTCGTGGACGGAAGCCGTTATGGAATAGTCAAGGTTGCTACTTCATGGACCCTTTTGGGTGGAGCCCTCCGTGGACTCTCGTGACCGTTACCCTCCATGGGTTGAAGACACCATAAACATCGATGTACGATAGCACCACCTATCGGAACCATAGGAGAAATCATCGTGTCTACAACTGCATTTGATCTACCTATCTTAACACTTTACTTCATATGCAATGTCTTTACTTTCCGCTGCCATATTTGTTGACATGCATGTGTAGGGCTGTTACACTTGCTAGCTTTGCTAAAACTAATAAAATCTGCCAACCAATTAACTTGGGAAAGGTTAGGTTTTAAATTCCTGCTAGTAGTCTATTCACCCCCCCCCCTCTAAACACTCTTCTAGTGATCCCTCAATTGGTATCAGAGCTTTGGTCTCCATTGCTTCGGTTTAATCACCGAGGAGGAAGATGGATGTGTCTAGTATAGGGAGTTTGAGTTGTAGAGTGCCCATTCTTGATGGAGAGTACTATAGTCAATGGAAATCTTTGATGCTTGAGTTGTTTAATGAATTTGAATTGAGCAAATATGTTATGCGCCCCTATGAGCCTCCTATTGATTAATTGCATCCCACACACGAAGAGGAAACTAACATGCTTGGTAACCTAAGAACTGTCCATCTTATTGTTAGAAGTTTACCAAGATTCGTGCTTTCTCAAATGAAGAACTTTGCATGTGCTTATACCTTATGGACTGACTTGGATAAACGATATCCAAATCTTTCCTTAGAGAATCTAGATGAAATTCTTCATAAAGCCATTGCTTTTCACAAAATGAAGCCTAGTGATCCAAACTTTGATAAATTCCTATTTGAACTCCGTGATCTTATGCGTGCTAAAGGAGATGTCACCACTATCAACAACATTATCTTTGAAGCCATTCGCACTCATAAAGTTGAACATTGTCATGATCACTATCCTAACGAATCTCTTGTTCTTTATGACGAGGATTTTCCACTTGATGATGGAAATGTGGAACATGGCTATTATGAAGAAGATGAGATGTTCGACATCGAGTATGATAAGTTCATGAAGAATCTGAGTCTTATGGCAAACTTTAAGGATTACATGTCCAGAGGAAAATAGTGGATTCTCGACAGCGGATGTACGGATCATATGACTGATGATAAAGACATGTTCCAAGAGATCACGCCTAATCAAGGTCCTCGACGGTACGTGACCTTTGGAGACAACTCTAAGGGTAAGGTACTTGGCCTTGGCATGGTGGCCATATCCCATGATAGCTCTATTCAAAATGTTATGCTTGTTGAATCCCTTGGTTATAATCTTCTTTACGTATCTAGACTTACTGATTTCGGTTTCAATGTGTTATTCACGAAAATAGATTGCCAAGTCTTTCGTCAAGATAATCATAAAATAGTCTTTACCGGTATCCGTAAGGTGATATATACATTGTCGATTTCACTAAAAGATCCAAACCTCGCACTTGTTTAATTGCTAAATCTTCTCAAGGTTGACTTTGGCATAGAAGATTAGCACATGTTGGCATGCGTAATTTAGACAAACTTATCAAAGGTGATCATATACCTGGTGTTAAAGATGTTATCTTTGACAAAGATAGACTTTGTAGTGCTTGTCAAGCTGGAAAGCAAGTAGGTGGAAGTCATCCTATTAAGAATATCATGACTACTAGGAAACCACTCGAGTTACTTCACATGGATCTCTTTGGCCCCAATGCTTACAAGAGTCTCGGTGGAAATTCCTATGGTCTAGTTATAGTTGATGATTTTTCCAGATTTACGTGGGTATTCTTTCTTGATGATAAGTCGCGGGTTCAAAAGATCTTCAAGAACTTCGCTCGCAAAGTGCAAAATTAGTTTGAAGTGAAGATCAAGAAGGTTCAGAGCGATAACGGATCTGAGTTCAAGAACACCCATGTGGATACCTTTCTTGATGAAGAAGGTGTCTCACATGAGTTCTTGGCTACATACATGCCTCAACAAAATGGAGTTGTTGAGAGGAAGAACCGGACAGTCATTGAGATGGCAAGAACGATGCTTGACGAATACAAGACGCCAAAACACTTTTGGGCAGAAGCCGTGAAAACAGCATGTCATGCCACAAACTGACTTTACTTGCACAAGCTTCTCGGTAAAACGGCATACGAGCTACTCACCGGTAACAAACGCAAGTTGGATACTTTAGGGTATTCGGCTCCAAGTGCTACATTCTTGATAAGCATCGTCGTACTAAATTTGTTCCTAAATCTCATGAAGTATTTCTACTTGGTTATGGATCCAACTCTCACACTTACCGTGTCTACAACAACTTCACTCGAAAAGTTGAAGAGACGGTAGATGTGAAGTTTCATGAATCTAATGGTTCGCAAGTCGAACAATTGCCAAATGATGTAGGTGATAAGAACCCTTCGGAAGCTATCCTAGATTTACCCATCGGCAAGATTCGTCCCATGGAGGTGAAGGAAAGTACTTCATCAACTCAAGTGGAAGCCCCTACTTCACGACAAGGTGAACCACAACATGACATGGAGGCATCCACAAGCGGTACACGGCAAGATGATGAAGATGAGAAAGTGCATCATGAAGATCCCCCACAACCTCCTTCACCACCACCTCAAGGGAACGACACCTTCAACAACAACGAAGATGAAGGAGATGAGGATGAAGAAGAAGCTCCACCAACCAAGAATCGAAAGCTGACCCGAGTTCGAGCACAAGTGACCAAGAACCATCCCCTAAATCAAATCTTTGGTGATATACAAACAGGGAGGATCACTCGCCCTAAAACTCGTCTAGCAAACTTCTGTGAGCATTATTCTTTCATTTCTAGCATTGAGCCCTTGAAGGTAGAACAAGCTCTTGAAGACACGGATTGGGTGAACGCTATGCATGAAGAACTTCACAACTTCGAAAGGAACAAAGTGTGGCCACTCGTGGAGAAGCCCGAGGATGAACACAACATCATCGGAACCAAATGGGTATTTCGGAACAAGCAAGACGAAGACGGTCAAGTCGTACGCAACAAGGCTCGCCTCGTAGCTCAAGGATATACGCAAGTCGAAGGTATGGACTACAGTGAGACCTACGCCCCCGTCGCTAGACTTGAAGCTATTCGCATTCTTCTTGCTTATGCTAATCACCATGATATCACTCTTTATCAAATGGATATTAAAAGTGCATTCTTAAATGGTGAGATTGCAGAAGAGGTTTATGTTAAGAAACCACCTGGCTTTGTGAATCCTAAGAAACCTAATCATGTTTATAAGCTTCGTAAAGCTCTTTATGGTCTTAAGCAAGCCCCTCGTGCTTGGTACAAATGCTTAACAAAGTTTCTTATCGAAAAAGGTTTTGAAATTGGTAAAATTGATGCAACCTTGTTCACTAAGAGAGTTAATGGTGAATTATTTGTGTGCCAAATATATGTGGATGATATTATCTTTGGTTCTACTAACCCTCAATTTAGTGAAAGGTTTCGAAGGTTGATGTCCGAGAAGTATGAGATGTATATGATGTGTGAGCTGAAATTCTTTCTTGGCTTGCAAATCAAGCAATCAAAAGAAGGAACTTTCATCTCTCAAACTAAGTATACCAAGGACTTGATCAAAAAGTTCAACATGCAGGAGTGCAAAGGTATGAAAACCCCTATGCCTACTAGCGGACATGTTGATCGTACCAGAGAGGATGAGCCAATTGATCAAAAGGTTTATCGATCTATGATTGGTTCACTGTTATATCTATGTGCATCTCATCCCGATATTACGCTTAGTGTTTGCATGTGTGCTAGATATCAAGCTGCACCGAAAGAATGTCATCTTTTAGCTGTAAAACGCATTGTGAGGTACTTGATACAAATGTCAAATTTTGGCATTTGGTATCCCAAGGGATCTTCTTTTGACCTTGTTGGCTATTCTGATTCGGACTATGCCAGTGACAAGGTTGATAGAAAATCCACCTCGGGTACTTGTCAATTTTTCGGCAGATCTCTTGTATCTTGGTCCTCTAAGAAACAAAACTCGGTATCACTATCGACTGCCGAAGCTGAGTATATTGCTGCTAGATCTTGTTGTGTGTAATTACTATGGATGACACAAACACTTAAGGATTATGGAATTCATGTTAAAAAAATGTTCCATTACTTTGTGACAATGAAAGTTCCATTAAAATTGGTCATAATCCTGTGCAACATTCTCGAACTAGGCATATTCAAGTTCGACATCATTTCATTCGTGATCATGTTGCCAAAGGAGATATTAATCTTAAGCATGTTCGCACTAACAAGCAATTGGCAGATATCTTTACTAAGCCACTTGATGAGAAGACATTTTGTCACTTGAGGAGTGAGTTTAACATCATCGATGCTTCAAACTTGGGCTAGACTCACTCGGTTGCATCCAAGGGCACGAGCTTTCTTGATATTTCCATGTATCTAACATTTCATCTTATGCCATGGAATTCTATGCTCCCTTGTATTGCATCTAATCTCTTGTAGGTACTTGGAAAAACTTCATTCCACAAGATTGCCATCAACTCCAATCATAAGCAATCTTGTCATTACCAAGTATCCACAACCCCTCTTGATGATGGAAGGAAGAAGGCCACTCAACCATATCCTTGACATATACTTGATAAAAATTGCACACTCTCAATTGGTACCATGTCAATTGGATATATCTATTGTTCTTCCCTGTATGACTAATCTTTGTAGGTAACCAGTGTAATAGAACAAGAAGGATTGCTCAAAAATTCAAGATGATCTTCATCAGCCTCGAGCATCCTCAACAAGTTCATCTACAAGCTACGTCATCAACATCACTCAAAGGTATGTACTCATGTCCTTGAAAAGGCTTTACTCCAAGAAATGAGCTAAAGCAACTCAAGTGATATGAAGACATTAAAATTCTTAATCGAAAAATGGTAACCCCGTTCTGAGCTTAACATAGAGTATGACCTATGATCAAGTATTCTTGCTTGGCTCCTAAGTCCATATACTCTAATATAGGTGACCTAGTCACTGCCCATCACCTAGTTAAGAATATGGTGTGGTTTTCTCTCTATTGCATGATTTCTCATAACTACTCCAATCTTCTCTAGTTGATGTCCCTTGTAAAGCTTCATATTTCATTGAAAAACTTTCTCTTGATTTTGTAAAAATAGAAACTTGGTTTCTCTTTTAGAGCCGCCAACTCAGATATCTCGGTTCTATCAAAATTGCAGACAAGCTGCACTACAAAATCTTGGTTCCACCGACCTATCTATCTCGAAGTCACGATTTTCATTATGTCTCATTTGAATTCACTTTTGCAAAATTCTGTGTTTTCTTAGTGATCTTTCTTGTAATTCTTCCGTTACTTCCATGGTCCCGTAAAAAAACTTTGGATCACTTTGGGGGAGAACAATTAAAGTTAATCCTGAGGAGAAAAAATTCGTTTTTCAAGGATCCCTATCTTCAATGAAAAAGGAGGAGAAGAACAAGTCATTTTCAATGACTCTCTCAGTTCTCACTTCTATGAATCCTACATTTCGATGACCCTTGTTCTCAAGGATCCCTTCTCAGTCAATGATCCCTGTATCTATCCCTATTTTTGACTTTTTTGGAAATTAATGCCAAAGGGGGAGAAAACCAAAGCTTCATGCTAAAGGGGAGATACATGCTTATGCAAAGGGGGAGATATGATCAAGGGGGAGAGCCAATATATTTTCTCATACCTTTATAAACAGGGGGAGAATATCAAAGTAGGGGGAGAAGAAAAGTTTTGACCTTTCTCACCTTATCCAATCCTAATATCTACAAGCTAAGATTCAGGGGGAGAGGATAATCTATTTTCATATCTAAGGTGAGAAAAGTCTAAATGATCTTGGAGACATATCAATTCTAGGGAATACTATCTTGTATATGTCCTCCATATCTTGGAAATTTTGAGTTCTATTGCTTTGCTGCTTGGTAGAATACTCTTGTGTTTCCTAACATTGTTTTCTCAAGTGTGTTTCTATTACCAGGATGCTCAAGAACTCAAGGTAAGTGTATGCATCATATCGTTGTTCAAGATGATCTCTTGCTTCTTGCACATATTGTTTGCAAGAGTGATGTCTTGAACAAAGATACATCTCATTCATATATATTTCATGCATATAGCCAAGATACAAATGACCTATTATATCCCTTCTACCTTATGTGTGTTCATGCATTCAAAAGCAACTATCCTGTAAAGGACTACACACATTTAGGGGGAGCAAGTCTAAGTCATATGTCTCTCAAAGTCTTCAGTATAACCATGCATATCTTTATTTGAAGCTTCGATTGTATGTTGTCCTCAATTACCAAAAAGGGGGAGATTGAAAGCACAACATGCTCCCCGTGGTTTTGATAATTCATGACAACATACATTGTCTCTTGGACTAATATTTTTACCTAGTGCATTTCAAATACAGTCTATAGAGAGGATTGGCAAAAGGAGATTGTGGACATACCCCAAGATGCAAGGATATAGGTTGGCCAAGCTTCAAGCAAGAGGACTCTACATTTTATATTTGTGAGAAATCACTTTGAGTCCATGGGAAAGCCAATACTATTAAAAGGGGGTAAGGTTTTGTTGGTGAACAATATGCTCAAACGTACACAAGTGATAGTCGCCAAAAACATCCACAAACTCTCCCACCAAAGTCTGTTCTATACCCAACACTCAAAATCGGTGCAACCAACTTTCCCATACCAGTGCCACCGATTCCAGAACCTAGACAGACTCTGCCAAACCCTAGCCACTTCGGTGCAACCGATTCCATACCGGTGCCACCGAGTTTAGGTTGCCAACTTTCTCTTACGCAAATTCACATTTTTGGTCCCACCGAGAATGTTGGATCGGTGTCACTGTGATTGGAAATCTAACCATTGGTTACCTTATCGGTGCAACCGAGTTTCCTATATCGGTCTCACCGAGATTCAAAAGTTGCCACCTTTTGGTCACTTCGGTACCACCGAGATTAACACATCGGTGTCACCGAGTTGGTAATTTTGTGTGCAACGGTTGTATTTTTGGGGATGCCTATATATACCCCTCCACCACCACTTACTCAATAGAAAAGCACTCAGAACTATTCAATACCTATCCTATCAGATTTTCTGAGAGAGGACTACCTACCCTTGTGTTGAGGTCAAGATATTCCACTCCAATCATATGGATCTTGATCTCTAGCCTCCCCAAGTTGCTTTCCACCAATCCCATCTCTTCCACCATGCCAAATCTATCAGAGAGTGATTGGGTGCTGAGGAGGCTATCATCTTGAAGCACAAGAGCAAGGAATTCATCATCATTACTGAGCCTATTACCTTTTGGAGGGTGGTGCCTCCTAGATTGGTTAGGTGTCACTTGGGAGCCTCCTACTTCGTGTTGTGGAGTGAACCAAGAAGTTTCTAAGGGCAAGGAGATCACCTACTTCGTGAAGATCTACCCATAGTGAGGCTAGTCCTTCGTGGACCGAAGCCGTTATGGAATAGTCAAGGTTGCTACTTCATGGACCCTTTTGGGTGGAGCCCTCCATGGACTCTCACGACCATTACCCTCCGTGGGTTGAAGACTCCATAAACGTGGATGTACAATAGCGCCACCTATCGGAAGCACGGGAAAATTCATCATGTCTACAACTGCGTTTGATCTACCTATATCAACACTTTACTTCATATGCAATGTCTTTACTTTCCGCTGCCATATTTGTTGACATGCATGTGTAGGGCTGTTAGACTTGCTGGCTTCGCTAAAACTGTTAAAATCTACCAACCAATTAACTTGTGAAAGGTTAGGTTTTAAATTCCTGCTGGTAGTCTATTCACCCCCCCCCCTCTAGACACTCTTCTAGTGATCCCTCACAAACCCTTAATGCAAAGGAATGTCACGTTGTATTGCCCTTTGTGATAGCAACCTTGATTATGCAGTCTATCGGTTTTATTTCTTTACCATCACAAGTTTGTACAACGCTTATTTTCCCTTACAATAAAAGATCATACATATTTAGGGGCAATTTTTATTGCTTTTTGTACCGATGAAAACTTACTTGATGGATCTTACTCAATCCATAGGTAAGTGTAGTGGACTCTCATGGCAAAACTGGTTTAAGGGTGTTTGGATGCACAAGTAGTATTTCTACTTGGTGCGAGAGTTTTGGCTAGTATGAGGTGGAAGCAGGCACCACATGTTGGAGGATCCATAACAATATAACTTCTATACAAATATACCCAAACATAACTAATTAAGTTGTCTTCCTTGTCCAATTTCAACTAATTTGCTCGAGTTTGGAAATAATTAATGAGCTCACAATCATATAAGATGTCCAAGATAGTGTATTTATATGTGGTATCTCTCTTCCTTCAATATTCTTTCATGAATTGTTCAAGTGACTAGTGCGGTGTTTGCTAACTTCCAATCAATTTTACCACCTATACTTATTATGTGTGAAGTCATCACTCCCCATGGGATAAGTATATGAAGCATATTTAATTTCATATTTATGATATTCAATTCATTCAACCATTTACTCATAGGGTGTAAGTGACGCACGAGAGTGAATGACAAACTACTCCCGAAAGATATAAGTGAAGATCAATGCGTAGTCAATTAGTTTAAATAGCCTTGTGAGGACTCTCTCTCTCTCTTATTAAAAATTTCAGATCCAATGCTTTTATTCAAACAGCAAAACAATTTAAAATGATATTCCAAGGATAGCACATATCATGTGAAGAAGCAAAAAACTTAGGCTCAACCGATATTAACCGATAATTGTTAATGAAGAGAGGTGGGATGTCTAGCATCCCCCAGCTTAGAGGCTTGGGACTTCTTGAAATAATTAATTTTGGCTGCCTTGGGAATCCCCAAGCTTGAGCTTTTGTATCTCGTTCAATCCTCTCATATCATGGTTTCACCTATTCTCAAAAACTTCATCCACACAAAACTCGAAAAGAACTCGTGAGATATGTTAGTACACATAATGATAAATCAACTCTTCATGTAATGCCAAGACAAGTTGAACAATAATTTTCAACATCATATACTTTTTTACTATCGTTTCCACAATTCTTAACTACCAATATAGGCTATGGAAACTATAGGATAAGCAGATAACAAAACTATGACAGCAATCTGTCCAAACAGAATAGTCTGTAGAAATTTATGAAACAGTGTATTTCCGTAACTAAAAAACTATGAAAATTTAGGACATGCTAAATAATTTATTTGAAAACGCTGTAAAAATTTCATAAACGTTCCATGTTTCAGTAAAATATGAAAATTCAAACACTACAATAAAAGTTTCTGTTTTTACACAGCACACATCAAAACACGCAATGCAAGCATCCTAAGACAATTCTTGGAACTTTTTATTGAAAAAAATATTTTTAATAACACCTAACATAAAATGAAAAAATACAATGACGATCCAAGAAAAGCACATATTATGTGACGAATAAAAATATAGCTCTAAGTAAGATATACCGATAATGTTGAAGATGAAAGAGGGGATGCCTTCCGGGGCATCCCTAAGCTTAGACGCTTGAGTATTCCATTGATATTACCTTGGGGGTGCCTTGGGAATCCCCAAGCTTAGTTTCTTTTCACTCCTTGTTCTCTTCATATCGGTGTCTTACACAAAACTTGAAAACTTCAATCACATAAAACTTAACGGAACTTCGTGAGAAGGGTTAGTGTAATAAAGATAAATAATTCACTTAGGTACTATCAAGACAAGATTCATAATTGTTCTCTCATAATTTCTACTGTAACTTATCATCTACACAATTTATATCACTTAATATAAGCCATGGAAATGCTAAAACAAGCAAACTATGCAAACAAGGCAGATTCTGTCAAAAACAGACCAGTTTGTAATGATCTGAACAATGACCATACTTATGAGCCCCAAAAATTCTGAAAAATTAGGAAAGCCTAGAAAATTTGTATATAAATTATGTGTAAAAAATTCAGAAGCTTTTTACTCTCTGTTGAATTTATAAAAATTCTGGACTAGGCACCAAAGTTTCTATTTTTGCACAGAATCAAATCAACTACCGACCACATCATCCCAAAGGCATTACTTGGCACTTAATCGAAAGAAAACATATAAAACATACTTACTACAGTATAATAATCATGATAACACAGAAAAACAGTAGGGGTAAATATTGGGTTGTCTCCCAACAAGCGCTTTTCTTTAATGCCTTTTTAGCTAGGCATGACACTTTAATGATACTCTTCCAAGCCTAATTCTGATGATTATTTTGTTCAAACTCTAAAAGATATAAGTTAAGTTCATAGAGAATTGTACAATTAATATGGATTAACAAATATCCAATCTCAAAATATATAAGCGAAGCACACGAAACATTCTATAAAGTCATACTCAAAAGATTTAAGTGAAGCACAAAGAGCATTCTACAAAGCCATACTCAAAAGATTTAAATGAAGCGCGTGAAGCATTCTACAAATAAATGAAGTACTATCTCGTACTAGAAGGGTGCATAAAGGAAAAGAAAACACTAAAACGCATATCATGTGAACAAAACAAAAAACCGAGGTATACCGATAATCGTTGAAGAATAAAGATGGGATGCCTTCCGGGGCATCCCCAAGCTTAGATGCTTGAGTCTCCTTGAAATATTAACTTGAGGTGCCTTGGGCAACCCCAATATTGAAATCTTATCTCTCTGTATTCTTCTTATATCGATACCTCCTCGATTTCGAACACTTCATTCACACAAAACTTAACAAAACCCTCGTGAGATCCGTTAGTATAATAAAGCAAAATACTACTTTAAGTACTGTTGTGAACTCATTCCAAATTCATATTAGCATTATATATACTGTAGTCCAACTTCACCATAGTTCATACCCCCATATACAACCCATAGATTCATCAAAATAAGAGAACAATGCATAGAAAACAGAATCTTTCAAAAACAGGACAGTCTGTAGCAATCTGGAAACATTGTACACTTCTATAACTCAAAAACATCTAAAAATTTAGGACAGATTGAATAATTTATATAGGAGTGATGTGTAACAATTTCAGAAACTTTTGACATTGCAGTAAAAAATGTAAATTCATACACTACAGCCAAAGTTTATGTTTCTGCACCGCACATAGCAAACATGCAATCTAATTATCCTAAAGACAAATCTTGGCACAATATTTTTATAATACAATGGATATATAAAAGTGGATAATTATCTTTGAGAAAATTTCATGAAAAATTCTACATTGTTTCCATGAGAATGAACACAAGTGTTCAAGGTTGACCCTCAATCTCCAATGCACAACTTTCCAATCGCTTCTCTTATAAAAGGCAAGTAAATATTTTGTGTGTTTTTTGTTTTTTAAATGTTTTTGTTTGTTTCACCAAAAACTAAATAAATAAAAAATAAAACAGAAACAAAAGTAAAACAAAATCTACTTAGTGATAGAGGCAAACAAGCATACACGAAAATATTAACCACACACTATTGCTCCCCAGCAACGGCGCCAGAAAAGAGCTTGATAATCACCAAGTCCAAGGAATCATTGTAGCAATTTCCAAAGGTGGAAGTGATAAGTATGGAGTGTCAACCCCATAGGGAGCTAAAGGTAAGATCAATATTCTCTCAAGTCCTATCTGTCACTGATACGACTCTACGTATGCCGAACGTTTGCTTCCAACTAGAAACGAGAAATAAAAATACGTTCTGGGTATGAAGGGAATAGCTTTGCATGATAACGGAGAACTAAAATATAAAAATAGGTGCTGCTATCTTAAAGTTAGAATATATTACAATATATTATAAATAGCGAGTGTGGAATAATGATGGGTCAGTGTGCGGAATTGTCCTAGGCAATTGTTAACAAGATCAGAAATCATTATTGCAATTTTATATGAGGGAGAGACATAAGCTAACATACTTTCTCTACTTGGATCATATGCACTTATGATTGGAACTCTAGAAAGCATCCGCAACTACTAAAGATCATTAAGGTAAAACACAACCATATAATTAAAGCATCAAGTCCCATTTATCCCATATGCAACAACCCCCTTACTCGGGTTAAGCTTCTGTCACTCTAGCAACCCACTATAAGCGAATCATGAACGTATTGTAACACCCTACAATGGGAATCCTTCACGTGTGCGCGGAACGAAAGGCACCATAGGATAGCACCAAAATAAACATACAACTCAAACCAATCTAGATCATCAATCAACCCATAAGACAAAAGAAATCTACTCAAAACATCATAGGATGGCAACACATCATTGGGTCATAATATGTGGCATAAAGCACCATGTTCAAGTAGGGGATTAGAGTGGGATGCGGGAGAATTCACCGCTGAAAATATATGAGGATGGTGATGAAGAAGGTGATGTTGATGAAGACGATCACCACGGCGATGGTTCCCCCAATGGCACTCTGGCGCCACCGAGAGAGAGGGGGAAAGGGTCTCCCCCTTGTGCTTCCTCCTCCATGGCCTCCCCCCTAGGTGGGAGAGATTCTCCCTCTGGTCCTTGGCCTCCATGGTGATGATGGCCCTTCCGTCTTCCTCCTCCATGGTCTTCGGTGATGGTGACCCCCTCCGGTAGGGTGTCGGAGAGGGCCAAGATTGATTTTTCGTGGTGTTGTGGGAACGAGTCTGATAGTAGAAGTTAGGGGTACGAAAGGACAAGGCAGAGTCCTAGCTATGGCAAGGATGTACACATGGATGTATGAGTTCAGGCCCCTCTCGTGGAGGTAACAGCCCTACGTCTCAGTGTTGTGGAGCTTTTGTCATGTGGAGAGTGAGTTACAAAGGTTGCGAACCCTTGTGCCAGAGGGGAGGGGCAGCTTATATAGATTACGCTACCCCTCATAAGTGTGAGGAATCCAAGGGTCCGATCGTGGGTATAAAGACAAGTGTTACTGGTAACGTACATCATAATTGCAACAAATGACGACTAGCCTAACGCCTGCCTGTTAGCCTCCCGGGGGTGGCTTCTGGTCTTCTGGTGTCGACTGGAAGCGAGGTCTTCCGAGTGATAGGTGACTATCTAGTCAAGGAAGATTCCTCCGAGTGGATTGACTATTGAGTGACTTGAGCGCCATGGTGAATCCAGTCGGAATCTTTCTTGTGATCTTTAAGTCCTCCAATGCAGTGCCCTTCGGTAGGGTATGTAGGTCAGGCCTAGGACCCTACCCTAGGTATGTATCCTTGTCGTTAGCCCCCGAATGGATCAGGGTTTGAGTGGTGAAGGGGGTATCGATGCCAGTTCTGAATAAGGCACCAAATCTTCTGAATGATTTTTGGGGCTTCAACGAAAATTGCATCGACTGAACTCTACATCATTCGCCCGGATCGATTCTGTCTTGAAAGTGTCCGAGTGAATGCTCAATGCCAATTTCATTTCGAGTGACCTGATGGGATCTTTGGACGTGATAGGTCGCTCTGTCAGGCCTGGATCTTACGGGATACAAAAATTTGGGAAGTGTGCGCGTCTGCGATGATGACGCCACGATTGGAGCAAGTTGGGGCATGACGCCTCGATTCGTGCACTGCTCATTTCGCCACATACAGGGCGTCGTCTGCGGTTAGGATACGCGGGGATCTCGTAGGCCCATATGTCAGTGAGACACTTGACGGGGTATAAATCCCGAAGCGTCGTGGTTTGCACGGTACTTTTCCCCCCAAATCTCCTCTCTTCCTCCGCCTCCCCTGTCTCCAGCATGCCACTCTGCTTTGCTCCAATGAGCTTCGCCGCCATGATGACAAAGGGAGCAACCAAGAAGATGGAGCACGCCAAGAAGAGGGTCGTGAAGGGCAAGGCCAAGAAGCCCTCGATCGATCGGTTCACCGTACTGGCGGGGTGGATCCAGGGGGACTTTCTCCCCTCGACAGTCACCACCGCGGACGTTGAGAATCTTGTCATCGACGGGCTCATGGTGGATGGTTCTTGGAGGCTGTCGGAGGGAGAGCGCGAGCCAGAGCCGCGCGAGGGGGAGCGGGTTCTTCTCCTCTCCCATGTCGAAAGAGGTTTCTCCATGCCCCCCCCATCCATTCTTTAGAGGGTTTTTGAACTTCTTCGGAGCTCAGCTCCATCACTTTCCTCCAAATGCTATTTCCTACTTGTCTGCCTTCATCACTCTGTGTGAGTGCTTGTTGGGATGCTCTCCCCACTGGGGTCTGTTCAAGCACATTTTCACCGTCAGATCTCAATTGGTGAAAAAGGCCCACCCTGAGGATGGAAAAACTCATGTAGTCCAGTTGTGTGGAGGTTTAGGAATCCAGAAGAGAGCTCGTAGTTCTTTTCCTTCCATGACTCTCCCTGAATTTGTTAGGGGTTGGTAGTCGACCTGGTTTTATTGCAAGGACGTAACTTCTCCCAATATGTCGACTGGTCTTTCTCCC
Source organism: Hordeum marinum (assembly GCA_022496015.1). Taxonomy (NCBI): domain Eukaryota; kingdom Viridiplantae; phylum Streptophyta; class Magnoliopsida; order Poales; family Poaceae; genus Hordeum; species Hordeum marinum. The sequence continues at coordinate 375,688,690 of CM039676.1, read as the reverse complement.
TTCCCATTAGATCGTCCAGCCGTTCTCAAATCTTTGAAGGTGTCGGAGGGGGAGAAAGTCCAGGTTGGGATCCTAGTGGATGTTGTAGTGGCCCTTATCCATGGTGGAGTCACTGGTATGGATCTCTTGGAGACATTCCTCAGTCGACGGATCCAGCCGCTTCAAGCAAGGGACCACACTAGGTGGCATTATGCAGGCCCTAAGGACTCGACCAGGACACACCCGGAGGAGGTTTCATAGAAAACTATCGAGTAGTGGCTTCGTAGTATCACCGGAGCTTGTGGCAATCCCCTGGGTGCCAAGAGGATCCAACCCTACTCTGTTGAGAATCTGCCGAAGAATCTGGTAAATTTTATCTTGTCGACTGTCATACTATTCTGTAGAGTGATTGATTGATTTGTTGACTAACTTCATTGTTTGAATCATGCAGGAGTGGACGCACATGCACTCGCCCGTGCCCAACGGGAACCAGCCTGAAGACGGTGGGGAAAGCGAGGGTGGTAGCGTGGACGTCGACTGCGCTTATGATAGTGAAGATGAATATGAAAACTCGGACGAGAACGAGGAGGAAGTCGAGTCTCCTCCATGCACCAAACGTCGCTCGAAGTCACGCCAGGACCCTAAAATTGCCATGGACAAGGCCTGGGATCCGAGTGAAAGGAACCTGAAGCGGGACCGACCCTCGACCGTAAAGTCGAGTCAACGATCGGCGAAGCAGCCCAAGCCCACCACAATAAAACCTCGCAAAGCTCTGCCCCGCGTGAAGATGGTTGTGTCTGTCGTCTCAATGTAAGTGTTTGCTTTCATCTTTCATTGTCAATTGTGATTTCGAATTCTTGTTGACCGAGTGGAATTTGATTTACCAGTGCCGCTACCTCAGTGACGTCGCCTCCACGGGGCGGAGGGGAGCAAATGGATGTGGATACTACTGATGCGGCCACTTCCAAAGAGGTAAAGAAATCTTTACTCAGCTCTATTTCTCGAATGAGATTCGTCGATTGCAAGAGTTAACATTGCCGATTGGTATTTGTAGAAATCATTCAGCTAGAAGATGATGAAGAACAACCTCGGGGTACAGGGGGTGAAGGTGAGACCTTAGGCACCCCGCGCGTACGCATCCGAAGAATTCCGTCGGCACAGACGCCTCAGCGGTCGACTGCTGGATCCTCCCAGGGGATAAGCGACTCAACATGTGTCATAACCGATCTCGCGGTACTGCTGTCGAGTGCTCCACCAGTTGTTTCAACCATCGTGACATCAACTCCAACCGGACCACTTGAGACTAACCCAACTATCCCCGCTGCAGCATCGATCCCACCGGTGACTGCCTTTCCTCTGCACCGCGTCCCAGAAGACCAGACCGGAGCCGCGAAGGAGGCCATGATCCAGGCAGAACAGATGATGCTGTGCACCAAGGAGGCGTATGAGGCCATGAAGTTGGCTTACGATGCCAGCACAGCGCTTCGCACCAATATCCAAGTAAGTTCGATTGTAAGTGCATTTCCGATTGAATTCATGTCTTCTTTGATTGTACACCCAGTGGGTGTTTTCCGCTTGTAGAATATTTATAAGTTCTCCACTTGAATAGATCAGGTCATAATCGAGTAGATTTCGGTCCAGTGGGGGCATGCTGAGTGCACCCACTAGGTGTAGTCCTCGAGACCATTGTCGAGTGCTTGCACTAGCAGAGGTCTTAGAGTTTGTCATATGCGGAATACACTTGCCACTCGACATGTTGAGTGGACTACTTGCCTTGGCCGCACCACTTCGAAGCTTCCTTATAGGTTTCATGGACATAATTTCCATCAACCATGATATGACACTACTTCAACGGTGCAGAGTGGGGTGGCGAGCCACTCGACAGATCAAGTGATAGATCGTCCAGTGGGGGCACGATGAGTGCACCCACTGGGTGTAGTCTCCGAGACCGCCGTCGAGTGCTTGCACTGGCGGAGGTCTTAGAAGAGACGATATTCATATGCTTGTGCATGTTTTTATTTTTATTTTCTGCCACTCGACAGATCGAGAGTTAGCAGATCCAGTGGGGGCACGCTGAGTGCACCCACTTGGTGTAGTCCCCGACACCACCGCCGAGTGCTTGCACTGGCGAGGGTCTGATAGAGACTGTTGTATGCTCGGATAGGGTAGACCTTGTCGAGTTGTTTAGGAACCAGTGGGGGCACGCTGAGTGCACCCACTGGGTGTAGTCCCCAAGGCTACTGTCGATCGTTGACGATGAGCAGTAGTCTTAGGAACTTTGAACTCAGTATTTTTTGTCGTACGCGGAGTACGCTCACCACTTGACATGTCGACTAGACTTTTTTGCCTTAGCCGTACCACTCCGCAACTACCTTGTAGGTTTCATGGACATCATTTCATCAACCATGATATGACGCTACTTCAAAGGTGCGAAGTGGGTGGCGGATCACTTGACAGATCGAGTGTTGACAGGTCTAGTGGGGGCATGCTGAGTGCACCCACTGGGTGTAGTCCCCGAGACCGCCGTCAAGTGCTTGCACTCACGGGGGTCTGATAGAGACCATCTTGAACATAGGGTTCTTTACGATACGCGGAGTACACTTGCCACTTGACATGTCGGGTGGACTTTTTGCTTGAATTCTTCCTCTCCTGAATGCAGGTTTCATGGATATTATTTCCATCTACCATGATATGACGCTATTTCATGGGAGTGGGGTGGGGCGGAGTCTGCCATCCAATCGACTATTCTTGACCTTCTGTACTCGAGAGTGGTGGGGTTTCCTATCGACTGAATTTTTTTTCTTTGTTGATTTCAGAGAGCTTGTGAACTTGGCGCGCAATACAAGGACCTTGAGGAGGAAAGGAACCAGCTGCGAGTGGACTTGGAGGTCTCCAACGGCAGTTTGGAGCGAGTGTGTACTTAACTAAAGACTCTAGGAGGTAACCTCTGTCGACCCAATGCATCCCTATCCTCACTTTCCATGCTTTGAACCTAGTGTTTTCGCTCGAACAGACGTACGCGATGAAAATCGTCGACTCCAAGCGTGACTCAACAATGTTATTTCTTTAGATACCATGAAGAAGGCGCTGGAGGACAAAGACAAGGCACTTGCTAATGCTCAACGGGTGGCGAGGGAGAAGATTGAAGCTGCTGAACAGAAACTAGCTACCGCTAAGAAGATGGAGGAGGAAAACTCCAAGCTGAAGCTGGAACGGGTAGAGCTCATCAAGAATACCGAGTAGCTGACAAGGAGGAGCAATGGCTTGGAGAAGCACTTGGGGGAGTTCGCGAGGAATATGTACATCATGCTCGATGGTAACCATCTTTGTCGATTGTATTTCATTAAACTTCCTCCCATTCCTTCTTCCCAACAGAATTTTGCCAAGACTTTGAAAAGGAGATTGAAGAAATCGAGGCCAATCTGGATCCCACCAAGTCGCCTGTTGGTGATGGAGTGGCCATGAACATGTTCCGACTCAACGTTAGACTTCAGGGCATTCAAGCATATATCCTCCGACTGAAAGCTGCGATGGAGAAGATTGACAAGGAACTATTTCCCAAAGACACCCTTCAGATTGCTCTTGCATCCATGATGGCACACCTTAATGATCTTCCCAGTTGAGTGCAGGCTTGGAAGAAGTCAACCGCCCGCTGCGGAGCCGATGTGGCACTCTCCCTTGTTAGAGTCCATTGCAAGGAGGCAAGGGAGGACAAGTTGAAGGAGCTCCGAGTGGTGAACATGAAGAAGCTTTAGTTTGAAGATTTCATGGAGACCTTCATTGACGTGGCCACGAGGATCGTAGATGGGATCGACTTGGACACCTTCGTCGAGCCAGCAAGCCCGTCCGGCGCTTGAAAAACTTGATTCATGGAGAAACCTTTATTTGCCTCGGTATGTCGAGTGAAAATGTATCAGTTGTAAAACTTCCTTTAGGCCTTAAGCCTGAGCTTATTTTCTTGTGCACGAAACATTTATCTGCGACGAAACCTTTGAATTTATTCGCATTTCGCTTTCAATTGTTTGTTCGACTAAATTTGTTTTTGACTTAGGCGAAAGCTAGTTCGCAGCTAAGCCCCCGAGTGTGAGGATTGTTCAACATTCGGAGAAGTTTGGAAGTTAAGCGAAGACTGATTCACATCTAAGTTTTCGAGTGGATATGTAGTAATCCACTCGGAATTTATTTTTGTCTTAGGCGAAAGCTGGTTCGCAGCTAAGCCCTCGAGTGTGAGGATTGCTCAACACTTAGAGAAGTTTTGAACTTAGGCGAAGACTGGTTCGCAGCTAAGTCACCGAGTGAATGGATTGCTATCCACTCGGCAGGGTTTCTAACTTAGGCAAAAGCATGTTCGCGGCTAAGCCCCCCGAGTATTAGGATTGCTTAACACTCAGAGTAGTTTTGAACTTAGGCGAAGACTAATTCGTAGCTAAGCCCCCGAGTGTGAGGATTTCTCAACACTCGGAGTAGTTTTGAACTTAAGCGAAGACTGGTTCGCAGCTAAGCCCCTGAGTGTTAGGATTGCTTAACACTCGGAGCAGTTTTGAAATTAGGCAAAGACTGGTTCGCAGCTAAGCCCCCGAGTGTGAGGATTTCTCAACACTTGGAGTAGTTTTGAACTTAGGCGAAGACTGGTTCGCAGTTAAGCCTCCGAGTGTGAGGATTGCTCTACACCCAGAGTAGTTTTGAACTTAGGCAAAGACTGGTTCGCAGCTAAGTCACTGAGTGAATGGACTGCTATCCACTCGGCAGGGTTTTAACTTAGGCAAAAGCATGTTCGCGGCTAAGCCTCCGAGTGCGAGGATTGCTCAACACTTGCAGTGTTCCCAAGTGAGAAATTATATGATCAGAATCGACAAAAAGACTACGGAAGTCAAACTTGCATAAATGACATGGTCTGGAATACTTTTATTACATCAAAGCCACTCTGTTTTTAAGTATAGAAACGTCGGAGCAAATCTGCATTCCAGGCTCGCGGCTCGTCAATCTGCTTCTTGAGGTTGTACAGATGATAAGCTCTGTTGTTCAACACCTTGGTGATGATAAAGGGACCTTCCCAGGCAGGAGCGAGCTTGTGGGGTCACTATTGATCCACTCAGAGCACCAAATCTCCCTCATGAAACGACCGACTCTTAACATGTTTCGCATGGAAGCGTCGCAGATCTTGCTGATAAGTTGCGGTCCGGATCAGAGCCGTCTCTCTCTCTTCCTCCAGGAGGTCTACGCCATCCTGCCTTGCTTTCTCAGCTTCAACTTCGGAGTAAAGGTCCACTCAGGGAGAGTTGTGAAACAAATCACTTGGCAGGACAGCTTCGGATCCATAGAGCAGAAAAAGGGGAGTTCCTCCAGTCAACCGATTAGGTGTTGTTCTTAGGCCCCATAAAACAGATGGCAACTTTGACACCTAGGCCCCGGCGGCATGTTCTAGGTCGTGCATGAGACGAGGCTTCAGACCTTGCAGGATGAGGTCGTTGGCTCTCTCAACTTAACCATTGGTTTGAGGGTGTGCAACGGAAGCATAATCCACCCGAGTGCCCTGGGAGGAGCAGAAATGCCTGAATTCTTCCGAGTCGAAGTTGGTGCCATTACCCATGATGATGCTGTGGGGAACCCCATACCGGAAGATTATTTCCCTCATAAATGTGACTGTAGTATGAGAGTTCAATTTCTTTATCGGCTTGGCCTCAATCCACTTTATAAACTTGTCGACTGCAACGAGCAAATGAGTGAATCCACTTTGTCCAGTCCGGAAGGGACCAACCATATCCAGACCCCAAACAACAAATGGCCAGGCAAGAGGGGTTGTCTTCAGAGCAGACGCAGGCTTGTGAGATAAGTTTGCATAGAACTGGCACCCTTCACAGTGATCGACAATGTCCTTGGCCATCTCATTGGCACGCGGCCAGAAGAAGCCAGCTCGGTATGCTTTAGCAATGATTGTTCGTGAGGATGCATGATGGACGCAAGTTCCAGAGTGGATTTCATCCAGGATCATTCGACCTTCTTCAGGGGAAATGCATCATTGCATCACGCCGGTCACACTTTCTCTAAACAGCTGATCCCCGATCACAGTAAAAGCTTTCGACCTGCGCACGATCTGTCGTGCTTCTGTCACGTCTTCAAGAAGTTCTTGCCTCAGGATATATGCAATATAGGGCACTGTCCAGTCGGGAATGATGAGCAGAACCTCCATGACTAAATCAATAAATGCGGGAACATCAACCTCAGTTGGATTAGAGGAGCTCATAGCCTGCGGGGGCTCTTCAATGAAAGGATCTTCCTGCACCGAAGGAGTATGTAGATGCTCTAAGAATACATTGCTGGGGACAGGTCATCGAGTGGATCCGATCTTTGCCATCTCGTCAGCCGCTTGATTCTTCACTCGGGGAACATGGTGAAGTTCCAGACCATCAAACTTCTTCTCGGGCTTTCTAACAGCATTGCAGTATCCAGTCATAGCGGGGGTTTGAACGTCCCACTCTTTCATCACTTGATTGACCACTAAATCCTTGTCGCCATAAACCATCAAGCGCTTGACACCGAGTGAGATGGCCATATGCAACCCATATAAGAGTGTCTCATATTCTGCCTCATTCTTGGAGGAATCGAAGTGAATCTATAGAACATAGATGAGTTTGTCACCTTTCGGGGACACCAAGACAACGCCAGCACCGGAACCACTCAACATTTTAGAGCCATCAAAGAACATGGTCCAGTGTGCCGAGTAAACTTGGATTGGTTGTTGCTGTTCAATCCACTTGGCCATAAAATCTGCAAGTGCCTGAGACTAGATTGCTTTCTTGGCTTCAAACTTGATGTCAAAGTATAGGAGTTCGATTTCCCACTTAGCCACTCGACCAGTTGCGTACCGATTGTTGAGAATCTCAAATAACGGAGCATCACTGACGACTGAAATCGAGTGGTCTTGAAAATAATGTGCTACCTTCTTTGCTGACAGACAAATGTCATAGACAAGCTTCTGGTAATGCGGATACCTCTCCTTCAAAGGAGTTAACACTTCAGAAATGTAGTATACTAGGCATTGAACTTTGTAGTCCTTGCCCTCCTCTTCCCGCTCGACAGTCAGAACTGTACTGACGATCTGATTAGTGTCCACGATGTACAAGAGCAAAGGCTCTTTGTTGCGCGAAGCAGCGAGCATTGACTAGGTGGAAAGCAGGGCTTTGAGCTCAACAAATGCTGCTTCAGCTTCAGGAGTCCACTTGAACATGTCAGACTTTTCATCAGTCGGTATAGAGGCAATGTCTTCTCACCGAGACGAGAAAGGAATCGACTCAATGCTGCTAAGCAACCTGTGAGCTTCTGCACATCGTGCACCTACACGGGACTTTTCATTCGGGTAATGGCGCTGATTTTCTCGGGGTTGACGTTGATCCCTCGCTCGGAAACGAGAAAACCAAGTAACTTGCCGCTAGGGACACCGAAAGTACACTTAGCCGGATTTAGCTTTATGTCGTATCTCCTCAGATTGCCGAACGTCTCAGCCAAGTCAGCCAGCAGGTCGGAACCTTTGCGGGACTTGACGACGATATCATACATGTATGCCTCGACATTCCGAGGGATCTGGTCGAGTAAACACTTTTGAATCATGCGCATGAAAGTAGCGTTGGCATTTTTCAAACCGAATGGCATGGTGATGTAGCAAAAACACCCGAATGGGGTGATGAAGGCTGTTTTTATTTCATCCGGGCCAAACAGATGGATCTGATGGTAACCGAAGTAAGCATCCAGAAACGATAAACGCTCGCATCTCGCAGTCGAGTCAACAAACTGATCTTTGCGGGGGAGTGGAAAATGATCTTTCGGGCAGGCCCGATTGATATGCTTGAAGTCAATACACATGCATAGTGACTTGTCCTTCTTGGGAACCATGAAAACATTTGAGAGCCACTCGGAGTGGTAAATCTCCTAAATGAACTTGGCTTGCAAGAGACGAGCCACCTCTTCACCGATTTCTTTATGCTTCTCTGTCGCCGATCGATGCAAATGCTCCTTAACCGGCTTGGCCTTCGGATCAACTCTCAGTCGGTGCTCAGCCAGATCCCTGGGAACCCCCTAGCATGTCAGCAAGCTTCATGCGAAGATGTCCCAGTTCTCACGGAGGAACTTGATGATCTCGGCTTCGTATTTGCTGTTGAGTGTTGATGATATGTTGGTCGACGCCACAGTTGAATCTGTCGGGTGAATGTGTACTTTCTTCACTTCCCCTGCCGACTGAAAAGCTGACTCGGAAGCAGGCTTCTTAGCGTGCAGCAAATCAGCAGGGTCAGCGCTCTTCTTGTATTCTTCTAGCTCAACCATAGCCATCTGATGATCGGCAATTTTGGAGCCCTGTTGGAGGCACACCTCAGCCCACTGTCGGTTGCCGGTGACCGTGATCACACCTTTGGGCCCTGGCATTTTCAACTTGAGATACACGTAACATGGACAGACCATGAAATGAGCATATGTGGGCCGACCCAGAATGGCATGATATGCGCTCTGGAAATCCATGACTTCAAACGCCAACTTTTCCTTTCAAAAATTTCTATCTGTTCCGAACGTCACATCCAATGCGATCTGGCCGAGTAACTTGGCCTTCTTCCCTGGGATGACTCCGTGAAATTGCATGTTGCTCTCACTGAGTCAGGACATCGGAATGCCCATCCCTTTAAGGGTATCTGCGTAAAGGATGTTCAAGCCGCTGCCACCGTCCATGAGGACCTTGCGGAGTCAAGTGCCTCCCACAACCGGATCGACTACCAAAGCCTGCCGACCGGGAGTGGCCACATGAGCAGGATGATCCGACTGATCAAATGTGATGGTAGTCTGAGACCACTTGAGGTAGGTGGGGGTTGTAGGCACGGCCATGTTGACCTCCCTGTTGATGACCTTCAATCGACTCTTGCTTTCAACATCAACAAAAGTAATCAGTGTAGCGGTGACATTAGGAAACGCTTCTTTATCTTCATCATCTTTCTCAGGAGTTTTCTCACTCGACGGAGTCTCCTTGAACTGCTGAATCAGCAGTCGGCACTACCGAGTGGTATGCTTGGGCAGTATCAAGTTTCCTTCTTCGTCTTTCCTCGTGTGGATTGCACATGGTAGATCCATCACATCAGTCCCTGACTGGTTCTTTCCTTTCTTGGGGTTAAATTGTCCCTTGGACTTCCCCTTGTTCTTTCCTTGAGCCGCCAGAGCGGCTGCCTCTGCCTAAAAAGGGCCATCAGCCTTCCGCTTTTGCTTCTGACTGGCATTGCCACCGGCATCATTGTTGATTGCCTTTCCTTTGTCGCTGTGGAGGCAGTCTTCTTCTTCACCATTGGCATACTGAGTGGCGATTTCCATCATTTTTCTCAGCGAGATGTCACCCGTACGCCCAAACTTCAAATAGAGCTCTCGGTATTTCACTCCAGCCTTGAAAGCACAAATAGCCTGATGCTCGGAAACATTTTCCATTGTATGATGCAGAGTAGACCAGCGTTGAATGTAATCTCTCAAAGTCTCGTTGGGCTTCTGAACACAATGTTGCAAATAAATCAGCCCGACAGGATGCTTGCAAGTGCCTTCGAACATTCTGATGAACACTCGAGCGAGATCCTCCCAGCAGTGGATGCTAGAAGGGGCCAAACGATTCAGCCATGCACAAGCCGAACCATCCAACATCAAGGACAGATGCTTCATTGCAATGTTATCATTACCCCCGCCAATCTGAACTGCCCCTCGGTAATCATCCAACCATGTCTCTGGCTTTGACTCGCTAGAAAACTTACGGATCCCCGCTGCCAACCTGAAGTTGGCGGGAATCTCTACATAATGAATAGTCCTGCTAAAACACTCTGGACCAGAAATAACAGCAGTGCTGCCACTCGGAAGATTTATGTCATACCCATCCCTGTGGGTGTAGGAGATATGCCCTAGAGGCAGTAATATCAGTTACTTTTGTATCTCCAAGTTTGTAATGAATGTTTATGATCCATGCTATAACTGCAATGATTCTCGAGTCTGCAAATAAAACGAGGCTTGGAGGGAAACTCATGTGCACGTGTGGTATAATAAATGGTAAATTGTATTCCTAGTCTTGCCTCTAAGACTGGCTCAAGTATTGCATGATGATCCTGTTTTCCTGATCATGGGCATGGCCATGCCGGCAATTTTGAGGGCACGATGTTGGTAGAACACTTGTGTTGAATCGATCCGAATTGATGTTATGCTATGAGATACATTCGTCATAAGTTTATGGTTAATAACACAGAGAAGTTAATGTTTGCATAATTCCTTAGACCATGCGAGTATCGAGTTTCTTCATGCTTGCTTCATGAACTTTGGGGTTTGTTAAACGTCATCCGTAAATGGGTGGCTATTACGGCGGCTTACGGGTTCATGGAAAAGTATGTCAAGTAACTTGATAGCTCAAGATTGGGATTTGCTCCTTCGGTGATGGAGAGATATCTCTGGGCCCTCTCGGTGTTACGGTATCCATCATCGTCTGGCCAGACACTTTGTGATTTGATCACGGGGATGCCAAAACATGGGAACGAGAAAAGAGAACAATACCGGCAACGAGGTAACTGGCATTGTGGACAAGTGTTGATCCACGAGGATGCCGATGTTTCTCACCTCGGGTAATTGTAACATATCGCGAAGCAACAGGAATAGCTCACGGCAACTGGAGGTGCACTCGAATATTTATTCGTGTGGGTATAGGGATCGATATGGGTGTCCACGGCTCCGATGCTGATCATTGATCGGAAGGTGTTCCGGGTCATGTCTATACTTCACCGAACCTATAGGGTCACACGCTTAAGGGTCATCTATCTGCTGAATACTAGACAGGGAGTCTGAGAGAAAATCACCGAAAAAGTTTCGGAGACAACGGAAGAGTTCCGGAGAGAGAACATTGGAATAGTTCCGGTAAAACCGAAAAGTTGTTTCGGAGTATACCATTAAGTCAAAATGGTTTCGGCACACGTCTGGAAATTCTTGGAGGGTGCCAGAATGATTCTGGGGACTTCTGGGATTTTTCGGAGGAAAAAACCGGAAGTGTTCCGGAGCCGCCGGAACCGCTATGGTAGCTTTTCGCTGAAGAAAAACATTGTTCCGGAATTGTTTCGGAACGCGTCCAAAATTGTTTTAGTGGGTACTGGAATTATTCTAGGCACACAGAAATAATTTGGGATTTAACGGACGCAGAAAAATGTCTTCGTGAATAGTGAAAACACTATTTTTGAATAGTAGAAACACTATATATATAAATAGTGGAAACACTATATATGTATAGTGGAAACACTATTGTAAATAGTGGAAACACTATTGTCAATAGTGGAAATACTATTAGGGGATGATGCAGGCATGGTGATGCAGGCATGGTGATGGAGGCATGGTGATGCAGGCAACACTCTTTGGAGGCTTTCCCTTTATGCCCTTGTGGTGTGCTCACCTCATGGGCATTTTGGGTATTTCAAGTGCCACCCTACCCCTTGGGTTTTCCTATAAATAGAGGTGGAGATGCACTCTCCACACTCATCCTTTGCTCTCATACACATGCTTTGCTTTGCAAGCTCTCTCTCTCCCTCCCACGAAAAGAGTTTTTCGTAGAGCCGAAAGGCTGTCTGGGTTCCGGCAGGAACTAGTTCTGGACGGCGAAGCCCTGCCGGATAGATGACACCGTATGTGTGCAACCCCGTAGAGAGTTCGTAGTTTCGATCTTTTGCCCGAGGGGCTATTCGAGTGTCCTCCCGAAGGGCTGTCCGAGTCTCGGGTCGAGTTTCGAGAGTCCTCCCGAAGGGCCGTCCGAGTCTCCGTTCGAGTTTCGAGGGTCCTCCCGAAGGGCTGTCCGCGACATCGTCCGGGGGACTGTCCGACTGCCTCCCGAAGGGCTGTCCGACGAGGGAGTACATCCTCGTGGTTGGGAGGTTGTAAATCCTAGCTGCGGGGATCTGCACCAACGATCTCCACCGACTCTTCTTCCGCTACGCTACGAGTCGGTACGGATCAGATCAAACCTTGTATGCATTCTCCATAGTGGTCCTGGGCGTGCTCGCTATACCGAATTTTTTTTGTTTTCTGTCACGTTCCCCTACAGTGGCATCAGAGCCAGGCTATGAGTAGATGCATGGTATGATCTAGAATACATGAGATGTATGAGTATTGCATAGTATAATTTTGTAGTAGATGAGATCTATTGCTGAAAATTATTTGTGCGGGTAGCAGATGAAATCTGTTACCCGATGTTCTTGTTGCTTCCCGTGAATTTGCGTACTCCTGATCTTGACGGAATGGTGGAATCTTACAAAGTTCTGGCAATCCGCGATCCTTTCATGCTGCTCCTGAGTATACTGATTGACAGATCAACGAAGTGCTTCAGTGTCTTTGGGTTCCACCATAGTTAAAGAAAGATGGATGTTTCGCAGACGAAGGGCAATGCAGATATGATCTGCACGGGGGTCACGCGTATGACGAAGTTTAGTATGGGGCTCGAGATTTTACTATATCGTGTTTCATACACCCTGGAAAGTTAATCTAGCAACTTGAAGTATCATACTTGATGATAAACGTTGGTAGCTGCGGTTTAAGTCAAAACCTTAGAAGCCACGTAAAATAAAATTTTGCATAAACCGATTAGAGGCGTCTAACTTGGTTTTGCAGGATAGTTTGCATGTGATGTGGTATAGCAATGCTCATATTCAATTTGATTATGTATGAGATGGCTATCTGATGTAATTAACATGACCTGCGTGTCATGATTCGGCATGATGGCTGGAGCCATATGATTGCACTTTAATGACCTGCGTGTCAACCTTATGTAATGCACTTATTTTATTAGCTATAGAGATAGCAATATTATTTGGTGCATCGACAAGGTGGTGGCAATCTTCGCAAAGGTGAACACCGACGCGAATGCCGAAGACGAAGAAATACTTGACTTCTCCGTCAGAAGGGGCTATATCATATCATGCTATTATGAATTGCCTGAGATGTTTATCCCTCTTGATGCACCCTTCTTGATTGCGCGGTAGTCGCTTTTTATTAGGGTGATCTCTCACAAAAATATCAAGTAGATAGTGTTCTCCCAAGTGTAGCACCGTCACGGCACCTATCTCTTCGGGGTATCACATGGTTACATGGATACGAACGATTAGAGAAGTGTGAGGCGGGTGAGTTCAGACCTCGCAGCGAGATCACTTGGTTGTCTTGACGTTCAGGCATGAAAGTCATGAGCTCGGAACACACGCATCGAAAGATGAACAAGAGTCACATAGAGATGTGATTGGCAAGTTGGCCTACCAATTGAAATTCTCGTCACTTGAGATGGTTACATCCTTGACGCTAAATTGAAAGTTGGATCTTGCATCACTCACAATCAATTATGAGAGATATTGATTTGAGTGGGAGCGCACTTTAGAATAAAATTGTTTATTCACTAGTGCCAAAAATCATTATGAACAATGTCTAAAATGAACTTGTGTTTTCCTTTGTAGATCAAATGGCTCGCAATAGCGCGTTCAACTTAGGCCCGATGTTAGAGAAAGAGAAGTTAGCTGCGTATGGAAACAACTATGCAGACTGGGTCCGTACCCTGAGGATTGTCCTCAGGAGCGCTAAGAAAGTGTACGTGCTTGATGGAGCTCTTCCACCAAAGCCGGCGGCAACAGCCGCGGTAGACATACAGAATGTTTGGGCCACTAAGGATGATGATTACAACTTAGTTCAGTGCCTCATGCTGTCTTGCATGAGTTCAGAGCTTCAAAAACGTTTTGAATTCCATAACTCCTTTGATATGATCAAGGATCTGGATGCTCTTTACAAGTTTAATGCAAGGTCTGAACGTTTTGATATCATGAAGATGATGTCGGAGACCAAGATGGCTGAGGGCAGTTCAGTTGGCGAGCACGTAGTCAATATGATTGGCTACGCTGAAAGGCTTAAAACCCTGGAATTTCCACTTCCAGAAGAGCATGTGATGGACATGTTGCTCTGTTCACTCCCCCCTTCTTACGGAGGTTTTGTCATGAACTACAACATGAATGGGATGGACAAAACACCTAATGAGGTGCTTGCCATGCTGAAAACTGTTGAAGGAGGACTGCAGAAAAATCGCAAGAAAGTGTTGCTTGTGAATAAAACTGTCAATTTCAAAAAGAAAGGCAAGCCAAAGAAAGGCAAGGGCGCCGGTAAGACCGGCTTCCAACGCAAATCTAAGGGCGGAGCCAAGAATGAAACTGAGTGCTTCTACTGCAAGGGCACAGGACACTGGAAGAGAAACTGCAAGAAGTATCTGGAAGATAAGAAATCCGGGAAAACCGGAAAAGGTATAATTGTTATACAAGTTAATGTCATTGACGTTTTGCTTGCTAGCGAAAATTCTAAGTCTTGGGTATTTGATACCGGATCGGTTGCTCACATTTGCAACTCGATACAGGGGCTTCAGAAGGTGCGCAAGCTGGCAAAGAATGAAGTCGTGATGCGTGTCGGGAATGGCGCTGAGATCGCCGCTCAAGCCGTCGGCATTATGCCTCTACGTCTCCCTTCAGGATTTATTTTGGAACTTAGTAACTGTTATTTTGTTCCGTTGTTGTGTAGAAACATTATCTCTGGATCATGTTTAGTGCACGACGGGTACTCCTACAAGTCTGAGAACAATGGTTGTTCACTTTATTGTAAGGATATGTTTTATGGATTTGCACCCATTGTTGGGGGCCTTTTCATACTGAATCTTGATTGTGGAAATGATGTCTTTAACGTGAATGCTAAACGCCTTAAGAAGGCTGATACCACCACCACTTACTTGTGGCACTGTCGGCTTGGCCACATCGGAAAGAAACGCATGCAAAGACTCCATAAAGATGGAGTTTTACCGTCCCTTGATTTTGAATCATTTGACACATGTGAAGCTTGCTTGATGGGAAAAATGACCAAGACGCCGTTCACGGGTCATCCTGAACGGGCGGGTGAATTATTGGAAATAATACATAGTGATGTATGTGGTCCAATGAACACGGCCGCACGGGGTGGGTATTTTTACTTCGTGACTTTTACTGATGATTTAAGTCGGTATGGCTATATCTACTTGATGAAGCATAAGTCGGAAACCTTTGAAAAGTTCAAAGATTTTCAGAATGAGGTAGAAAATCATCGTGACAAAAAGATTAAGTTTCTGCGGTCTGATCGCGGAGGCGAATATCTTAGTCACGAGTTTGGCCAACATCTGAGTGATCGTGGAATCGTTTCACAGCTTATGCCTCCCGGAACTCCACAGCGAAACGGAGTGTCGGAACGACATAACCGAACCCTGTTAGACATGGTAAGGTCGATGATGTCTCTTACAGATCTACCGATATCTTTTTGGGGTCACGCACTAGAAACTGCTGCTTATACATTAAACAGAGCACCGTCTAAGTCTGTTGAGACGACACCACATGAGATGTGGTATGGGAAGATACCTAGTGTGTCACATCTCAAGATTTGGGGTTGTGAGGCATACGTAAAACGTTTACAGCCAACCAAGCTAGAACCTAGATCAGACAAATGTTACTTTGTAGGTTATCCAAATAACACCATTGGATATTCCTTCTACCACCAAACCGAGGGCAAAGTGTTTGTCGCAAAGGTTGCACATTTTCTCGAGAAAGAGTTTCTCGCTAAAGAATTGAGTAGGAGGACAGTACAGCTTAATGAGATTAGTGAATCTTCGGCAACCGTTGATATGGCTAAGGAACCGGAAGTAATTCCGCAAATTATCCCTACAACCGAGCCGGAAGTTGTCGCATGTGATGCGGAAACTTCAGACAATGTTGTAATTGAACCGCGCAGATCAGGTAGGGCTATCCAGCCACCTGAATGGTTTCATAACGAAATCTTCATTCTTGAAGACGATGAACCTGCGCACTACAAGGAAGCGATGGCGGGGCCTAGCTCAAGGGAATGGCACAAGGCCATGAGATCCGAGATGGAATCCATGTACGAAAACCAAGTTTGGAACTTGGAAGAACTTCCAGATGGCATAAAACCCATTGGTTGTAAATGGATTTTCAAAAGAAAGACGGACGCGGATGGTAACATTACTATCCACAAACCTAGACTTGTCGCGAAAGGGTTCACGCAAGTTCTAGGAGTTGACTACGACGAGACTTTCTCGCCCGTAGCCATGCTCAGGTCTGTTCGGATATTACTAGCAATTGCTGCTTATTTCGATTATGAAATATGGCAGATGGATGTCAAAACGGCTTTCCTAAATGGAAACCTTGAACAGGATGTATACATGATACAGCCAGAAGGTTTTGTCGATCCTAAGAATGCTAGAAAGGTATGCAAGCTTCAGAAAGCCATTTATGGTCTGAAGCAAGCATCAAGGAGCTGGAACATTCGTTTTGATGAAATGGTCAAAGAGTTTTGCTTCATCAGGAATGATGAAGAATCTTGTGTTTACAAGAAGTTTAGTGGGAGCGCAAAAGCATTTCTAATCTTGTATGTGGATGACATATTGTTGATTGGAAATGATGTGAAATTTCTTAGCGAAATAAAAGACTCATTGAAGAAGAGTTTTTCAATGAAAGACTTAGGCGAAGTGGCATATGTATTGGGCATCAGGATCTATAGAGATAGATCAAGACGCCTGATAGCGCTAAGCCAAAGCACGTACATTGACAAGGTGTTGAAAAGGTTCAACATGGAGAACTCCAAGAAAGGCCTACTCCCCATGTCACCTGGCACAGTGCTTTGCAAGAATCAGTGTCCTCGGACCCTCGATGAGCGAGTACAAATGAATGATATTCCATATGCTTCGGCAGTTGGTTCTATTATGTATGCCATGCTATGTACAAGACCGGATGTTTCCTATGCGCTAAGTGTTAGCAGCCGGTACCAAGGTGATCCAGGATTGGAACACTGGGCCGCAGTTAAGGGTATTCTTAAGTACCTCAGGAGGACCAAGGATTTACTCCTTGTGTACGGAGGTGATGAAGAGCTCATTGTAAGTTGTTACACTAATGCAGGCTTCATGACTGACCCAGATGACTTCAAATCTCAATCGGGCTATGTTTTCTTATTGAACGGCGGTGCAGTTGATTGGAAAAGTTCCAAACAAAAGACTGTGGCGGATTCTACAACGGAGGCGGAATATGTGGCTGCTTCAGAAGCCTCCAAGAAAGCTGTCGGTATCAAGCAATTCCTTGAAGACCTTGGTGTGGTTCCAAGTGCTCTGGACCCAGTGGAGATCTATTGTGACAATAGTGGCGCTGTGGCTCAGGCAAGGGAGCCATGTTCGCACCATAAGACAATGCATATTCAACGCAAATTTAAACTCATTCGACATCATGTCGAAGAAGGTTTAGTGAAAGTACACAAAGTTCACACGGATCTGAATGTGTCAGACCCGATGACGAAGCCTCTACCACGAGCAAAGCATGAGCAACACCGGATTGCCATTGGTGTTAGGGAAGCCATGTAACTAGATTATGACTCTAGTGCAAGTGGGAGTCTGTAGGAGATATGCCCTAGAGGCAGTAATATCAGTTACTTTTGTATCTCCAAGTTTGTAATGAATGTTTATGATCCATGCTATAACTGCAATGATTCTCGAGTCTGCAAATAAAACGAGGCTTGGAGGGAAACTCATGTGCACGTGTGGTATAATAAATGGTAAATTGTATTCCTAGTCTTGCCTCTAAGACTGGCTCAAGTATTGCATGATGATCCTGTTTTCCTGATCATGGGCATGGCCATGCCGGCAATTTTGAGGGCACGATGTTGGTAGAACACTTGTGTTGAATCGATCCGAATTGATGTTATGCTATGAGATACATTCGTCATAAGTTTATGGTTAATAACACAGAGAAGTTAATGTTTGCATAATTCCTTAGACCATGCGAGTATCGAGTTTCTTCATGCTTGCTTCATGAACTTTGGGGTTTGTTAAACGTCATCCGTAAATGGGTGGCTATTACGGCGGCTTACGGGTTCATGGAAAAGTATGTCAAGTAACTTGATAGCTCAAGATTGGGATTTGCTCCTTCGGTGATGGAGAGATATCTCTGGGCCCTCTCGGTGTTACGGTATCCATCATCGTCTGGCCAGACACTTTGTGATTTGATCACGGGGATGCCAAAACATGGGAACGAGAAAAGAGAACAATACCGGCAACGAGGTAACTGGCATTGTGGACAAGTGTTGATCCACGAGGATGCCGATGTTTCTCACCTCGGGTAATTGTAACATATCGCGAAGCAACAGGAATAGCTCACGGCAACTGGAGGTGCACTCGAATATTTATTCGTGTGGGTATAGGGATCGATATGGGTGTCCACGGCTCCGATGCTGATCATTGATCGGAAGGTGTTCCGGGTCATGTCTATACTTCACCGAACCTATAGGGTCACACGCTTAAGGGTCATCTATCTGCTGAATACTAGACAGGGAGTCTGAGAGAAAATCACCGAAAAAGTTTCGGAGACAACGGAAGAGTTCCGGAGAGAGAACATTGGAATAGTTCCGGTAAAACCGAAAAGTTGTTTCGGAGTATACCATTAAGTCAAAATGGTTTCGGCACACGTCTGGAAATTCTTGGAGGGTGCCAAAATGATTCTGGGGACTTCTGGGATTTTTCGGAGGAAAAAACCGGAAGTGTTCCGGAGCCGCCGGAACCGCTATGGTAGCTTTTCGCTGAAGAAAAACATTGTTCCGGAATTGTTTCGGAACGCGTCCAAAATTGTTTTAGTGGGTACTGGAATTATTCTAGGCACACAGAAATAATTTGGGATTTAACGGACGCAGAAAAATGTCTTCGTGAATAGTGAAAACACTATTTTTGAATAGTAGAAACACTATATATATAAATAGTGGAAACACTATATATGTATAGTGGAAACACTATTGTAAATAGTGGAAACACTATTGTGAATAGTGGAAATACTATTAGGGGATGATGCAGGCATGGTGATGCAGGCATGGTGATGCAGGCAACACTATTTGGAGGCTTTCCCTTTATGCCCTTGTGGTGTGCTCACCTCATGGGCATTTTGGGTATTTCAAGTGCCACCCTACCCCTTGGGTTTTCCTATAAATAGAGGTGGAGATGCACTCTCCACACTCATCCTTTGCTCTCATACACATGCTTTGCTTTGCAAGCTCTCTCTCTCCCTCCCACGAAAAGAGTTTTTCGTAGAGCCGAAAGGCTGTCTGGGTTCCGGCAGGAACTAGTTCTGGACGGCGAAGCCCTGCCGGATAGATGACACCGTATGTGTGCAACCCCGTAGAGAGTTCGTAGTTTCGATCTTTTGCCCGAGGGGCTATTCGAGTGTCCTCCCGAAGGGCTGTCCGAGTCTCGGGTCAAGTTTCGAGAGTCCTCCCGAAGGGCCGTCCGAGTCTCCGTTCGAGTTTCGAGGGTCCTCCCGAAGGGCTGTCCGCGACATCGTCCGGGGGACTGTCCGACCGCCTCCCGAAGGGCTGTCCGACGAGGGAGTACATCCTCGTGGTTGGGAGGTTGTAAATCCTAGCTGCGGGGATCTGCACCAACGATCTCCACCGACTCTTCTTCCGCTGCGCTACGAGTCGGTACGGATCAGATCAAACCTTGTATGCATTCTCCATAGTGGTCCTGGGCGTGCTCGCTATACCGAATTTTTTTTGTTTTCTGTCGCGTTCCCCTACAGTGGGCTCTACCTCTATCGACCCGCCTTTGAGTGAGGAGGTCTCGAGCATCAAATCCCGCATTCCGCTCATCACCGAACGAGCGCCTTTCGTCCTGGTGCCGAGGCACGTAAGGACCACCCCACGGAGGAGTGGGCACTCGATGATGGTCATCACGGTGAAACTGATCTTTGTGTTGATCTTCACGACAACCTCTGTCCCTACGGTGCAAGGGCAATCCAAGACTATGTGCCGACTGAACAGTCTCTGCTCTTGGGGAATTACTGTGAATCTTCTTGTTCGACTGCGAGACAATAGAATTCTGACGCTGCGCTGCATCCATCAATGCTCTAATCTGCAACAACCCTCTACCAACCTCTGACCATGACGGCTGAATGGAATCTGCTATCCTAGCCGCAGCTACAACGTTCAAAACAGGAGTACGGTATACCTCAACATTGTTATGCGAACCAGTCGGAAACAGCTGTTGCTGGCGTCGACTAGGAGCTGGTGGGTGCTAGCAAGCACACTCGTAGAGTTCTCTCTGGAGTTCTTCAAGCCGAATGCATGTGGCCTCCAAGTCCTGGGCCTCAGTGGTCGAATCGACGATGGGTGTATGGATGACCTCCTCATCGCGGCGCGACTGTTCACTCGATGGTCCGCCAGCCTCCTGCTTGCTGCGGCCGAAGCCCGGTGGCGGGCTTTGATGAGAGGCAGCCATAAGGACCTCCGTTGTAGGATCGCAGCTCTCGCATTTGGAGGGAACGTCGGACTGATCGGACTCCGACTCAAACACGCCATGAAGAGACTCGGCAGGCTCGATTGCCGCAATCTGTGGAGATGAAATTTGGCGGGCTGCTGCATGCCTGACCCAGCGCTGGAGCCATGAGCGACCGGATTGCTTGCGATAATGAACAGCGGGGAGAGCCAAAGAGTACGGAGTCGACGCCTGCCACAGAAGCACCCCGCGGGAACTCGCGCGGAAGTGCGTGGCCACGCGAACTTGGAGTTCCTCGATGTCAAGAGGCGCTTCTTGGAGCCATGCCGAACCGTTGGTGCTGAAGGTGAGCGCTCCGAAATGGATCTCATGGCCCAGGGAGAAGACACCGCCGGAAGACATGACAAAGGGAGAAAAATGCAACCTTGCCGAAAGTCGCTTAGACGCCAGCCCCACGGTAGGTGCCAACTGTCATGGGAACGAGTCTGTCACTAGAAGTTAGGGGTACAAAAGGAGAGGGCAGAGTCCTAGCTACGGCGAGGATGTACACATGGATGTATGAGTTTAGGCCCCTCTCGTGGACGTAACAGCCCTACGTCTCAGTGCTCTGGAGCTTTTGTCATGTGGAGAGTGAGTTACAAAGGTTGCGAACCCTTGTGCCAGAGGGGAGGGGCGTCTTATATAGAGTACGCTGCCCCTCATAAGTGTGAGGCATCCAAGGGTCCAATCGTGGGTATAAAGACGAGTGTTACTGGTAACGTACATCATAATTGCTACTAATGACGACTAGCCTACCGCCTGCCTGTTAGCCTCCCGAGGGTGGCTTCTGGTCTTCTGGCATCGACTAGAAGCGAGGTCTTCCGAGTGACAGATGACTGTCGAGTGAATGAAGAAGGCACCGAATGGATAAGATGTCGAGTGACTTGAACACTATGAAGAATCCAGTCGGAATCTCTCTTGTAATCTTTAAGTCCTCCAATATAGTGTCCTTAGGTAGGGTATCCAGGTCAGGCCTAGGACCCTACCCTAGGTACATTGTTGGAAATATGCCCTAGAGGCAATAAATAAAGTGTTTATTATTATATTTCCTTGTTCATGATAATTGTTTATTATCCATGCTATAATTGTATTGATTGTAAACACATTACATGTGTGGGTAAATAGACAACAATATGTCCCTAGTATGCCTCTAGTGAACTAGCTCGTTGATCAAAGATGGTCAAGGTTTCCTAGCCATTGACATGTGATGTCATTTGATAACGAGATCACACCATTAGGAGAATGATGTGATGGACAAGACCCAAACTACAAACATAGCATATGATCATGTCAGTTTATTGCTACTGTTTTCTACATGTCAAGTATATGTTCCTATGACCTTGAGATCATGCAACTCACGGACATTGGAGAAGTGCCTTGTGTGTATCAAACGTTGCAACGTAACTACGTGACTATAAAGGTGCTCTATAGGTATCTCCGAGGGTAATTGGCATGGATCAAGACTGGGATTTGTTACTCCTTGTGACGGAGAGGTATCTCAGGGCCCACTCAGTAATACAACATCACAATAAGCCTTGCACGCAATGTGACTAAGTGTTAGTTGCGGGATCTTGTATTATGGAACAAGTAAAGAGACTTGCCAGTAACGAGGTTGAACTAGGTATGGAGATATCGACGATCGAATCTCGGGCAAGTAACATGCCGAAGAACAAAGGGAACATCATACGGGATTAACTGAATCCTTGACAAAGAGGTTCGACTGATAAAGATCTTCGTAGAATACGTAGGAACCAATATGGGCATCCAGGTCCCGCTATTGGTTATTGACTGTAGAGGTGTCTCGGTCATGTCTACATAGTTCTCAAACCCGCAGGGTCTGCACACTTAAGGTTTGGTGACGTTTCGGTAGTATAGAGTTATGTATCGTGGTGAGCGGAGGTTGTTCAGAGTCCCGGATGAGATCCTGGACATCATGAGGAGCTCCGGAATGGTCCAGAGGTAAAGATTGATATATATAGGAAGTCCTATTTTGGTCGCCGGAAAAGTTTCGGGCTCATCGGTAGTGTACTAGGAGTGCCGGTAGTGTACCGAGAGACCATCGGGAGGGGTATTTCGACCCAAGAGGCTACATGGGCTGTGGGAGAGTAAATACCAGCCCTTAGTGCGCTGGTGGAAGTCCTACACAAAGACCATGTGGCTAAGGAGAAAAACCCTAAAGAGAAAAAGTGGAAAAAGGCAAAAATAGGGCGAATCCTAGTCCTACTAGGATTGGAGGTGGATTCCACCTCTCCCACCTGGTTCGGCCGACTCCTTGAGGCTTGGACCTTGGACCAAGCCTCCTCCTCTCTTCCTCTTATATATACTAGAGGTTTTAGGGTTTTCGCACAGAATTTTCAGCCACGTGCTACCCGTTCCTCCAGTGCATAATTTCTCCTCTAGATCGGTTTTCTGCAGCGCTCAGGCGAAGCCCTGCCGGAAGAGCTCCACCACCATCGCCGGAGCGCCGTTACGCTGTCAGAGAACTATTCTTCCTCTCGGCTCTCTCTTGCTGGATCAAGACGGCAGACATCGTCATCAAGTTGTACGTGTGCTGAACGCGGAGGTGCCGTCAGTTTGGCGCTAGATCAGAAGGATCGTGATCAAGTTCGCGGGACGGATCGTGATTGGATCGCGGGACAGATCGTGATTGGATTGCGGGATGCTCGGCGATTTCGATCGCGAAGATGTTCGACTACACCAACCGCATTTCTTAACACTTCCCGCTTAGCGATCTACAAGGGTACATAGATCCACTCTCCCTCTTGTAGATGCTCATCACCATGGATAGATCTGCGTGTGCGTAGGAAAATTTTTGTTTCCCATGCAACGTTCCCCAACAGTGGCATCATGAGCTAGGTCTATGTGAAGATGAGATCTCGAGTAGAACACAAAGAGTTTGTGGGTGTTGATGCTTAGATTGCTTCCTTCCTTGGTCGTGTTTTGGTTCAGCGGTATTATGAGATGAAGCGGCCCGAACCAACATTACTCATACGCTTACGAGAGACCGGTTCCCTCGACCACAACTTGTTGCATAGATGGCTTGCGGGTGCCAGTTTCTCTCACTTTAGTTGGATCGGATTCGACAAAGGCGGTCCTTGAGAAGGTTGGAAAGCTACTAGTGTATCACCATTGTGGTTTTTGCGTAGATGAGAATCGTTCTTGCTAGATACCCGTAGCAGCCACGTAAAACATGCAACAACAATTAGAGGACGTCTAACTTGTTTTTGCAGGGTATGTTGTGATGTGATATGGCCAATTACATAATGTGATATATGTGATGTATGAGATGATCATGTGATGTGTAGATTATCACGACTTGCATGTCAATGAGTACGGCAACCGGCAGGAGCCATAGGGTTGTCTTTAATTATTGTATGAGTTGTGTGTCAATCATTAAGCGCTATGTAATGCTTTACTTTATCGCTAAACGGTAGCAATAGTAGTAGAAGCATGTTGGGCGCGACAACCCCGATGGCGACACATTGATGGAGATCAAGATGATGGAGATCATGGTGTCATGCCGGTGACGATGGAGATCATGTCGGTGCTTTCTAGATGGAGATCAAAAGCAGAAGTTCATGGCCATATCATGTCACTTATGCTTTGCATGTGATGTTAATCCTTTTATGCACCTTGTTTTGCTTAGGACGACGGTAGCATTATAAGGTGATCCCTCACTTAATTTCAAGATGAATTGTGTTCTCCCCGAGTGTGCACCGTTGCGAAAGTTCGTCGTGTCGAGACATCACGTGATGATCGGGTGTGATAGACTCTACATTCACATATAACGGGTGCAAGCCAGTGTTGCACATGCAGAACACTCGGGTTAAACTTGCCAAGCCTAGCATTTACAGACATGGCCTGGGAACACAAGAGACCGAAAGGTCGAACATGAGTCATATAGTAGATATGATCAACATGATGATGTTCACCATTGAAGCCACCTCAACTCACGTGATGATCGGACTTGAGTTGGTAAATTTGGATCATGTGACACTCAGATGACCTGAGGGATGTCAATTTGAGTGGGAGCTTTAGTAAATTTGATTAACTGAAACTCATTATCTTGAACAATAGTCTAAGTAACCTTTGCATATTTATGTTATAGATCAATGGCTCGCGGAGTAGCACCCCTGAATTTTAATGCGTTCCTAGAGAAAGCTAAGTTGAAAGATGATGGAAGTAACTTTGTTGACCGGGTCCGTAATATGAGGATTATCCTCACGGCTTCCCAGAAATTATATGTCCTTGATGCACCGCTTGGTGACCAACCAGAAGACATGACCTCCGAAGACGTTAAGAACGCTTGGGAGGCACGTACTAGAGATTACTCAATAGTTCAGTGTGCAATATTGTATGGCTTAGAACCAGGACTTCAAAGACGTTTTGAACGACATGGAGCATATGAGATGTTCCAGGAGTTGAAGTTTATCTTTCAGAAGAATGCCCGGATCGAGAGGTATGAGACCTCCGATAAGTTTGATGCTTGCAAGATGGAGGAGAACGGGTATATCAGTGAGCATATACTCAGAATGTCTGGGTATTCAAATCTTCTAGCAGAGTTGGGAATTGCCCTTCCGCCAGAGGCGATCACTAACAGAGTTCTTCAATCACTGCCACCTAGTTACAAGAGCTTTGTGATGAACTATAACATGCACGGGATGAACAAGTCAGTCGCCGAGCTGTTTGCGATGCTAAAAGTTGCTAAGTCTAAAATCCAGAAAGAACATCAAGTGTTGATGGTCAATAAAACCACTAGTTTCAAGAAGAATGGCAAGGGCAAGGGCAAAAAGGGTAAACCCAAGAAGGATGGAAAAGCAGTTGCTACTCCTATAAAGAAGCCTAAGCATGAACCTAAGCCAGAAATTGAGTGCTTTCATTGCAAGGGAACTGGTCACTGGAAGCGGAACTGCCCCAAGTACCTAGCTGACAAGAAGGCGGCCAACGACGAACAAGGTATATATGATATACATGTTATTGATGTGTACCTTACTAGCTCTCGTGGTAGTGCCTGGGTATTTGATACCAGTTCGGTTGCTCACATTTGCAACTCAAAGCAGGAACTACGGAATAGACGAAGGCTGGCAAAGGACAAAGTGACGATGCTCGTGGGAAATGGTTCCAAGGTTGATGTGATCGCCGTCGGCACGCTCTCTCTCCGATTACCATCGGGATTAGTGATGAACCCGAATAATTGTTATTTAGTGCTTGCGTTAAGCATGAACATTATATCTGGATCTTGTTTATTGCGAGACGGTTACTCATTTAAATCAGAGAATAAAGGTTGTTCTATTTATATGAGTAATATCTTTTATGGTCATGCACCCAATGTGAGGGGTTTATTCATATTAAATCTTGATAGTGATGATACACATGTTCATAACATTGATGCCAAAAGATGTAGAGTTGATAATGATAGTACTACTTTCTTGTGGCACTGCTGTTTAGGTCATGTTGGTGTAAAACGCATGAGGAAGCTCCATGCTGATGGAATTTTGGAGTCACTTGATTTTGAATCACTTGACACATGTGAACCATGCCTCATGGGCAAGATGACTAAAATGTCGTTCTCTGGAACAATGGAACGGGCAAGTGACTTATTGGAAATCATACATACTAATGTGTGCGGTCCAATGAATGTTACAGCGCGTGGTGGATATCGTTATTTTCTCACCTTCACTGATGACTTAAGTAGATATGGGTATATTTACTTAATGAAACACAAGTCTGAAACATTTGAAAAGTTCAAGCAATTTCAGAGTGAAGTTGAGAATCATCGTAACAAGAAGATTAAGTTCCTGCGATCCGATCGAGGAGGTGAATATCTGAGTTATGAGTTTGGTAGTCACTTAAGACAGTGTGGAATTGTTTCACAGTTGACACCTCCCGGAACACCACAGCGTAATGGTGTGTCCGAACGTCGTAATCGAACCTTATTAGATATGGTGCGTTCTATGATGTCTCTTGCTGATTTGCCACTATCGTTTTGGGGTTATGTAACAACTGCATTCACTTTAAATAGGGCACAATCGAAATCCATTGAGACGATGCCATATGAACTATGGTTTGGCAAGAGGCCAAAGTTGTCGTTTCTTAAAGTTTGGGGATGTGATGCTTATGTCAAAAAGCTTCAGCCTGAAAAGCTGGAACCCAAAGCGGAGAAATGCGTCTTCATAGGATACCCAAAAGAGACAGTCGAGTATACTTTCTATCTCAGATCCGAAGGCAAAGTGTTTGTCACTAAAAACGGAACATTTCTTGAGAAAGAGTTTCTCTCGAAAGAATTGAGTGGGAGGAAAATAGAGCTTGATGAGGTTATTGAACCTTTACTTCAACCGGAAAGTAGCGCAGCGCAGAAAGATGTATCTGTGGAACCAACGACGGTAGAAGAGGAAGTTAATGATGATGATCATGAAGCTTCGGATCAAGCTACTATTGAATCTCGTAGGTCGACAAGGGCGCGTACTGCTCCTGAGTGGTATGGCAACCCTGTCTTGGAAGTCATGTTGTCGGACAACAATGAACCTACGACCTATGGAGGAGCAGTGATGGGCCCGGATTCCGAGAAATGGTTAGAGGCCATGAAATACGAGATGGGATCCATGTATGAAAACAAAGTATGGACTTTGGAAGTATTACCTGAAGGGTGAAAGGCCATTCAGAACAAATGGATCTTTAAGAAGAAGACAAACGTGAATGGTAATATCACCGTCTATAAAGCTCGACTTGTGGCAAAGGGTTTTTCACAAGTTCAAGGAGTTGACTACGATGAGACATTCTCACCCGTAGCGATGCTTAAGTCTGTCAAAATCATGTTGGCAATAGCTGCTTATTTCGACTATGAAATTTGGCAGATGGATGTCAAAACAACATTCCTCAATGGTTTCCTTGAGGAAGAGTTGTATATGATGCAACCAGAAGGTTTTGCCGATCCAGAGAATGTTGACAAAGTTTGCAAACTCCAGCGATCCATTTATGGGTTGGTGCAAGCATCTCGGAGTTGGAATAAGCGCTTTGATGAGGTGATCAAAGCGTTTGAGTTTATACAAGTTTATGGAGAAGCTTGTATTTACAAGAAACTGAGTGGGAGCTCTATAGCGTTTCTAATATTATATGTGGATGACATATTGTTGATTGGAAACAATATAGAAATGCTAGAAAGCATGAAGGAATATTTGAACAAGAGTTTTTTAATGAAGGACCTAGGAGAAGCTGCTTTCATATTAGGCATTAAGATCTATAGAGATAGATCAAGACGCTTAATAGCACTTTCACAGAGCACATACCTTGATAAAGTTTTGAAAAAGTTCAAAATGGATCAGTCCAAGAAGGGGTTCTTGCCTGTGTTACAAGGTGTGAAGTTGAGTAAGACTCAATGCCCAGTGACTACAGAAGATAGAGAAAAGATGAGTGTCATCCCCTATGTTTCAGCCATAGGCTCTATCATGTATGCAATGCTGTGCACAAGACCCGATGTCAGACTTGCCATAAGTATGGCCGGAAGGTTTCAAAGTGATCCTGGAATGGAGCATTGGGCAGCGGTCAAAAATATCGTTAAGTACCTGAAAAGGACTAAGGAAATGTTTCTCGTTTATGGAGGTGATGAAGAGCTCGTCGTAAAGGGTTACGTCGATGCAAGCTTTGACACTGATTCGGATGACTCTAAGTCGCAAACCGGATACGTATTTATTCTCAACAGGGGAGCGGTAAGCTGGTGCAGTTCCAAGCAAAGCGTGGTAGCTGATTCTACATGCGAAGCGGAGTACATCGCAGCCTCGGAGGCAGCGAAGGAAGGTGTCTGGATGAAGCAGTTCATGACAGATCTTGGAGTAGTGCCCAGTGCACTGAATCCAATGATCCTGTTCTGTGACAACACTGGTGCCATTGCTCTGGCCAAGGAACCAAGGTTTCACAAGAGGATCAGACACATAAAGCGACGCTTCAACTCCATCCGCGATTACATCAAGGAGAAGGACATAAATATTTGCAAAGTGCACACGGATCTGAATTTTACAAACCCATTGACTAAACTCTTCCAAGGGCTAAACATGATCAACACCAGAACTGCATGGGTGTTCGATTCATTACCATGTAAATCACATAGTGATGTGAGCTAGATTATTGACTCTAGTGCAAGTGGGAGACTGTTGGAAATATGCCCTAGAGGCAATAAATAAAGTGTTTATTATTATATTTCCTTGTTCATGATAATCGTTTATTATCCATGCTATAATTGTATTGATTGGAAACACATTACATGTGTGGGTAAATAGACAACACTATGTCCCTAGTATGCCTCTAGTGAACTAGCTCGTTGATCAAAGATGGTCAAGGTTTCCTAGCCATTGACACGTGATGTCATTTGATAACGGGATCACATCATTAGGAGAATGATGTGATGGACAAGACCCAAACTACAAACGTAGCATATGATCATGTCAGTTTATTGCTACTGTTTTCTGCATGTCAAGTATATGTTCCTATGACCATGAGATCATGCAACTCACGGACATCGAAGGAGTGCCTTGTGTGTATCAAATGTCGCAACATAACTGGGTGACTATAAAGGTGCTCTACAGGTATCTCTGAGGGTATCTGTTGAGTTGGCATGGATCAAGACTGGGATTTGTTACTCCGTGTGACGGAGAGGTATCTCAGGGCCCACTCGGTAATACAACACTAAGTGTTAGTTGTGGGATCTTGTATTACGGAACGAGTAAAGAGACTTTCCGGTAATGAGGTTGAACTAGGTATGGAGATACCGACGATCGAATCTCGGGCAAGTAACATGCCGAAGAACAAAGGGAACATCATACGAGATTAACTGAATCCTTGACATAGAGGTTCGACCGATAAAGATCTTTGTAGAATATGTAGGAACCAATATGGGCATCCAGGTCCCGCTATTGGTTATTGACCGTCGAGGTGTCTCGGTCATGTCTACATAGTTCTCGAACCCGCAGGGTCTGCACACTTAAGGTTTGGTGACGTTTCGGTAGTATAGAGTTATGTATGGTGGTGACTGAAGGTTGTTCGGAGTCCCAGATGAGATCCCGGATGTCACGAGGAGCTCCGGAATGGTCTGGAGGTAACGATTGATATATAGGAAGTCCTATTTTGGTCGCCGGAAAAGTTTCGGGCTCATCGGTAGTGTATCGGGAGTGCCGGTAGTGTACCGGGAGACCATCGGGAGGGGTATTTCGACCCAAGAGGCTACATGGGATGTGGGAGAGTAAATACCAGCCCTTAGTGGGATGGTGGAAGTCCTACACAAATCCCATGCGTCTAGGGAGAAAAAGCCCAAAGAGAAAAAGTGGAAAAAGGGCAAAAATAGGGTGAATCCTAGTCCTACTAGGATTGGAGGTGGATTCCACCTCTCCCACCTGGTTCGGCCGACTCCTTGAAGCTTGGCCCTTGGGCCAAACCTCCTCTTATCTTCCTCTTATATATACTGGAGGTTTTAGGGTTTTTGCGCAGAATTTTCAGCCACGTGCTACCCGTTCCTCCAGTGCATAGTTTCTCCTCTAGATTGGTTTTCTGCAGCGCTTAGGCGAAGCCCTGCCGGAATAGCTCCACCACCATCGCTGGAGCACCGTCATGCTGTCGGAGAACTCTTCTTCCTCTCCTCTCCCTCTTGTTGGATCAAGACGGTGGAGATCATCATCAAGCTGTACATGTGCTGAACGCGGAGGTGCCGTCCGTTTGGCGCTAGATCGGAAGGATCGTGATC
The DNA here is from genome assembly GCA_022496015.1 of Hordeum marinum. Classification (NCBI taxonomy): domain Eukaryota; kingdom Viridiplantae; phylum Streptophyta; class Magnoliopsida; order Poales; family Poaceae; genus Hordeum; species Hordeum marinum. The sequence goes on along the minus strand of CM039676.1, from coordinate 375,658,601 downwards.
AAGTTCGTGGGACGGATCATGATCAAGTTCGCGGGACGGATCATGATTGGATCGCGGGATGGATCATGATTGGATCGCGGGACGCTCGGTGATTTGGATCGCGAAGATGTTTGACTACACCAACCGTGTTTCTTAACGCTTCCCGCTTAGCGATCTACAAGGGTACATAGATCCACTCTCCCTCACGTAGATGCTCATCACCATGGATAGATCTGCGTGTGCATAGGAACATTTTGTTTCCCATGCAACATTCCCCAACATACATATCCTCATCAAGTAGCTCGTATGTCGTTTTACCATAGACAAGCTTCTGGTAATGCAGAGACTTGCAACGGTGGAACTTCTAATCTAGGTTTCTTTCTGGGGATTTCTTGATTTATAGGAATACTTGGCGTTGGAATCACATCAAGGAGACTCCCAAGGGGGCCACAAGCCAGGGGCGCGTCCTAGGGGGGACGCGCCCTGGTGGCTTGTGGCTGGCTCAGGACTCCTCTCCGGTATCTTTTTTGCTCCAATATTTTTTATATTTTCCAAAAATATTCTCCATAAATTTTTAGCCCATTCCGAGAACTTTTATTTCTGCACAAAAAACGACACCATGTAGTTCTGCTGAAAACAGCATCAGCCCGGGTTAGTTCTAATAAAATCATATAGAATTATTGTAAACATGGCATGAATACTTCATAAATTGTAGATACGTTGGAGACGTATCAACGATGACGTGAACTTTGTATTGAATATCAAGAGAGAGAGAGAGAGAGAGAGATCTAGGCACTAACTACGGACCCGTAAATCTTTAGGGAACTACTCACACATCACCATGGGAGCAGCAAGGTTGATGTAGAGGCCCTCCATGATCGATCCCCCCTCCGACAGGGCACCGTAACAGGGCTTCGGATGGGCACATGGTGGAACAGAGACTTGCGGGGGTGGAAAAAGTGTTTCGAGAGGCTCTCTAGGGTTTGGGGGATTTATTGGAATTTATAGGCCAGAGAGGGGCATCGGGGGACTCCGAAGGGGGGCACCACATAACAGGGCGCGGCCACCCCCTGGGTGCGCCCGTTTGTGTGCTCTCTCCCTCGTGCGGCCTCTAGTCTCCTCCCTAAGCTTTCAGGTCTTCTTTTGGTCCAAAAAATCATAAAAAAGTTTTGGGGCAATTGGACTTCGTTTGGTAGTGTAAACCTGAAAAGCCAAAAACATGCAGAAAATAGCAACTGGCACTAGGCACTGGGTTAATAGCTTAGTGCTAAAAAATAATATGAATTGGTAAATAATCACCCAAAAAGCATCCTAAAATTATAATATTATAGCATGGAACAATAAAAAATTATAAATACGTTGGAGATGTACCACTCAGCCACAAATGCGGGGGTCTCTGTCTGACCTTTAGTGCGTATGTCGGTGATGTAGAACCACCCTCGCTGCCACAACCTAATAGTCTCCACAAAGGTTCCCTCTGAGTAGAGCACCTTGGGGAACTTACTAATCATGGTCCCATCGCATCCAACGAGTCGGGGGGCACTGCTCTTCAGCTTCACGCTAAAAATCTTCAGCCACAAGCTGAAGTGTCATTCGATGCATAGAAAGGCTTCACATATAGTAATGAAGGTGGCTATGTGAAGGATGGAGTTCGAGGATATGTGGTGGAAATATAACCCATAGTAAAACATCAGACCCCTCACAAAATAATGAAAGGGGAATCCTAGATCTCGAACGAGGTGAGAGACGAATACCACCCTTTCCCCTTGCTTGGGAGTAGGGATGTTGGAGGAAGAACGATCAGTCGTACCGTCCATCGGGGCTCGAACTTGGCCACTGCAGGAATGTACCCTGTAGCTCGGAGCTCCTCGATTCTGCCCACAGTGACAATGGAGGGCCCTCATTGCCCTTTTAGGCCAGCGTCAAATGCCAAAGTCGTGGTCTCCTTTCCCTTGCTGGCCATCTTCGTCAAGAGGTGGGGGAGAACTCGAGTGGGCTAAGGGCTTGGAGGCGGATTTGAGGGCAGTGGAGCATTTCAAAGCTTTGAGGCTATGAAGCAGGGGATGGAAGCATGGAGGTGAATGATTTACTTCCCCCTTGCTTTTATAAGCGAGTAAAAGATCAAGCGTCCCCATGTCATGCCAGGTAAATCACTCGTTCCCAATCCTCTTGTGTCGTTGTGCATGAATTGATAAGACATGCCAGTGAAAGTTGCCTTGCACCATGATATGATAACCGACTCAATCCCACGATAGGCGGTGGCGGTTCGATAAAGCTATCATGATGTAAAACACCACTTGTTGGTCATGTCTATGTGGCAAGTCTTTGATACTAAGCTAGTTCTAGACCTCATATTCAAAAGAGACCCTTGGTAAAAGGACTATATGCCTTCTTGACTGAGGTTCAAATTTTAGACATATTGATGATGGGATCAACTATAAAAAAAGAAGACCTAATAGTAGATGAAGGACTTCGAATTCAACCATGTACCGATGAATAAGATACTTGCCTGCCAAGCTGAAGACATCAATAAAAGAAGCCTTTCCGAGGAAGGAGTTGCAATCTTCAGTTTCGAAGACCGGTTCGGGGGCTACTCACAGGGTCTTGGACTACAGGAGCGTTAACATGTATGGCTTGTTGTCTATGGGACAGGCCGATGACCCATTAACCAGAAGTGAAAGGCTAACCGAAGATGTGACACTCAGCATAATAAAGATGGAAACTGCCGACGACTTGTCCTATACTTCAAGGAGAGTTCTAGTAGTCGGCGTTTTTATTCCTAGTTGGCCACCGACCATATGTTTAACCTAGGTACCCCAGGTACATATATAAGTCGAGGGGTTTTAGTCTTTAGGGACACGATTACCAACATTAGGGTTTAGAACACAATAATCCGATCTCAAGGTAGATCATCTTGTACTTTGTACTGTACCATATCAATACAATCAAAGAAGGACGTAGGGTTTTATCTCCTCGAGGGGGCCCAAACTCGCGTAAAACATCGTCTCCCTCGTCTAAAGTTACCATCGTTCTTAGATCCACAACTCGGGACACCCTACCCGAGATTCACCGATTTTAGCACCGACATGCGCCTCCACTTGATTTTTTCTATCTCCTCTTTACTACTTTCCTTGTTATGACTTGGTTTCATCCATATTTAGCCCATTTCCTACGGAAACAAAATAAAGAGAGGTTTTTGGAATCCTATGCATTCATTAGTTAGTGACGATACCATAGCGAATATCTCGATTTTAATGAAATATATTAGTTTAAACTCAAGGAAGAGGGGTGTAAAAATAATACTCATCACATTGTTAGTGTGTTTCCTCCTACTAGTTTGATAAACCTTGGTTCTTAACCGAGGGAAACACTTTCTGTTATTATGCTATATCACCCTTCCTCTTCGCGAAAATTCAACACATCCTTCGGGAGTAGCAATGGTTTGTAATAAGATGGAGAATGTTCCATTGTATCATACTTGTCCCCTGATGGATACAAATTTACATAAGCATAGAGAGGTATCCACGACATTGGCATTGGTGGCCCAAAATACGCGTATGAATATGCTGCATTGCATTTTTCCCTTTGCCAATACCAGTCCTCCAATTTGCGCATAAGGGTTGATCTTTATGCTTTTGCATTGTTTGGCTGATAAGAACCTTTTGCTCACTCGTCTTTTGATATTTATCCAATAGTTGTGCGCAAGTGACTTCGGATTTCTTATGTTTGTGCTTATTGTGGCCTTTATATCCTTTCGTTCCCCTTGCACGGATCGCTGGATTTTCTTGGTTCCCCTCAGTACTTTGCGTCTTCATTGGAACTTCAATAGAACTCCTGCCTTCAAAAACATCTTCATTGTGCTCACAAACAATTTTTTACATGAAATCTTGATCCCATCAGGACCAATCGAAATAGAGTGAACATCCCTTGGTGTCTCAACATATTTCAATCATCGTTTATCAATGGCCGATTTAACGATTTGGCAAAACATATCACAATCCTCAAAGTTATGTTCGAGTGGATCATGCAGCTTACAATACATCCGTCCTTGGATTGATGGCTTGACGTGGTGATCAAGAATTCTAATGTAATTATTTTTCAGCAAGAAATCAAATATTCGGTCAAACATGCTAGAATTGAAGGCATGCTTCTTATTTCTATCCGATCTTGGTGTGAGAACGGCTTTGGAAGTAAGCCAACGAATGGTTCATATTTAACATCACCCCATTTAGCTATACATTGTGTTTTCCACTCTATTTCTGATGTCTTTGAATAATAAATTAAACTCTCATCGATTTTCTCAATAGAATCCAAACTTTTTATGGTTGATTTGAATTGTATGTTATTATTGTGTTGTTGTACGGGAGCCACCGTATGTGCACATGTGTGGGATGCACGTTGTAGGGTGTTGTAATATGTGGTCAGTTTGCTTATGATGGGTTGCCGGAGTGAGTGAAACCTAAACCTAAGTTCGTGAGTTTTTGCACATGGCATAAAGGGGACGTTAGATCTTAATTTTATGGTTGGGTTTTACCTTAATGAACCTTTGGTATTTGTGGATGCTTGCTAGAGTTCCCATCATAAGTACTTGTAGTCGATGAATTTTGTTGCATGTTAGTATAGGCCTCTCCCGAATATAAAACTACAATAGGTGATTATCACTTTAGTTTCATATCCAATTCCCTAGGGATAATTCCATCTATTTAGGATCTAAATTGGTTTTCCTAGTGTAATACCTCTTCGTCTATGTCACCTACATGATACATGATATGCTTTTTCAAGATCAAGAAAGGAAGTTTGTGGATCACTCATTCTTTTGTTAAATCAACATTTTTGCCCCCAAGGAAATCATTTTCTTGAAAATAATAAAAGCAAACCTTTCTGTCTGTGGCCATTTGCCTCTTAGGTAGTGACATGTTGTTGATATGTTAAATACCATTATCTTCTTTCCAAATTATTTGTCTTAGCGTTGTCTAGATACAAATGTATCTAACACTAAAACTAGACCAAGAGAGTAGTATATTGTTTCTTGTTTTCTGATATTGAAAGAATATGTCAGCTATATTTCCGAGTCTTAGATTGTCTATGCGGATGAAACAGGATGGATACACATTGTGCAATTCTACGGTGTGTAATGGACTCTCAAGCAGGTAAGGTGAGGATTCCTTTTACTACCCGGAACTGCACCCTCATTAGAATCAGCCAAAATGATCACATCAACAAAGGGCGATATGTCCAGTGTGGTTTCGTGGGCATGTTTTTCGTGTAGGTTACATACGAAAAACAAACGATGCAACTGGGTCATTTAAACTCACAAACAACTATGATACAAGGACCATTTTATGTACTGGGCACAAAGTCATCCAAGGAACGTCATGTAGGGAGACAAGTTTGTGCCATTGGATGACATTCGGTTCGTGACCATGGTGGCATCCGTGCGATCAACTACAAACTAGGACGAACTATCATGTTTAATAATTTTACGAGGTTGCGAGAAACATGCCTACACAATGAATTTTAGAATGGCTCACCGAGCACCATGAAATAGTGTTGATGAACTGAAAAACGGAGTTGAAGGAGATGTGGAATTATCCATGTTTTGTCAACGAAACGAGTTCCTTCTTCCATGAATGGAGTGGCGACATGGAGGAGAACCTTTTGGCGCAAGGGCTCGACTTGAAATGGTCCTGGTCACGGGATCGAGCACCAGCATGCGTAGAACAATGTTTGTTTGCCAACAGTTATGGTAGAATGAGGAGGGTAGACAACAAGGAAACTAGGAAAATGAGGGAGGATATTGGGGTGCACATCGGCATGTCCTCAAATTTGGAAACGGTTGCAATTAAAGGGAGTTAGAGCAGGAGGTGCCATCATGGTTGTGCCGCTCATCTCTCTAGGTGCATGTTGAGGAAGTTTTCTTTATTGGAGGGGGGCATGAAGGAAGAAGGGAGAGGTTGGGCTGAGGGCCATGGAAGAGAGGGGGAGAGAGAGAGAGAGAGTTTGGGCATGGGATGATATAAGCCGCAAGTTGATACATAAAGAATCAAATTTTGTTGTGAAAGAAATTTCAAAAATCCAATCTCTACCAAATATTAAAGGATGGATCGCGTACATCCTCTCCTTTTTCTTTTTTGTATGTTTTTTCTTCGTTCGTTTAAAATCCTCTTTTTCGTCGGGTGAAAAATCAAGAAATAGTAGAGGCCCTGAACGGATTCGAACCCACAACCTGCGGCCACAACACCCACGCTGCTAGCCAATGGGAACGGGTGGCTTTTGTGCAACATTAGGAGGGAGTCACTTAATAAAGCAACTGACAGCAATGACAAAACAGCTAGCAAAACAATTTTGTGTGACTAGGACCAACACCCGACCTCCCGTAAGTTAACCAAAAAGTCCCTTGCCACTGTAGTTCCTTCATTTCCTGTCTAAAACTTGCAGCTCAGTTTACAAGAACTATGTGCAACGAAAGACTTAAACTTTTCTGAATTTTGAACATAGTTTTATTTTACAACAAAGTAAATACTTTTGGAAAAAACAAATATTTTCAAGATATGAAAATAATTGAAGACTCAAACATTTTTTTGTAAATCTCAAAGATTTGTTTTAAAAAAGGAACAAAATTGAATATGAGAACATTTTATGAAACTATGGACAAATATGTAAACAAGTGATTTAAAAAAATAGGGACATAATTGAAAACTCAAACATTAGTATTAGGTAGAGATAAGTCGGGTGCAAAGAGTACATCCATTAATTTTGGGTCGTTCAGGAAAAACGCTTGATTTAACCTCTCCAGTGGATGTTATCGAGCACCAGCCAATGTATATGATGGGTTTCTTTCCTCCAAATGGTGAACTCTATGCGTGGCCAATTAGCTCTCATGACAGCCAAAATATAATATTTACGTGAAAACTGTTTCTTCATGCTATAGTTTGATGCATTTAATCTTCACGCAAGGTTGTCTCTTGATAGAGTTTTGTCCCTCGTTCCCTTAAAATCCAAACGAGAGGGTTTGTTTACATAAAAATTCAAATGATCGCTTCTCATTTTCTTACACTAAATTTCATGAATTTATATACGCCTGCAGGTTGTATGGAATATCAATAAACCGTTCCCGAAATTGCTAGAGGGTGAAGAGTGGGTGCGGATTATCCCTAAAGAAATGGACACCCATTCTTTTGTTACATATGACTATGAAGGATTTGACTCCGCATTTCTCAAAACGACGAAATTAATTCCTAATACTTTGGATGCTTTGTACCCGGATTTTGGTGAACTTGAAACAAACGATATATAATGAGACTGTGGGAGTATGATATAGCTTAATATATACTCCCTCCGTTCCAAAATATTTGTCTTTCTAGAGATTTTATTATGAACTGCATACAGATGTATATAGACATAATTTAGAATGTAGATTCATTCATTTTGCTTCGTATGTAGTCCATAGTTGAATCTCTAAAAAGATAAATATTTAGGAACGGAGGGAGTAATGTTTAACTTGGTCGTGTTGCAGGTTCATTGACTGGAAATTGTCAACCTAGATTTAAGGTTAATACATGTGATTATAACTTCAAACATAATAGGTAGTGCCCTTAAGGCAATTGAGTGTGTTAGTTAAAACTACTTAATCAGTTGAATGTTTGTCAGATTTAAGTACACACCAATTTGTTTTCCCGTTGCAACGCACGGACATATATGCTAGTAAAAACTAAAAAACAAATATTAGATGAACTCCCAAAATTCCAAGAAAATAGGGACAACAATAATGTAATATGCTGAACAGCAGAATAATAAAACCCAACGAAAACTCAAATTTTAAAGTTCATATTAGGGTTTAGGGTGTCAGTTTGAAGGATCTTGGTGGGTGCCGTGGCAAGAAGCGAAGTGATCCAGTAGCACCATCTTCGACCAAAGCCCATTTTGTGCAAGATCTCCAGAAGGAGTTGCCAGGCCACTGAATCAATCAAATGCTTTAGCGCTCTCTACCCGGCTCATGTTTCAGTAGACCGAATCTTACCGTGCCGTCAAGGTCGGCGCACTCCAGGAGTGTACACGCGCGCGTGAGTTCCTGACCCCGAAGTGGGCAAGAGAGGCTGCCAGCAGACCAAAGGCAAAAGATGTGCCGCAGATTGTAAGTGTGCGTGTGGCCACATTTCACGGATTTTGTCTCGATCGATCGGTATGCCACCGGACGTGCAGGAGCCACGAGGGTGGAGAGTGACGATGACGCTCGGGCAACCTGACAGTCCTAGCTAGGTTGACGCTCTCGCTGCGTGTCAACAACCTCTCGAAGCTGACACGGAAAACCCAGTGGAGTACGTACGTACGGGGTGTCCACACGTCTCCGTCTGCGTTCGTCTTCACTACCAACCTCTGCACCGTGCAGTGTACATGGACGCTACCTGAAGCCGAGCAGTGGCAGTAAAGTTCCCCACGGACTTGAGCAGCCGCGGCGGCAGGAGGCGTACCGTGCATGCGCGCGGGGCCGGGCAGGAACAGGGAGCATGCATGTATTAAAGCTGCTCTCGTGCCACTCGCCGTTGCCAAGTCCATGGTACGCATGGGTACCTACCATACCATGAGCCCATGACCAAGAACACGAGCAGCTCCCCGGGCGCCTCTGTTTAATTCCCATTCAATCTTTACTCAGCAGCAGCCGCATCGTACAGATTGGAGATGCTGAGATGCATGGGTATTGGTTACTACTGCTAGCACTCAGCAGCTGCAGCAGCAAGCTGCGCGTGCGCGTCAATGGCCACCGCACCGCACGGTCGAACGGTCGGTTATTTTTAGCCGGCCGCGTTTTCCTTCCCCGGCAGACAGGGGATGAGTGCTATAGATATGGCGGCACGTACGTGAGTACGTCCGTTTAGCCAGCTTCATTCACATGGCGGACACGCGGGGTCCCCCGTGAGGAGTACGTACCTCGCAACGGTTGGTTGGCCGGCGCGGCGTCCAGTCGAGAACCACCATTCTTGTTTCTGCACCCCTCCCCTTCTCTTTCCCCCTCGCCTCGCCAAGGAGGAGGGGGGGAGGAAGCCTAATATCACCTACGTGCCCGAGAAGAGATCCGACCAGGCCCGGACACCCCACCGGCGCCGACCGGCCTTGCCGCCTCCCTCTCGCATTGTGCCGCCATTCCTCCCGGAGGTAACCAACGAGTTAACCCACCGATGGCCCTTCCTTCTCCGCTGTGAATTGCTGGCCTCGTCTCTGTTGGATTTTGCCGCATTCTGTTTTCGTCGCGGCGCATGCGTGCGTCCATCTTAGTCTTGGTCCGTTCGTCGCCGTCAGTGGCCGGGAAACGTCCGGATTTTGCCCACACTTCCATCCAAACATGGCAAGAAACAAAGCTGGCAGCATCCATCCATTCGGCGCGCCGCTTTCGGCACCTCCCAGACCTCGTTTGGTACGCACCTAGTACGTACTACGTGCCAAGCTCCGCCGAGAGAAGCTCGGCCGCGCGCGCGTGGCCGACGTCGACCGCTCGCCGACCTCGCGTACGTGCGTATGTACGTACCGGCCTCGCCCCGCCGGCGTCCGCCCGTGACCTCGCGCTTTTGGCTTTCGCGCGCGCTCTGCGTCCGTCCTGCCCGGGTAGCTCGACACGACACGGGCACTACGTGCGCGCGCGGTGACCACGCGAGCGCTTGCTTCATGCCGCATGCTGATTTCTGTTGGCGTTGGTTCCAGGGAGGAGGAGGAGGAGGAGATGGCGGGCGGGGAGGAGCAGCAGCCGGAGCGGATCCTGGTGTCGGTGCGGCTGCGGCCGGTGAACGCCCGGGAGGCGGAGCGCGGCGACGGCACAGAATGGGAGTGCGCCGGCCCCGCCACGCTCAAGTTCCTCGGCACCATCCCCGAGCGCGCCATGTTCCCGGCAACCTACACCTACGGTACCATGCGCGGCCCTACTCCTGCCCGCTTCCATCCATATTTTCCATGGCAAATGATGCTCACTCGCCACTCCATCGCCTTCCAGACCGGGTGTTCAGCCCCGAGTGCAACACCAGGCAGGTGTACGAGGAAGGGGCCAAAGAGGTCGCCCTGTCCGTGCTCAGCGGCATCAACTGTACGTACCAAAGCACGCAATGCACAATCCATCCATCCATCCATCCATCCATCCAATGCTGTAAAAATGTTTGATATGTGTTTTCTGCCTGCTCTGCAGCGAGCATTTTCGCCTACGGGCAGACGAGCAGCGGCAAGACGTACACCATGGTCGGCATCACGGAGCACAGCATGGCCGAAATCTACGCCTACATAGACCAGGTGCATTTTCTGCAACACTTGGCTACGCCTACACTACAACAAGGACAACAAAAGCTGTTGATCTGTTTGCGTTTAACCTGTGCTCTGCTTCGGGTCTTCGATTCAGCATCCCGACAGGGAGTTCATCCTCAAGTTCTCGGCCATGGAGATATACAACGAGGCCGTCAGGGATCTCCTCAGCTCCGACACCGCCCCTCTCCGGCTCCTTGACGATCCGGAGGTGAACTAAAACTGCTTTCTAGCTCAAAGTCATTCAACAAAAATCTTTTCGATCAGAGCTCATCCTGCTCATGGTTGGTGCAACTGTGGCTGAATTCAAGCAGAAAGGAACTGTGGTGGAAAAACTCACCGAGGAAACTCTGAGGGACAAAGGCCATCTACTGGAGCTCCTTGCTGTGTGTGAAGGTGTGGAGTTGAATCCCTTTTGCCTTTCACTGAATCGCCCAAACTGGAAATAACATATGCGCAGCGCAGGCGGCTCGACTGGTTCATTACTGTTTCGCTCACTCATTTGTGTTGTGCCACAGCTCAAAGACAGATCGGGGAGACTGCCTTGAACGAAACGAGTTCTAGGTCTCACCAAATACTCAGACTGGTAGGTGTCCTTATGGCCTTATCACACTGAACGACGATCGATAGTCATTCATGTACTGCATTGAACTGTTTGTGTTCTTAACCTCCTGTGTAAACTGCAGACGGTTGAGAGCTCGACGAAGCAGTTCCTGGGGAAAGGCAACTCAAGCACCCTTCAGGCTTGCGTGGTATGAAGTGAACACCTTAATTTCTTCCTGTCCTGTGTGTTAAGTTCTTTCACAGATACCACTGTCCCATGTATGGCCTCCGAGCTTCTCCCTCCGTGCAGAACTTCGTTGATCTGGCAGGAAGTGAACGTGCATCACAGACAGCGGCGAGCGGTATGAGGCTGAAGGAGGGCAGTCATATCAATAAGAGCCTTCTTACACTGGGAAAGGTCATTCGCCAGCTCAGGTTTGTTGGATTTCAAGCCATACTCCTTCAAGTACAAGCCCAGGTTCTCTGACGAACTAGTTGGCTTCTGATGCAGCGGGGGAAGAAACGGCCATATCCCCTACAGAGACTCCAAGCTCACCCGCATATTGCAGTCATCTTTGGGAGGCAATGCAAGGACAGCCATAATCTGTACAATGAGCCCGGTGCACTGCCACGTCGAGCAGTCCAGGAACACCCTCTTGTTTGCAAACTGTGCAAAAAATGTAGTCACCAATGCACAAGTAAATGTCGTAATGTCAGACAAGGCATTAGTGAAGCATCTTCAGAGAGAGCTTACGAGGTTGGAGAATGAGCTCAAGTTTCCTGGATCAGCCTCTTGCTCAACTCATGCCGAGGTTCTGAAGGAGAAGGATGAACAGATTAAAAAGGTTTGGTTAGTCTTAGTAAATCTCCTTTTAATAATCTTCACATTCATGGTAACTAGCTACATTCACTATAATCACCTTGTTTTAAAAATACATAATGTTATGGATTTCCAGCTCGAAGAACAGCTGAAGGAATTGATGGAGGAAAAAGACACGGTCCAATCAGAACTTGAGAATTTCCGCAAAGTTGCAAGTGATGATCATCTCAATTATCTTAAAGTAAGACGATGGGTACTTGCTCTCTCATGTATAACTGTCATTTTTCTCATCTAAAAGTTTTACTTGTGCCTGTAATACCAAACCGGGTAACCTACCTCTGACAGGATGCACACAGTCGATCTTCAGAATCCCTACCACGTAATATGTCGGAAGATGCACTTTCATGTTCAGATACTTATGACCTAGTCGATCAAGATCTATTAATAGATGCACAACCAGGGCACTTTCTGCGTCGACCCAGTAACCATGTTTTCGACAGCATAGATGAATGCCAAGAAAACTTAGTGGACTACCCAGCTGTGCCAGATGTCTCTGAGGAGCACTGCAAGGAAGTACAATGCGTTGAAACCAACGAGCTCAGAGAAAGGAGAAGCCAAGAATCCTTTCATGCACAGAAACCTGAAACGCCTGAAAAGGAGAGAAGACCGATGATGGATCAAGCTGAAGATTGTACTGATGAAGGGAAACGTGGTGAAAGCATCACAAAGACAGCAGAAAATGCCATCGAGCTATATGCATGCGATTCTGACCCGTCTTGTGAAATTGAAAAACCTAACGTTGACGAGGAACCATTGGCCCTGAAGAGGTGTGTGGTAAGCTCCAGGGATACTGTACTAGCAAGGAGCAGCAGCTGCAAAGCAAGCTTCATGGTAATTCCAAACAGCTGGTTTGATGATTCAACAAGTATGAACATGACAACACCACCAAGTGAAAATTTTAAGTTTCCCCCGAGAAGGCCAGAACAGGTAAGGAGGAACCTGTTTCCTGAAAAAGTTGCCTCGGATGCCATCACTGACAACAGCACAGGTAACGCTGAAGAAGAAAGTGGTGCCAATGACACAAGCCGCGTAACTGAAGTGAAGCCACAAACTGAGCAGAACGATGCATCCCAGCCACAGGAAAACCGGGTGCAAGCTGGCACAGATTCGTCAACGAGCACCACCTTCGAGTCTCCTTCACGGTGGTCCTTTGATTTTCCAAAGAAGCAGCAAGAGATCATTGAGCTGTGGCATGACTGTCATATCTCCATAGTGCACAGGACTTACTTCTTCCTCCTCTTCAATGGAGACCACACAGATCACATCTACATGGAGGTAGAGCACAGGCGACTGTCTTTCATCAAGCATTCTTTCATTGCTGATGGTGAGCCGAATGCTACTGTTGCATCAAGGTACTTATCATATGATGATAATGAACACAACTTCAGCTTATCTACAAAACAAAATCACAATGAATAGCACACATTGATTCTTGTTATTGTTGCAGTTTAAAGAGTCTTCGGAATGAGAGGGACATGTTGTACAGGCAGATGGTGAGGAAGCTCAGCGTTGCTGAAAAGGAGAGCCTCTACAGCAAGTGGGGGATCGACCGGAGCTCTAAGCAACGGAGGCTGCAGCTATCGCGCCTCATCTGGACACAGACTGACATGGAGCATGTGAGGGAGAGCGCTGAGCTCGTTTCGAAAATGGTCCAACATCTGGAGCGGGGACAGGCCATCAAGGAGATGTTTGGGTTGAGCTTCTCGCTGAATCTACGGTCTGGGAAATCTTTCAGCTGGGGTGGATCCTAATCCTGATCTGTGAAACGAGTTGATAGACTTGATTGCCATGATATGGAGGTAGACAGATACATAGCGCAGCAAGCTGCTCGTCAGGAGAGGAATTCACATCGGCTCCAGATTTTGTCCAGTACAAATGCTTTGCTGATTTATGCAGGTGACTAAATTTTCTGAAGGGGGCTTATGAAAGTTGAACCAACTAGACAAAGGGATGCATGCTAATGATTTTGCACTTAACTATATGAGTATTTACCTGATCAGTGTATGTATCTACAGGCCCGTCCAGGGGGCTGTGCGAGCTGTGCGATCGCACAGGGCCCCCAAATCGGAGGGCCCCGGCTGATCAAAAGAAAAACCACGAAAGCGTCCGGTCAATTAGTTAGCTCCTGGTTTTTTGGATGGCTCGCTCAATCCTTAAGCCAGCCTGATGTGCGTGAAGCGGAGCAACGTTACCGTGAGGCCCGAGTACCCAGCCAACAGGCCCATAGTCAGCCTAGTATCAATTTTCTCACTCCCCTTTCGGCCTAATTAGTGAAAGGTCCAAATAAAAAACAAGGCAAACTAGTTAATTATGGGGTCTTGCCTACAAAAATAGTTAATTACGGGCCCTACTATCTACAACGTGTGATCGTTTATTTTGGACAAACCGTGTGATCTCCTACATAATTAGGCATGTACTTAACTTATCAAAATCAATATTATAAACACACTAGCCGTAAACTAATTTCTAATTCCTAAATTGTTTCTTATGTGCTCACCTGCTACACTACTGGCATATTTCATTTCAAGAATGACTCAATGGATTTTTTTTCTAGTAAATTCAATGGATCTCAAAATTTTGTTTGTAGAAATATTAGATGGATGATGCTTTTCAGTAAAACAGGTGTCCAGATTATTGTTTCAATAAGATTTGAAAATAAATTTTATTGTTTCAGTACAACATTTACTCTTTAGCATTACTGTATGGTATATTTTGAAATATTATACGAAATACTCCGCATATTCAAAGCTATATAATTAAATAAAAATGTGTCTACTTATACATTTTTGCTATATTTTGGGTTTCATTTTGCCTTTCGCACCGGGGCCCCGAATTCCTGAAGACGGCCCTGTGTATCTATATTGTGCCAACAGAAGGACTGCACTGGCTCGCAGTTTCGCTGTAATCATCATAACTAATATGATCACGCCCAAGCTTATAGCTTGTCGTAAATGTACAGTCTATGCTGGATGCTGCGAGGCGCACTTGACAGCAGGATGGGTTGTGACGGGTAGTGCACTTGTCATTCCCTTTCCTTTTGTCATCTATACAGCTGGTGAGTGCAGGCTAACTGGATGGTACTGTACTCTACCAAGAGTTGCTGAAACCAGTTTGGCAGTTTCTAGTGTCTGTTCCTTACATTGCTTTCACTCATAAATTTTCGACATCGACATTTTCTCTCATCGGTCCGGTGCAAACTTAGTGAATATCATAGAAAGAGCATAATAGAATGCCAAACATGTACAATAGTTTTAAGTTTCTCATAACTTAGACTCAGGTCTACAAATTGAGTTTATAAATGTAAAATGAGAGGTCCTGTCATCAATTCCACCTCCCCCACCCCACCCTCCTCCCCCCCTCTGGAACTGGAAATTCAGGAAAAGGGGGGGGGGGGGGGGGGGAGGAGGTGAAATTTGAAGGCGTAAGCTCGAACTTTTCAGTTGGAGGAAGCTGAACTCATCAGATTTCAAGACCTTCCACGAATCGTAAACATTCAACTAGAGAAGAAGTACATGACCCGAAACTAGGTGTAGGGTTCTAGGATTCGAGCAAACCTCCGGCTTCCGCGACGTACCGTGTAGACCGGGCGTAGGTTTGTATGTACGACGGCAGGGCGCGGCGGTTTTTTGGCGGTGGAGTGACCACACGGACGGCGTACGGCGGTTCGGAGGGCGGCATGCGGCGGCGCGGCGGAATTGTTTTCCCCAACGGCGCGGCATCCGGTCGGAGCGGAGCCAGCCGTTTCGTGTGGGCTTCTTTGCAGTTTCGTTGGGCCTAGAAGAAACAGCTGGGCTTTCGTTAACTCTCTCGTGGGCCCTGGAACCCTTCCTCACACTTCGCCAGTTCTCCCCTCTCTTCTCACTCTCCTCCTCTCCCGGACGGTTCAAGCGGGCGATCCAGCGGCGGCGGCGGCGCTACGCTGCGGTAGGCATCGAGCTCGGCGGCGGGGGCATCATGGCGCTGCGTATGGCGGCGGCGGCGTTCGTGCGACGCCTGGCACCGGCGCGCCCCCCGGCGCTCCTTGCGGAGGCGGAGGCCGTGACGTGCGGGCGCGGGGACAAGAAGACCAAGCGCGGGAAGCGGTTCAAGGGCTCCTACGGCAACTCGCGGCCGAAGCGGGAGAAGAAGATCGAGCGCATCAAGGACCGCGTCGAGGTGCCCCGCTCCACCCCGTGGCCCCTCCCCTTCAAGCTCATCTGAGCCCAGCGAGCACCCCCCTCGGTTCGTCAGGCCACCTAGGGTTTTACTTTTGCCCCACTATCGATTGCTGCTACTCTCAACTGTTTTCCTTTAGCTCCACTTCCATGGCTGCGCCTGGGCAGGCATGTGCTTTACTTAGCTGTTTCCCCAAATTAGGCTGTGTGTACTATCGGATCGAATTGCCATGTTGCAACCATTTTGGACAGTGCAGTCGCTCTGGATGAAATGGATCATGTTTTATGTGCCCTCCTGTCATCGTGTTATCTGGATGATGATTATAATAAATCATTGCAAATGAAATTTTATAGTTAGGGAATTATACAGTTGTTAACAATACTCTGCAATGAGCGGCTTTAGCTTCAATTTTCTTTTCATACGACTGTTGATGAGTACCCATTTCTGAATACTGATTTTTGTAATGAAGCCGGGCCTTCTTTGATACATGAAAGATACCTAAGTTTTGACTACTTTAACTGAATCTTTAGAAGTAAGTTTTGTTCTTATTATTGTCAATGTATCATACTATGTCATGGTTGAACTAGCATTTCTTTGCATTGATTGCTATCTACGGCCCAGATGCCATTAGAGTAGAGTTTGGGACTATAATTCACAGCTTTATATTCTTCATGCACTCCTTATAGCTTACTGATGACTTAGAACTTGTCGTGTGTTGACTTTATGATGGCTGGATTTCGCAAAATCAAAAATTTACGGAATCTTCTTGGGACATTCTTATGCTCGAACTCACTAGCCTTCCTGCTATTTGCAAGATGTTGACTGTTTACTCTGGTTTTCTTGTTCGGATGCTGAGATGCATCCTTATTGTCATTAGTATCGCCATCTTGACTATTTGAAAACAGTAATAGCTGAAAACTATTTTATTTCGTGTAATTAGAGGTAGGGCCTGGCAATCCAGTCCAGTTTTTATATCATGGCTTGATGATGCAATGTTGTTGGCAACTTGCCATTCATATTCATGTCATTGCTTTGACCTTCCAAGTGACTCGAATCACTCTGCCATGGCAGAGTTCCAAAATTTCATCTCTAGTTGGCTAGTTGCATATATCTGCTTAAAGCTATGCCACTGCCTTTATTTGTTACAACATGAACAAAGTAACATAATGTTATGTGGTTTGTGCCACTGGTTTTCTGCTAACATGTTGGGTGATCTTTGAATAGTCAGTGGCGTAAACACATCTTAATCTTGCCTACCACGGTGTCCTTTTCTCACCTTGCTTTAAAATTCTGATTTCTTATGTAAACTAGTGTTTCCCAAACACGAACACACTACAGTTGTCTTCACGCAACAAGTACTGGAAAATCTTATCTACATAAGGACATACCCGCAAGCATAATGCAGAACTGGTATAGATATACAAGTAGGTTGCGAAGAGAGTTAATTACTTGTGTCCTTTTCAATATCAATACCAAATGTCAATGATAATAACAGCCGTTTCTTGTCTCAAGTGGTAACATGATCAAGTTTTCCAAAGTTAAATTTCCGATATAAAATCTGTTTGGGGTATATACTTTGTCTTTGTTATTACTAGGTCGCATAAACCATAGCTGAATTTTATGGTTCAAATGTCTGAGATATGCTTTTGCCACCGAGTCAAATGAACCACAGAATCAGCCCAATTCGCTAACCCTAATTTTCACAGGCTGATTTTCGTGAAGGTGAACTTGATCACCATTCTATGATATTTCTGGATGCTTTTGAGAAGCTTTTCCTATGTCAGACTGACCTGACAAAAAACTGAGACTTTGATATGTCTCCGTCAATGCTATATTCCTTTGATCTTGCATGGAGATCCGTACAATATTTTTTCTTTTCAGTTTCTTTTCTTTTTTAGTCTTGTACACTATGTCACTTGACTGAAGTTCGGGAAACCAAGGACGACGATAAATCGCCGGTGGATCTCTCGAACACGGCTGGAGTCGTCTGGACGTGTGTTGGTGATGGTATGGGCACTTGTGGAGTTCTATTCGTAAAGTTTGCTACTTATCTGCATATAGAAAGGATCACTTCAATATCTCTCTCTTACATACTTGTGTGCAAGTTATTTCCTCTAGCTGGATGTGGTGCATCTTTCGTTTCCCTTTATCATGCATGCATGCGTGCGGCCACTCCATCCCCATGCCCACCCTGCTTTGGTCCGCTCAAGTTGCCGTCAGGTGATGGATCGTGGATCAGTGAGCAGCGCCCGACCACGACAAGTGAGCAACCACACAGATTTCGTGGGAACGACCAAATTCTCCGTTTCTCCTTGGGTTAACTGTCCGCGGCACCGTTCCTCAGAGCAACGGGCAAGCGACCCATGCGATGCTTGGGCAGGCAGACTGACGGTAACACGCTGGCCGACGCTCGACTCTTCAATACGGGAGTACTGTAATCCGAGGTGAAGGTGTCATCTTCAGGCTTCAGTCACCCGGAGTGCCTGCTCCGTGGTGCATCACCTGTCCCCGCCGACCCTGTATGTACGTCCGGCTGGGTGATGTGAGCCCGTGCTGGCTGGCTGGCTGGCTGTTCATGCTTCATGCCCGGGCTTGTCCTGGTCGGATAAGCCACCCCCGTTCCCGAGCCCTGCCTGGTAGGACCGATCAGGGGATCAGGACGAGTAACAGTGTCGCTGCTGCTGTTAACTGTAGCTGCTAAGATCGCTCTCACGATCGACAAGTCTGAGTGCAGGTCCAGCGAGTTCATCAGAGGACATGGCATGTAATGTAACTAGTCAAAACCGAAGAGTACACGCTAGAATCAGCCGAGATCTTAGCAAAACGACGACACTGGCGTTACTACCACGCGCCGTGTCCGGTGCCTCAGCCGGTGGTGGGCACCACGGCACGAGCGGCGCCGGAGGCGGTGGCGTGACCTCGCACGCAACTGCACGCACTGTTTACAGATCCCGTGTGGGGTGCACTGTACGGTACTATACTTCATGCATTTAGTGCCTTCACGTTTTCAAAAGATTTAAGTTTGTTCATAAATTTAATTAATGACATCGATTACGACGAAAGCAAAATTATATCATTAAATTCGTATTTAAATAAAAAAATTAATTATACAATTTTTCTTTTCGTTGCAGTCGTTCATATTGATTAAATTTATAATTAAATTTAAAGTTCAAAAATCGAGAACATGAGTAGCAGCTTGAAGACCGAGAACACAAGTAGCAGCATCGAAGCACGTAAAGATACGGGTATATATATATACTTGCAAGATAAGCAGCAGACACTGTAGCGGCGGCATGGCTCGGCGCGCGCAGTGCCCCGCCGGCCAACGGCGGGTGGATGTATGGACGGCGATGGCCAATGGGGAGGAGAAAGGTGACGGACTGGACTGGACTGGACTGGATGGATAGACCTAAAGAGGATTAAAAGCTAGACGAGAGGCCGCCAAATCCAAACACTGTTGGAGCATTACGGCGGGCGCCACGGTGCACTGCCCGGCCGGCCGTGGCCCTGTGCGGATTCCGGCCGCACTCGGTGGCGGGCCGTGGTGCTGGCCGGCTCCTCGCCTCTCGTTCGCTCGTCCCCGTGCCATGCCACTGCCAGAGGATGATGGATCCGTCAGTGTACCGCGCGTGTACACGTACCTAATCTGTACTGCTGGCTGGCCCCGCCTCAAGCAGTTGGCGCGACGTCGACGCATGATCCGCGTACTGTCCTCGTGTTTCTGTCTCAAGCTTTTCGAGATTCTGTCCAGTCGGAAGAAGAAAAAAGGGTTTGAATCCGGTTCCTGCCTATCCCAAGACGCCACCCGTTCCTTGTCTCATTTTCACCTCGGTGAAAAAGAAGAACTGCTGCTATTTGCTCCAGATCTTCAAGTTCAAGCTAATCCATAAGAGAGGATGGCACTCCAGTCCAACACATCATCTTTAGTTTGACATATTCTGCGCGGAGATCGAGTGTGAAAGAAGGGCAAGAGCTTATCCACCAGTCAACGATGATAAGCATACTCTTAAGTAACTTGGCGAGACACGGAAACCCGGACGGGTGGATAAGTGACAAGACAGTAACCGGAAAGGGATCAAGACGAGCAGGGAGGGAGGGAACAATCGGCTAGCTAGCATAGCACCGGATGGTTGGAGCGGAGTAGGAGCAGTTTAGTTCTCGGTCAGTGAGTGGACCTTGAAAGCGTCTGTCAAACTTTGCTGCGGTGCGATCACACGCACCCAAACAGAACTCGCCAGCGGCGCAGGGAAAGCGGCCGGGGGCGGGACACCTGGATTGCATGTGCGAGACCGTGGGAGTCCTTTTAGAAAACTGATGATGAAACCGTGGAAAGTGTACGATAATCCACCTTTTTCGTCGCGTCTATCCGCTCCATATATCCTCCCCGTTCGGTACGTGAACCGAACGTACTGTCGTGTGTAGTACAGCACGTACAAGGGCGCATGCTGCACGTTGCACGTTTACATGTACGAGTATGTTAGAGCAACTTCAATGGGACGACCCATTTCGTCTGCCGTCGTCCGTTTGATTCAGTACGGACATAAAAGACGGCCCAACGCATCGATCCAAACGGACGCGCGTCTGCTTTTCGTCCGCGTGGAGACCCATTCCCGGTCCATTTTTAAGTCGGATTTGCGTCGGCGCGGACACGAGACGGACGCGCGCCTACTCCTCTCCCCGGGCCCACCGCTCGGTGACAGCCACCATCATTTCCCCTCATTTCTCCCAAAAAACCTCCCGCCCGCGTGTCCCACACCCGTCAGGGACGACGACCTCGACCTCAACGCCGCCGCCGGCCTCGCCTCCCTCGTCTCGGCCGGCTCTTCCTCCGGCAAAGGCAAGCCTCGTGCCCCGCACACCGCGCCCAAGCCAAAGAAGGCGCTGATGCCCGAACAGCGGACAAGGGAGTCAGCCAAGAGGAAGAGCCGGAGGCACGCCGCGGACGTGAGGGAAGAAGACGTCGCGGCTGCCGCCGTCGCCGTCGCCGCGCAGCAGAAGGTCACCAACGCCCGCGTCGCGGCAACAACGAGGGAGGCGCTCTACATGCTCGGGTTAAACCCTAGCCAGCACAGCCTCCTCAATGCCGCCGTCGCCGCGGCCAGCACCGGCTCATCGGCGTTCCCTCGGATGGTGCTGCCCGACTCGCCCCGCGCGTCGGCTTGCAACTCGATGCCCGGCTTTCACGTGTACCCGCAGCCCTCCCGCCTGTCCGGGGAGTGCTCGCCCGACGTGAGCGTGGTCGCGCCTTCCACGCCCGCGCCCGCGCCCATCGACCTCAACGCCACCCCGGTGGCCGGTGGCTCGTCAGCCGGAGGCACGAGGAAACGTGCACGGCAGACGCCGACCGGTGTGCTCCCGGACGCCCGCAACCTGTTCGAGGGACTGTCGTCCGCCGTCGACAAGGACTACATGCAGAATCTCATCTTCGAGGGCGGTGCGCCGGTCGCTGGCTACGATCTCGACGAGACACAAAGCCAGGACGGCCACGGGGCATTCACGCCGGTCACTGGCTATGATCCCGATCAGGCGGCCTTCATGCGTGATCAGGTCAGCATGGACCTGGACGTCTGCCCACTCGATCATGAGTTCCCGGACGACTACGGGCAAGAGGAAGAGGACGAGTGCGACATCGAAGCGGGGCCTTTGTTCGAGGACGAGCTCGCCAACCAAGCCTCCGGTCCTAAGCCGAAGCGCAAGAGGAAGCGCACGAAGGCATACACGGCTGCCGAGGAGAAGCTTCTTTGCGAGTGTTGGCGAGACATTGGAGAAGACCACAAGACGGGCGCCGAACAAAAGCATTCAACCTTTTGGATTCGTGTCCACCGAGAGTTTCATGAGCGCAAGAAGTTTCTGCCTTACCAAATGTGAGCACGCGCGAGTGGGTGTCCATTTCCAAGTGATGGAGGGTGATCCAACAAGAGTGCAACAAGTTTTATGACACTCTTGAGAGTGTCAAGGCCCGCCCCGTGAGCGGCATCGGCATCCAAGACATGGTATGCTAGCAAGCCGCCCTCTTTTGTGTCATCAAGTTCATGCTTGCGTGTTCATTTGCATATAACTTGCCCATATGCTTGCATGGAAACATTTTATAGGCGTTTCAAGCTTTGGAGGCATTCAAGGTTCAACACAATGACAAGTGCTTCAACCTCTCCCATTGCTTTCGGGTCATCAACGACGAGGAGAAGTTCAAGGCGCAATATGCCGCCCTCAAGTTGCGTGGGGGGAAGCAAGCCGTGGAGGATGTTGGGGAGGGCGAGCCGGCACGGCCGCGGGGGAAGACCAACTCCAAGAAGGAGGACAAGTGGGATGCGACATCCAACGCCTTGATCGCAAGCGTGAAGGGCATTATGAACAAGAAGGACTCAAGGGAGGAGGAGCACCGGCGTTTCAAGGAAGAGCAAATGAACGCCTTCATGGAGATCCAAAGGAGGAGGCTTGATATGGACACGGAGAAGCAAGCCAAGATGCTCGAGCTGGAGGCGGAGAAGCAAGCCAAGATGCTAGAGATCGAGGCCACCAACGCCAAGACCAAGGCGAAAGAAGTGGCTCTCGCGAGCATGATGACTGGGGGTGGAGATCATGAAGGTGGATCTCAACACTGTGTCGCCAAGGAAGAGGCCATGGTTCGAGAAGATGGAGGCCGACATGCTCAAGCTCACCGATGAGTGATCTCGTGGCCGCGAGCGCCTTCCTTTTTTGTATGCCAGCTCTTGTGCTGGCATGACCACGAGGCCGCGATGGCGTGGTCGAACTCAAGTCCCACCCTTTTTTGTGTGCTGGCATGTGTGCCGGCCGTTGGCGAGTGTGCCAACATGAACTGTGATGACATTTTTTGAAGCCGGCAATGTATGCCGGTGCTGGCATGGTTCCGGCATGATCTATTGCCGCTGGCATGATCTGTGAGCCGCGGGCCTTTTTTAAAATTGAGTGCGGACATGAAATGGGTCAGCGCATTGGGCACACTGCCGACCCAAATGCAAAATTGGGCAGACGCCGGGCGGCGGCCGACCCAAACGGACAAAAGGCGGACAAATGCGTCGTCCGTTTGGGTCGGCCCGTTGGAGTTGCTCTTAGAGCATCTAGGGCCGGACTTCACAAATTGAGGCCACTATACATGGTCATCCCTCGCTTCATCACGTCCGCCAGTCGTCCCTCTCGTATTTGATCCCAAATTCCAGTGGCGGAGCTCGAAAGAAAAAGTTGGGCGGGCCAAACAAAAGAAGAGCACAATTTTTTCTTCAGATCATGAATTATAAGGATATGTTACAAGATCAAGCTAGCGGTATATATAATATATGTGCCAAGATACAGTTCAACCATGAAGCCAGTAATATTTGGTTAGCTAATACAAAAGACATGGAGTTACTCACATACTAGAAATCAACTCGCCGATTGTAAGGGCATATTTCTCCCTAAGTGGTTTTGGTGATTGATGACAATGCCATTGCGGACTAATCGTGTGCATTGAGCATTTCAGATATCTCAGGTCTAGGCACAAGACGATTCAGTGCCCCTCGGAACCTCTCGAAGATGGTTGTTCTCTATGTTTCCTTTCGGTGGATTTGAGTCGTAGGAAAGCCGTACTATTAAGAGGGGGTCCGCTTCGGAAAGGTATGGGTGAAATCAACACGTACACATCTATTCCTTTGTACCACCTTTCCCTCTCTTCAATGGAGCCCCAACTCGTTTTCCTTCACTATGCAAAAGGAAAGCCTGCTGGGTGTTTGTGTTCAGTGGTCTGCGGTAGTATCGCTCAAAGGAGCGATAGTACCGCACGTGCCAGCGGTAGTACCGCTCAGTGGAGCGGTAGTACCGCTGTCTCCTGCCTTGGCCCCTACACCTGCGGTAGTAGGCACGGAAGTAATTTTTTACTTTCGTGCACCTCCAATGCCTGCCTCTGCCGGTCGTGCTGTAGTACCGCACGGGTTCGCAGTAATACCACTCCGGCGGTTCTACCGCTTGTTGTCCTGTGAAACGGCCAGAGCCAGCTACTCCCGCACGAGCGGTAGTACCTGCATGAGGCTGCGGTAGTACCGCAAGCCTTCACGGTAGTACCATGGCTATTGCGGTAGTACCATGACGCGCGGGGCTGAGGGAGTGGATAACGGTTGGATCTTGTCCCTCACTATAAAAGGGAGGTCTTCTTCCCCAAGAAGCTTACCTCTTCCTTCCCAAACTCCATTATTGCTCCAAGCTCCATTTTAGCCCGATCTCTCTCCCTAGCGAATCAAACTTGTTGATTTCTTGTGGATAGGTTGAGAAGGCCCCGATCTACACTTCCACCAAGAGAAATTTGATTCCCCCACTAATCCCTTGCGAATCTTGTTACTCTTGGGTGTTTGAGCACCCTAGACGGTTGAGGTCACCTCGGAGCCACATTCCATTGTGGTGAAGCTTCGTGGTGTCATTGGGAGCCTCCAATTCAGTTGTGGAGATTGCCCCAACCTTGTTTGTAAAGGTTCGGTCGTCGCCTTCAAGGGCACCAATAGTGGAATCATGGCATCTCGCATTGTGTGAGGGCGTGAGGAGAATACGGTGGCCCTAGTGGCTTCTTGGGGAGCATTGTGCCTCCACACCGCTCCAACAGAGACGTACTTCCCCACAAGGGAAGGAACTCCGGTAACACATCCTCGTCTCCACCGGCTCGACTTTTGGTTATCTCGCATCTTTACTTCTTGCAAGCTTTTATTGTGTTATATCCCTTGGTTGCTTGTGTACTTGTTGTGGTTAGCATCATATAGGTTATTCACCTAGTTGCACATCTAGCTAACTTATTTGATGCTAAGCCTAAATTGTAAGGAAAAGTTAAAAAGTGTTAGTTTCCTATTCACCCCCTCTAGTCAACCATATCGATCCTTTCAATTGGTATCAGGGCCACGTTTCTTTATTAAGGGTTTCACCACCCGAAGAGTATGGCTGGCAAAGAGGTGCATGTGGGAGAACTTCCCGAGGCCATGGGTGTGAACACGGTCTCATGTGAGGATTTGAACGAGGCTTTGTCCTTACTCAAATCCTTCATGGCGACCGAGGTTCAATCCATGTTTAAAGATTTCCTTAATACTCTTAAAATGTATACCAATGCGGGGGCAAGTGGTCAAACCCACTAACTCGTCATCGGATGTCAACTCTGGTAAGGAGGGGGATAGTGCCGACAAAGATAATCATTCTCAAAGAGTTAATGGGTCGGGGAGCTTTGCCTCTGTTCCCCCTCCCATGGTCTATGGAGGACCGGTGCACCCACCTCATATAGTTAATCTCGGCCCTCCTCCTAAACTTGTTAAGAATGATTTTGCTAACTGGGTTTTTAGTATCACGATCACAGCTCAATTCATCTCATGAGAGTCATTGAAGAAGGATACTATCCTCATGATCCACGCAATCTTACTCCAAGAGAACAAGCGGATAAACAGCTAAATTCTTCCGCCTTGTTCATACTCCAAGCTGCTATTCCTCCTGAAGATCTACCTCACCCGCGGCCCTTCACTATTGCTAAAGAGTGTTGGGAACATATCATCTCCATGTACAAGGGCAGCTCAAGCATTCAATGGTCAAACTATGAAGTTGTTCTTGATCAGTCAGATGAGTTTGTGATGATAGAGGATGAGGAACCGCGTGAGCTCTATAGAAGGGTGACCACTCTCGCTGTTTCCCTCAAGGATCATGGCAGCAAGGATGTGGATGATACTTGGATCAAGCATAAGTTCCTGAAGGCCATCATGCCCTACAACAAGGCCATGTCCGCTGTCATCCGTCAAAGGCCAGACTTTCACACCTTATCCTCTGGTGATGTGTTGGATGAATTCATTGCAATGAACATCCTGAACACGACAGGTGACAATGCTCTCGCTCGTGTTCAACGGTCAAGGAAGTCCTCTCCCAATCTTGCATTGAAGGCCAAGGTCAGTCAAGAGGAAGAAGAAGAAGAAGAAGAGGTTTGCCCCAAGGACACCAAATATGCTTATCATGAGCACATGGCTCTTGCGTCC
This sequence comes from Hordeum marinum, assembly GCA_022496015.1. Taxonomy (NCBI): domain Eukaryota; kingdom Viridiplantae; phylum Streptophyta; class Magnoliopsida; order Poales; family Poaceae; genus Hordeum; species Hordeum marinum. The sequence goes on along the minus strand of CM039676.1, from coordinate 375,632,777 downwards.
AGACAATTTTGGGGCAACAAGAGAAACTCAAGGCCCAACTTCTCCAAGAACAACTCAAATGGGTTAAAGGGAAAGCAACGTGTGAGAACTTGCTATAACTGTGGTAATGTAAGTCACTTTGTGGTGGATTGTCCATATGAGAAGAGGGAAGACAATGGTGGCAAGCTTATTCGCAAAGATAAAGCCAAGTCTTTCCCCAACAAAACCAACTTTATCAAGAAGGCTCCTCACAAAGTATTGGTGGCTCAAGAATAGTAAGCCTCAGATGATGATGTTGATGACGAAGACACAAGAGGTGAAGGAATGGCAATGGCATCCGTGGCAATTGCCTCTTCTACCCTGACAAAGGTGTCACTCTTTGACGCCCCCAATGAGAACATCGTCGCGAGGTGCCTCATTGCTAAAGGTATCATTTCTTCCAACGTCATAACCTCAAATATTAAGACTTCCATTTCTTCCACTTCATCCTTAGATTGTGTGGATGAACTTGAGGAGGGGAAAGAGGATAAAAATGAGTTTGACAAATTCATGTGTAAACTCAAGCGAGAGTCCAAGAAGCACTTCTTTGCTCTCTTGGAACAACTTGGTGAGGCCCATGACACTATTGAGTCTCAAGAAGAGTGTCTTGAGGAACTGAGAGGTCATAGTCGTGATTATGCCGACGAGATAGCGGATCTATCTATTGCTCTTGAGGAAGAGCAAGGTCTTCGTATGACTCTTGAAGAGTCACAAAATGTTGACCTTACTAAATTACGTAAAGATTATGACCAAGCTATTCTTATTAACCGTGCTCTCAAGTCTGAGAAGGTTGCACTTGGGGTGGATCATGATCGTCTCAAAGTTGAGCTTGACACACTTGTCAATGCTCACAAGGCATTGACGTGTGCTCATGCCTCTCTTAAGGAGTCGCATGGTCAACTCCAAGTGAAACTCACTAAGGAAATTTCCACATGTCCTCCTTTTGTTCTAATTGATAATGCATCTGCTACTAACCCATGTTGTGAGCATGCACACCTTGTGGAGGAAAATGCCAAGCTAAAAGAGCAGCTTAAAAGGGTTTGGTGACGTGTATCCAAGGTGAGAAGACACTCAATGACCTTCTGAGTACTCAGAAGGAAGTTGTGGCAAAAGAAGGAGTGGGGTTTGTACCCAAAACTAGTGAGAAGAAGAAGGTAAACACCAAGGAAGTTCCATCGCTCAAGCGAACCTTTGTAAGAGCTAGAGAAGGTCCTCATGAGAAGAAGAAAGATCGAGTTATGTTGGAGAATGCCAAGAAGGGCAAGAACAAGAACATCCAACCCAACAAGACCGGCGACTTTAACCCCTCTTATGTTTTATGCCGTGCTAGTGATGGGCATGTTTATCCCAAATATGTTGGTTCTTCTTATGAGTACATTGAATTGTGTATTCGAGTTCCTAAGACCCTTGTTGCTAACATGAAAGGACCCATTAAAGAACGGGTACCTAAAGCCAAATATTGATCTCTTGTAGGGGTTTGCTTCCGGAGGAACATCATGGTTGCTCGATAGTGGAGCGACAAATCATATGACCGGAAGCAAGGACTTGGTGGTGGACGTTCATCCTGACACATCTATGCCCACCCAAGTATCATTTGGTGATGATGCAATTTCAGAGGTATTGAGTCTTGGCAAGGTGGTAATCTCTCCTGAACTCACCATAGAGAAGGTCATGCTTGTTGAGACCCTCGCATACAATTTACTTTTAGTTCATCAACTTGCAACCATGGGTTTTAGTACCTTCTTTGGTATTGACTCTGTGACCCTTTTTTTGAGAAAGACTCTTAAAGTAGCTTTTGTTGGGCATGTCGAGAACGGTCTCTATGTGGTGAACTTCTCAGAGCAACCCACTAAGACCGCGACTTGCTTAATGCCTAAAGTTGATGTGGGATGGCTCTGGCATCGCCGGCTAGCCCATGTTAATATGAGATCTTTGCAAAGTCTCCTCAAAGGGGATCACATCCTTGGACTAACAAATGTGAGTTTTGCCAAAGATCGTGCTTACAGTGCTTGTATCGAAGGAAAGCTACATGAGAAGGCTCAGCGTCCAACCACTACAATATACTCTAAGAGGACCTTAGAGCTCCTTCACATGGATCTCTTCGGTCCTCCATCATTTGACAGTCTTGGTGGAAGAAAATATTGCTTGGTGATTGTGGATGATTACTTGAGATATACTTGGGATTATTTCTTCAAGAAGAAGAGTGAGACCCAACACACCACCATCGACTTTGCAAATGAAGTCCAACACCAACATGATGCAAAGATTTTGATGATTAGAAGTGACAATAGCACTGAGTTCAAGAATTACAACCTAAATGAGTTTCTCAGTGATGAAGGGATAAAGCACCAATATTCCACACCTTACACCCCTCAACAAAACGGTGTTGCTGAGAGGAAGAACTGGACGTTAATTAATGCGGCAAGAACCATGATGGCGGAGTTTAAATCTCCGTACAACTTTTGGGCCGAAGCCATCAACACAGCGTGCCATGCATCTAATCATCTCTATCTTCGCAAAGGTTTGAACAAGACTCCTTATGAGATTCTTACCGGGAACAAGCCCAACCTCACATACTTCCGGGCGTTCGGTTGTAAGTGTTTCGTTCTCAAGAAAGGTGCTCGTTTGTCTAAATTTGAATCTAGAGCCCATGAGGGCATATTTGTTCGTTATGCTGCCAACTCTCATGCTTACCGTGTCCTCAACAAGTCCACGGGACTCATTAAGGAGACGAGTAACATAGAGTTTGATGAAAATAATGGATCCCAAGTGGAGCAAAGTGGTATTTGTGATGTAGGTGATGAAATTCCTCCCCAAGCCATAAGAAGAATGGGTGTGGGATACTTCCTACCCGTTGAGGAACCCCTTGTGGCTGAAGGAGAATGACAATGTTCCACTCAAGTGGAACCATCACCGATGCAAGACCCACACGTTTCGAAGAACAAACTGAAGGTCCTCTACCACATGAACAAGATCAAGGGCAAGATCAATCCACTGATGATGGTGTCTCACCAAGTGATGCCCAAGATCAAGTTTTTGTCTCTGAGCAATCTCAAGATCAAGATATTCTTCAAGATCAAGAGCAAGCTCAAGAAGGCGCTCAAGATCATCAAGATGATGACTCACAGAATGTAGTCTCTCAACCGTCCATGGAAGAAATCTTAGAGAGACAAGCCGCCAAGAAAGCCGCCAAGCTCAAAGTTAGACAACATCTGTTGGAGAACGTCTATGGTGACTTGCAAAAAGGCGTAACCACTCATAAACAATTAACAAACTTTTGTGAACATCACGTGTTTGTTTCTTGCATTGAGCCCCTTATGGTTTAAGATGCGCTCGAGGATATGGAGTGGGTTGAAGCTATGCGCGATGAACTCAACAACTTCGAGCGCAACCAAGTATGGCGACTGGTGCAAAGACCAAAGGAGAATCACAATGTCATTGGAACGAAATGGATCTTCAAAAACAAGCAAGATGCGAACGGTATTTCCATTCGCGACAAGGCAAGATTGGTGGCACAAGGATACTCCCAAGTCGAGGGTATCGACTATGGTGAAACTTTTGCTCCTGTTGCTCGCCTTGAATCTATTCACATGTTGCTTGCATATGCCTCTCATCCTAATTTTAAATTATATCAAATGGATGTCAAGAGTGCTTTTCTTAATGGCCCTCTTAAGGAGTTGGTATATGTCAAGCAACCCCTCGGGTTCGAGGATCCCAAGTTCCCCAATCATGTATACGTTCTCGATAAGGCTCTCTATGGCCTTAAACAAGCCCCACGTGCGTGGTATGAGCACCTTACCGAGATGTTGCAAGACCGTGGGTTTGAAATTGGGAAAACGACCCTGCTCTTTTTACAAAGAGGGTCAACGGGAACTTGTTCATATGCCAACTATATGTTGATGATATTATTTTTGGTTCTCCTAACAAATCTTTCAATGAAGAGTTTGCCACTTTGATGACAAACAAGTTTGAGATGTCCATGATGGGAGAGTTGAAGTTCTTCCTTGGTTTCAAAGTCAAGCAACAAAGTCAAGGTACCTTCATCAATCAAGCCAAAAACACTCAAGACATGCTCAAGAGGTTCAAGATGGATGAGCTCAATCCTCCCAAGGCCAGCACTCTGATGCCACTCAAATGCCATCTTGATAGCGATCCCAATGGTAAAGCGGTGGATCAAAAGGTATATCGCTCCATGATTGGATCCTTGCTTTACCTTTGTGCATCTAGACCAGATATCATGTTAAGTGTGGGTATTTGTGCACGATTTCAATCCACACCTAAGGAGAGTCACCATGTGGCTGTCAAGCGAATCTTTCGATATTTGGCTCATACCCCAAACTTTGGCTTATGGTATCCCAAGGGGGCTTCGTTTCATCTCGTTGGATATACTGACTCGGATTGGGCGGGAGACCGTGTGGATAGAAAGTCCACTTCCGGAGGCTACCAATTCCTTGGTCGGTCTTTGGTAAGTTGGTCTTCAAAGAAACAAAATTGTGTTTCTCTCTCATCCATCGAGGTCGAGTATGTAGCTGCTGCCAGTTGTTGTGCTCGGATTCTATGGATGAGGCAAACTTTAAAGGATTACGGTGTCATTTGTGACTAAGTGCCTCTTTACTGTGATAATGAAAGTGCCATTATGATCTCCAGCAACCCAGTTCAACATTGCAAGACGAAGCATATTGATATTCGTCATCACTTTCTTCGGGAACACATCAAGCATGGAGACATCAATCTTATTCATCTCAGCACTAACGAACAACTTACAGATATTTTTACGAAGTCATTAGATGAAGCAAGATTTCGCGTGTTAAGGCATGAGATAAATATCATTGATTCGAGCCATGTGGATTGACTTAGTGCACACTTCCCCACACTCATCGTTATGTCTTGTCTAGGTGTAGGCATGGATTTAGGGGGAGTCTAGTTCTCTCAATGAACTATCCCTCCTCCTATTATGCATAAACTAATCAAAGTCTTTCACACATGGCATTTTTTATGGTTACTGTGCTTCAAACGACGAGTCTTGGTCATGGGCCCAAGGATAATTCTTCGCGGTGCCATACCATCTGACTCAAACATAGGTGGCTCTAGGGCCACCGTGCTCTCTTCATGTGAAGTAGAGGCTCACTGTTTGGTCCTATTTTATCCTCTCTTCTCTGATGGACTATGCTCGTGTTTTTGTCTTGCATCGTAGTTTATCTTGTCTCTTATTTTCGTGTGGAAATATCTCTCTCTCATTTTGTTTTTTCGATTTTCTGCACTGAGAGGGCATCATGGTACTACCGTGGGGGACCACGGTACTACCGCTTGGAGCAGTACTACCGCTTACCGCGCGGAAGTAAAAAATTACTTCCGCTTGTTGAGCGGTACTACTGCGATGATCGCGGTACTACCGTAACAACGAGTGCGCGTGGGGGTTAAGAGCCGACAGGGGGGTTTCCCATCTTTCCCATACCCCATTTTCTCTCTTACCCTCACGTCTCTCTCTACTCCTCTCAACCGGCGCCGGAGCACCTCGCCGGATCTCCGTCTCCGACCATCCTCTTCTTATTTGCTCCGGTGGGATCGTTCCCCACCTCGTCCTCTTGCAATGAACCCCGATATTTCCCCGATTCCTTCTTGTTTTGCTTCTCTATTTTTGAATCTAGGTTTTTGGGGAAATATGAGATGGTCCAGATTTGTTTGATCCAATCTATGCATGAGGAGAGGTTTTGAGGGTGTTATTGCAGTAGAAGTGCGTATTGATAGGATAAAACGGGATAATTTTCGATCTACGGGAGTACCAATACGATCTGTGGAACTGTGTTCATGCGAATTCCGCCCCGTGCGGTACTACCGCTTGTCGGGCAGAAGTAAAATTTTACTTCCGTTGACGCCACGGTACTACCGCGTTGTGGGCAGTAGTAATTTTTTACTTCCGCTTGCTGGGCGGTAGTAAAATCTTACTACCGCTCCAGCCACGCTACTACCGCTCCCAACATTACTACTGCGTCTGTAGTGGTAGTAATTTTTTACTTCCGCTGACTGGGCGGTAGTAACACTTTACTTCCGCTCCAGCCACGGTACTACCGCTCCTAGCGGTACTACCGTGTCTGGAGCGGTAGTAAATTTTTACTTCCGCAAGAAGTGCTGGTACTACCGCTCGATCCACAACTACCTCGTTTTGTCCTGTCTCTTCTCCCTTCTACATGGTTTTCGTGTCTGCTTTCGTCCTTGCCTTACTTTTTCCATTTGTCCATTGTGTTTGCGTTGTGTGCCATAGGTGGTGGCTCTGGTTCCAGCTCTGCTCCAAGACGCTCCAATCCGTCTCGTGACACAAGCTCCAAGCGTCTTCGCAATCCCGATGCTCCTGAGGGATCCAATGATCCACCCTGCAATTTCAAGAGGACCGCATCCAAGCTCAAGCCACCAGTTGAGAACTATGAGGTCATGCCCCAAGCTGAGTTTCTGGCTCGACGGTTGATCGATCCCTATGTCAAGCCAAGGGAAGTTTCCAGGGCCAATGAGTTGTTCTGGACCAAGCAGCAGTATCTTATACACATTGATGTGATCAAGGGAAAGAAAAATCTCTATGTTCCTGTCCAATACATTGATCTAGAACACATGACGAAGCATCTGACATACTGCGGTGAGGTTCTGGAGTTGGTGCAGCAGTTTGCTATTGCAGACATCATCCCATTCCACCTTGACTTTGATCTCGAGATAGTGGGCCAGTTCTTTGCCTCTGTCCACTTTCACTCTGATGAGCCACGCACCATGACCTGGATGACCCATGGCGAGTGACTGTGTGCCACCTGGAAGGACTTCATGGATTTGCTGCATGTTCCTGATTCCGGGCTTGATGTGCCAATTGGACTGCGCCCTCACGGCAACCCTCAGCCAGCACGTAAGGAGAAGCTCGTGCCTTTCTACATTTTGAAGACTTTACGATCTGGTGAGCAAAGTCCTATGCTCAACCCATTCCTTGATGTCATGCACCGGATCTTATGCAACACTCTGTTTCCTTGCATGAGAGACAAAGACAAGGTTCACTCCTATCTGGTGGATATGTTGCTGCTATATGAGAAAGGAAGAAATGAAGAACTTGGCATCCTAGATGTGTCTCACATTATGTGGACTGAGCTTCGCACTGCTGTGTTTCATCATAAGGTCCCCATTTATGGAACCTACTTGTTCCACCTAATTCGTGCTACTTGGGACAAGACCTTTCCAGGTCAGGACATGTCGGAGCACTTGTTTCTTCATGAGCCCATCCGTTTGCGTATGAAGGACAAGTGGGCCAACACCGCCACTAAGCCAACTTCTGCTCGTATGGAGGTTGATGAGGATGAGATCGAAGAGGAGGAATATAACAGTTCTGAGTCCTATGTGCCACCGTCTTCTTAGCCATCTTGGGCCAAGAAGCTCTCTCACAAGATGGGGACATTCTTCTGCATGTAGGCCAAGGGCCAGTATCAGGCTCACGTTGCTCCAAAGGAGAGTCGTAGTGTGACAAGCGTATCCTGAGGAGGCTTGGCGAGACCATCTCAAGTGGGTCTGAGAAGGACATCACTCCTGAGGCCACTTGGATGGCGAAGCAGCAGTTCTAGTGGGTTGATTCAGATGCGGAGTCCATCCCAGACGCTTCAGAGGAGGAGTCGGATGCCTGATCTTTCTGCATGGGAGCTACCACCTATGTGTTAGGTGTCATCTCTGCCTTTTTGGCATCTCGATGCCAAATGGGGGGAGAGTGTAGGATTTGCGAGTATTTGCGCTTCGTCGTCTCTTTCGTTGTCTCTTTGGTTTTGTTGAACTTTGGGTTATATCGTGTGTGCGTGTGTGTCTTGGAGACTTCCTCTATCATATGGTGTGAGACATATGCTATCTCTACTACCTTATTATTGTCTAGTATGATTCGTAGCTTGTGAGTCTGTCTATTTCGTACCCTTATCTTAATGCTCACATGCTATGCCTAGTTTCCATACTTAGTTGTCGGGACCCCGATCGTAAGTCATATGAATCCAGGCTGTAACATATCACATCACTTTGCGGCCTCACGCACGGTAAGCTTCACGGATGCAGCCTTACCTTAGCCGGGAGCGTTTGTGACTTTTGGCTCACGTATGTGAACATGTCGCTGGCAATCAAACAACAAAGAACCCGGGCCGACATGACTAGTCATAGAGCCCAAGTGGCACATCCGTATGGAAACAGGCATACGTAACCCAGCAATGTAGGTGTCGGCCTCAAGCATGTGTAGACGAGTCATAGAAAGCTACAAGGACTCCATTACGTCGCAAGACACGAATGCCATCACTGTACGTAGACGAGTCATAGCAGGCTACACGGACTCCATTACACTACGAGACATTTCCCCGAAGGGACAAACACAGCAGCAAAGAAGGATACATGTCGGTCAATCAATGTGTCTGGAGCAGTAGCAAGCTACCATGGCTCGATGGAAGCACAAATAGGAAGTTTCCCGTAAAGAGTACTACTAACGGCACACGACTAAGTGTCGGATCCCATACATACTGTTGCACGTCACACGTACGCACGACATGCCCGATATGCATAGATACAACCATGGCATCACAACATAACCATACAACAACATGCCTTTTATTTAAGAGGCTCAGACGATCCTCGCATAATATGTTCTTATAGATAGGGGTCACATGACCTGACACTCAAGTCATACACACATGTTCATACAAACCAAGCAGAAGCTTAAAGCTATCTGAGTACAAACAGATGAAAGGATAAAAAGGCACATGGCCTAACTATCTACAGCCAGCCACAGGGTAAAAGTCGTAGCTGGGACACCAGCTATTCGGCATCGTCAACATCTAGAAAGAACCCACCTAATGGGTCCTGGGTCTCATCTGCAACATTTATTAAGCAAACGTGAGTACAAACGTACTTAGCAAGTCTTCAAAGCAGACCTAGTCTATTCATGCTCATGTATCAACAAAGAGGGAGGTGGAGTTTATGCAGCAATGCCAGCATTGATTCATGGCTATCCTACACTACTCAGTTTTTAACTCTTTGCTATAATTTTAGATATCGCACACGAGTCCACTAACTCCACGACAATACACCACCATGGATTCACTTCCCTCTTCCGGGACAGTGCCATCCACGGTACTCACACTTGTCTTGATATTTTTATGAGTATCCATTTGATTATCTATGAACAGCGTAAGTTTTCCAAGTAGTCCATATCCGAGGACGCGGCTATTCGAATAGTTTCATACCCTGCAGGGGTGTACTTCTTCACACACGCTCTTGCCACTTATCGCTGTGTGCTCATAAAACCATGCACCTCGGCAACCTTCAAGCGGATGCCCAGCGAGGGAGTCGGCCACGACCGTCAATCACATAAGACCTCTAGTCCAGGCTATCACCTATTTGAGACTGAACCCGCACGGAAGTTCGGCCGAAGTTTCCGCTATGGCCCCAAATGATGTGTGCAGGTTCCCAAGCCCACCATTCGGGTGACCCTTGGTACACTGTGCCACTGCCTACCGCGTCGTAACCCACCCCTAGGGTCAGCGCTACGCACGGCCTCCAGCGTGTTATAAACACCAGAAACTACTTGCAACTCCTAGACTAAGGGCTAAGCGACTGATAAGTCGAGAGGGTCAATTAAGTATCCCAACATATGGTAGTAACTGGTCTTGGATCACAAACACGGAACTCGGTTCCTAAGAATGGTCCCAATGAGACAACCCGCTATGTACTCCTACATAGCCTCCAATCGCTACCTTTACCAAATCGGGTTCATCATAAGATCATCACATCAGAACAACATTGTTTCACTCAGTTCATCACCTAGATGAATCAGAACTGGCACAACTCTAAGCATAGCAAGCATAGCAGGCAAAGTATGCTAAGCACATCATGGCACAAGCATCTACCAGGTATGCTAGGTTGCAAGGTGTAGCTATTTACTGTGACAATGATAGGTCATGCAGCAGATTAGGATCATCTACCGTGTATAACTGACATGTGATCGATTGTCCTAATGCAATAAACAAGAGCAGGAGCGAGAGAGTGGGATATTATCGGAATGATCAAAGGGGTTTGTTGCCTTGCTGGGTAGCGGGAAGGTTCTCTCCTTCGTTGGGATACTCGGGGGTATCCTCAGAAGCAGGGCCTACCACAATGCAGATAAGAAACAATCAATACACGCAAGTGCAACAATATGATGCATGATCATGGCATGATAGCATGTATGGATGAGCTAATGCAGCTAGTGATCATGTTAATTTGAAATGAGTTTGGATATAGGTTCAAAATCGTTCTTCATTTCAAATTCCATATACTAACCTATTAGTAAATGTCAATTTTCACCTATTTAGATTGATGTAACATGCATGACAATAACACCATTGGATTCATTGGATTTTTCTGATAAATTTTCATATATAAATTATTTTCATCTGATTTACAGATTAATTTATATGAATTTTTGAAGTTTTGAATAATATCTGGAATTATTTAAATTCAGATAAATCATTACTACATCAGCATGGCATCACTATGACGTCAGCTGGTCAGCTGACCCGGCCAGAGTCAAACCTGACATGTGGGGACCACATGTTAGTGGCTCAATCACCTAACTTAATAATTAAAACTAATCCTAACTAGTTAACAGAACTGGGCCCACTGGTGAGTGACTAATTAAGTTACTTAATTTGATTAATTAATTCACTAATTGAATTTGACTAATAGGGCCCGGCCCCACCAGCCAGTGACCCACGGGTCAAACCCCGTGGTAAACTCTGGCAAGACCCACCGGCGTTGAGCCGCCGGTGGCTCTAGAGACGGTGGAGGGTTCGGGATCCCTCCTCCGGTGACCAAAAGGGCGGCGGAGGGCACCAAACGGAACTATGCTCACGCGCGCGTCCATCCCGACACCTCCCAGGAGCTGAGATGGTCGGAATCGACATCGGCGGCAAGCTTGGCGGCTACCGGAGCTCGGGCGAGCACGGTTCCGTCAAACCAGGGCGCAACACGACCTCTACTTGGCACCTACGGCCTCGATGCAACCTCACGAACACGACGGTGGCCTCTGATGGACCAGCTGGTCACCAGAACATGGCCGGCGTCGAGCTCGAGCGCTGGGGCACTTTGGACCTCGATGGAATCCGGCGCTAGAGCACACAAACGAAGGGGGAAAGAGGGGGAAAAGGTACAGGGGCTCACGGCGGTTGCAAAGACGTCGAGAGCGAGCTCGGGGAGGGCCTGGAGCAGCGGCGAGCTTCACTTGCTTGCCGGCGGCCGGAGGTTGAAGACGACGGCGATGACGGAGATGGGGAGCTCCCGGTGATGCACGGCTCGACGAGAAGGAAGAGGGGATCTAGGCGGAGCCTTTGGTGGGCTCAGAAGGGCACGGGGGCGGCTAAAACGGCGGCGTGCAACTCGGCCATGGCGGAGCAGAGGAGGGGAGAAATAGAGGCGGGCGAGAGAGAGAGAGAGAGAGGGAGTGATGAGGACGGCTCTCGGAGCTTATCCCCGTCGCGCTGGCGAGGGGGAAGCAGGCAGGCAGCTGCCAGCATGGAGGCACGGCAGCGCGCCTACGCCGGCCACACGCCCATCCTCCTGGGCGCCAGGAGGACGATGACCTCCCTGGGCCAGGTGGGCCGGCCTGGCCTGGGCTTCTTTCTTCTTTTTCTTTTATATTTCTCTCTGTTTTCATTTTCTGACATTTGTTTATTTCTTTTGTAGGTACAAATGACTTTATAAAATATCCCATATATTTCCTATAATGGAGTTTGAATATTTCAAACTTGTCTAAAAAGTTTTAGGATATTTTGAAAATAGAAATAATGATAGTGCTTTATTTATCATTTTCAGGAGCTTTATCATTTATTTTTGAATTGCTTTGATTGTTCAGATAACTAAAATGATCCCTGTTATAACCATGTCCAATTTTATTAGACATAGGGAACATATTTAAAGGACATTTTGGATTTGTTGAAATTTCACCAACATTGAATTGTTTTAATTCAATGTGAGCTTGGGGTTTCTTTTAGTTCCCATTTCATGTAGATGCAAAAATTAAACATGATGCAAGCACAAGCTATTCCTAAGACATCTAGCTAGGGATGTGACAACTCACCCCCACTCAAAAGAATCTCGTCCCGAGATTTTGAAGTCGTTGGGAAGAGCACGGGGTACTCTAGTCGAAGATGATCTTATCTTTCCCATGTGGCCTCCTTTTTAGAATGGTGTGACCACTGAACCTTGAGAAACTTGATGTTCCGATGCCGAGTGGTACGCTCAGCTTGATCAAGAATACGAATAGGGTATTCTCGATATGTAAGGTTATCTTGGAGATCAAGCGCTTCGTGGTCTACCTCACGGATAGGGTCCGAGAAGCAACGCTTGAGTTGCAAAACATGGAAGACATCATGAACCTTGGAAAGATGCGGTGGAAGTTCCAATTGGTAGGCAACCTCTCCTCGTTTAGCAAGAATGCAAAAGGGTCCAATGTAACGAGGAGCCAACTTGCCCTTGATACCGAATCGATGGGTACCCTTCAGGTGTAACCCGAAGGTAAGCCTTCTTGTCAGCTTCATAGGTCACAGCCTTATGATGGCGATCATATTGGCTCTTTTGACTAGATTGGGCTGTTTTCAACTTTTCACGAATAATGCGAACTTGCTCCTCTGCATCCTAGATCATATCCGGCCCAAAGAGTTGCCTCTCTCTGGTTTCCGACCAGTTAAGAGGTGTTCGACACCTTCGTCCATAGAGAACTTCAAAAGGGGCTTTGCCCAAGCTTGATTGATAACTATTGTTATAAGCAAATTCGACAAATGGAAGACATTTCTCCCAGTTCATACCGAAGGATATAATAGAAGCTCGGAGCATGTCTTCGAGGATTTGATTGACTCGCTCAACTTGACCACTTGATTGCGGGTGGAAAGCAGTGCTAAAGGATAGATGAGTCCCCATAGCGGTTTGAAAACTTTCCCAGAATCGGGAAGTAAAGATACTTCCGCAGTCTGAGTTAATCTCCAAAGGAACACCATGAAGAGAAACTATCTGAGAGACATATAACTCTGCTAGCTGGCTAGTAGTTATGCTCTCCCGAACAGGAAGAAAATGAGCCACTTTGGAAAGACAGTCAATGGCCATAAAGATAGCATTATTCCCTCTCTTGGTCTTGGGAAATCCGGTAATGAAATCCATACCGACTTTATCCCATTTCCATTCAGGAATAGCTAAAGGTTGAAGGGTGCCAGCAGGCCTTTGATGTTCTGCTTTCACGCGACAACAAACGTCGCAGTTAGCAACGAACTGGGCAATTTCTCTCTTCATCCTAGTCCACCAGAACCTCTGGCGTAGGTCCTGATACATCTTGGTACTACCCGAATGAATTGAGAAAGGAGAATCATGAGCCTCCTTAAGGATCAGCTGTCTTAAGCGTGTGCTCTTGGGAACCACCAACCGGTTCTGGAAGAACACAATACCTTCATCGTCCTTGGAGAAATCTTTAGCGTTTCTGCTAGCAATAGTCTCCTTGATCCGGGATATACCCTTATCATATTTCTGGACAACTACTATTTGATCCTTAAGATTAGGTTTCGCCACCAAGTTGGATAGGAATCCTTGAGGAACAATATGGATGTTTAACTTCCGGAATTCCTCATGGACAAGTGGTTGACCTTGTTATAACATCAGGTTGTTACAATAAGACTTACGACTTAGTGCATCAGCCATGACATTGGCTTTCCTCGGGGTGTAAGTTATCCCTAGGTCGTAATTTGTAATCAACTCAACCCACCATCTTTGCCTGATATTCAAATCCGGTTGGGTGAAAATATATTTCAGACTTTGGTGATCAGTGTAAATTTCGCAACGATTACCCAAAAGGTAATGTTGCCATGTTTTCACTACAGCTGCAAGCTCAAGATCATGTGTTGGATAATTATCCTCATGTGGATGCAACTGTCAAGAATCGTATGCAATCACATGACGATCTTGCATGAGAATGCAACCTAATCCTTGTTGCGAGGCGTCGCAATAGATAACAAAGTCCTTAGAGAAATCAGGTGGCACCAGAACGGGAGCAGAGGTCAGTCGTCTTCTCAACTCCTGGAAACTGTGCTTGTATTGTGGGGTCCACACGAACTTTTTATCTTTCTTGAGGAGTTCAGTCAGAGGTTTCGTAACCTTGGAGAAATTCTCGACAAAGCGGCGACAATAGCTCGCTAAGCCAAGGAAACTCCGAACTTGCTTAACCGATTCAGGTTGAGTCCAATCAAGGACGGCCTGAACTCTCTCGGGATTGACAGCAATACCTTTACCAGATATCACGTGGCCTAGATAGGTCACTTCTGGCAACCAAAAAAATTCACACTTGGAGAATTTGGCGTACAGACAGTGCTCTCGAAGTTTCATCAATACTAGCCTTAGATGCTCGGCATGTTCTTGTTCGTTCCTCGAGTAGATGAGTATATCATCGAGGTAAACCACGACGAATTTATCTAAATACTCCATGAAGATCGAATTCATTAAACGAGAGAAGGTGGCTGGGGCATTGGTTAAACCGAAGGACATGACGGTGTACTCGTATTGGCCATAACGAGTAACAAAAGCCGTTTTTGGAATGTCCCCGTTTCTAATTCTGATTTGATGGTATCCCAACCTCAAATCCATTTTGGAAAAGACAAAGGATCCAGCGAGTTGATCATACAAATCGTTGATCCTGCGGAGCGGATACTTGTTCTTAATGGTGGCCAGATTCACTGGCCGATAATCCACAACCATCCGATCCGATCGATCCTTCTTCTTGATGAAGAGGATGGGACAAGCCCAAGGAGAAGAACTAGGATGGATGAAACCTTTCTTCAAAGCCTCATTGAGTTGGATCTTAAGTTCGGCTAGTTCTAAGGGTGCCATCTTATAGGGTCTTCTGGCTATTGGGACAGTCCCTGGGATGAGCTCTATCACAAACTCAACATCTTTGATAGGGGGAATTCCTGGCAGTTCTTCTGGAAAGACATCCGGAAAGTCACGGACTACGGGAATATCTTCTATCTCTGGAAGAGGGCTAGCATTGAGGGAATAGAGTTGGCGCTTGGTTGTTCGGGTGGAGACATTAACTATCTCACCCGATGGATGTGTAAGTTGGACATTCCTAGTGTGAGTATCAATCTTAGCATAGTGGGCTTTCATCCAATCCATGCCTAGAATGATATTGATGTCCGAAGACTTGAGGGCTATCAAAGATGCTAGGAAGACTAGCCTATCCACCAGAATCTCATTATCATGGCTCACTCTAGAAGTTTGCCATTTTGAACCAGGAGTCTGAACTACTAAAGGAGTAGGCATATTACAAAAAGACATGTTATGCAACTGTGCATAACTTTCTGAGATGAAGGAATGAGATGCCCCAGTATCAAATAGAACAGATGCTGGATGACTATTGACAAGGAGCGTACCTAGGATAACATCAGGATCCTCAAGAGCTTCCTCAGCGGAGACATAGTTCACTCGACCACGAGCAGGAGCTGGCTTCATATAGAAGGCTTTTCCTGGATTCCCACGTCCAGCGGGCTTAGCATTGTTCTAAGGACACTCACGAGAGTAGTGTCCTGGTTCTCCACATTTATAGCAAACCACGGTGGCACGGGGTGCAACATTTGCAGGCGGACCTCCAAATGGCCTGGCTAGAGGGTTGGGCTGAGCTGGGCGAGGCGCCTGGAAGGATGGCCTCGCGGTGTATCTTGGCGGCAGGGCTGCGTTGGGCACCCAGACCCGGCGTTTGTTGGGGCCCGAGCCAGATGCGGGGCTGAAGTCGCGGTTGTGCTTTCTCATGGCCTCATAGTCAGTCTGTCCAGACTTGGCATTGATAGCCTTGTTGACAAGAGCCTGGAAGGAGGTCCACTCATGCAGGCGCAAGTCTCGGCGGAGCTTAGGGTTAAGTCCCTTGCAGAACCTAGCCTGCTTCTTGGCATCAGTAGAAACTTCCTTCGGAGCATAGCGAGCTAGATTGCCGAACTCACGGCTATAGGCATCCACTGACAGTCTGCCCTGGGTGAAGGCACAAAATTCCTCTCTCTTACGATCCATCAGCCCTTTCGGGATGTGATGGGTATGAAATGTTGCACTGAATTCTGTCCAAGTTGGTGCGGGGCCTGCGGGACGCATGGCTTCAAATTTTTCCCACCACAGATTGGCGGGTCCTTCTAGAAAGTAAGTTGCAAAGGTCACCTTGTTGGCCTCAGACACAATGGCAGCCCGGATCTTTTGGTACATGCTAGTCAGCCAGTCATCCATGTTGAGTGGGTCGACCGAATGATGAAACTTGGGTGGGCACAGTCTAATGAAATCATCGAGTGATACACCATCATTGAGATCATTGTGGGGAGCACGTGCTTTGTTCTGCTCAATTCGCTCCAATAGCCTGTTGGTCTCTCTCTTGTTCCTTTCGGCTTCAATCATTACTTCTGCCAAAGAAGGCGCATGTGGCAGTTCCTCTTGCCTTGGATGGCTTCCCTCGCCCTGCTCAGGGGCAGGCACGGGATTATTCCTAGTTGCCACCATCCTGGGGAAACAAATCCACAGCTTAATCATAGAGGACAACAACTCTAAGACATGAGATAAGGAATGTATTGGACGACATGGCATGCAGGGTAAACACCCAAACGACATGGTAATAACAACTGCCATAAGAACACCATGATTCATACACACCATGACATAGTTCAGTACAAGCCCAGGCTGAAAACAAGCTACAGAGAGATGACACAACTCATCGGAGGCATTACAAGCTTCCTATACATTATCTATCTACACCTCCGGAACTCAACTCTCAACCTCATCATATCCCACAAGACACGCAGGACTGTGGCGATACGATTACCATCATACTAGTACTAACACCCACGTACTCAAGCATCGCCATAGAATGCCTCATACAGGTTACCCCCGTGACCCGGCAGCTGAACCTGAGGATCTGGAAACACTCTAGCATGTGATCCCTGGGAACCGTAAAGACACGGATGTGGCCTTGGTCCCCTTGTTGGTGGCAACAGCGGTCCTCGAAGAGGGGTGATGCCTCCAACATCGGGCCAGTCTATGTGTGCTGGCAGATGAGTCCATGATGGGGTCAGCATCTCCAAATCTCCATAGCATGTATGCACGACAGGTGCCAACTGCGTCAGGGCTGTCCAAAGACGTGCACGGGTGGCATAAAGCTCCATGCGAAGGGCACGTGCATCACGATCCCTGTTCTCCAACATCTGAGCAGTCACCTGCAGCCTAGGATCCTCATGGGAATGATCATAGTAGGCTGCGCTAAGATAACCATCCTCTCCTCCCATAGAAGCAGGAACATAACAAAACTCTGTGTTCTGAAGAAGACCATGGTGAAACCTCATGATAGTCAGCATGGTGTCGGCGGCCTCCTGAACTGCCATATCTATGGTGACACCTAAACCATAAGTCTAGTGAAGCGGCTCTGCAGCTCCAGGGTATGAAGGATAAATCTTGACGGTACACAGATACTGACTCTAGTTGAAATCTCGATACTGTTCCTCCACTGTGTACTCTGGGTACCAACGGTATCCAGCCTCCATCATAACTCTAACCAACATGGTCGTGTGACCCGGTACATCGATGCACCCGGTCAGACGGACCACCTGACGGGAGGGACGAAGGGGCATCTGAAACAGAAAATGATGCAAAGACATTAGAGACTCTAGCAGAAGTTGGACAGCATAACGGTTGTAATTGCTCAAAAAGGATTTTGAGACAACTGCAATAGATTGGAAAAGCATAACCACCCGACTTTCTAGACTCAAATCTCTTCTCCATCTGTTTGTCACACCAACAATACTTGAGTAACTACATTCACTTGCAAACAAGCTAGCTAGTGGTCCATGGTTAGTAACTCGGCATCCTAAGCAATAGATGAATAGCCTAGTTCTTATCCCCATAGAAAAGGTGAGAATGACTCAGAACAGAATAACTTGGGAAGAGGAGTAAAAAGAGCCTTACGTTCCCTTCCACAATCAATTCCCCTACTTTTCTATAGTGTTTCTAGACTCAACTTCGACCGGTTTGGCTTGGTAGTCCTACAGTCAGTCAGGCTCTGATACCAACACTGTCGGGACCCCGATCCTAAGTCATATGAATCCAGGCTGTAACATATCACATCACTTTGCGGCCTCACGCACGGTAAGCTCCACGGCTGCAGCCTTACCTTAGCTGGGACCGTTTGTGACTTTTGGCTCACGTATGTGAACATGTCGCTGGCAATCAAACAACAAAGAACCCGAGCGGACATGACTAGTCATAGAGCCCAAGTGGCACATCCGTACGGAAACAGGCATACGTAACCCAGCAATGTAGGTGTCGGCCTCAAGCATGTGTAGACGAGTCATAGAAAGCTACAAGGACTCCATTACGTCGCAAGACACGAATGCCATCACTGTACATAGACGAGTCATAGCAGGCTACACGGACTCCATTACACTACGAGACATTTCCCCGAAGGGACAAACACAGCAGCAAAGAAGGATACATGCCGGTCAATCAATGTGTCCGGAGCAGTAGCAAGCTACCATGGCTCGGTGGAAGCACAAATAGGAAGTTTCCCGTAAAGAGTACTACTAAAGGCACACGACTAAGTGTCGGATCCCATACATACCATTGCACCAGAAACTACTTGCAACTCCTAGACTAAGGGCTAAGCGACTGATAAGTCGAGAGGGTCAATTAAGTATCCCAACATATGGTAGTAACTGGTCTTGGATCACAAACACGGAACTCGGTTCCTAAGAATGGTCGCAATGAGACAACCCGCTATGTACTCCTACATAGCCTCCCATCGCTACCTTTACCAACTCGGGTTCATCATAAGATCATCACATCAGAACAACATTGTTTCACTCAGTTCATCACCTAGATGAAACAAAACTGACACAACTCTAAGCATAGCAAGCATAGCAGGAAAAGTAAGCTAAGCACATCATGGCACAAGCATCTACCAGGTATGTTAGGTTGCAAGGTGTAGCTATTTACTGTGACTATGACAGGTCATGCAGCAGATTAGGATCATCTACCGTGTATAACTGACATGTGATCGATTGTCCTAATGCAATAAACAAGAGCAGGAGCGAGAGAGTGGGATATTATCGGAATGATCAAAGGGGTTGCTTGCCTTGCTGGGTAGCGGGAAGGTTCTCTCCTTCGTTGGGATACTCGGGGGTATCCTCAGAAACAGGGCCTACCGCAATGTAGATAAGAAACAATCAATACACGCAAGTGCAACAATATGATGCATGATCATGGCATGATAGCATGTATGGATGAGCTAATGCAGCTAGTGATCATGTTAATTTGAAATGAGTTTGGATATAGGTTCAAATCGTTCTTCATTTCAAATTCCATATACTAACCTATTAGTAAATGTCAATGTTCACCTATTTAGATTGCTCTAACATGCATGACAATAGCACCATTGGATTCGTTGGTTTTTTCTAATAAATTTTGATTTACAGATTAATTTATATGAATTTTTGAAGTTTTGAATAATTTCTGGAATTATTTAAATTCAAATAAATCATTACTACATCAGCATGGCATCACTATGACGTCAGCTGGTCAGCTGACTCGGCCAGAGTCAAACCTGACATGTGGGGACCACATGTCAGTGGCTCAATGACCTAACTAAATAATTAAAACTAATCCTAACTAGTTAACAGAACTGGGCCCACTGGTCAATGGCTGATTAAGTTAATTAATTTGATTAATTAATTCACTAATTGAATTTGACTAACAGGGCCCGGCCCCACCTGCCAGTGACCCAGGGGTTAAACCCCGTGGTCAACTCCGGCAAGACCCACCGGCATTGAGCCGCCGGTGGCTCCTGAGATAGTGGAGGGGTTCGGGATCCCTCCTCCGGCGACCAAAAGGGCGGCGGAGGGCACCAAACGGAACTATGCTCACAAGCGCGTCCATCCCGACACCTCCCAGGAGCTGAGATGGTCGGAATCGACGCCGGCGGCGAGCTTGGCGGCTACCGGAGCTCGGGCGAGCACGGGCCCGTCGAACTAGGGCGCAACACGACCTCTACTTGGCACCTACGGCCTCTACGCAGCCTCATGAACACGACAGTGGCCTTTGATGGACCAGATGGTCACCGGAACATGGCCGGCGTCGAGCTCGAGCGCCGGGGCACTTCGGACCTCGATGGAATCCGGCACTAGAGCATGAAAACGAAGGGGGAAAGAGGAGGGAAAGGTCCAGGGGCTCACGACGGTTGCAGACACATCGAGAACGGGCTCGGGGAGGGCCTGGAGCAGCAGCGAGCTTCACTTGCTTGCCGGCGGCCGGAGGTTGAAGACGACGGCGATGGCGGCGATGAGGAGCTCCTGGCGATGCACGGCTCGGCGAGAAGGAAGAGGGGATCTAGGCAGAGCCTTTGGTGGGCTCAAAAGGGGGCGGGGGCGGCTAAAACGGCGATGCGCAGCTCGGCCATGGCGGAGCAGAGGAGGGGAGAAAGAGAGGCGGGAGAGAGAGAGAGAGAGGGAGCGATGGGGACAGCTCTGGGAGCTTATCCCCGTCGCGCTGGCGAGGGGGAAGCAGACAGGCAGCTGCCGGCGTGGAGGCATGACAGCGCACGCACGCCGGCCACACGCCCGTCCTCCTGGCCGCCAGGAGGACGATGACCTCCCTGGGCCAGGTGGGTCGGCCTGGCCTGGGCTTCTTTCTTCTTTTTCTTTTATATTTCTCTCTGTTTTCATTTTCTGACATTTGTTTATTTCTTTTGTAGGTACAAATGACTTTATAAAATATCCCATATATTTCCTATAATGGAGTTTGAATATTTCAAACTTGTCTAAAAAGTTTCAGGATATTTTGAAAACATAAATAATGATAATGCTTTAATTATCATTTTGAGGAGCTTTATCATTTATTTTTGGATTGCTTTGATTGTTCAGATAATTAAAATGATCCATGTTATAACCATGTGCAATTTTATCAGACATAGGGAACATTTTTAAAGGGCATTTCAGATTTGTTGAAATTTCACCAACATTGAATTGTTTTAATTCAATGTGAGCTTGGGGTTTCTTTTAGTCCCCATTTCATGTTGATGCAAAAATGAAACATGATGGAAGCACAAGCTATTCCTAAGACATCTAGCTAGGGATGTGACGTTAGTTCTGTTGATTCTCTTGCAAAGATTGCATTGCCCATAAAATATAGGGGGGTGTTGATCCTAGTGTGTGTGCCTTACAGTCCAAAGCATATCTAGAGTATGCACACATCTAGGGGGAGCTCATCTATATTTTTTAGGTCTTGGGTTTGCATATGCTCATTTTATATCCTTATGCGCAAATCCCATATTGTCATCAATCCATCAAAAAGGGGGAGATTGTAAGGGCATATTTCTCCCTAAGTGGTTTTTGTGATTGATGACAATGCCATTGCGGACTAATCGTGTGCATTGAGCATTTTAGATATCTCAGGTCTAGGAACAAGATGATTCAGTGCCCCTTGGAACCTCTCAAAGACGGTTGTTCTCTACATTTCCTTTTGGTGGATTTGAGTCGTAGGAAAGCCGTACTATTAAGAGGGGGTCCGCTTCGGAAAGGTCTGGGTGGAATCAACACGTACACATCTATTCCTTTGCACCACCTTTCCCTCTCTTCAATGGAGCCCCAACTTGTTTTCCTTCACTATGCAAAAGGAAAGCCTGCTGGGTGTTTGTGTTCAGTGGTCTGCGGTAGTACCGCTCAAGTAGTACCACTCGGTGGAGCGGTAGTACCGCTATCTCCTTCCATAGTAGGCGCAGATGTAATTTTTTTACATCCGCCCTACTACGGTAGTACCGTGATTCACGTCTGGTACTACCGTGCCTGACTTTTTCACAGAGTTTCCCTCTGTGGAGGTAGGCACGGAAGTAATTTTTTACTTTCGTGCACCTCCAGTTCCTGCCTCTGCCGACCGTGCGGTAGTACCGCACGGGCTCGCGGTAGTACCTCTCTGGCGGTTCTACCGCTTGTTGTCCTATGCAAACGGCCAGAGCCAGTTACTCCCGCACGAGCGGTAGTACCGCATGAGGCTGTGGTAGTACCGCAAGCCGTCACGATAGTATTGTGGCTGTTGCGGTAGTACTGCGACGCGCGGGGCTAAGGGAGTGGATAACGGTTGGATCTTGTCACCCACTATAAAAGGGAGGTCTTCTTCCCCAAGAAGCTTACCTCTTCCTTCCCAAACTCCATTGTTGCTCCAAGCTCCATTTTAGCCCGATCTCTCTCCCTAGCCAATCAAACTTGTTGATTTCCTAGGGATAGGTTGAGAAGGCCCCGATCTACACTTCCACCAAGAGAAATTTGATTTCCCCCACTAATCCCTTGCAGATCTTGTTACTCCTGGGTGTTTGAGCACCCTAGACGGTTGAGGTCACCTCGGAGCCACATTCCATTGTGGTGAAGCTTTGTGGTGTCATTGGGAGCCTCCAATTCAGTTGTGGAGATTGCCCCGACCTTGTTTGTAAAGGTTCGGTCGCCGCCTTCAAGGGCACCAATAGTGGAATCACGGAATCTCGTATTGTGTGAGGGCATGAGGAGAATACGGTGGCCCTAGTGGCTTCTTGGGGAGCATTGTGCCTCCACACCGCTCCAACGGAGACGTACTTCCCCACAAGGGAAGGAACTCCGGTAACACGTCCTCGTCTCCAATGGCTCCACTTTTGGTTATCTCGCATCTTTACTTCTTGCAAGCTTTTATTGTGTTATCCCTTGCTTGCTTGTGTACTTGTCGTGGTTAGCATCATATAGGTTATTCACCTAGTTGCACATCTAGCTAACTTATTTGATGCTAAGCCTAAATTGTTAAGAAAAAGTTAAAAAGTGTTAGTTGCCTATTCAGCCCCCCTCTAGTCAACCATATCGATCCTTTCACCGATCCTTCTTGCTTATGAAATCAGCAATGACATCTTTGTGACTGTAGTTCTCCAGAATTCCACCCTCTATGTGAACTAACAAGTTATTAGCAAGATTCTCATCTTCCATCTTATTGCGCAATCTTGTCTTAATAATCTTCATACTTGAAAATGCACGTTCAACACTCGCTATTGAAATCAGAAGAGTAATGAGCAAACGAAGTAATATGTCAATCAAATTGTAGACTATGTGTCTTCCTGTCTCCACAAGGCACCGACATAGATCAATCAAGGTAGATATATTTTTCGGATCATTATCCTTGGAAGCATCGAAACAAAGTGTTTAAGTTCTTGTTGTAATCCATAAATATCTTGGTGAAAATCTGCTGGGTAATACCTTTTCACTATCTCACATATATCACTAGCTTTGAATCCTCTAAATTTATTCCTAGGAATCAAGGTGGCGCTAATGGTTAGAAGATCCATTACCTTCTCATTGAATCTTTGGTTTAATTCAAATAGTTGAGTGTCCAGTGTTGAAAAGAAAATTTTCACTCTAAAGTAATGCTCCTTGGTGAACTGGTCAGGTTAACGACAGGCGCGACCACCACGCATGATGTATGTTTCCTCAAAGTCGGGAATGTCAATGGAATGGTTTACAAAAAATTCAACAACCATAGTAATAAATACTTGGTAGCCATGATCTGATCTCAACTCCTGAAGACACTGTTTTGTTGAGGATACTAGACGGACAGCATTCACAATATCTTGTGACTTCTTTTGTAAAGCTTGGCCAAGAAATTCAGGCATCTCAAATATTTCCTTCATCAAACACAAGATAAAAATGAACTCAAATGAGGACAAGTAGCCAAAAGAAGTGTCTGCATCTGCACGAATAGAGCCAATTGATCCATCGGCTGCTATATGTTGGATTACTGAACAAACTGGACCAAACATCTTCATAAGGCTATAAATTGAACCAAAATGAGAACCCCACCTTGTGTCCCCTGGTCGCTTAAGTGAGCGGATTTGATTTGCCCCTTGACCTGTCTCGATGCTAGCATTAGAGATTCCATTCTCTAGTTCAACTAGTTGGGCAAGATGAAGCTCATCATGGCGCTTTGAAGAGGAGTCAATCGTGTTTATGATAAATATCAATTTCTAAAAGAATTGGGAGATAGGAACCACTTCTTTAGATGCATCAACTAGAGCAAGTTGCAAGCGATGGGCATAACAATGGACATAATAAGCATATGGGCATTCTTGGAGGAAAAGAGCTTGCAATCCATTTAACTCACCTCTCATATTACTAGCACCATCGTAACCTTGTCCTCGAAGGTTCTGAATATCGAAACCATTGTTGGACAAAACAAAGCTCAACTCATCTTTAAGTGTCAAAGATCTTGTGTTCGCTACATGTATCAAGTCAAAGAATCTCTCCTGCAAAATACCACCTTTATCGGAAAATCTAAGAACCAAAGCCATTTGTTATCTCTTTGATGCATCACATGTTTCATCCACTAAAATAGAGTACTTATAGTCTCCAATTTCCTCGCGAATATGCTTCCTGATTTTACATGCAAATATACTCAAGATCCCGTTTGGATATCATGCGATGTGTATTTGGCGCCTATGGAGCATTCCCCATCACAACTTTGGCATTCTCGGGGTTAAATTCTATAAGAAGCTTTACCATTTCAAGAAAGTTTCCTTGATTCTTTGACTGCGGTCTCTCATCATGCCCTCTAAAAGCACAAGCTTGGAATGTAAGCCACTTAACAACCGCAATTGAGACTTTCAGCCACAAACGGTTTCTTTCCACTTTCTCTTTATCCTTCACAACTATAACATTTTCTATGTGGCATGGTTGTTTCAGTAAGGCATGCCCACTAGTGACTGCATTGTTGTGTGGTGAATATGGTCCAGAACCTATGTGTGTCAAGAATGCACAATGTTTCCCGCAAACCCTCTTCCAACTGTCAAATCCATGTACCGTGAAGACATGAGAACCACCTCGCGTATTCTCTTTGTTATTGGAGACAAAGCAATAAAGACAATACGCACGACTTTTGTCCTCCGAGTACTCTAGCCATGATGGAAAACCACCAAACCAACTAAACTGGAAGCGGCGTTGATGCCCGGGTTCACCTGAAGGTTTATAGTTCTCTAGGCAGGGTTGCATGGGACCTAACATCAAATATGCTCTTCTCACGGTATCTCTCTGGTCTAGTGGATATTGCCAAATTTGAGGGCGCAATCCAGGGTCTCGCTGCAAGAACTCGATACCTCGGAATGTAACAACTTCGTTTGTTCGAACTCCTCCATCTTGGTTATGTTGTTGTTCAGGTTGTTGTTGTTCCAATTCAAGCAAGGGCAATACATGGTCTTCCTCAACTTCAATTATGTCATCTCTTTTCCTTTTAAAAACCAAATCAATTTTTCTCTAAGTCTGACTTGCCTTGCCCATGACTACCTATGTTGAAAATTTGCATCACATCAGATCATCAAGCTATTATTTATCACTAGCAGGACTGATCACTAGGTGTATGGAACTGAAGAAAATCAATCTATTGCTTATCAATTAGATAATTTGCGTGAAGAATTTTACCTCCTGCTGTCAAGTGTGCGTGTGGCAGGGGGAGTCACGGGATGCTTCCAAGTTCCAAGCGGGGGAGAGTTGGAGAGTTGGAGTTGGAGCTTGCCCAGGTCACATGCCTCTGCCTGTAGCCTTGGAGACTTGGAGTTCGAGCTTGGAGGAAAGCAACCGCATGATGTAGTGGATCCCGGCGGCGGCGGATGAAAGGCGGCGGGAGGGAGCAGCGCAGGGTGAGGCGAGGTAGTGGCGGGCGCCGCCGCGGCGGTTGTGACGTGAGACAGCGGGCAGCGCGCTCCGGCGGACGGCGGGCGGCGGTGGTCAACATCGGTGGCGCTGCTACACGGCTACGTGATGGGAAATTGGGGAATTTCGTGTGCGGCTGTGCGCATAGCGTGCGTGAGAGCTGAGAGGCCGAGGGAACAATGCGTGGAGCGTGTTGTGCCTTGTGCGTGTCTGGGCTGAGTGCTCAGTGGGTTGGACCAAGACAAGATCACTAGTAGTAATTTTTTTGGTCAAATTCCTGGGCGAGCCATGGGCCCCCAGGTTTGCCCCTATAGAGCTCCGCCCCTGCCAAATTCATACCAACCATCCAACTTTATGTAGGATGCGTAGATCAAAATAGCAACATTCGGATAACACAAACATAGCAACATTTCGACATCACAAACATAGCACAAAGCATGCATATTTAACATAAAGTATTTTACATTCTGCCTCAAATTTCTTCACGGGACATCTAGATAATAGATAAAGTGGAGAAATGGATAAATGATAGCTAGCTAAGCGGAGAGGGGTGCCGAACATCACCATTTTCTCGCCAGTGCCATCCCCCTTGAGCTCATCGAGCGGTAGTACTAGTCCTCCGCATAGACATCAGCAACGAAAGGGGTGGCGGCGGCGTCGATACTCGTTGTGCCTCTGTTAATGCCATGAGACGATCGGTGACGCATCCTGCTTTTTAGCAAGTTGGACCGCTTTCGTGTTGACGGCCATCTTCTCCATTGCGAGGCGCTCCGACTCCTCGATGTCAAGCTGGAGCGCCTTTGCGTTCTTAAGGTGGACACCATCTATGTCATGGTCAGCGACTGACGGAGGACCATGCGCAGGAGATACTCTTTCGGATCAACCAACGTGGGCTTGCTCGACCTGCAAGAGAAATCGGCCACCTTCGCCATCACACCCTCTCTCCTCACCCACTGCCTCTCATGGCGAGCACCCTGAATTCGGGTGTCCTCCGCCACGGGGTTTGGACTGGTGTAGGCATGAGCACCCAGCGTCGATCGGGAAGAGCAGGGGCGGAGGGGTGGGAAAGGGTGCGGAGAGCCATGGATCTGCACCAGCATCGTCGTATGAATCGCGTCATTGGGCGAATGGGGACATCATGGAGCTGGACCTCCCAACCATGCCCACTCGCGACCGCCGTAGTGTAGCACGGAGGGCGAGGTTCGCGTCGTCACCCTACTCCTCCTCGCATAGGAGGGGTGTCCGAATCGATGGAGTCTGCCTCTCCGCTAGAGCCCCTACTAGAACTCGACATGGGAAAGAGAGGGGAATCGATGAGAAGCAGAGCGGAGAGAGGAATCGACAGGGAGCGGAGTGGAGAGTGAGAGATTGTGGCTAGGATTTGATTCGGTGGTTATTTTGTGGGAACAGGGTGTGGTTGGCAAGGGCTAGCATGGGCTTATCCGACACGGAAAACACGACCGGGCATGCTCAGTCCGCCCTAATTATGGGATGGGTTTGGGGGTTGCCAGTCATCCTGGTTTTGAGTGGTGTGGTTGGGTTGAGATTTCGTGACCGGTCACTAACCGGGCCGTCCACCTGAGACATATAGGAAACGTGTGAGGAGTCCGGCTCCAGACGCTCTTAGGGCTACTGCAACGTGGTTCATAAAAACAAAAACTACCAAATGTTTGCGGACATGTTGAGACGTGCCTGCAGACAAAAATTGGGGCGAAGGCCATCCAACCGGAGTCACCAAATGTCCATCCAGCCTCCTCTGTTTGACATCCATATATAGATTGATACCAATTTGAGTATACATTTAATAGTTTCAAACATATGCTAGTCCAACTGTCTTTGCCAAAGGCCTCCTTTATCTCTCAGTTCGGCTTTCTGTGATGGTCCGATCTTCTCTGTTTTCGCAAAGTGCTTCAACAAACATGCATGGTAGGCTAGGACAATCTTCACCGCATTAGGATTCAAGTCTGACACCTACACGAACAATATTTTGGATACCTCCTAAGCGTCTTGATGTCAAGATTCTTTTCTTGGAGTTTTAGTTTCTTGTCTTGCATATCCATGTAAATGTCATATCTCTCTGCCTTCTTTCCCACCTTCACCTTATTGTGTGTTACACTTGTCTCCTCTTTCTTTGTCATGATGACCTCAAACTTCTTTGTTATCTTGGCCGCCATCCCTTCTCGTTTCTCCTTCTCTTCCTCCCACTTCCTCCCTCGGTTCCTAATCACTTCCTCGCCCAAAGCAAGCCCATCTTGTGTTGTCTCGGTTTGATCACCACGTTCATTTTCATTGAGAATGACGGTCTTGACGAAATTTTCAATAGCGGCAAGCCACTTACTTTGCCCATTATACTTCAACCAACAATGCATATGGATGAAGTGATTCTTCTCCATCTCATGATATAGTGTGTATGCATGTATGACCTAGCAAAGTAAGAGAATGGATGGTCAACGAGTTGTACCGAGCCACGAAACAATGAAATGGATGATGAGTGGTCTTCAACCGGCGTCCGCACCCTGAACAAGCCCTAGCGACTGCAACTCCATAAAGGTGTAGGTGGGCGTTGAGGTCGTCGATGAACGAGACTCGATAGGCGATATTGAAGGAGGTCACGGGGGATTGCTACAGATTGAGGTGTTTGGAGGCAAATTAGTAGGGCGCCTTGAATGGAGACGACCATTGTGTTGGTTGCCCGGGCGCCCCCGGTGTGGTGAAACTTTTGCCGGATGAGGCCCGCCCTGACCGGTCGTCGATGCATGACCCACCTTCTTTTTCGTCGTCGTCTTTTGACCTAGGCGTTGTGTTTCACACACGATGCCTTGCGGGCGGCCACGAGCAATGTGTCTTCTTGCTTCGGTAGGGACTACGTTTGTCTCTATCAGCTACTTCGTCGATGGCTCTATCACAGCGGTAGGTGGCTAGATATTGGGGTAGAGAGCGGTTGCGATCATGATGGAGGCAATGGGAAAGGGCAGGATTTTGCGCGGAAACACTACTGTAAATGTCCAAATACGTGGGTTCCACGTATACCCGGCGTATCTCAAGACGGTCCAAAAAAAGGCCCGGTGCTAATAACCCGGGCCCGAGCCCGGCCCGACCCGGCCATCGGGCGTGAGCTCGAGAAAACCTGACACGCCCCGACTACGGCTAAAATTTTGTTTTGCACAAGCCCGAGTGAAAGGATCGATATGGTTGACTAGAGGGGGGTGAATAGGCAACTAACACTTTGTAATTTTTCCTTAACAATTTAGCCTTAGCATCAAATAAGTTGGCTATATGTGCAACTAGATGAATAACCTATATGATGCTAAACACAACAAGTACACAAGCAAGCAAGGGATACAACACAATATTAGCTTGCAAGAAGTAAAGGTACGAGATAACCAAAAGTGGAGCCGATGGAGACGAGGATGTGTTACTGGTGTTCCTTCCCTTGTGAGGAAGTACGTCTCTGTTGGAGCGGTGTGAAGGCACAATGCTCCCCAAGAAGCCACTAGGGCCACCGTATTCTCCTCACACCCTCACACAATGCGAGATGTTGTGATTCCACTATTGGTGCCCTTGAACGTGGCGACCGAACCATTACAAACAAGGTTGGGGAAATCTCCACAACTGAACTAGAGGCTCCCAACGACACCACGAAGCTTCACCACAATGGAATGTGACTCCGAGGTGACCTCAACCGTCTAGGGTGCTCAAACACCCAAGAGTAACAAGATCCGCAAGGGATTAGTGGGGGGAATCAAATTTCTCTTGGTGGAAGTATAGATCGAGGCCTTCTCAACCAAACCCTAGAAAATCAACAAGTTTGATTGGCTGGGGAGAGAGATCGGGCGAAAATGGAGCTTTGAGCAACAATGGAGTTTTGGGAAGGAAAAGGTAATCTTCTTGAGGAAGAAGACCTCCCTTTTATAGTGGGGGAAAAGATCCAACCATTATCCCCACCCTGAGCCCCACGCGACGTGGTACTACCGCAGCAGACCACGGTACTACCGCAAGGGCTTGCGGTACTACCGTTGCAACCTGCAGTACTACCACTCGCACGGGAGTATCAATATCAGGCCGAATGCACTAGGCAGGTAGCGGTAGAACCGCCGGGGCGGTACTACCGCGAGCCCATGCGGTACTACCGCATGATCGGTAGAGACTGGCACTTGGAGGTGCACGGAAGTAAAAAATTACTTTCGTGCCTACTTCCGCTGAGGACGAAACTGCAAAAAAGTCCGGCACGGTAGTACCGAAACTGCACCACAGTACTACCGTACTAGGGTGGATGTAAAAAATTACATCCGCGCCTAGTACCGTAGGCGTACGTATTAGGCCAGGGGTCAGCGGTACTACCGCAGGCTCCTGCAATACTATCACTCCCTTGAGCGGTACTGCCATTGAACACAAGTACCCCGCAGGCTACACTTTGCACAGAAGAGTAAAACAGCTAGTGCTCCATCGAAGTAAAGGAAAGGTGGTGCAAACAAGATAGATGTGTACGTGTTCATTCCTCCCAAACCTTTCCGAAGCGGACCCCCTCTTAATAGTACGGCTTTCCTATGGCTCAAATCCACCGAAAGGAAACACAGAGAACAACCGTCTTCAATAAGCTCTGAGGGGCATGGAATTGCCTTGTGCCTAGACATGAGATATCTGAAATGCTCAGTGCACACGATTAGTCCGCAAAGGCATTGTCATGAATCACCAAAACCACTTAAGGAGAAATATGCCCTTACAGTCTCCCCCTTTTTGGTGGATTGATGACAATACGGTATTTGCACAAAAAGATACAAAATGAGCATATGCAAACCCAAGATCTATAATATATATATATATATATATATACATGCTCCCCCTAGATGTGTGCATTCTATAGATATGCTTTGGACTACAAGGCACACACACTAGGATCAACAATCCCCCTATATTTTATAAACACTGCAATCCTTGTAACAGAATGAATATCACTAAGTATGGAAACAAGGCATAGCATGTGAGCATGAAGATAAGGGTACATATGAGACAGACTCACAAGCTTCGAATCATACTGGACAATAATAAGATAGGAGTGATAGCATATGTCTCACACCATATGATAGAGGAAGTTTCCTGGTCTCACACACAAACGTCATAAACCAAAGTTCAACGAAAGCAAAGAGACGACGAAAAACACTGCAAATACTTGCAAATCCTACACTCTCTCCCCCTTTGGCATCGAGACGCCAAAAAGGCAGAGAGGACACCTAACACATAGGTGGTAGCTCCCACGCAGAAAGATCAGTCATCTGGCTCCTCCTCTGATGCGTCTGGGATGGACTCCGCATCTGAATCAGCCCACTTGAACTGCTGCTTCACCATTCAAGTAGCCTCGGGAGTGATGTCCTTCTTAGACCCACTTGAGATGGCCTTGCCAAGATTCCTCAGAATCCGCTTGTCACGCTGGTGACTCTCCTTGTGAGCAACATGAGCCTGATACTGTCCCATGGCGTGCATGCAGAATAAGGTCTTCATCTTGTGAGAGAGCTTCTTGGCCCAAGATGGCTCGGAAGACGGTGGCACATACGACTTAGAACTGTCATCTTCCTCCTCTTCGATGTCATCCTCATCAACCTCCATACGAGTAGGAGCTGGCTTAGTGGTGGTGTTGGCCCACTTGTCCTTCACACGCAGACGAATGGGCTCATGAAGAAACAAGTGCTCCTGAAGGTCCTCATCCGGAAGGGTCTTCTCCTAAGTAGTACGAACCAGGAGGAACAAGTAGGGCCCGTCAATGGGAACCTTACGATGAAACACATCAGTGTGAAGCTCAGTCCACATAATGTGAGACACATCGAGGGTGTCAAGTTCTTCAGTTCTTCCTTTCTCACATAGTAGCAACATATCCACCAGATAGGAGTGCACCTTATCCTTGTCTCCCATGCGAGGAAACAGAGTGTTGCCGAAGATTCGGTGCATGACATAAAGAAATGGGTTGAGCATAGAAACTTGCTCACCAGAGGGTAAAGTCTTCAGAATATAGTATGGCACGAGCTGCTCCTTACGTGCTGGGTGGGGGTTGCCGTGAGGGCGCAGTCCAACTCGCACATCAAGCCCCACATCAGGAACATGCAACAGATCCATGAAGTCCTTCCAGGTGGCAGACAACCTCTCTCCATTGGTCATCCAAGTCATGGTCCGTTGCTCATGAGTGTGGAAGTGGACAGAGGCAAAGAACTGACCCACAATCTCGGGATCAAAGTCAAGGTGGAACGAGATGATGTCCTCGATAGCAAACTGCTCCACCAAACTCAGCGCCTCACCAAAGTATGTCGGGTGCTTCCTCATATGAGCCATCTCAATCCATTGGACATGAACATATAGATTCTTCTTGCCCTTGATCACATCAATGTGGATGAGAAATTGCTGCTTGGTCCAAAACAACTCATTGGCCCTAGAATGTTCCCTTGGTTTGACATAGGGGTCGATCAACCGTCGGGACAGAAACTCAGCTTGAGGCATGTCCTCATAGTTGTCAACTGGCTCCTTGAGCTTGGATGCGGTCCTCTTGAAAGGCGTGGCGGGGCATTGGATCCCTCAGGAGCATCTGGATTGCGAAGACGCTTTGAGCTAGTGTCATGAGAGGGATTCGAGCATCTTGGAACGGAGCCGGAACCAGAGCCACCACCTATGTCACACAACGCAAACACAAGAGACGAATGAAAAAGGTCATGCAAATACGAAAGCAGACACGAAAACCATGTAGAGGTGAGAATGAACATGACAAAATGAGGTAGCTTATGATCGAGCGGTAGTACTGGTGGTTCATGCGGAAGTAAAAAAATTCTACTGCTCCGGATGCAGTAGTACCGCTATGAGCGGTAGTACCATGGTGGGAGCGGAAGTAAAATGTTACTGCTGCCCAACGAGCAGAAGTAAAAAATCACTACCGCTCCGGACGCGGTAGTACCGCGGCGAGCGGTAGTACCATGGCAGGAGCGGAAGTAAAATTTTACTTCCGCCCGACGAGCAGTAGTACCGCACCAGGTGCGGTAGTACCACACGGGGCGGACTTCGCATGAACATAGAGCAAAGACCAGATCGGTACTACTGTAGATCGAAAGTTATCCCGTTGTATCCTATCAATACGCACTTCTACTGCACTAACACACTCAAACCATCCCCTCATGCATAGATTGGATCAAAGAACACTAGACCAACTCATATTTCCCCTAAACCAAGATTCAGAAATAGAGAAGCAAAACAAGAAGAGTTTAGGGAAATACCGAGGTCCATGGCAAGAGGGCGAGGTGGGGAATGATCCCACTGGAGGGAATGAGAGGAGGGTGGCCGGAGACGGAGGTCCGGCGAGGTGCTTCGGCGCCGGTTGTGAGGAGGAGAGAGAGAAACGTGAGGGGAAGAGATAATGGGTATGGGGGACGTTAAACCCCCGCTGCCGGCTCTTAACCCCCACGCCCACTCGACGACACAGTAGTACCGCGGTCATTGCAGTAGTACCGCTCAACGAGCGGAAGTAATTTTTTACTTCCACGCGATAAGCGGTAGTACCGCTCTGGGAGCGGAAGTAATTTTTTTACTTCCACATTTTGGGGTGGTAGTACCATGCTGGGAGCACACCTGTGCAAGCACAGGGGCAGTCCAACTCCAGCGGTAGTATCGTGAATTGCCACGGTAGTACCATGCTGCCCACAAAGTGCAAGTTTTTAGAGAGAAAAGAGAAGAAGAGAAAGAAAGGTTTTATGTTTGCACAAAAACGAGAGACACGATAAGACAAAGATGCAAGTCACAACAAGAGCATGGTCCAATGGAGTAGAAAGATAAAATAGGACCAAACGGTGAGCCATTACTTCGCATGAAGAGAGGGCGGTGGCCCTAGAGCCACCTATGTTTGAGTCAAATGGTATGGCACCACGAAGAATTATCCTTGGGCCCATGACCAAGACTCGTCTTTTGAAGCACAGTAACCATCAAAAATGGCGAATGTGAAAGACTTTGATTAGTTTATGCGTAATAGGAGGAGGGATAGTTCGTTGAGAGAACTAGACTCCCCCTAAATCCATGCCTACACCTAGACAAGACATAATGATGAGTGCGGTGAGGTGTGCACTAAGTCAATCCACATTGCTCGAATCAATGATATTTAGCTCATGACTTAACTTGCAAAATCTTGCTTCATCCAATGGCTTCGTAAATATATCAGCAAGTTGTTCGTTAGTGCTCAGATGGATAAGATTGATGTCTCCTCGCTTGACGTGCTCCCGAAGGAAGTGATGACGAATACCAATATGCTTCGTCTTGCAATGTTGAACTGGGTTGCTAGAGATCATAATGGCACTTTCATTATCACAGTAAAGAGGTACTTTTTCACAATTGACACCATAATCCTTTAAAGTTTGCCTCATCCAGAGAATCTGTGCAGAGCAACTGGCAACATCTACATACTCGGCCTCGGTGGACGAGAGAGAAACACAATTTTGTTTCTTTGAAGACCAACTTACCAAAGACCGACCAAGAAATTGGCAGCCTCCGGAAGTGGACTTTCTATCCACACGGTCTCCCGCCCAATCCGAGTCAGTATATCCAACGAGATCAAATGAAGCCCCCTTGGGATACCATAAGCAAAAGTTTGGGGTATGAGCCAAATATCGAAAGATTCGCTTGACAGCCACATGGTGACTCTCCTTAGGTGCGGATTGAAATCGTGTACAAATACCCACACTTAACATGATATTCGGTCTAATGCACAAACGTAAAGCAAGGATCCAATCATGAAGCGATATGCCTTTTGATCCACCGCTTTACCATTGGGATCACTGTCAAGATGGCATTTGAGTGGCATGGGAGTGTTGGCCTTGGGAGGATTGAGCTCATCCATCTTGAACCTCTTGAGCATGTCTTGAGTGTATTTAGCTTGATTGATGAAGGTACCTTCACTTCGTTGCTTGACTTCGAAACCAAGGAATAACCTCAACTCTCCCATCATAGACATCTCAAACTTGTTTGTCATCAAAGTGGAAAATTCTTCATTGAAAACTTTGTTAGGAGAACCAAAAATAATATCATCAACATATAGTTGGCATATGAACAAGTTCCCATTGACCCTCTTTGTAAAAAGAGTGGGATCGATTTTCCCAATTTCAAACCCACAGTCTTGCAACATCTCGATAAGGTGCTCATACCACGCGCGTGGGGCTTGCTTAAGTCCATAGAGAGCCTTATCGAGAACGTATACATGATTGGGGAACTTGGGATCCTCGAACCCCGGGGGTTGCTTGACATATACCAACTCCTTAAGAGGACCATTAAGAAAAGCACTCTTGACATCCATTTGATATAATTTAAAGTTATGATGAGAGGCATATGCAAGCAACATGCGAATAGATTCAAGGCGGGCAACATGAGCAAAAGTTTCACCGTAGTCGATACCCTCGACTTGGGAGTATCCTTGTGCCACCAATCTTGCCTTGTTGCAAATGACGATACCGTTCGCATCTTGCTTGTTTTTGAAGATCCATTTAGTTCCAATAACATTATGGTTCTCCTTAGGTCTTGGCACCAACCGCCACACTTGGTTGCGCTCGAAGTTGTTGAGTTCATCGTGCATAGCTTCAACCCACTCCATATCCTCGAGCGCATCTTGAACCTTAAGGGGCTCAATGCAAGAAACAAACGCGTGATGTTCACAAAAGTTTGTTAATTGTTTACGAGTGGTTAAAACTTTTTGCAAGTCACCATAGACGTTCTCCAACAGATGTTGTCTAAGTTTGAGCTTGGTAGCATTCTTGGTGGCTCGTATCTCTAAGATTTCCTCCATGGAAGGTTGAGGGACAATATTCTGAGAGCCATCATCTTGATGATCTTGAGCGCCTTCGTGAGCTTGATCTTGATCTTGAAGGAGATCTTGAGCTTGAGCTTGCTTAGAGACGGGAACTTGATCTTGGGCATCACTTGGTGAAACACCATTATCAACAGATTGATCTTGCCCTTTATCTTGTCCATGTGGTGGAGGACCTTCATTTTGTTCTTCGAAAGCATGTGGGTCTTGCGTCGGTGATGGTTCCACTTGAGTGGAACATTGTCCTTCTCCTTCGGCCACGAGGTGTTCCTCAACGGGTAGGAAGTATCCCACACCCATTCTTCTTATGGCTTGGGGAGGAATTTCATCACCTACATCACAAAGACCACTTTGCTCCACTTGGGAGTCATTATTTTCATCAAACTCTATGTTACTCGTCTGCTCAATGAGTCCCGTGGACTTGTTGAGGACACGGTAAGCATGAGAGTTTGCAACATAACCAACAAATATGCCCTCATGAGCTCTAGATTCAAATTTAAACAAACGAGCACCTTTCTTGAGAATGAAACACTTACAACAGAACACCCGGAAGTATTTGAGGTTGGGCTTGTTCCCGGTAAGAATCTCATAAGGAGTCTTGTTCAAGCCTTTGCGGAGATAGAGCCGATTTAATGCATGGCACGCTGTGTTGATGGCTTCGTCCCAAAAGTTGTACGAAGATTTAAACTCCGCCATCATGGTTCTTGCCGCATCCATCAACGTACGGTTCTTCCTCTCTGTAACACCGTTTTGTTGAGGGGTGTAAGGTGTGGAATATTGGTGCTTTATCCCTTCGTCACTAAGAAACTCATTTAGGGTGTAATTCTTGAACTCAGCGTTGTTGTCACTTCTAATCATCAGAATCTTTGCATCATGTTGATGTTGGACTTCATTTGCAAAGTTGATGACAGTCTGTTGGGTCTCACTCTTCCTTGAAGAAATATACCCAAGTATATCTTGAGTAATCATCCACAATCACCAAACAATATCTTCTTCCACCAAGACTGTCAAAACATGGAGGGACGAAGAGATCCATGTGAAGGAGCTCTAAGGTCCTCTTTGAGTAGATGTAGTAGTTGGACGATGAGCCTTTTCATGTAGCTTTCCTTCGATACAAGCACTGCAAGCACAATTTTTGGCAAAACTCACGTTTGTTAGTCCAAGAATGTGATCCCCTTTGAGGAGGCTTTACAAAGATCTCATATTGACATGGGCTAGCCGGCGATGCCAGAGCCATCCCACATCAACTTTAGCCATTAAGCAATTCATGGTCTTAGTGGGTCGCTCCGAGAAGTTCACCACATAGAGATCGTTCTCGACATGCCCAAAAAAGCTACTTTAAGAGTCTTGCTCCACAAAAGGTTCACACAGTCAATACCAAATAAGGTACTAAAACCCATGATCCTGAGTTGATGAATAGAAAGTAAATTGTATGCGAGGGTCTCAACAAGCATAACGTTCTCTATTGAGAGTTCTGTGGAGATTATCACCTTGCCAAGACCCAATACATTTGAAATTGCATCATGACCAAAGGAGACTTGGGTGGCCACAGATGTGTCAGGATGATCATCCACCACCAAGTCCTTGCTTCCGGTCATATGATTTGTCGCGCCACTATCGAGCAACCATGACGTTCCTCCGGAAGCAAACCCCTACAAGAGATCAATGTTTGGTTTTAGGTACCCATTCTTTAATGGGTCCTTTCATGTTAGCACCAAGGATCTTAGGAACCCAAACACACCATTCAATGTACTCATAAAAAGAACCAACATATTTGGCATAAACATGCCCATCACTAGCACAGCACAAAACATAAGAGGGGTTAAAGTCACCGGTCTTGTTAGGGTGGGTGTTCTTTTCCTTCTTGGCATTCCCAACTATAGCTTTGTATTTCTTCTTCTCCTGAGGTCCTTCTCCTGCTCTTACAAAGGTTTCCTTGAGCGGTGGAACTTCCTTGGTGTTCACCTTCTTGTTGTTGTTGTTTTTGGGTGCAAACCCCACACCTTCTTTTGCCACAACTTCCTTCTGATTACTCAAAAGGTCATTGAGCGTCTTCTCACCTTGGATACACGTCACCAAGCCCTTTTCAAGCTGCTCTTTTAGCTTAGCATTTTCCTCCACAAGATGTGCATGCTCACAACACGGGTTAGTGGCAGATGCATTATCAATTAGAACAAAAGGAGGACACGTGGCAATCTCCCTAGTGAGTTTCACTTGGAGTTGATCATGCGACTCCTTAAGAGAGGCATGAGCATACTTCAACGCCTTGTGAGCATTGTCATGTGTGTCAAGCTCATCCTTGAGTCGATGATGGTCAACCCCAAGTGCAACCTTTTCAGACTTGAGCACACGGTTAAGAAAAATAGCATGATCATAATCTTTATGTAATTTAGCAAGGTCATCATTCTGTGACTCCTCAAGAGTCATACGAAGACCTCGCTCTTCCTCAAGAGCAATAGATAGATCCGCTATCTCGTTGGCATAATCACGACTATGGCCTCTCAACTCCTCAAGAAATTCTTCTTGAGACTCAATAGTGGCATGGGCCTCACCAAGTTGTTCCAAGAGAGCAACGAAGTGCTTGTTGGACTCTCCCTTGAGTTTACACATGAATTTGTCAATCTCATTTTTGTCCTCTTTCGCCTCCTCATGTTCATCCACACATTCTAGAGACGGATTTGAAGAAATGGAAGTCTTAATGTTTGAGGTTTTGGCGTTGGAGGTTACCTTGGTGATACCTTTAGCCATGAGGCACCTAGCGACGATGTTCTCATTGGGGGCGTCGAAGAGTGACACCTTTGTTAGGGTAGAGGAAGCAATTGCCACGGATGCCATTGCCATTCCTTCACCTCTCGTGTCTTCGTCATCAACATCATCATCCGAGGTATACGCTTCTTGAGCCACCAATACTTTGTGAGGAGCCTTCTTGATGAAGTTGGTTTTGCTGGGAAAGGACTTGGCCTTATCTTTGCGAATGAGCTTGCCACCATTGTCTTACCTCTTCTCATATGGGCAATCCACCACAAAGTTGTTGGAAATATGCCCTAGAGGCAATAATAAATTGGTTATTATCATATTTCCTTGTTCATGATAATCGTTTATTATCCATGCTATAATTGTATTAATCAGAAACTCAGATACATGTGTGGATACATAGACAACACCATGTCCCTAGTATGCCTCTAATAGACTAGCTCGTTAATCAAAGATGGCTATGGTTTCCTAGTCATGGACATGAGATGTCATTTGATAACGGAATCACATCATTAGGAGAATGATGTGATGGACAAGACCCAAACTACAAACGTAGCATATGATCGTGTCAGTTATTGCTACTGTTTTCTGCATGTCAAGTATATGTTCCTATGACCATGAGATCATGCAACTCACGAACACCGGAAGAGTGCCTTGTGTGTATCAAACATCGCAACATAACTGGGTGACTATAAAGGTACTCTACAGGTATCTCTGAGGGTGTCTGTTGGGTTGGCATGGATCAAGACTGGGATTTGTTACTCCGTGTGATGGAGAGGTATCTCAGGGCCCACTCGGTAATACAACATCACAACAAGCCTTGCAAGCAATGTGACTAAGTGTTAGTCACGGGATCTTGTATTACGGAACGAGTAAAGAGACTTGCCGGTAACGAGGTTGAACTAGGTATGGAGATACCGACGATCGAATCTCGGGCAAGTAACATACCGAAGAACAAAGGGAACATCATACGGGATTAACTGAATCCTTGACATAGAGGTTCAAACGATAAAGATCTTCATAGAATATGTAGCAACCAATATGGACATCCAGGTCCCGCTATTGGTTATTGACCGTAGAGGTGTCTCGGTCATGTCTACATAGTTCTCGAACCCGCAGGGTCTGCACACTTAAGGTTCCATGACGTTTCGGTAGTATAGAGTTATGTATGGTGGTGACCGAAGGTTTTTCGGAGTCCTGGATGAGATCCCGGACATCACGAGGAGCTCTGGAATGGTCCGGAGGTAAACATTGATATATAGGAAATCCTATTTTGGTCGCCGGAAAAGTTTCGGGCTCATCGGTAGTGTACCGGGAGACCATCGGGAGGGGTATTTGGACCCAAGAGGCTACATCGGCTGTGGGAGAGTAAATACCAGCCCTTTGTGGGCTGGTGGAAGTCCCACACAAGGCCCATGTGGCTGGGAAGAAAAGGCCAAAGAGAAAAAGGTGGAAAAAGGCAAAAATAAGGAGGAGTCCTAGTCCTACTAGGATTGGAGGAGGAATCCTCCAATCCTCCTTGATTCGGCCGACCCAAGGGCTGGATCCTTGGGAGCCAAGCCTCCTCCTCTATTCCTCTTATATATACTGGAGGTTTTAGGGGTTTTGGCACGAGATTTTCAGCCACGTGCTACCCGTTCCTCTAGTGCATAGTTTTTCCTCTAGATCGGTTTTCTGTAGTGCTTAGGCGAAGCCCTACCAGAATTTCTCCACCACCATTGCCATGGCGCTGTCACGCTACCGGAGAACTCTTCTACCTCTCCGCTACCTCTTGCTAGATCAAGAAGCAGAGATCGTCATCGAGCTGTACGTGTGCTGAACGCGAAGGTGTCGTCCGTTCGGCGCTAGATCGGAAGGACCGTGATCAAGATCGCGAGACAGATCGTGATGCGTTCGCGGAACAGATCGTGATGAGTTCACGGGAAGGGTCATGATTGGATCATGGGACGGATCGTGGGACGCTCGGCGATTTGGATCGCAAAGACGTTCGACTACACCAACTGCGTTTCTTAACGCTTCCCGCTTAGCGATCTACAAGGGTATGTAGATCCACTCTCCCTCTCATAGATGCTCATCACCATGGATAGGTCTTGCGTAAACATAGGAATTTTTTTGTTTCCCATGCGATGTTCCCCAACAGTGGTATCAGAGCTAGGTCTATGTGTAGATGAGATCTCGAGTAGAACATAAAGAGTTTGTGGGTGTTGATGCTTAGATTTCTTCCTCCCTTGGTCATGTTTTGGTTCAGCGGTATTGTGAGATGAAGCGGCCCGGACCAACATTACTCGTACTCTTACGAGAGACCGGTTTCCTCAACTGCAACTTGTTGCATAGATGGCTTGCGGGTGTCAGTTTCTCTCAGTTTAGTTGGATCGGATTCGACAAAGGCGGTCCTTGAGAAGGTTGAAAAGCAACTAGTGTATCACCATTGTGGTTTTTGCGTAGATGAGAATTGTTCTTGCTAGATACCCATAGCAGCCACGTAAAACATGCAACAACAATTAGAGGACATCTAACTTGTTTTTGCAGGGTATGTTGTGATGTGATATGGCCAATTACATGATGTGATATATGTGATGTATGAGATGATCATGTGGTGTATAGAATATCACGACTTGTATGTCGATGAGTACGACAACCGGAAGGAGCCATAGGGTTGTCTTTAATTATTGTATGACCTACGTGTCAATCATTAAGCGCTATGTAATGATTTACTTTATCACTAAACGGTAGCAATAGTAGTAGAAGCATGGTGGGTGCGACAACCCCGATGGCGACACATTGATGGAGATCAAGATGATGGATATCATGGTGTCATGCCGGTGACGATGGAGATCATGCCGGTGCTTTCATGATGGAGATCAAAAGCACAAGTTCATGGCCATATCATGTCACTTATGATTTGCATGTGATGTTAATCCTTTTATGCACCTTGTTTTGCTTAGGACAACGGTAGCATTAGAAGGTGATCCCTCACTTAATTTCAAGATAAATTGTGTTCTCCCCGAGTGTGCACCGTTGCGAAAGTTCGTCGTGTTGAGACACCACGTGATGATCGGGTGTGATAGACTCTACGTTCACATACAACGGGTGCAAGCCAGTGGTGCACATGCAGAACACTCGGGTTAAACTTGACGAGCCTAGCATGTACAGAGATGGCCTCGGAACACAAGAGACTGAAAGGTCAAACATGAGTCATATAGTAGATATGATCAACATGATGATGTTCACCATTGAAACCACCTCAACTCACGTGATGATCGGACTTGAGTTGGTGAATTTGGATCATGTATCACTTGAATGACTGGAGGGATGT
Organism: Hordeum marinum; assembly: GCA_022496015.1. Taxonomy (NCBI): domain Eukaryota; kingdom Viridiplantae; phylum Streptophyta; class Magnoliopsida; order Poales; family Poaceae; genus Hordeum; species Hordeum marinum. The sequence continues at coordinate 375,591,136 of CM039676.1, read as the reverse complement.
CAATTTGAGTGGGAGTTCTTCAGTAATATGATTAATTGAACTCATTCTCATGAACATAGTCAGTAGTGTCTTTGCAGATTATGTTGTAGATTACTTGCTCGCGCTGTAGATCCCTTGAATTTTTATATGTTCCTAGAGAAATAGAGTTGAAAGATGATGGTAGCAATATTGCGGACTGGGTCCGTGATCTGAGGATTGTCCTCATTGCTGCACAGAAGGCTTATGTCCTTAATGCACCGCTCGGTGCGCCAACCTCTCTAGCATCGTCTGTAGATGTTGTGAACATCTGACAGGCACGTTTTGATGACTACCTGATGGTTTAGTGCGTCATGCATTACGGCTTAGAATTGAGGCTCCGAAACGTTTAGAACGTCATGGAACATATGAGATGTTCTAAGAGCTGAAATTAGGATCTCAGGCTCGTGCCCGTGTTGCGAGATATGAGATCTCCAACAAGATTCTTTGCCTGCAAGATGAAAGAGAATAGCTCAATCGTTAAGCATGTGCTCAGATTGTATGGGTGCTACAATCGCTTGAATCGAGTGGGAGTTGATCTTCCAGATAAGATAGTGATTGATATAGTTTTCCAAGTCACTGTCGCTAAGCTACTAAAACTTGGTGATGAACTATAAAATGCCAGGGATAGAAATAATGATCCCTGAGATGTTCGCGAAGTTTGACACCACGAAGGTTGAAATCAAGAAGGAGCGTCAAGTGTTGATGGTTAGTCAAACCACTAGTTTCGAGAAGGGCAGGAGCAAGCGGGGAAACTTCATGGATAGCAAGGCAGTTGCTGCTCCAGTGAAGCAACCCAAAGTTGAACCCAAACCTGAGACTAAGTGCTTCGATTATGAGGAGAGCGGTCGTTGAAGCGGAACACCCCTAGATACTTGGTAGATAAAAGGCTGGCAACGTCGACAAAAGTATATTTGACATACGTGTTATTGATGTGTACCTTGCTAGTACTCCTAGTGGCACCTGGTTATTGGATACCGGTTCGGTTGCTAAATGTTAGTAACTCGAAATAAAAGCTACGGAATAAACGAAGAACTAGCTAAGGGTGAGGTGACGATGTGTGTTGGAAATGTTTCCAAGGTTGATGTGATCAACATCGCACGCTCTCTCTACCTTCGGGATTAGTGACGAACCTAAATAAATGTTATTTGGTGTTTTGCGTTGAGCATAAACGTGATTAGATCGTGTTTATTGCAACACAACTATTCATTTAAGTTAGATAATAATGGTTATTCTGTTTACATGAATAATACCTTCAATGGTCATGCACCCAGTGAGAATGGTTTGTTGAATCTTGATCGTAGTAATACACATGTTCATAACATTGATGCCAAAAGATACAAAGTTAATAATGATAGTACCACATACTTGTGGCACTGCCGCTAAATGTCATATTGGTATAAAACGCATGAAGAAACTCCATGCTAATGGATCTTTGGACTCATTCGATTTTGAATCGGTTGAGACATGCGATTATGCGAACCATGCCTCTTGGTCAAGACGACTAAGGACCCCGTTTTCTGGTTTGATGGAGCGGGCAAGTGATTTATTGGAAATGATACATGTTGATGTATGCAATCCAATGAGTCTTATAGCGTGCGGTGGATATCATTATTTTCTTACCTTCACTGATGATTTGAGTAGATATAGTGTATATTTACTTAATGAAACACAAGTCTGAATCATTTGAAAGGTTCAAGCAAATTTAGAGTGAAGTTTAAGATCATCGTGACAAGAAGAAATGTCTGCGATATGATCGCGGAGGTGAATATCTGAGTTACGAGTTTGGCATACAACTTTAGACAATGTGAAAGTTGTTTCACAACACATGCCACCTGGAACACCATAGCGTGATGGTGTGTCCGAACGTCATAGTCGTGCTCTATTGGATATGGTGTGTGCTATGATGTCTCTTATCATTTTGCTACTATAATTTTCAGGTTATGCATTAGAGACAACTACATTCACTTTAAATAGGGCACCATATAAATCCGTTGAGATGACACCGTGTGAATTATGGTTTGATAGAAACGTAAGCTCTCATTTCTTAATGTTTGGGGCTGCAACGCTTGTGTGGAAAAATGTTTTCACCTAATGAGCTCGAACCCAAAGCAGACAAATGCATCTTAATAGATTACCCTAAGAACAGTTGGGTGAACCTTCTATCTCAGATCCAAGCATAAAGTGTTTGTTGCTAAAACGGGTCCTTTCCCAAGAAAAGTTTCTCTCGAAAGAATTGAGTGGGAGGAAGATAGAACTTGATGAGGTTGTTTGAACCTTTGTTTCAACCAGAGAGTAGCGGACTATAGGAAGATGTTTCTGTGAAGCCTACGTTAGTTGAAGAGGAAGTTAATGATGATGATCATGAAGCTTCGAATCAACTTACTATTGAACCTCGTAGGTCGACAAGGACGTGTACTGCTCCTGAGTGGTACGACAACCCTGTCTTAGAGGTCATGTTGTTGGACAACAATGAACCTACGAGCTATGGAGAAGCCGTGATGGGCCCGGAATACGACAAATGATTAGAGTCCATGAAATCCGAGAAAGGATCCATGTATGAAAACCAAGTATAGACTTTGGTGGACTTGCTTGTTGGACGGCAGGTCATTGAGTACAAATGGATCTTTAAAATGAAGACAGACGCTTATGGTAAATGTCACCATTTATAAAGCTTGACTTGTCGCAAAGAAGTTTCCGCCAAGTTCAAGGAGTTGACTGCGATGAGACTTTCTCACTCGTAGCGATGCTAAAGTATGTTGAAATTATGTTAGCAGTTGCTGCATTTTTCAATTATGAAATCTGACAGATGGATGCCAAAACATCGTTTCCTTCCTTACGGAAAGGTTGTATGAGATACAACCAAAAGGTTTTGTCAGTCCTAAGGATGTTAAAAGGTGTGCAAGCTTCAGTGATCCTTCTATGAACTGAAGCAAGCATCTCAGAGTTGGAATATACACTTTGATGAGGTGATCAAAGTTTTTGAGTCTATACAAAGTTTACGAGAAACTTGTATTTACAATAAAGTGAGTTGGAGCACTATAGAGTTTCTGATAAGCATATGTGGTTGACATATTGTTGATCCGAAATGATATAGAATTTCTGGAAAGCATAATGGGTTGTTTGAAAAGAGTTTTCAAAGGAAGACCTGAATAAAGCTACCTAATTGTTGAGCATCAAGATCTATAGAGATAGATCAAGATACTTGATGAGACTTTCAATGAGTACATACCTTGACAAGATTTTGAAAGAGTACAAAATGGATCAGTCAGAGAAAGAGTTCTCGCCTGATTTGTAAGGTGTGAAGTTGAGTGAGACTCAAAGCTCGACAATGGCAGAAGAAAGAGAAAGGACAAACGTCGTCCCCTATGCCTTAGCCATAGGCTCTGTATAGTATGCCATGCTGTGTACCGCACCTGTGTGTGCCTTGCCATGAGTCTGTCAAGGGGTACAAAAGTGATCCAGGAGTGGATCACTGGACAGCGGTCAAGATTATCCTTAGTAACTAAAAGATTAAGGAGATGGTTCTCGATTATGGAGGTGATAAAGAGTTCGTCGTAAAGACTTACGTCGATGCAAGTTTTGACACCAATCCGGATGACTCGTAGTAGCAATCTGGATACGTATAGTGGAGCAGCCATTTGGAATAGTACCAAGTGAAGTGTGGTAGCAGTGTTTACGGTTTGACATAGAGATTTGCAAAGTGCACATGGATCTGAATGTCACAGACCCGTTGACTATAAGACCTCTCTCACATGCAAAGAATGATCGAGCCCCAGAACTCATAGGGTGTTAGATTCATAACAATGAAAATCACATGGTGATGTGAACTAGATTATTGACTCTAGTGCAAGTGGGAGACTGTTAGAAATATGCCCTAGAGGCAATAATAAATTGGTTATTATCATATTTCCTTGTTCATGATAATCGTTTATTATCCATGCTATAATTGTATTAATCAGAAACTCAGATACATGTGCGGATACATAGACAACACCATGTCCCTAGTATGCCTCTAATAGACTAGCTCGTTGATCAAAGATGGCTATGGTTTCCTAGTCATGGACATGAGATGTCATTTGATAACGGGATCACATCATTAGGAGAATGATGTGATGGACAAGACCCAAACTACAAACGTAGCCTATGATCGTGTCAGTTTATTGCTACTATTTTCTGCATGTCAAGTATATGTTCCTATGACCATGAGATCATGCAACTCACGGACACCGGAAGAGTGCCTTGTGTGTATCAAAAGTCGCAACGTAACTGGGTGACTATAAAGGTACTCTACAGGTATCTCCGAGGGTGTCTGTTGGGTTGGCATGGATCAAGACTGGGATTTGTTACTCCGTGTGACGGAGAGGTATCTCAGGGCCCACTCGGTAATACAACATCACAACAAGCCTTGCAAGCAATGTGACTAAGTGTTAGTCATGGGATATTGTATTACGGAACGAGTAAAGAGACTTGCCGGTAATGAGGTTGAACTAGGTATGGAGATACCGACGATCGAATCTCGGGCAAGTAACATACCGAAGAACAAAGGGAACATCATACGGGATTAACTAAATCCTTGACATAGAGGTTCGACCAATAAAGATCTTCGTAGAATATGTAGCAACCAATATGGGCATCCAGGTCCCGCTATTGGTTATTGACCGTAGAGGTGTCTCGGTCATGTCTACATAGTTCTCGAACCCGCAGGGTCTGCACACTTAAGGTTCGGTGATGTTTCGGTAGTATAGAGTTATGTATGGTGGTGACTGAAGGTTGTTTGGAGTCCCGGATGAGATTCCGGACATCACGAGGAGCTTTGGAATGGTCCGGAGGTAAAGATTGATATATAGGAAGTCCTATTTTGGTCGCCGGAAAAGTTTCGGGCTCATCGGTAGTGTACCGGGAGTGCCGGTAGTGTATCGGGAGACCACCGGGAGGGGTATTTTGACCAAGAGGCTACATGGGCTGTGGTAAAGTAAATACCAGCCCTTTGTGGGCTGGTGGAAGTCCCACACAAGGCCCATGCGGCTGGGAAGAAAAGCCCAAAGAGAAAAAGGTGGAAAAAGGCAAAAAAGGCAAAAATAAGGAGAAGTCCTAGTCCTACTAGGATTGGAGGAGGAATCCTCCAATCCTCCTTGATTCGGCCGACCCAAGGGCTGGCTCCTTGGGAGCCAAGACTCCTCCTCTCTTCCTCTCATATATACTGGAGGTTTTAGGGTTTTTGGGACCAGATTTTCAGCCACGTGCTACCCGTTCCTCTAGTGCATAGTTTTTCCTGTAGATCGGTTTTTTTGCAGTGCTTAGGCGAAGCCCTACCGGAATTGCTCCACCACCATCGCCGCGGCGCCGTCATGCTGTCGGAGAACTCTTCTACCTCTCCGCTCCCTCTTGCTGGATCAAGAAGCGGAGATCGTCATCGAGCTGTACGTGTGCTGAACGCGGAGGTGCCGTCCATTCGGCGCTAGATCGGAAGGACCGTGATCAAGATCGCGAGATGGATCGTGATGAGTTGATAGAATGGATCGTGATGAGTTCGCAGGACGGATCATGATTGGATCACGGGACGGATCGTGATGAGATCACGGGACGCTCGGCGATTTGGATCGCAAAGACGTTCGACTACACCAACCGCGTTTCTTAACGCTTCCCGCTTAGCGATCTACAAGGGTATGTAGATCTCTCCCTCTCGTAGATGCTCATCACCATGGATAGGTCTTGCGTGAACGTAGGAATTTTTTGTTTCCCATGGGACGTTCCCCAACAAAAGTGACTCACATTACCATAGTTGTAGCAAGTTCTCACACGTTGCTTGCCCTTTGACCCGTTTGAGTTGTTCTTGGAGAAGTTGGGCCTTGTGGTTCTCTTGTTGCCCCAAAATTGTCTAGACGCAAGAGCCATGTGCCCATGATAAGCATATTTGGTGTGCTCGAGGTAACCCTCTTCTTCTTCTTCTTCTTCCTCTTGACTGACCTTGGCCTTCAAAGCAAGATTGGGAGAGGATTTCTTTGACCGTTGAACGTGAGAGAGAGCATTGTCAGTTGTCGTGTTCAGGATGTTCATTGCAATAAATTCATCCAACACATCACCAGAAGACAAGGTGTGAAAGTCCGGCCTTTGACGGATGACAGCGGACATGTCCTTGTTGTAGGGCATGATGGCCTTCAGAAACTTACGCTTGATCCAAGTATCATCCACATCCTTGCTGCCATGATCCTTGAGGGAAACAGCGAGAGCGGTCACCCTTCTATAGAGCTCACATGGTTTCTCATCCTCTATCATCACAAACTCATCTGACTGATCAAGGACAACTTCATAGTTTGACCGTTGAATGCTTGAACTGCCCTTGTACATGGAGATGATGTGTTCCAACACTCTTTAGCAATAGTGAAGGGCCGTAGGTGAGGTAGGTCTTTAGTAGGAATAGCAGCTTGGAGTATGAACAAGGCGGAAGGATTTAGTTGTTTATCCGCTTGTTCTCTTGGAGTAAGATTGCGTGGATCATGAGGATAGTATCCTTCTTCAATGACTCTCGTGGGATGAATTGAGCTGTGATCTAAATAAGACTTGATACTAAAAACCCAGTTAGCAAAATCATTCTTAACAAGTTTAGGAGGAGGACCAAGATTAACTATATGAGTTGGGTGCACCGGTCCTCCATAGACTATGGGAGGGGGAACTGAGGCAAAGCTCCCCGACCCATTAACTCCTTGAGAATTATTATCCTTGTCAGCACTAGCCCCCTCCTTATCGAAGTTGACATCCAATGTCGAGTTAGTGGGTTTGACCACTTGCACCCCATAAGTAGACATTTTAAGAGTATTAAGGAAATCTTTGAACATGGATCGAACCTTGGTCGCCATGGAGGATTTGAGTAAGTACAAGGCCTCATTCAAATCCTCGCGTGAGACTGTGTTCACTCCCACGGCCTCGGGAAGTTCTCCCACACACTCCTTTTCGCCAGCCATACTCTTCGGGTGGTGAAACCCTTAATAAAGAGGCATGGCTCTGATACCAATTGAAAGGATCGATTTGGTTGACTAGAGGGGGGAGGTGAATAGGCAACTAACACTTTTTAACTTTTCCTTAACAATTTAGCCTTAGCATCAAATAAGTTGGCTAGATGTGCAACTAGATGAATAACCTATATGATGCTAAACACAACAAGTACACAAGCAAGCAAGGGATACAACACAATAATAGCTTGCAAGAAGTAAAGGTACGAGATAACCAAAAGTGGAGCCGATGGAGACGAGGATGTGTTACCGGAGTTCCTTCCCTTGTGAGTAAGAACGTCTCCGTTGGAGCGGTGTGGAGGCACAATGCTCTCCAAGAAGCCACTAGAGCCACTGTATTCTCCTCACGCCCTCACACAATGTGAGATGTCGTGATTCCACTATTGGTGCCCTTGAAGGTGGCAGCCGAACCTTTACAAGCAAGGTTGGAGCAATCTCCACAACTGAATTGGAGGCTCCCAACGACACCACGAAGCTTCACCACAATGGAATGTGGCTCCGAGGTGACCTCAACCATCTAGGATGCTCAAACACCCAAAAGTAACAAGATCCGCAAGGGATTAGTGGGCGGAATCAAATTTCTCTTGGTGGAAGTGTAGATCGAGGCCTTCTCAACCAAACCCTAGAAAATCAACAAGTTTGATTGGCTAGGGAGGGAGATCGAGCTAAAATGGAGTTTTGAGCAACAATGGAGTTTTGGGAAGGAAGAGGTAATCTTCTTGAGGAAGAAGACCTCCCTTTTATAGTGGGGGAAAAGATCCAACCGTTATCCCCACCCTCAGCCCCGCGTGACGTGGTACTAGCGTAGCAGACCACGGTACTACCGCAAGGGCTTGCGGTACTACCGTTGCAACCTGCGGTAGTAATGCTCGCACGGGAGTATCAATCTCAGGCCGAATGCACTAGGCAGCTAGCGATAGAACCGCCGGTGCGGTACTACCGCGAGCCCATGCGGTACTGCCGCACGGTTGGTAGAGACCGATACTTGGAGGTGCACGGAAGTAAAAAATTACTTCCGTGCCTACCTCCGCTAAGGACGAAACTGTGAAAAAGTCCGGCACAGTAGTAGCGAAACTGCATCACGGTACTACCGTACTAGGGCGGATGTAAAAAATTACATCCGCGCCTAGTACCACAAGCGTACGTATTAGGGCAGGGGTCAGGGGTACTACCGCTCCCCTGAGCGGTACTACCGCGGGCTCCTGCGGTACTACCGCTCCCTTGAGCGGTACTACCACTGAACACAAGTACCCCGCAGGCTACACTTTGCACAGAAGAGGAAAACAGCTAGTGCTCCATCAAAGTAAAGGAAAGGTGATGCAAACAGGATAGATATGTATGTTGATTCCTCTCAAACCTTTTCGAAGCGGACCCCCTCTTGATAGTACGGCTTTCCTATGACTCAAATCCACCGAAAGGAACGTAGAGAACAACCGTCTTCAATAAGCTCCAAGAGGCACGGAATCGTTTTGTGTCTAGACATGAGATATCTAAAATGCTCAATGCACACGATTAGTCCGCAAAGACATTGTCATCAATCATCAAAACCACTTAAGGAGAAATATGTCCTTACACCGAGTCCGTCCCGGCCCAACCGCCGGGCTCAATTCCCAGGCCCGAGCCCGGCCCGATGGCACAGTTAGACCCGGCCCGGTCTGGGATTTTCGGGCCGGGCTACCCATACCAGGTATAGTTCTACATGGGGTATTTTGGGTGTGTTCGGCGTGTCAGAGTTATGTGTGGCGGAAGTCCAGACACATGTAAATCTCCCCTATTTTTGGTTTGGACTCGTGGGATTTCGAACAGTCAACCTGTCCGGATAAATTTGATGACACACGTTTGATGAAAAAAAAATGTTCGTACAGTCCGCTTCAAATATGTAGTGACGGTTTGTTGGTTGGACCGCGTTGGAGTTGCCCTTGGCGCCGTTTTTGACTATGTCGATTTATCACGCAATCTAGTCTGAAAGAGTACCGATGATCACTGCAAGCACAAGGCACTGTACTGATGCAAAAGATCGGGGGCAAGATTTGATGTAAATAGAACCGGCAGCACCCGAGGGCCGAGGCACCCGCGCTTGGCACGGCGCGTTCGCGTGCTCCGCTGTCGATACCGCGCGCGCGCGTTCTCCAGTCCCCGCACGTACGGGACACGAGCCGCACAGACAGAACCGGCAGCAGCGGGCAGGACGACGAGAGCACCACGGCCCGGCGCAGTACGGTGACTGACTCCGTCGTGCGTACCACGCCCAGTCCCAGCCGTCGCCGTACCGCTGCTCCTGACCTGATGCCCTGGCGGCAGCGTACTACGTAGCATAGCAGGCGCGTAGCCCGTCACGGCGACGCGACGCCACCGCCGATCCGACGCGTCCCGCCACCGCGCGATTCCCCGAGTCCCAACCAACCAACACCCCCACCCACGCACGCAACTCAAAAAAACGCGACGCCACTCCAGAGCACCAACCGCGCGCGCTCTGCTCGACATGGCACGTACGCGCCGCGCGCGGCGCCGTGCGACGTACGTGGCCGCCAGCTTATGCCACCGGAAGGAAGCCAGGGAGGGGAGGGGATCATATCAGGAGAAGCAGCTCAGCCTAAGCCCAGGCCTAAGGTGGCTAGGTGCGCTCCCAAGTCTTTGCCCCGCCCGGCCCCGCGACAGCGACGCCGGCCGGGGCGTGCGGGGCCGCGCGCGCGCCCGGGCTCCATCCATCGCCTAGCTGCACCTACAGCTACAGCTATAGAGAGAGGAGAGGGGAGGAGACGAGAGACCCGGCTACGCATGCACGCCACCGCGCTCCATTGGCCGCCCCGTTGCCATCACCGCGCCCATCGCTCCATCCTCCGATTAAACTACTCCATCGCTAGGAAGCAGAACCGATCGATCACAGCAAGCTAGCCTGCCTAGCTCGCCTGCACACCCGCCATCCATTCTGCTTCTTCCTCTTCCTTCCCCCTCCGGATCAGGTGTATGACCGCGCGCGCGCCCGGGTGGCCACCGGCGAGACCTAGCTAGGCAGGCAGGGAGGGAGCGATGGAGCAGGGGGAGGAGGACGGGGACTGGATGATGGAGCCGGCGGCGGGGAAGAAGGGCGGGGTGATGATCGACAGGAAGAAGCGCTTCAGCGAGGAGCAGATCAAGTCGCTCGAGTCCATGTTCGCCACGCAGACCAAGCTGGAGCCCCGCCAGAAGCTGCAGCTGGCCCGGGAGCTCGGCCTGCAGCCGCGCCAGGTCGCCATCTGGTTCCAGAACAAGCGCGCGCGCTGGAAGTCCAAGCAGCTCGAGCGCCAGTACGCCGCGCTCCGGGACGACTACGACGCGCTCCTCTCCAGCTACGACCAGCTCAAGAAGGACAAGCAAGCGCTCGTCAACCAGGTACTCCTCCTATGTCTGTGCCACGTACGTACGTACCACGTGTTTCGCCGTGCTCTCCGGCCGGTGGCGTGCGCCGTGAGGTGTGGAGCTCGTGGTGCCTGTGGCTAATGCGCGGTCGATGGGTTCTTGCCTTGCTTGTCCGTGCAGCTGGAGAAGCTAGCGGAGATGCTGCGGGAGCCGGGCGGGGCCAAGTGCGGAGATAATGCCGGCGCTGCCGCCAGGGACGACGTGCGCTTGGCCGTGGCCGGCATGAGCATGAAGGACGAGTTCGTGGACGCGGGCGGGGCCAACAAGCTCTACTCGGCGTCTGCCGAGGGCTGCGGCGGCAGCGGCAAGCTCTCGCTCTTCGGCGAGGAAGACGACGACGCGGGGCTCTTCCTCCGGCCCTCGCTGCAGCTGCCAACCGCGCACGACGGCGGGTTCACGGCGTCGGGGCCGGTCGAGTACCAGCAGCAGTCGCCGTCGTCGTTCCCGTTCCACTCGAGCTGGCCGTCGTCCGCGGCGGAGCAGACCTGCAGCAGCTCCCAATGGTGGGAGTTCGAGTCCCCGAGCGAGTAGTGACCGGTCAAGCACCATACAAGGAATCGCCGACGTGATCGACCATGCAACAGATCAGTGTTCCTAACACAGAGCACTGCCGATCGAATCCGTGGAGAAGACGACGACGCGATCGATCGATCATATGCAACCGAAGATGGTGGTGTCAGTGTGTACATAGCTCGAAACCCAGGTCTATCCAGTCCAGTCCAGTACGTCCAGGCAGTCTCTTCCTTCTCAGTCAGCAGCCAGCACGCCATTTTTCTTCCCCCTCTTCCTCTTTAATCACCTGCTGTTGTCAATTACCCGCCACATCGTGTAATCCACAGGGAAACTAGTCACAAAACCAAACTTATAGAGATCGATCTTCAGATGCAAGTGCAACCAGCTAGCCAATAGGCATATATCATATATGCATGGCTGCTCATCATGTGGCCACTGCTTAATAAGCTTTCTCTCTTCTCTTGATGTGATCAATTGGTTCCTTGGAATGCAACACAATGATTGCGAGATCATGGCCGACTGGAATAGCTAGCTAGATTGAGAAGAAGCATGTGGGGGAAAGCTAGAGATGTCCAGGCTGCTGGATCAAGATTCCTTCACGAGAGAAGGGGAATCGAACAACACACTCATCACTAGCGAGTGACCAGTACAGCACTGCGGTACGGGACAGTAGAGGCCAGGGTGGCACAGGTCACAGAACGTGCATCCGGCCATTGTTAATTTCAAACCAAATGCATGGCAAGAGGCGCGTCGTTTAGGTCAGCCAGAAAATATATGAAAAGGGAGATCGATTTGTGGCCTAGTAGTGTACTCTTGGTTTTATCCCTGGCTAGTCATGCTTTTCTTTAGGGAGCCTTATATTTATCAATCATCACTACTACAGAAAACCCTAGTAAGAAAAACAAATTAATTTTCAGTCCTCGAGGAGTCCTCCTTCCCTGCTATGCACATGTCGATGACCCACTGATATTGCTGCCGCTGGAGTACCGCACACCATCGTCGAAGAAACAAAAAAGATAGCATCCACACATGTGGTCGGAAGTCAACAACTTTGTCTAGAAGTGTCGGGATGTTGTTCCCGAAGGATCCACGATCCGGGGAAGAAGATGTTGTGTCGATCATACCTAGCCGTCTGACTAAACCAACGAAAAACCCAAGTCGACGCCTTTGCTGCCACAAAACCACCGGCCCGACGAAGATACAACCAACTTCCCCTGTTTCACAAAGAGAAAGGCAAACCACCCACATGATGTCTTCGCTATGACGGACGGTGCACACATTGTCGAAGCTTGAGAAAAAACCCAGAGTTACCCTTATTGAGCACCGCCGCCACCATCACCTGAAGGCTCAAAGCGACAGACATCGAAGACCTATCTATTTCACATGATTTCATCGTTGGATCCAACATTGCACACATCACCGGGTCTAGAGAAGAAGTTGTAGGAACCATTATTTAACAACACTGCCACCACCATCGGGAGGGAGGACAGACTAGCGGAGGTCTACCTAACAATCCACACTAGGGTTAACTACATCTCCTACCGATATATAGGGCTTCCCCATACTTTCCTATTGGCGAAGCCGACGAAGGAGGTAGGAGGCTGACGATCTATCAACGGGAAGGGGTGGCAATGTTATAAACCTCTAGATCACCTAGGAGTTGCGAGAGATAGAGGTGGCTTATGGAAGGTGTAATGTTAGCTAGTCATGCTTGGGCTTTGACTACATTTTTGTAACTACAAAGGGTTGGGAAATAGTGTAGCTAGTTTTGGGGCTGCGATAACCGACGAGCATCAGATTTGTAGGGGCTCCCAGCTAACGCCCTCACACCTTCGGATTGAGATCGAAGATATTTCAATTTATAAGAAATTACACAACACGGCATGGCAATTATTTCCTATAACATGTCGATTTTCGCTATTGTACATGGAAAATCCTTTACAAACAACATGGCAATTTCAGTTGTCTTGGCATGGCAGTTTTTTGTGTTCTTGAAAAACAAAATACACTTCCCAGCGAACATCCGTTTTTTAACACTACCCTTACATGACCTTCAAAAAAAAAACACTACCCTTACATGTTCCTCTATTTATTTCTTGGCATTTATTTATATATAAGAAAAAAAATCTTACCAGCAGCTCCGTACGTCCGGAAGACGACGTAAAGTGGATAGAGGACGCAGGGAATGAAACTACCCACTTGCTATATCCTTTGGATTATCCGAGGTAGAAGTGACCGAGTAAATTCCCATCTTGAGAGCAACGCTACGTGGTAACAATTCCATTTTGGTCGACAGCAGGCATCGACGAACCGTGTTGGTTCCTCCATGTCGAAAAGGCCCTTTGATTGTTATAGGAGTGGTAATATCATTTCAACGTGATCACTAACAGCAAAAGTTACCTGCGGTAACTAATTAGTATTCCCTTTGTAAAGTAAAGTAGTGATCTAAAACGTCTTATATTTCTTTACTTATAGAGATAGTAGCAGTACGTACTCGCTGTTTGCTTGGACGCTTACGTAACCCGTCAAGTTGCGTTGGTTTTCTTTTGTGGCGACGTATAGATTAGATGGAGTCCCTTTCTTCGTCCTCGGACTGTTGCGTGGGCCTCTCCGGACAAAAGAAAGACTGTTGCTGCACAATGACACGCCACTGTGCGAGGATTAGGAAATTGATGGAATCCTAGAATACCAATTCCAGGGTTACTTGGCATTTTGGCTCCATGCCACTAGTTTAAGATCTCAGGCTTGCCGTGCTAGACCGCTGGTTTGGCGCCAATTTGCAATAATATTCTGTCAAAGGTTCCCGCTTACATCAAAGTTTTTGGCCTGGTTTTCTTTTCCCTCCACTGCATTTGCATGCATGCATTGGCTAGGTCACAGCCAGATCAAGAATATGCCGTGCATGCTGATCTGACGACGTACGTACGCCAGCCATGACTGACCGAAACTCAATCAAATCGTCGGAAGAAACACTAATATTTGTGTATACATGGCACCAGGAGGAAGGACGTGCAGGGGCACCTGTCGTGTAATCGTGGAGGTGGTTAGCGATGCTCCCATCCGGCCGATACGGGTTCCACTCAAGCGCGACAGCTCATCGGGCCATGGCGCCGGAGATATTGTAAACCAACGCGTTGCTGTCAAGACCGGAGGGAGGAGAGGCCCATCGCTGAGTGGAAAGGGCAGCGCCAAACATATATCTAATCGGCGGCTACTGCTGGGAGTAGTATAAAATTGGTCGCCTGGTGACGGATGGAGCCACTTGTACAGCGCGCTGTGGGAGGGGGAAGATTTGTGTTCATCAGCAGATGCCACACGTAGCCTGCTTATCCCGTGTGGGACCGGTTGCCGGATTGATGATATAATTTGAGGGGTCACCTCCAACATAGTAGTAAGTTACATTGCAATGCGTGTGTATAGAGGGGGCGGTGAGCAGCAATGCAATCTCGGGGTCACCTCCAACATAGTACTTCACCAGTTCAAGATGTGGGGAGTAAGTTAGTACTGTACATTGCAATGCATGTGTATGGAGGGGGTGGTGAGCAGCAATGCAACATGATCAACAGTTCGAGATGTGGGGAGGTAGAGGTGAGATCTACTAGCAAAGATCAATTTAAGTACACGCCATGCATGTCAGGAGCTATGTTACTTTGGTGTCTCACACACGGTGATAGTTCTTCCATGGCTCGACAGTCGACACACATGCACTCTCTATAGTATGAGGCGGCACCATACCGTAGCACTACTTTGGACACGTTTCTACTCCCTCCACTTTTGTTAGTCGTTTTGGTAACATTAAGCTAATTTGCATGTTGTCTGAAACTTCTACAAAGCCTAATAAAAGTGAACAGAAAAAGTATTTTATTTTTCAAATTGGACACGCTGCTGCCCAGTCTTATACTTTTCTGATATCTTCGGCAATGACAATGGCCTCTCGAATGCACCCTTTTTCTTGTGTGCCTTTGTGAAAGCAGCTTGGTTTGCACATCCTTGGCAGGAGTACCTTAGGTCTAGTCTTCTAACAGAAAATCATCTTTCCATGCAAAATGTTATACTCCATGATTCGCTTCATATGACTCACCCTCATGCATCTATACCCAACATTTTCATTTTTTTTATGGTGCATTTGGAAATCAACAAATGATTGTGTTTTTGCTAGAAAATACTCATCTCTTCATCAGGTTCACCGGGAACAACAACGTGATACGCATATCTAGGCTGCACCCTAAGGCAAAATCTTCTCATTGCAGGAGCTAAGTTTACTCACACATCTTTCAAATGTTCAAAATTTCAGCCCTGTCGAATGAAAACACAGCCACGTAAATTGGAGTTTAGCTCAATTTTATGCAGGATCAAAGGAGCATTCAAATTCGGATTCAAGACTTGGCTCCAACCACCTCTCAAGGCAGAAGCACAAGCCCTTCTCCTTGCAACCAAAGTGGCACAACTCTTGCCGGTCGTCCAGCCAACGTTTCTTACAGACAACCTTCCTCTTGCTAAGGCGTCAGTTAGAAATGTTGTGGCCGATTCCACTCCTTGGATGATCAGAACAACTCTTGCGGATTACTACAAGTCAAGAGACAATCTTCAGTCGTAGATGGTTCATATCTACATAGAGATCAGCGGAATTGTTCACAATGTAGCTCATCAGGTTCTAAGTACTACCTCTGTCGTGGTTTATTGATCCTCCTTGTACTTTCGATCAAATTTTGACCATTGATTTAACTATCAAGAAGTTAGTTAGATACCACAAAAATAGTATCATTGAAAACCTTTTTCGAATATGAATCCAACAATATAAGTTTTATAACATACATCATATATTTATTTGGACAATTCTATGGTCAGAATTTGATACAAAATGCTAAGGGGGCCATAAACCTGGACAGAGGCAGTAGATCTTTAGAACCTGTCTTTAGCTGTTTCCGTTCAGCTCAAGGAAACATGTTTGCCCCATGATGTCTCTTCTTTTTAGCTTAAATCTACAGGGTTTTGTACTGCATGATGTACATTGTTCACCTTGGGCTCATTTCCCATTAAAGAAAAGGTTATATAATGCCCAAAAAGTTTGTTGAAATTGCCTGTTTCATGGTTCTCACTATGAAGTACTCCCTCCATTCCATAATGTAGGACATTTTTGCAAGCTTTATGGGACGTATAGGACGGATGGAGTAATCCGTCACTGACCACTAAACCTAGATGACCTCCAAAAGGAAATCAACCACCACACAATTTATCATAGTGACAGCCATTTTAGGTTAAACTATTCAAAACAAAGCCAAATATCTCCAAGAGGCAATCTATCCAATCTTCTCGAGTCATTCTAGGGGCAACAGCCCACAGGATTAGTATTAAAATAGATTACACCAACACTAACCAGTAGGCTCATGATGAGGAAATGATTATCAAAACAATACACGATGATGAGCTCATCATCAGATTAACTTACTATTCGATTGCAAGTAGCGCCATGACCAATTTATAAAGAGGTACCCTAATTACCAATTCCGGCTGATGATGGCTACACAAACGGAGAAAAACACGGCAAATCTAGCTGAGTACTACCTCCATTCCTAAATATAAGACGTTTTGGCAAAATGTCTTATATTTAGGAAAATACATCACGGGGCGATCGACTGCAACAAATGGGAAGTTGAATATATTATTGTGAGATAATATGCAAGTGTCCTGTTGACCACTCCTATGGACCAGCACGTACAAGGATATCTGAATAAGACATGTCAGTTGTTTGTTCCCAAGGCCTTCCTCAAACTGTAAGCATAGGAGAGATACAGAGCTTCTTGCTCTTTGCGGCTTGGGTCCTTATGTCAGTGCTCAACTTTCACTTTGGAATCTCCATTAGGCAACGCACTTTGGGACTGAGCCAACCGCTTTGATTCCTGGACAAGAATGAGTCATTAAGAAACTAATGCAATAAAATACAAATGGAGGTTAAATAAACATTTACGCCCAATGGACAGCCCAATCTTGAAGCTGAAAATTGTAGAACAAAGCCATAGCTGGTCAAGATTTATAAACAATGAATTACTAACACAAAACAAATGATGTCCTCAGACAAATTAGTTCTTAAAACCAAGATCGCTGTTTAAGTGGCAGGTTCAATCCAACACATATATAGTGGTCTTAGTCTCACCAACTTAAGCTAACACTTCCAGAAGGGTGAAAGACGATGAACTGAGCATTGTGACAACAGAAATATGAAACCACATATTATTACTACTGTAGTAAACTATGATTCACATTGTTCTTGTCCCATTGGCACATTTGTGTTCAACAACATTTTTAATAAAGACACGTCTATCTTACAAATGCAGGCATATTTATACTTACAGCGGCAGAAGTGGCACGTATCTGCCTGTATGCTTCGATGTCTTCAGGAAAAGCTTCTTCAAGCTCCTCGAGAAGATGCTTCCTCAGACTCTGAAACAAACAGATTCACGATATTATTATGTCACCCCATTCAATTTGATTAGAGCTGGCAGCTATATATCCATTCAATAAATATTATACAAATACTGGATACAAAATCGCCATCTATCCATTCTTATACAGCTAGATAATACAGAGACAGGAATCTGCATTGGCAGTACAACAAACACAGGCCCCACATTTCACCTAAATTTAATTAGGGGCGGCAGTTAATTGGGATTAACACCAGGAAAAGCTTCGGAAATGAATTCCCAGCTATTTGCGACACTGATTGATCAAAAAGAAACCTAAACAAAGGTGGGCCTTACAGCCATTGGTCCAAGAAATGCTATACAGATACAGAGATAGTGGATACAAAATTGCCAACTATCCATTCTTATCCAGCTAAATAATACAGAGACAAGAATCTACATGGGCAGTACAACAAACACTGGCACCAAATTTCACCTAAATTTAATTAGGGATGACAGTCAATGGGAGTAACAACAGGGGAAGCTTTGATAATGAAAAGTATCGTTACCAGTTGACGGGCTGCAGCCTGTGTAACATAACCAATTTAAGTGGTGGATGGAGAGGGAGTGATTTCTTTTTTCTTGAAAGTTACTGTGGTGTAACTAAATCACATGTATTGGAAGGTATGGAATGCGATAAAGAAAGCTCTGTGTTGGTTCCTTTCACAGGCATACAAAAACTGTATCCCCTTCAAATAACCAATATCATCCTATATCAGAAGCAGTATTCTTTTTTACACGAACAGCAGTACCAATTGAAGATTTCATAAAAAAAATTCCCCCAAAGATAGACCGTCAAACTTTCTCACTGTTTTGATCCATTGTACTGTACCATGCTACAAACTCTATCGAGCATATCTATGGGCACGTTTGGTTCATAGCCAAACTTTGGCACACTTTGAACAACAAATTAAGCCATACATACCTTGAAAGCATCGGTCTTGCCCTTGGTGATCTGGTTCTTGGCGATGCAGCTGTTGAGCACATCCCTGGTGAACTCATCGGGGTTCTTCCCGTCATCGATCAAACTAACAGCACAAACACCAATCGGAAACACACAGTTCAGGCAAGGGTCAACAACAGCAAGGAGCAACAGAGAAAGAGATGAAGGCTAAAAGATCTCACTTGACGACCTCCATGGGCACCTGGATGTTGCACCCGTCCGCGAGCTTCTGCATCGTGTCGAGCTCCGCCACAAGCGCGTTCCTGCATCGCCAAACAAGACCAAACCCTAAGGGATCTGCATACGCAGAAAGGTTGCGGGGGGTGGTCACAGGGAGGCGAGGGAGCTCACAGGCGCTGGAGGAGGGGGAGCTGGGACGCGGAACTGAAGGAGGAGACGTTGAGGTTGAGCTGGTGCAGCAGGCCCAGGGTCCTCTGGATCGAGGCCATGACCTGCGCCAGGTTCTGCTTCGAAGGGTCCTCGGGACGGTCGCCCCCTTGTACACCGTTACTGGAAGTGGCCGCGGTCGCTATGGCGGCGGCTGCGGAGGAGGAGGTGGAAGAGTTCGGGGCGGCGCTGTCCATGGCGAAGTCGGAGGGGGAGAAGACAGGCGAACTGAAAAGGCCTCCACAGTTCAATTTTTAGACATTTCGTTCATTTAAACATTACCACCTTTGCACACAACAAATGAACATTTTCACATTCCTCTATGCTCACAGGGATAAGAGTCCGGTAAAAAATGACAATAAAATGCAAATTTTTTTCATCAAACAAATAACAGGTCCGGGTGTGATTTGCATGACAGCAGGAGTGCATGTCTCATATGTATGTCCATACATTTCCAGGCTTATATGGTTCAAAGGTATTCCTATGGAAAATATGGAGGACTTAACTTGGGTATTCTACCCGTGTGGGTTGTTTAATTTGTATGATAAAATCCCATAAGAACTTCTTCTAATTCATTTGCACTAAAAGATTCATTTATTGAGTAAAATTCAAAAGGATAAGTACCTGAAAGTACCACCGGTAGTTCCCAAGCACCCTAACATAGCTCTTATTTTAAATAGCGTTCAGTTAAAAAAAAGCATTATGCCAAATAACTCCTATATAAATTAAACGGACATGACATCACAATCCTATTTATTTTTTCTTTGACTTCTCAAATCCCGCGAATCAAAAAGGTCGCTCGTTTCTTTCTAGACACTTTATGCGCCATAAAAAGAGGACCCTAGCCCGGGCACAAACAAATAGAGGATCTGACTCACATGTGTATTGGTGTAAAAAAATAATACTTGTCACATTATTGAGATGCTGTGCGCCAGTTGTGCCACAGCCCCCAAGTTACTTTTGCCGATTTGGTCGACGTGTATCACCACTCAGAAAACACGCAAAACCCCTGAAAATGAAAGTAGCTCGTCCTTAGCCATACGCTGAACTGCACACCGCACAACAGCATCAGTCCACCCGCCACGCGCTGAGTCTTGGCAGCGATGTGGCTTGACACATGCGAGGAGCTATAACATACGAAGAACCCTTCAAACGATGCCTCACGTTGTGATTTACCCATACATGAACAGGCACAAACTAACAAAACCATGAAGATAACACTTACTAGACGTTCTGTGCACGACCGATTCCCCGAACAACAATTCTTTACTACACAAACAAACAGAGGACAAACATACCCAAAAATACCTTATAACATTTCCAAAAAAATACTCGTGCGAAAACATAGAAATAAAGTTCAATAGCTCAAAAGGCCCAGAATCTAACTAATAGAATGGATAAAACATGACAGACGTATAAATAATAATACGGGGATAAAAAAAGGTACAAAACCAATTGTTTACTTCATCCGTGCCTTCCATAACTTGAACACACATACACACATACACACATACACACAAACACACACACATTTTCAAGGTCTGTCTTATTGCACATCTAAATGACTCAATCAAACATAACAAGGATGAGAAAAAAGAAGAAACAAAAAGCCCACAGGAATCTCCACCTAAAATCAATGACATTGGACTTAGACGTGCAATACTTAGGAAACATCTAGATGAACTTTAGCAAAACAGTTAACTAATACTAGTTCAATGCGATTCACTGCCTGACTGTCTACTTCATACGCAGAAGAACACCGTACAAGTGGAAAGAAAATTACCAAAGTCAGGAAGCCAAGCAGGGGACGGCGCTCGGTGGCGAACGGCGGTAGGCCGGCAAACCGCAGCAGAACGGCGGGGGGCGGGGCCTCGCACTGGCGCACAGGACGGGGGGGCGGGCAGGCGGGATCCAGGACCAGGGGAGCGGGGGGACGGCGGTCGGTGGACGGCGCGACGGCAGAGGCCGGCGGGCGGTAGACGGCGGCAGCCTGAACGACGACCGAGCAGGGAGGCGGCGGCGGCGCGAGCGACGCGTTGGAGTCGGGCGACTGGTCGCGTACCTCCGGCCCCTCCTGTGAGTGCGTGCGTGCGAGTTAAGGTCTTTTTTTCTTTTGAGATCTCGAGTTAGGTCTTCTATTGGGTGGTTAGTAAGCTTTGAGCCCATTCAAAACTCAATATAGGGCCACGGTTATGTCCCGCCTCGTGGAGCAACTAGTTAGGAAACGTTTTCTCACAAACGTTTCAACTATCACTCCCACGCGCCCGTCACTTGGTAGGTTCTCAGTCGTTGTCACGTATCGTGTTTTCATTTCGCATTTTATTTTTTTATTTTTTCACATTCGTTTTCGTCTTTTTGAGTGATTTTTTTCGGATTTTTTTGGTGTTCCGGTTTTCGACCGGTCTTTCGTAGCTTTTGGACGGAAAAAAATTCACAGAAAAACGTATTTTTTGTTTTTTTACGCGAAAACGCGTCTTTTTTGCAAGAGGCACCGTTTTGCTTTCGCCAGAGGCGCGGTTTTTCCTTCACGGTCGTGCCTCTCGGAAAGGAAAAAACGCGTTTTCTGTTTTGTTTTTGCGAGAGGCACGGTTTTGCTTCCGCGGAAGGCACGGGTTTGCCTTCGCGAGAGGCACGGTCGTGCCTCTCGAAAAGGAAAAAAGAACGCGTTTTCTGCTCTCTCTCTCTCTTTTCCGTGAGAGACACGGTTTTGCTATCGCGAGAGGCACGGCCGTGCCTCTTCCGAAAGGGAAAGAAACGCATTTTCTGTTCTCTTTTTTTCCGTGAGAGGCACGATTTTACCTTCGCGAGAGATACGGCCCGTGCCTCTCAGAAAAGGAAAAAACGTGTTTTCCATTTTTTTCTATCATGTGAGGCACGATTTTTTCGTCTGTTTTTTTCCGTAAAAAAAAGTACGTCAAAACCTATCAACATGGGATCTAGTTTTAAAGATCTCGACACGAGAAAGCCAACGGTGAAAGCGGTTCGAGATTTTGACGCACAGTTTAGGAGATAAAACATTTTTAAAATACGGATCTACGAAAAAAGGAAAAACTTTCAGTTTGCGACAAGTGGTACGCATATATTGCGCCGCTTGTCGCAACCTAGTGAGGTGGGAGTAATCGTTGGAAAGTGTACTCGCTAACTAGTGTTTTCGCGCCTCGTGCAAGGCAGTAGCTTGCCCGAAATCACTAGTCAGCGAATACATCTTCCAACGATTACTCCCACGTCCCTAGGTTGCGACAAGGGGCGCACTGCATGCGTGCCACTTGTCGTAACCTGGGAGTTTTCCTTTTTTTTTCGTAGATCCGTATTTTAAAACGTTTTATCTCTTAAACCGTGCGTCGAAATCTCAAATCATTTTCACCGTTGGCTATCACGCGCCGAGATCTTCAAAACTAGACCCCTTGTTGATAGGTTTTGACAAAAAAAAATTCACGAAAAAACCAAACAAAACAACCGTGCCTCACGCGATAGAAAAAAAATAGAAAACGCGTTTTTCCCTTTTCAAGAGGCACGGGCCGTGCCTCTCGCGAAGGCAAAACCGTGCCTCTCGCGGAAGCAAAACCATGCCTCTCGCGAATTAAAAAAGACAGAGCAGAAAACGGGCTTTTTCCCCGATAGAAGCATGGCCGTGCCTCTCGCGATAACAAAACCGTGCCTCTCACGAAAGCAAACCCGTGCCTCTCGCGAAAAAAAGAGAGCAGAAACCGTGTTTTTTCCCTTTCCGAGAGGCACGACCGTGCCTCTCGCAAAGGCAAAACCGTGCCTTTTGCGGAAGCAAAACCGTGCCTCTCGCAAGAAAAAAAAACAGAAAACGCGGTTTCCCATTCCGAGAGGCACGAGCGTGCCTCTCGCAACCCGTGCCTCTCGCAAAAAACCAGAATACACGTTTTTTCGCGTAAAAAACAGAAAACATGTTTTTTCTTGTAAATGTTTTTTTCGTCCAAAAGCTATGAAAGGCAGGTGGAAAACCGGAACACCAAAAAAATCTGAAAAAAATCCTCTTTAAAAAGGCGAAAACGCGTGCGAAAAATAATAAAATCCGAAAGGAACGCTCAGAGCGCAACACGTGGCGATAATTGAAAACACGCCAAGTGGCGACGCGTAGGAGCGATCGCTGAAACGCTTGTGAGGAAGTGCTCGCTAACTAGTTGCTCCCTAGCTTGCCTCGCTGCCGGTAGCTAGTTCGTGGGCCGGCCCATTTTCCAGAATGAAGTCAGGATGTTATGGTGCATGATTTTTTATTTGCTTTTGCTTATACCCCTAAAAAATTGCTTTTGTATAATTTCCTTTTTTATTTCTGTTTTTAATTTTCCTCTTATATGTTTTATTTCCATTTAATTTTTTTACTGTTTAGATTTTTAAATTAGTCATTGCAGTTAAAAATAACCATATATTTTAAAAATGTTTAACATGTGTAAAAATGTTTTTTTAAAGAAAATGGAATAATGTACCATATGCATGAGAAAATAGTAATCAAAACATATATTTGAAAAAATAACTAATTATATATTTATATAATATTAAATATGTATAGAAATGTTTCATGTGTATATGAAAATTGTACAATGTGTACGGAAATAGTAGACATCAAAATATATGTTTCAAGAAATGTTAATCATGTATTTCAAATTTTTACCCTGTATAGAAATATATTTCATGTTTATCCGAAAAATGTATAATATGTACTTCCTTTGATTCATATTATTTGTCTTAAATTTTTCTAGATACATATGTATCTAAAAACATTAAAAACGTAGATCATTTATAAACCAAATGTACAATGCGTGTTAAATATGTAAGACAATGTTATACATGTGTTAAAAAAACATCAAAACATTTATTTGAAAAAATATTAATCATTTACAAAAAATGTGCCTAATGTATATACAAAATGTAAAATGTCTCTGGAAAACATAGAATTTAGAAATATATTAAAAGAATGTTAACCATGTATGTAAAAATGCTAAACGTGTGCAAACAATGCCCCTTATGTGTACGAAAAATTTACATTATGTATACGCATGGTGATAAGATAAAACAAAGAAATATAAAAAATGAAAAACCGACGAAAACCAGAAAGGAAAAAAGAACACCAAATAAAAACATAAAAGATCAAAGAAAAGAAAAACCAAAGAAAGCTGAAGAAAGAAATAGGAAAAATGAAAAGGAAAAAGAAAACCAAAAGGATACTGAAGAAAAACCAACACTCGAGGGGAGGTCTCGTAGCTACACTGACGCGGAGCATCCTATGGACATCATCATGGCAAGAGTCTCTTTGCCAAGTGACACGTGCCACATCTACTCCACATACATAAAGGTGAATCATCTTTTTTACACGTGTTCACTTGACCCCTTCGAGGATGGTATACTACTTGACTTTCCTCTCGTGTGCATGCATAGGTATTGCCGGAGCTTCACGGATGACGAGGAGGAGTGTCAGCACCTACGTACGACTACACCATCCGCGAGGGAAGCTTGGAAGAGAAGAAAGAAGAAGCGAGGACAAGACTCTGGAAGTCCCGGACCTTCCGGCCTGCCCGGAACCTCCGGCCTCCGGCGCACCCGAGGCGTGCCAACTCTCGAGAAACCCCGAAACCTGCTCGGACCTTCCCCAGAACTTCCGACGCCCGGAACTTCCGGGCCATCCCGAAACTTCCAGCCTGCGTGCGTGCATCCACTCGGGCCCAAGGCCCATCTACCCCTTTCTCACCCCCACTTCTCCCCAGACTATATATACTCATCTCCCACCTCCATTTTAGGGTTAGCTATGGTTTTGCTCTTAGTAAGTTGAGCCTAGCTCCTTCCACTACCTCTCCCATGGAGTAGATGCCTCTATAGGAGAAGATCCCTAGTGGATGTCAAGACCCCTTACGAGGGAAGATCCTACGGGATATCAAGGCCCCATCTCCCCATGGGATTTGGGATGAACTCTACCATGTATCCTTTTTTCCCTTTGTTGTTCATGTACCTTGTGGATCTTGTGTGTGGTGAGTCTAGTGGATGTGTGGTTGGACTTGTTCCTGAGTGTTTCCTTCTGTGATTTCCCCTTCGTGTTCTTCGTGTTTTTCGTGGAATCCCCCTCCAATTCGTGAAAGATCGACACACACGGGCTTGCCTCGTATCATATTGGTATCATGAGCCATGTTGATCACGAATTTGGAGCCCTACCCCCATGTTCTAGCCATTAGTTCGAGTTTTTCTCCCCAAATTCGACCCCCCCCCCCCCAAAAAATAGCCCCAAAAAATTTCTTGCATTTTGTTGTTCTTGTGAGTTTTTGTTGATTTTGATCCGTGGATCTAGTGTTTGGCAAGTGGATCTACCTCCCTTGGCGTTCCCTAGCCCCAATTTAACCTTCCCCCCCTCCAATTTTGCCTTGGAAATCAGATTTTTCCGCCCCCGTTTTCAGACCCGGAAATTAGGGTTCGTCCCGGAGTGGTTCCCGTGTCCCCCGGAACTTCCGGCATCGCCCGGAACTTCTGGCCCTGGCCCGGAACTTCCGGCCTTAACAGAAAGTTTCCCCATATTGTTTCCGTCCCCTCCCCGGAACTTCCGTCCGTCCTGGAACTTCCGGCCTAACCAAAATCATTGCATAGATTTCAGCTTCAGCCATTTCAGCGTTATGGCCGTAACTTTCGCTCCGAACTCCGATTTGAGTGTTCTTTGGCTCGTTTTGAAGCTATCGACGTGCCCAAGCTGCTCGTCTGGGTTTTAGCATCATTTGACCACTTAAAAATTTAAAATTTTGGCAAGTTTGCCTAGGCCCTCGACCATATCATCCGCAATACCACCATAGTCTTCCGCACCCTAACCCATTTAGTTTACCTTTGCATTTGTGGTTGCTTGAGTTGTGATTTGACTCTCTTAAGGTGTTTCGGCTACTTAGGGATGGTTACTTCTTCATCAACCACCGGTGAATTGTATCGGTCCATCATCTACATCGACCACTGACGTTCGACATCGACGATAACCATCCATCCTTTGAGACCATCGTCAACCGGAAGCAAGGCCGGTTCACCCCGACTTCGTGAAAGGTTAAGTGTGACGAAGGTATACATTCGGTCATACACTTTACCTTCCTTGCCATTGCACTTTGTAGCCCCACCACCTTTGCGATTACCTTCATACCTATTGAGACTAGCTATCCGAGTATTGCCGGGCTTCGCGAAAACTTGTGCACCTTAGTGATACGATATCATATTTGTTGCATCATCGGAAATATCATATAGTGCAATTGCTTGCTCCCGTGCATATCTTGCAGTATTTATCTCATATATTTGGTTGAGGATCAATAAGAATAGTGGAAAGAAAAAAAGAGTTAAAAAAGCTTCTAAGCAAGAAAGAAAGATCAAAGCTTATAAGCAAAAGAGTTGAGCATGAAAAGAGATACTTGTGCATGAAGATACTTGGAATAGGAAACGTTTTGCTTGCATAAATTGGATTGGTGCCAGGTGGTGAATCGTGCCCAAACATGCAACAAGCTAGCGTCTCTCCTTGTGTTTGTGCAACATGAGCTTTGCTCATCCCTGTAGTTGCACAAGCCCCATTATCCGACCGCGTGTGTTTCTCTATTGCCCTCCTCTATATTTGTGTTCACTTCCTTTGCATTTTGAGTCCATTGGGTTTATCTCAACATTTACAATATCTTGGACTTCATTTTTCTTGAATTTTGTGCCACTTGTCCTAACAAAGCCACTCGATAAGCTTTACGTTGTAGATGTGAGTGAACAAGTCCGGTACCAATTCCATTATTCTCTCAATTCACATTGAGTGAAGCGGGATACATCCTCAACTTTGGGAATGGTATCTTGGTATTGTTTATTTCATTTCTGACTCACCTTTGCTCGAGTATTGTGATGGCTAGGCAAATCACACCATCTTCGGTCTACAACAACAACGACGAGTTCAATGCCATGAAGAACATCATCGACGCCAAGATGCATGCTCAAATGGAGGAGCTCAAGGTCCTCATCAAGAACCGTGCGAGGTCTTCATCATCTTCGAGAAGAAGCTCAAGTGCACATGCCCCCGAGCATCCATCTCTGACAAGTTTACATCGACATCGACAACATCAACGACATAAAGAAATAACGACGCCAAGATCAAGGCGTCCAACAAAGAACAAGTGTGAAGGTCACGAGCTCGACACCAAACACCACTCAGTGACCTCACCACCTACCTTGGCATCTTAGCCAAGCGACTTCAAGGCATCTTCGCCAACAAGAACTTCAAGAGAAGCTCCCCAAGCTCAAATCCACAGCCTCCATGAGCTACTACGACCTCTACTTCAACCATGACATTCCATTCTATGGGAGTCAAGACCCCGAGGAGTATCTCGATTGGGAGCGCAAGATGGACTACTACCTCAAGTCACTTCAAATCCCTTCCGAAGATCAAGTGAAGTGCTCCACAAGAAACTTCCATGGTGACGCATCGACATGGTGTCTTCACACATCTTCAAAGAGATTCAACATGAGTTGTTCCAAGACGAAGAAAGCAATGCGGTGCGAGTTTGTGCCTTCCACCTACACGGAACATCTTCAACGCCAATTGGAGAACACCATACAAGGATACAAGTTCATCGACGAGTACTTCATGATGATGAAGAAAGCCTCACGACGAGCCGGCGTGACCGACCCCATATGGATGAAGCTCTACTTCATGATGGGATTGAATAACGACATCACCAAGCCTATCTTCGACAACAACTACGAGTCTCTCGATGAACTCTACATTGGTGCTCTCACAGCGGCACAAGACCTCAAGGCCAAGCCTACTCGACCCCGCGCACACTTCACGACGACCAAGCTCCAAGACGACGAGCATGAGGACGGTACAACCAAGATGTCCAAGCCCGACGAGCTCTAAGACGACGCTCCCAAGTCCGTCTTCACCGCCATCCCTCTTTGTGGCGTTGACTATGCCGAGTCTACCATGACTCTTTATGACGATGGCACGGTGACTAATACGTCTCCAACGTATCTATAATTTATGAAGTATTTATGCCATGTTTACAATAATTCTATATGATTTTGGTATGATTTTATTATAACTAACCCGGACTGACGCTGTTTTCAGCAGAACTACCATGGTGTTGTTTTTGTGTAGAAATAAAAGTTCTCAGAATGAGTTGAAAATTTATGGAGAATATTTTTGGAAAATATAAAAAATACTGGGGTGAAGAGTCACCGGAGAGGAAGGCCAAGGAAGCCACAAGCCATAGGGGCGCCCCCTAGGGCGCGTCCCCCTGGCTTGTGACTTCCTCGGGAACCTTCTGGATGTGGGACCGATGACAAAAATTCCTATAAATACCAAAACCCCCCAAAACAAACCTAGGCCGGGAGTTCCGTCGCCGCACACCTCCAGAGCCACAAAAAACCAATCTTGGCCCTCTCCGGCACACTGTCGGAGGGGGTCACCATCATCGGAGGCCATCTTCATCATCCCAGAGGGGCCATCAACATCATGGAGGCCAAGGAATAGAGCGAGAACCTCTCCCCACAGAGGGGGGCATGGAGGACGAAGCACAAGGGGGATACAATCTCCCCTTCTCCCCCGATGGTGCCGGAGTGCCACCGGGGGAACCATCGCCGCGGTGATCGTCTTCATCAACATCACATTCTTCATCACCATACTCATCTCCTTTTAGCGGTCCACTCTCCCGCACCCCGCTATAATCCCCTACTTGAACATGGTGCTTTATGCCACATATTATGATCCAATGATGTGTTGCCATCCTATGATGTTTTGAGTAGATTTCTTTTGTCCTTTGGGTTGATTGATGATCTAGATTGGTTTGAGTTGTATGTTTACTTTGGTGCTGTCCTATGGTGTCTTCCGTGCCGCGCACACGTGAAGGATTCCCGCTGTAGGGTGTTGCAATACGTTCATGATTCGCTTATAGTGGGTTGCTTGAGTGACAGAAGCATAAACCCGAGTAAGGGGTTGTTGTGTATGGGATAAAGAGGACTTGATGCTTTAATGCCATGGTTGGGTTTTACCTTAATGATATTTAGTAGTTGCGGATGCTTGCTAGAGTTCCAATCATAAGTGCATATGATCCAGGTAGAGAAAGTATGTTAGCTTATGCCTCTCCCTCATATAAAATTGCAATAATGATTTCTGATCTTGTTAACAATTGCCTAGGATAATTCCGCACACAGACTCATCATTATTCCACACTCGCTATTTGTAATATATTGTAATATTATGATAACAACAACTATTTTTATATTTTAGTTCTCCAATATCATGCAAAGCTATCCTCTTCATACTCACAACGTAGTTTTATTTTTCCTTTCTAGAAGGAAGCAAACGTTCGGTGTACGTAGAGTCGTATCGGTGGCAGATAGGACTTGAGAGAATATTAATCTTACCTTTAGCTCCTTGTGGGTTCGAAACTCCATACTTATCACTTCCACCTTTGGAAATTTCTACGATGATTCCTTGCACTTGGGGATTATCAAGCTTTTTTCTTGCGCCGTTGCCGGGGAGCAATAGCATGGGGTTGATATTCTCGTGTGTGCTTGTTTGCTTTCCTCACTATATAGATTTTGTTTTCTTTAGTTGTGGGTTAAACAAACAAAAAAATTAAAAATACAAAAAGAGTTATTTGCCCCCTTTTGCCTAAGAAGTTTTTTAAAAAAGAGAAGTGGTTGGAAGGTTGTGCATTGGATACGTGAGGGTTGACCTTGAACACTTGTGTTCATGCTCATGGAAACAATGTAGAATTTTTCATGGAAGTTTCCGTAAAATAATTATCACCTTGTATATATCCATTGTAATATAAAAATAATGTGCCAAAATTTACTTTTAGGATGATTGGATTGCTTGTTTGGTGTGTGCAGTACAAAAACAAAAACTTTGGCTGTAGTGTGTGAATTTACATTTTGTACTGGAAAGTCAAAAGTTTCTGAAATTTTAACACAGTAATTCTATGCATTTTTTTATTTTTTACTAAATTTTCAGAATTGTTTGAGTTACGGAAGTATACGATGTTTCCAGATTACTACAGACTGTCCTGTTTTTGACAGATTCTGTTTTCTATGCATTGTTCTCTTATTTTGATGAATCTATGGCTTGTATCGGGGGGTATGAACCATGGTGAATTTGGACTACAGTAGATATAATGCTAATATGAATTTGGAATGAGTTCACAACAGTACTTAGAGTAGTAATTTTCTTTATTATACTAACAGATCTCACGAGGGTTTTGTTAAGTTTTGTGTGAATGAAGTGTTCGAAGATCGAGGAGAGTCGATATAAGAAGAATATAGAGAGACAAGAGTTAAAGCTTGGGGATGCCCAAGGCACCCCAGGTAAATATTTCAAGTAGACTCAAGCACCTAAGCTTGGGGATGCCCCGGAAGGCATCCCATCTTTATTCTTCAACAATTATCGGTATACCTCGGTTTTTGTTTTGTTCACATGATATGTGTCTTTAATGTTTGTATTTTCCTTTATGCTCCCTTCTAGTATGAGATAGTCCTTGATGGATTTGTATAATTATCTTTATTCTTCACTTAAATCTTTTGAGTACAGATTTGTAGAATGCTCTTTGTGCTTCACTTAATTTTTTTGAGTATGGCTTTATAGAATGCTCTTTGTGCTTCACTTAAATCTTTTAAGTATGGCTTTATAGAATGCTTCGTATGCTTCACTTATATATTTTGAGCTTGGATATTGGTTAATTTATATTAATTAAGAATCCTCTATGAACTTCACTTATATCTTTTAGATTATGAATATAATGATCATCGGAATTTGGCTTGGAAGAGTATCATTGAAATATCATGCCTAGCTAAAAAGGCATTAAAGAAAAGCGCTTGTTGGGAGACAACCCAACACTTCTAATTTATGTTTTTGTGTGTTTACATGATTAAGCTACTTTATTAATCATGTTTTGTGTCTTTTATTTCAATAAAGTGCCAAGTAAAGCCTTTGGGATAGTGTGGATACTTGCTTGTTTGATTCTGTGCAAAAACAGAAAGTTTTTCCAGTATATGAATTATCTGATTTTACTGGAGCATCAAAAAATTATGAAATTTTTACAAAACATTTATATGAAAATTACTTAAGTTTTACTAATGCTTAAAATTTTTAGAGTCAGGAAAGTATGATGATCATTCAGATCTTTAGAGACTGTTCTGTTTTTGACAGATTCTGTTTTACATGCATAGTTTGCTTGTTTCAAGTGTTCTTATAGCTTATATTGAGTAATATAAATTGTGGGAATCATGGAATATAGTAGGTATTATGTGAGAACAATTATGAATCTTGTGTTGACAGTACCTAAGTGAATGATTTATCTTTACTACACTAACCTTTCTCATGAAGTTCCGTTAAGTTTTGTGTGATTGAAGTTTTCAAGTTTTGGGTGAGGCACCGATATGAGGAGAACAAGGAGTGACAAGAACCTAATATTGGGGATGCCCAAGTCACCCCAAGGTAATATTCAAGCAAGACTCAAGCGTCTAAGCTTGGGGATGCCCCGAAAGACATCCCCTCTTTCGTCTTCAACACTATCGGTATATCTTACTTGGAGCTATATTTTTATTCGTCACATAATATGAGTTTTGCTTGGAGCATAATTTATTTTTTTGCTCTCTGTTAGGTGTTATTTATAATCTTGTTTTTTCAATAAAAAGTTCCAAGAATTGCCTTTAGGATGCTTGAATTTCATGTTTGATGCGTGCTGTGTAAAAACAAAAACTTCTGCTGTAGTGTTTCAATTTTCATATTTTACTAGAACGTGTAAAGTTTCTGAAATTTATATAATTTATTTTAATATAAATTTTATAGAATTTCCTAAATTTTCATAATTGTTTGAGTTACAGAAGTACACTGTTTTCATAAATTGCTACAGACTGTTCTGTTTGGCCAGATTGCTGTCATAGTTTTGTTATCTACTTATCCTATAGTTTCCATAGCCTATATTGGTATATATAAATTGTGGAAACGATAGTATATAGTACCTAATGTTTGAAAATTATTATGCAACTTGTCTTGGCAGTACATGAAGTGTTAATTTATTCTTATGTGTACTAACCTATCTCACGAGTTCTTTTCAAGTTTTGTGTGGAAGATGTTTTTGAGAATAGGTGAAACCGGGATATGAGAGGATTGAATGAGATACAAAAGCTCAAGCTTGGGGATTCCCAAGGCACCCCAAGTAAATATTTCAAGAACTCTCAAGCATCTAAGCTTGGGGATGCTACGCATCACACATCTCTTCATCAACAATTTTTGGTTAGCCTATGTTGAGCCTAAAATTTTATTCGTTCACATGATATGTGCTATTCTTGGAGTACTATTTTTCCTTTGTTTGCTGTTTAATAAAATAATCAGATCTGAAAATATTTATTGAGAGAGATAGAGAGAGAGTCCTCACATAGCTACTTAATTGTTTGACTACTCGTTGATCTTCACTTATATGTTTTGGAGTAGTTTTGTCGTTTACTCTCGTGCTTCACTTATATCCTATGAGTAAATGGTTGAATGAATTTAATATCATAAATCTGAAATTATATATGTTTTATATGCTTATACCATGGGGAGTAATGACTTCACATATAATAAGTATAGGTGGTAAAATTTATTGAAAATTAGCAAACACCGCATTGGTCACTTGAACCATTCATGAAAAAATATTGAAGGAAGAGAGATTTCACATATAAATATACTATATTGGACATCTTCTATAATTGTGATTACTCATTAATTATTTTCAAACTTGAGCAAATTATTTTAAGTTGGACAAGGAAGACAACGTAATGAGTTATGGTTCCGTATATTTGCATAGAAGTTATATTGTTATGGATCCTCCAACATGTGGTGCTTGCTTCCACCTCATACTAGCCAAAACTTCCGCACCAAGTAGAAATACTACTTGTGCATCCAAACACCCTTAAACCCAAAGTTGTTCCATATGAGTCCACCATACCTACCTATATGCGGTATTTACCTGCCGTTCCAAGTAAATTTGCATGTGCAAAAGTCTAAACCTTCAAATAATATTCTGTTTTGTATGCCCGAATCGCTCATATAGTAACTAGGGGCTGTCAGTATCTGCCATGCTAGGTGGGTTATTCTCACGATATGTGTTGATTCACTATCATTCACGAGAAAGTGGCTGGTAATAGGGATTCCCAGTCCCGAAATCAAAGAAAAAAAATGCAAATAACTAAACAAAACTCCCCCAGGAATGTTGTTGGTATGAACGATATCCATGGATTCGGCTTGCCGTGGAGTGTGATTGATTGGTGGAGGGGGAGTAAAAAATTTACCATTTTGTTTGGGAACCGCCTATAATGTATCTAGCATGTAAGATACCGAGATCTCTCGGTTGTTATGGTGACTATGAAAGCATATTGCCCAAAATTATTATCCATCTCTGTTTTAAAAGCTCGATCTCTAGCACCTCTGCAAATCAATGCTTCCCTCTACGAAGGGCCTATCTTTTACTTTCTAGTACTTACCTTTCTGCAAAAGTAATGGTGATGTTCACCACTTCCTATATTTTGCCTTTTTCTCTTGGAAAGCATCACGTGTTGGGGAAAGATCCAAGCATATATGGACCTTCAAATATATTTGATCATGAATTATTATTGTTGACGATTATCTATGTGATAAATAAGTTGGGAGGCGAAACTCTAAGCCCCTATCTTTCTCTATGTTCGACGGATGCCATTTGTTCTAAAATATGCTTTGAGTGCTAGCAATCATGGAAGACTATAGGATAGTTGAGTATGTGGAATTTGCTAAATCAAAGCTCTTACATAGACCCTTCCTGAAAATAAGATGAGTTGCAATTGTCTGGTGACTGAAAGCATAGTTTGTCAGTCTATACTTTAACATGTGGATAGTTTGTTATTTCATCATGAGAAGTTTTATGAGATGAGCTACTGTTTATGATACATAATGATGCTAGAGGAAGCAATTGGAATTATCATTGACCAAACCTGTGCACTTGCTAGCATTGACACCATAACTTATTTCTTTTATCATTTACCTACTAGAGGACGAGTAGGAATTAAGCTTGGGGATGCTGATACATCTCCAACGTATCTATAATTTATGAAGTATTCATGCCATGTTTACAATAATTCTATATGATTTTGGTATGATTTTATTAGAACTAACCTGGACTGACGTTGTTTTCAGCAGAACTATCGTGGTGTTGTTTTTGTGCAGAAATAAAAGTTCTCGGAATGAGCTGAAAATTTACAGAGAATATTTTTGGAAAATATAAAAAATACTGGAGCGAAGAGTCACCAGAGAGGAAGGCTGAGGAAGCCACAAGCCATAGGGGTGCCCCCCTAGGGCGTGTCCCCCTGGCTTATGACTTCCTCGGGAACCTTCTGGACGTGGCACCGATGCCAAAAATTCCTACAAATACCAAAACCCCCAGAAACAAACCTAAATCGGGAGTTTCGCCGCCGGACACCTCCAGAGCCACGAAAAACCAATCTTGGCCCTCTCCGGCACCCTGCCGGAGGGGGTCACCATCACCGGAGGCCATCTTCATCGTCCCGGAGGGGCCATCAACATCATGGAGGCCATGGAACAGAGGGAGAACCTCTCCCCATAGAGGGGGGAGGCCATGGAGGAGGAAGCACAAGGGAGATACCATCTCCCCTTCTCTCGCGGTGGTGCTAGAGTGCCACCGGGGGAACCATCGCCGCGGTGATTGTCTTCATCAACATCACCTTCTTCATCACCAACCTCATCTCCTTTTAGCGGTCCACTCTTCCGCACCCCATTGTAATCCCCTACTTGAACATGGTGCTTTATGCCACATATTATGATCCAATGATGTGTTGCCATCCTATGATGTTTTGAGTAGATTTCTTTTGTCCTTTGGGTTGATTGGTGATCTAGATTGGTTTGAGTTGTATGTTTATTTTGGTGCTGTCCTATGGTGCCTTCCGTGCCACGCACACATGAAGTATTCCCAATGTAGGGTGTTGCAATACGTTCATGATTCACTTATAGTGGGTTGCTTGAGTGACAGAAGCATAAACCCGAGTAAGGGGGTTGTTGCGTATGGGATAAAGGGGACTTGATGCTTTAGTGCTATGGTTGGGGCTACCTTAATGATCTTTAGTAGTCGTGGATGCTTGCTAGAGTTCCAATCATAAGTGCATATGATCCAAGTAGAGAAAGTATGTTAGCTTATATCTCTCCCTCATATAAAATTGCAATAATGATTTCTGATCTTGTTAACAATTGCCCAGGATAATTCCGGACACCGACTCATCATTATTCCACACTCACTATTTGTAATATATTGTAATATTATGATAACAGAAACTATTTTTTAATTTTAGTTCTCCGATATCATGCAAAGCTATCCTCTTCATACCCACAACGTAGTTTTATTTCTCCTTTCTAGATGGAAGCAAACGTTTGGTGTACGTAGAGTCGTATCGGTGGCAGATAGGACTTGAGAGAATATTAATCTTACCTTTAGCTCCTTGTGGGTTCGACACTCCATACTTATCACTTCCACCTTTGGAAATTACTACGATGATTCCTTGAACTTGGGGATTATTAGTGACGACAACGACTACGGAGCCACTCAAGGAACATTCTTTGGAGGCGAGCGACAAGGTGGCGAGCAAAGAGGATGCTTCCTTTTTTGGAGGCGAGAGTGAGATGATCGAGCATGGGATTTTCGCTTCGGTCATGGAGGAGAGTGATGATGTTCCATCTTTGACCTTCATCCATGGCGACGGTGACGAGATGGTTGAGCATGGGAGTTTCCCGTCGACCACGGTGGCATTTGGAGATGAGTTTGAGAGACTTTTGCCACCATATTGAGAGTGAGAGTGCCTTCACCACTAGGCTCATACATGTTGAGTTGCCACAATTCCCATGTGAGGAGAGCCACAACCCCCACCACTTGAGTGAGACGAGTGACTCCACCATATGTGAGTTTGAGTGCACGTACTTCGAGGGAGTGTGTGAGGAGCCACCACATAGAGAGAGTGAGATAGTTGAGATGGCATGTGAGGCCACTATGATTTCTAAAAACTTAACCTCTACCTCTATTGTGTCTTCTCATTTGGTGCTAGGTCCCATACACGATGACGTGTCGATCCTCGACGACTTCGTCCTTCCTTTGGACAAGACGATGTCCATGGTGGAATATGATGCACCCCACATGGTTCCATCACGATGAAGATGACCCTGAGTTGGTCTATGCCACCTCACTTACACCACATGAGTGGAATGAAAAAGGTAACATAGGTGTAGGTGTTGCTCTTGTCCCACTAGTGGACATTGATTGCTTGCATGATGTTGATCACCTTATGGATACTTCACATGCTATGTCTTCTATTTATGATGAATGTGATGATGAGCATGTTGACTTGCCTAGTTGTGATGCTATAATCCATAGGATATCATGTGAAAAATCTATTGGTCACATCATGTTTGACAATCCGCTTGACTTGTCATATGCTATGCGTGAAAATTTCCATATTGCATCTTTGCAGTCTCACCATAGTAACTATGCATATGCCGTAAAAATTAATCCAATTTGCTCATATGGCATAGATGACAAACCCATGGTTATTGGCATTTGCTTTTCTTGTGATGATATTGCTATGCTCCCTTTGCATCATTTGCACAATTGCTCCCATATGACATGCCATGACCACCTTGCTTCGGATATGCATTATTTTGGATGTTGTCCATATTCTCCATATTATGCTACCGATAGTGCACATGAGGAGACCCCCATAGTTTCCTCATACATTCTAGGAGATTTGGTTCCACCCCATCCATTGCATGATCCCCATACTTATGTGCATAATATGCTCCACATGAATATGAATGTTATTGTTCCGCCATATATTTGCATGCTCAATTTGTGTCCCCATCGTGTTATACACAATAACTATTCTTTCATGATGGATGCCATGTTCCAATACCATGCATAAAATTTCTTTGAGCATTGCTTATCTTGTGCTAACTCTCACGTGCACATACACATCATGATGGATGATGTGTATATTTACCATGTACACACCTTGTTTCGTATGTCTCTTTGTTGTGTAGGTACACATGATTCTTCGTCAACCTCACAATCCCATGAGTTGACGAAACAAGCTCTTGAGAGCACCGATGCTTTGGGATGCACCGGAATGTGTCTCCAACCATTCCCCTCGTGCAAGTACTACGCGCACCTCTTCTACATGGCTCTCACATGGCTATGGGTTCTTGCCCATTACACTTATTATGCCCATATTTCCATGTTCACTTTGCATGATATGCTCATTTCTATGTCTTTACCATGCATTTGTGACACATGCCTTGAATCTCACATGTCACTTGATTCTCCTATTTGTATGTGCATTTGCGAGCTTGGTGGGGATACTACTTTCTATTGCCATGTTTGCTTTGTGCCCCATGCCTATGACGATATATTGATCATGTTTTGTTCCCGTGCTTGCGTTATGTCATGTGCATTGTCTATGCCTATTATTTGCTCAAATGACACGACCGCCATGATTTCCTCTAGTATGTTGCATCTTCGCACTACTAGTTTGCACGCCATGATCACTATGCTTACTTATGTTGCATCACCGATGTGCTCCTTTTATGCGGTTGATGACAACCATTGCCATGCTTTGCACATGATTGATATTGCATATTGTCATATGTCTCCATGTGTTGCCTCTTTCTTGCTATATGATTTTCCATGTATTGAGTGCAACAATGCTTATAATCTTGCTAATGAGATTGCCCCCATAGCTTTCTCACATATTATTGGAGCTTTTGACATCTTTCATGTGAACCATGCTTGTCTTCCTTCTTTGCACCATATGCCTAGTGCCATGAATATAGCCATTGTTGCATCATATTGTTCCTGCACTTTTGGTCCTAACGGTAATGTGCAAGAGAGGAGAGCCATCATGATGGATGATGTGTTTATCTACCATGCACATACATTCTTTGCTTTGTTGTGTGTATGTGTAGGATACTTTGACTACATGTCGACTTCCACTTCACATGAGTTGATGATTCGAGCTCTTATGAGCAAGCATGCTACACTGACGCATTTCTACATCACATTTGCTTGTGCATCGGCATTGTGACGGATGCACAAGGTCACGATTTTGAGGTAACATCCTTCTTGAGCATGGATATTGTGGCTCATACTACTTGTGTTGATTGTACCACGTCATATATTGGTCATCTTGGACCACTTACTCGCGCACATGTTAGAGATATTGCTCCCATTCTAGATTGCCATCTTACCATGCCTCATGACATATATACCTTGTGTGTTGCACCCAACTTGTGGATTGTTTGCTCTTATCATATGCTTGGTTGCAACAATGTCCATCCTTGACACTTGCCATGCCACATTGCTTGCTACATGCTTGACTTGATTGCCTCACACATGATGACCAATTGCTATTTCTATTGTGTTGAGTGCCTCACTATCTTCACTACACCATGTGCACATTATGCTTGGATTATCTTGCACTTGCCCCATGTGTCTAGACATGTCATTTTCTCTGGTGTTGTGAATGATTCCTTTGCCTACCATAGACCTTTCATTGATTGCTATGTGCATGAGTGCTATGACCTTGAGGTAGATGCTTGTTCTATTGACTCACATATTGGCATCCCTACCTCACCTAGGCATCCTTGTTTCCATGATTGCATTGCTTGTGCTCAATTTATATGCTTACATGCCATGTCACAATCCCTTGTCATGCCACATGTTATGCATGATGACAACACTTGTGCGGTGATTCACCACTTGAATGCTTGGTTTTTCACTAACTCTAACCACATTTGTTTTTTCCAAGTGTTTGTTGTCCTTGCTCCTTTTGAAGGAATTACAAGACCGCTCGACATTGGAGAGTGCACCTTTAGAGCTTGATGATGATGAGTGCTTGGTGATCATCCACTTCTACACGGCGATGCTAGCTCCTTCCCATGGTGATTTGGATCTTGATCTGAGGACGGATCTTCCCCAAGGGGAAGGGGATGATGCAGAGCATCCTATGGACATCACCATGGCAAGAGTACCTTTGCCAAGTGACACGTGCCACATCTACTCCACATACATAAAGGTGACTCATCTCCTTTACACGTGTTCAGTTGACCCCTTCGAGGATGGTATACTACTTGACATTCCTGTCGTGTGCATTCATAGGTATTGCCGAAGCTTCACAGATGACGAGGAGGAGTGTCAGCACCTACGTATGACTACACCATCCGCGAGGGAAGCTTGGAAGAGAAGGAAGAAGAAGCGAGTACAAGACTCTGGAAGTCCCGGACCATCCGGCCTGCCTGGAACCTCCAGACCCCGGTGCACCCGAGGCGTACCAACTCTCGAGAAACCACGAAACCTGCCGGGACCTTCCCCGGAACTTCCGGCGCCTGGAACTTCCGGCCTGCGTGCGTGCATCCACTCGGGCCCAAGGCCCATGTACCCCTTTCTCACCCCCACTTCTCCCTAGAATATATATACTCATCTCCCACCTCCATTCTAGGGTTAGCTATGGTTTTTCTCTTAGTAAGTTGAGCCTAGCTCCTTCCACTACCTCTCCATGGAGTAGATGCCTCTATAGGAGAAGATCCCTAGTGGATGTCAAGGCCCCTTATGAGGGAAGATCCTATGGGATATCAAGGCCCCATCTCCCCAAGGGATTTGGGATGAACTCTACCATGTATCCTTCTTTCCCTTTGTTGTTCATGTACCTTGTGGATCTTGTGTGTGGTGAGTCTAGTGGATGTGTGATTGGACTTGTTCTTGAGTGTTTCCTCTTGTGATTTTGCCTTCTTGTTCTTCGTGGAGCCCCCTCCCATTCGTGAAAGATCGACACACACGGGCTTGCCCCATATCATACACCCTTCGTTTGTTCGGCCGACATTTCCATTGAGAAGAAACTAATCAAGGGGTACTCCTTGCGGAAGCCTTGCAAGGGTCACCTTGGTACGCTTAGAGTGGGCCACTTGGCGTAGTCTCAACCGCCACCACGTGTCACATGTTGGACGCTCCCTCAAGTTTTAATTTATTTTTTGTATGCGTTTTTGGGTTTTAGACGAGTTTTTTTCTTGGGGGTTTTGGCTTTTCGGTGTTCGCCCGGTTTTCCCTAGGTTTTCTTGAGAAAAAAATAGAAAAATCCGTGAAAGATGCGTTTGTTTTAATTCCATGGGAGGTACATGTTTACTTCTTGTGGAGACATGAATTTTCTTCCACGAGAGGCTTAACCATGCCTAATATGCATTATTTTGCTTCCACGAAAGGCACATATTTGCTTTCGTTCAGAAAGGGGGAAAACTTGTTTTTCCTTGCTTTACAAATTTGCTGCTTGTGGAGGCACATATTTGCTTCCACAATAGGCTTCTACGAGAACCGCAAATTTACTTCTCCTAGATGCACATATTTGTTGTTGTGGCACATATAGTTGTGCCTCTTGAAAATAAAAAAATATGCCTTTTCCTTTCGCGAGAAGCACAAATTTGCTTCTCCCGAAGCCAAAGATTTACTTCCGCGAGAGACACAATTGCGCCTCTCGAAAAGGGGAAAAGCGAAGAATAAATAACGTCCTTCTGGCTCGGGGTTTCCCGTTTTTTTTGTGAAAAAAGTTCGTCTAAACCTTTTATCATGGGATCTCATTTCAAAGATCTCGACGCGGGAAATCTGATGGTGAGAACGGTGGAATTTGGACGCACGGTTTCAAAGATAAAACAATTTGAATAAAGAATTTACGAAAAAGTAGAACCTCCGAGGTCGTGATAAGTGGCGCATATGCAGTGTGCAACTTGTCAACTCCTGAGAAGGTCAGGGAGACCTTTTCAAGGTTACCCCTTAATTAGTGATCTTGCAATTCTAGGGTGTGCTTTCGCACATAACGATGAGTTATGGGCAAACACAATATCCCTAGCCCAGGGAAGGTTTAAGTCTGAGTTTTTTTGTTGGTTTTATAAAGAAGGTTTTGGTTCTCCTCTTTTATACCTTTTCCATGTTTTTGAATGGATTTTCATTTTGCAGTTTGTTTTTTCTTAGAAAATGCACCTTTTTGCAATAAATGTCCGCGTTTAGAAAATATTCCCATGTTAAAAATATATTCATAACCATTTAGTAAATGTTTGAAAAAAAATTAAAAAATGTTCCGGATCTTTAAGAAATGTGCATGTTTATAAAAAATAAAATTACAACAATGCAGAAATTCAAAAAATGTTCATTTATCAAAAAATATTGATGTTTCTTAAAAATGTTCTGAAATTTCCAAAAATGTTCGTTCTTTTAAAATTTGTTCACAAATGTTTTAAAAATGTTGTGTTTTTAGAATAATGTCTTCATGTTTCTTAAAAATGAATGAAAGACGAACAAAAAAAATCGCTAAAGTTGTAATAGCTTTTATTGACTGATTATCATCGAAATACATATAATATGATGGTGTAGACCAAGCCATGTGTGTCTACCATGATCTAGAGAAGAAGCAAACCAAGCTATATGGTGGCTTCAAAATTTGAGCCTCTTCTTTCATGGATGAAGTTATAGAGGTTAAGAAGAACTAAACACTACAATTTTGTTAACCACATATTTAATATTTTCCACCCTTACTTAAGGAAACACATTGACCACAATAAGACAACCTGACGCAATGTGATCTTTGGAGGTTGAGATCGATCCATAGCCAACATCAGGCCTTCTCCAATGCTTCCAAGGTTGAAAGTTTGGTGAACCCCGATAAAACAAGAGCTAGATCACTCCAAGTATAGACCTTGATCATCCGTGCACACTGCAACAACTTCACCATTCATCCATGGTTGAGACATTGCCACATCCACGTTGATTTTGACACACCTAACTGGCAGAAATCAAGTAGCAACATTATGATCTGGAGACGCATGCCATACTAGTATCTTCACCTTCAACTTGTTCAGCCTCATTGAGCTCCGAGATATATCAGGAAACAAACTCATGTGTGTCAAAAGGGGTTCGTCAAAAACCCTCAAGGATCGCCTTTCTCCTAGCTGTCTAGATAGCCGACATAGTGATCACCAGTCAGATCAATTGTTCATGTGATGTAGAACTAAACATAGAAAAGAACCATGACTTGGGACTTGGTTCATTGGTAGCCATCATGTGGTCCATCAACTCCTTATCGACCATGTCGCCATGCGTGTGCAGAACATACATGAGATACCAAGGACTAACGACATCCCTTGCCGATTCATAGACGGGACACAAGGCGTGGATCTATATCAACCGAAAACGTGCAAGAAGGACACAATGACTTACCCAGGTTCGAGCCGCATGGTTGCATAACACCCTCTTCTTGCTTTTTGTGTAAATGATTTGGTGGAAAGTGAGCTTACAAGTTTCTACGGAAAGGAGATAGTGCTGTCACCCCTATCTAGATTCTACCAAGTGTCCAACCCCTTTCTCCGTAGTTTGGCCTGCAGTTTATATCTCAATAGATACCACAATAATTGAGTCAAATCTGAACTTTATTATGTGTGATTGTTATAACTATGTATGCTTTCTGATCTATGGGTTTGCTTTGACCAAGTAGATGAGTAGATCAACAGAGGGAGTGGTGCATAGTAGTGGGTTCAATCTTGCGGTGTAGTCACCTCATGACAAAAGGGGTAGTGAGGCACATATTTGTATTGTTGCCACTAAGGATAAAATGACGGGGTATGAACATATTGCTTGTCTTACTTTGTCTACATTATGTCATATTGCTTAAAGTGTTAACTCTATTTGTCACGAACTTAATACCATAGATGCATGTAGGTTCAACCGATAAAGATCTTCAAGGAATATATAGGAGCCAATATGGACATCCAGGTCCCGCTATTGGTTATTGACAGGAGAGGTGTCTTGTTCATATCTACATTATTCTCGAACCCGTAGGGTCACACACTTAACATTCGATAACGCTTGGGTAGTATTGAGATATTAATGTCAATAGATTGTTTTGGAGTCCCGGATGAGATCCCAGATGTCACGAGGAAGTCCAGAATGGCCCGGAGGTAAAGATTTATATAAGGGTAAATGAATTTATGCCCTTAGTTGTGTCACACTCAGTAGGTTTTCCCCCTATATTTCAAAAACCCTTGGTCTTGCCCAAGCCACTTTGCTTCTCTTATGCTTTTGCCCTTCCGTCTCAATTCTGTCCAGTCAAAGCCGTTTGACCGTTAGAGAGATATTTTTCTAGACCGTTTTGCCCCTCCTTGCAACTCCAATAAAAAAATAAAAAAATAAAGATCAAAAATATGACACTTACAAAGTGGGTCCCAACCA
This sequence comes from Hordeum marinum, assembly GCA_022496015.1. Lineage (NCBI taxonomy): Eukaryota > Viridiplantae > Streptophyta > Magnoliopsida > Poales > Poaceae > Hordeum > Hordeum marinum. The sequence continues at coordinate 375,548,118 of CM039676.1, read as the reverse complement.
CATAGAAAAAAGACAAAATAGTCTCTCTCTCTTCTCACACTCTCTCTGCCACCAGGAGTGCTACATGTCAAACTGCAAGGGGCAACATTGTGATGCACGGGAGGCCAGGATCGGCGAGGGCCATGGGAGTACAACGAAGATGGCGGATCCAAATGCGGGATGGACCGGATTTGGTCCGGATGGAGGCCGGGGCAGCACTGGCAACCGACAGCGACGTAGATGGGCGATAGTGTGATGCAGGAGAGGCTAGGATCGGTGAGGGGCATGGTAGATATGGCAACTCCATACGGGGTCTAGGGACCAGATTTGGTTGGGATGGAGGTCGGGGCACCACTAGCGACTAGCGACAACTCAGATGGGCAGGAGCTTCTTGCCATGGAGCTCAGGGCGCCATGGGCTTGGTGGCTTGAACATGTGAAGAATGGCGGCATGCTCGGTCGAGAATAAACAGAGTGAGAAAAGGAAGGGAGAAGGGTGGTGGGTCCTGTTGCACGTTGACGGCAGCGCCATGGCAGCCATCGGTGTTGGACCGCGGTGCTGATGGGCTGCAATGGGTGTGGCTGACCATATGCACGACGGATCTGGGTGGCACGAGGCGTTGGCCTGTCTCCTACGCACGAACACGAGTGGGGAATGGGTTTGTGGTGGAGGTCAACGGGGACGGAACCCAACAAGCAATGGTGGCCTCCTATTGCTCGTAGATCCGAAGGTGGGGGAGAAGGATCCAAAGGTAGGGGTGGCAGATCTGGCATGGCTACCCGTTGTGGCGATCGAAATGGCAAGCGATGCCGGTGGTAGAGAACTACTAGGGCAACGGCGGCCTCCTGTTGCACGCAGTGAAAGAGAGGGGACTCGGGGGCAGAAAGAGAAAGAGGAGGCACACACACATACACATAGAGAGAGAGAGGAATGGCAAAATGGTCCAGAAAAAAGTGTGACTAATAGTTACATTCCTTTGATTGGACGAAATCGGGACAAAAGGACAAAAGCATAAGGGGACCAAATGCATTTGGGCAAGACCAAGGGTTTTTGAAAATTAGGGGTAAACCTGCCAGGTGGGACACAACTAAGGGCATGGAACTAATTATCCCATTTATATATGGAAAGTTGTCATTGGGGTTCCGGAAAAAGGTTTAGTTTTCTTCTGTATTGTACCAGGAATCTTCCACAAGGTTTCAGACGATTTCGGAGGGGTCCGGAAGTCCAGAAGTGGATTCCATCAGCACCTAGGGAATGCATGGGCTGTTGGGCGATGCCCTGGACTTATTGGGCTAGGCGCACCAGCCTCCACAAGGGCCATGCGCCTGGGAAGGATAAACCCTAAATGGGAGGGAGTCAACCTGCCTTGGGGGGCAAGTTTCCTCCCTTGGCCGCCTCCCCTCCTTGGAGGAGGGTCTAGGCCTGCGCCCCCAGCCCTCCCACACCCGTATATATACTGGGGAGGGGGGGTGCAAGGGCTGAACAGACCAAACCAAAGCCTCCTCTCTCTCCCGATTAGCATCCACCTCGATCCGTCAGCGCTTGGCGAAGCCATGTCAGTTTTCCGTTGCCATGACCACCAGCATGCCGTTGTGTTTGTTCAGATCTCATGTACCTATTCTTCCTCTCTTGCTGGATCAACAAGGAGTATACATCACAGATCCGGATGTGTGCTAAACTCGGAGGTGTCGCATGTGTGGTGCTTGGATTGGATTGGATTGGATCGTGACGCGAGTACGACTACACCAAACATGATCTCTAGATCATTAGCGCTTTCGATCTACAAGGGTATGTAGACACCTCTCCCTGTCATTGCTATGCATCTCCTAGATTAGATCTTGGGTGTTTCATAGGAATTTTTTGATTTTCATGCTATGTTCCCAACACTTCCTTCTTTCCTATTTTTTCATTGATGGTGTTATCTGAACGCGCCACCATTTGCCATCACTTCCCCATCGGTTTCCGACCACAAGCGATTGAGCATAAGCCTAGGCAGTGCGCAACACACGCGGTGGCATAGCTAGCGCAACCTATAGCCACACTACCATTTCCAAGAATGCCAACCCGACGAAGCACCGCCTCTATCATTAACCTCCTCGACTAGGAAAACGGTCCGGTGTAGATGCAACAGCCCGTTGAGGACGATGGCGTCCCCGGTAATGTACCGTACAACACCATGTGCATGTCATCACTAGGGTTGAGAAGACCCTTGGTGCAGGGCGCGGCAACACCATAGAGCAAGATAGGTGTGTCACCACCGAGAGGCTGCAGCGTGCCGCACAACAAGATCATTGGTGGTGCGCCATAGAGCAAAATGGCACGTCCACGCTAAGAGGGCAAGGCGCACCGCCCAACAAGACTGATGGAGGGACGCAGAGCGGGAGGTGTGATAGAGCAATAGCGGATCCATCGCTGCTTGCCTGCTGTGCCACACGGCATGATGTTGTAGCTGTGTCATTGCTCGTCAGTAGCCCGATTCCTAGCGAGGAATGGTGTAACAAACTGAGAACAATGCTTCAGAAGATTCCCCTTCTACTCCGCTGTCATCATGTGATTCGTATGGTTGTCGCATTCATCATCACATCATTCACAACATCTGCATAGCATCGTCATCCTATCGACATGAGTTTTCAAACCTTGCATCCGTTTGTAGTTGCCGGTTCTCTCCGTTCATGCCGTCGACGGTTCCGAGACCAATCACACATGCACGCGCCCGTGGAATCATAAAATATTGTTTTTAAAAGTGCATGGAAAACTTTCTCAGATTGGGTCCAATGTTGGTGTTTGGTCTTGTTGAATTGTAGGTAGACCGCATGCCAAATTTCGTCGCAATCGAAGGTCGATTGATACTCCAACGTACAATTATAGCGACATCGTCACCCGTTTATTATCCGACGCTTCGGTGTTTCAAAACTCAATGCCGGGATGCAAACCTCCCTCTCTTCTTAGCACACCAACACTCTACACAGCCCACCTAGCCCACCGAACCCATCCCCGCAACCAGAGCCGTCCGAATCGGTGCAAAAAAAACCTAACCCTAACCCCCTTGCTATATATAGACCCCCTTTAGTCCATTTTTGAACATCCCTAAGCAAAACCCTAGCCTAACCCTTACCCTAACCTTCGGCTACCTCCCACCTCAAAATCTGTTTGCCGCCAGCCCAGCCCCTCACCTGGCATCACCGTTGCTGCTGCCGTCATTTCAGCCAACCGTGGCGCGCCACCTTGCCGCCAGCTGATCCTGTAGCCAAACCCCGCGCGCCACTTCGCCCTCGATCTCCTCCTAGCCGGCTAGCCACCATCGCGGCCCGCCCAGGCCCGCGGAGCCCACATCCGGCCTGCCCGGGCTCGGATCCGCGCTGCCGCCCGAGCCCCGAGCTCTCAAGCTCCCGCTGCATCCCCGCGCCGCTCGGAGGCCGCGTCGGCCTCCTTCCGCCGACGACCGTGCTGCTCGCCGGAGTGCCGTCGCAAGCCGCATGTCGCCCCGCTGAAAGCCCTTCGCCCGGTGCCGGACGTCGCCTTCCCTTCGCATCTCCCACAAGCCGCATCCGCCATGGTGCCACGAACTCACCCTTGGCGCCGCCGCCCCTCTAGCTTGTCGCCTCCGCCCAAGCCGCCACCAGATCTGGGTGTTAGGTTGATCTCTCCAACGAGTGGGCCTAACGGCCCACCAGACACCTGATCCGATGCGCCTTGATCGGGGGCGCCCAACCCGTTATGGTTGGTGGGTCCCTGTGACCCGCGCTATAATAACAAAGGTGGGAGGCCGGGGCATGTATCACGAGATTCGCCGCCGTCACTCTGCCCATCTACACGCCCTACCGATCTAGGGTTAGCGCGGTGCTCACGGGAAGCTCCACCTCCTCTTCCACTCACTGCCGTCACCACCGTCATCACCACCGCCACCGCGACGCGATGGAAGGTGGCTCAAGCTCCTCAGGTCAGGGAGCAGGTAACCACTCCATCTCCACTACCGGAATCATAGCCTACACGATCTTCTTAGTCTATCACCGGGTCCCCAGACACAAATGCGCCCATTTTGCTGCTTGCGGGCCTCCCTTGCCGCCGGGACTGCCCACCGACGCCGTTGACCGCCACCGCTGCCTCCCTGCTTTCGTGCAGGAGGTCGGGGACGAGGACGAGCGTCCCGCGTCCCGCACGTGGGCTAGGTGGGCCGTGCCAGGACCAGCTTAGAGGCCCAGCTGAGCCTCACCACCGGTCGGCCTGCGAAGCCCATGGTGAGCCGGCACCAGATCGCCTATTCCTCGCCCGTGGGCATTATTATCTGTATGTTGCCCACTGTCTGATTAGGTCTGCTAGCAGATTTGGCACATATAATGTTTTTTCCCGCTGAACGTTTATCTATTTAATAGGGACATTGCATAATTTCAGTAAATGCCATCATTTTGCATTGATAGTAATTAAATAACCGTGCATCATATCAACATGTTTATGTATGAAAAACGTGTAAAATTTCATGTAGATTCACAATATCCCAATATCACAAATGATAAAAATATTTAACATGCCATTTTTTGTTAATTTGCATAAATGTCATGATTTTGCATTGCGCATAATTAATTAGCTGTGTATCGGAATTAAACAATTTGTATATGAAAAATGTGTATAATTTCCTATAGATTATTAATATATCACTTTAACGCATGATAAAAAGATTTAACTTGCTGTTTTCATGTAATTTGCAGAAAATAACTTGCTAATAGGTTATGCCATAAACTTGAATAATTAATTGTGACATATTTTCCTACATGAACCGATACGTATTATATATGCTTACTGGGTAAAAAAATTCATAGAATTTATCTTTGCAATTAGTTTTGTCATTTGAGCAATTTTGTGTGCATGTTATTTTTGCTATGATGCACTTTTGTTTCTTTTGTGTGAATTAATCCATGCATATTTTGGAATAGTTGCAAACAAGAGATATGCCCTTTGACATGTGCACTAGCCCCTGGTCTTTTTGTTTGTCATGACAATCCATGTTTAGGTGTTGTTTTCTTGTTGCCAACATACTATAAAAAATGTTGCTGTTTCGATATGCCGAAATAATTCTAAGTCTAAAATCTGTACTATTTTGTTGCTGTCTTGCTATGTGTTTTGCTATAATTATCCACAACCTCTTCGGGGTTGGTGTAATAGAGTTATTTGTAGTTTATAATGTCCTCTAGCTCGCTGTCAAGTTTCATACCAATGTATGCCCTGTAGCATATAGTTTTACTGCTGCTAATATGCCTTCATGATAAAAACTGTTTTGTTAAAAACTGTTTTTTTTTCACGAAGTCTGAAAATTGCTTAGTTCAATATGTCTTCTTGTGAGCTCATTTCATAATGATCCATGCTTCTAGTCAACTTGTTGTCAATAGATGAATTGTTGAGCATCATGTAGGCTACATCCCCATGTCTTGTTGTGCATTTGTAGATGGTTGTAGCTTGTAGATTTGAGGGTTGTAATATGCTATCATGCTGTTTTGGGCAGAATTCTACTAAAACTTGTGTTGGTTGTTGTGGTTGAACCGTTGCTCCGTTTTGGACATGCCATATATGAATCTTTCCTAGTATTGCATGTAGTCTCATGATATCTTGCTGCATTCTTGATTTGAAATGCTTGTGGTTGTCATTTTCATGCATTTTGCATCCATGGCATATTCATCTTGTGTTGGTCATATCTTTTAGACCGTAGCTCCATTTGAGATGTTCCATATATCTAAATCAACTAGAATGATGTGTACAATCACATGGTGCAATTTGCTTCCCTGTTTAGCAAATATAAAATATGATTAGTTTAGATCTGGACCAATTTCGAAATTAACATATGGGGTCATTTCGGAAATACTATAAGTTTTTTCCGACCTCATTTAAGATGCCTACATAGATATTTTACTCATGCTTTACCAATTGCCATGTTTAACAACATATAACATTGATGTTACCTAAACGTGAATGAACAAAGTAATTCAAATATGGAGTTTCGTCAATATGCAATGTGTAGAAGTTGATTGTTGTGCTTTGCCATGTCATGCATAACATGCATCATATTTGCTTGTGCATATGTTGTGGTATTTATCCTGTGTTGATTGTTGTTTTCAGATTTCTTCTTCTCGATAGAGTTTCAAAAGCGTTCGGAGTGCGAGAATTCGTTTGACTACGTCCCGTTCAACTACTTCATGGATCCGTTCTTCTTCCAAGCAGGATCTCAGGCAAGATGATCATTTCCCTGGATACCACTACTATCATTGCCATGCTAGTTGTCTCGCTTCTATCGTTATGTCTCGCTACCTACCACTTGTATGCCGAGCCTCCCAACATTGCCATGAAAGCCTCTCACCCCTCCACATCCCAGCAAACCTTTGTTTGGCTATGTTACTGCTTGCTCATCCCTTCTTATAGCGTTTCTAGCCGCAGGTGCAATTGCTTCCATGTGAAAACATGAATCTTTTTGCGATATCAAAATATTATTTCTATTTAATTTAATGCACCTATATACTTGCAAAAGGTGGAAGGCTTGGCCTTTTCCTCGGTGTTTTGTTCCATCCACTGTTCAAAAAATCTTCCGATTTAGCGATTTATCGTCCGATTTATCGCTACTCATGGGGTGACTGATGAGATTATGTCTTATCTTCACCATTTATCTTTTGGGCCAATTTATCGCCCTGACAAGTGATTTATGGGGAATCTTCCGATAAATCAGGCATATTCCTAGCACTATGTTTGCAAAAATTATGTTTATTTGTGTTTTTGTGGACTTTGTTATGCAATATGTACTATTTCGCTATTTGTTTGTCATTATACGAGGATTCGGAGGCTGGGAAACAAGCAGGGGCGAAGCTAGCTATCTAGCATGGCTTGGCCAAGGCCATACCTAAGCTGCCATGCAAATACCTATACATACCAGCATTAGCTAGGGGCGTGTCTCCTATCGGGCTTAATTAGTGTCGATTGAATGATGGGCCGTGCTCATGGGCTTAAAAAATACACATGATCGATCACACTTTCACGACTGCTTGGCAGACTACGACTCTACGAGATGAGAATACGAGTCGTTCGTGGCTCGCGATACGAACGTGACATCGTTTAGAGGCTAGGGCATGGCTGCACGGAAGCAGGCACCCATCAATCAGCCATCGAAGGCTATGGGTCGACCAGCAAGGAAGCGACTGGGACTCCATGAGTCCGCGATCAGCGATGCGGCTGTTGCGATTAGGCGAGTCTGTGAGGGTTTGCAGATGACGCCGCCACTAAAGAAGATGATTAAGTATGTAATGAAAGGTATGATTTAGTTGTACTTATATTTTTTTCCTTGATCCCGTCAGTTCAATTGTGGCATGTATACTCATGTTACTTGCTTCAACATTTATTTAACTATTCTACTGATATTGCTCCAGACTCCAATTAGTTTCTCTTGTTTTCTCTTACATATTTCAAGAGTTGTTTTTGCCAAAGCTAGTGGCCCTTGTACCTTGATTAAGAAAGAATTTCAACATGAGGGTAGAAGAATGCCATTGGCACATTCTATTTAATAAAAGTAAATCTTCATTATGGGTATGTATTCTTTCTAACTATCTTCACTTGCATAATATGGTTTCTATCATTATATCCTACTAGTTACTACTTCATGATTTATATATGGTTTTTAGGTCTTATAGGTCACCTTTATGCCTGTCTAGGTAATATAGATAATACAATCATCCATGTAATCTTCATCAAGTGAGGTATTTTGAGTGCCAATACTCAAGTTTTGATTTTGGTTGTATTTGTTGAACACCAACTAATATATATCTAGTATTCTAGTAAGCACTTTCATAGTTGAACTGGACATGTTTTTTCCGTTCATACACTCCGCCACACCTGAAAATTATTCCTGCCTTCGCCACTAGAAACATGGTAACACTTCTGTCCAATATAGTTTGGTGTCAAATATAGCATATTTCAGTGTTGCGAACCTGGGATTTTGCAAAAAATGGCCGATTAATAGTCGACCGATAAAATCGATTAATCGGCCGATTTCTGATTAATCTCTAATCCCCAGCTGACCGAGATGATAACGATATGCGATATACTCAACATTGGTTCCATCTTTGCCGCCCTAGTTACTTGTGTACCGGTGTTATGTTCCATATTGAGCGCTCCTAACATGCTTGGGGTTGTTATGGGGACCCCCTTGATTTTTTTGGGATAAAACTCTTCTGGCAAGGCCCAACATTGGTACTACATTTGCCTAATAACTAATAAACATGAATAGGGAGTAATTAACCCAAAGATCTTTAATCAACAACCCAGGCCAGTGCTCCTCATGAGTGTTGGTCCAACCCAGAGCAGCTTATTAATGCCGCCCGGGGCAACTCGGTGATTGGCGTGGTAACCATCGCTCATCCGTCATGTCCTGAGAACGAGATACGCGACTCCTATCGGGTTCGGCGACATGTCGGGCGGCCTTGCTGGATTTTTTTACCTTTCTCGAACGTCTTATGGGAGGGATTCCAAGGATACTTTGGGCATTCTCGAGGTTGAGGTTTTCCAACAGAATTTCCAAGGAGATCATGGGTTTTCCGCGGTCAAGGTTATTTGACGCGGCGTGTGATTAGTTTGTGATGGATTAGTTGCAGCACCCTTGCAGGGTTAAATATTTTCGAGAAGCCGTGCCTGTGGTTAAGTGGCAACTTGGAAACTTTGTTGAACACATGGTCATAGAAAACTTGAAGTAAATTCAAATAAAATACACCAACTATGTGAGTAACCGTGACTGTCTCTTCTCGTGAGTCCTTATCCGAGAGAGAACACAGTGGGGTTATGTTTGATGTAAGTAGGTGTTTAGGATCACTTAGTGATCATTACTAGTTCACATGTGTTATGCGTAGACCACCCACCTTACTTTCTGTATTCGTAAGTTGGCCACTTAAATAAATGCTTAGTTGCTTGCTGCAGCCTCACCACTTAAACATATCTCACCCATTAAGCTTTGCTAGTCTTGATACCCTTGGAAATGAGATTGCTAAGTCCCTATGGCTCACAGATTACTACAACAACAGTTGCAGGTACAGGTAATGCGATGCTTTGACGTGAGAGCGATGCTTGTTTGATTTGGAGTTCTTCTTCTTCATCAATCTAGGATGGGTTCCAGGCGGCAGCCTGGGATAGCAAGGATGAATGTCATTTTATCATTTTTTTTCATCCGTAGTCGGACCCAGCTCTTCTATATTTTGTTTGAATAAGTTGTTGTATTGATGTGATCTTGATGTAGCTTGTGGCGAGTGTAAGCCAATTCCATATAGTCATCTCTTTTGTACATGTACTTGTAATGATATCCATTCTTGCAAAACGATGAGATGTACTCCTATCCCCGTCGAGGCCCTCGAGCCAAAATAAGGATAGGATCGCATCTTGGGCGTTACAAATGGGCAGCGGCCATCTGCGTCGTACTTGCACCAGAGCCCGACTACACCGTACTTGCACCGAACGGCAGCCGCGTCGTTCGCATGGGTCGCACCGGTCGCCTTGTCCCGGGCCCTTCGATGCCATCGCGCTAGTTGGTAGGCTTGATCACCTCCTTGGTCCAGGTGTCCACTGAGGAGTAGTAGAAGAACATGGCTGTTGCATCCTTGAGATGGTCATCTTTGATGAAATAGCCAGCTTGGAGCTCGAGATCTCGCACCAGTTGTACAGTGAGGGTGTCAACTACTTGGATGAATGCATGCATGAGTTCAGGCAGAGCCAAGAGCTTTGTAGTCAAGGGTGGTAGTCATGGATGCGTTTTATTTTGTTAAATCATTCCGATGTCGATCACAATGTGTGCACAACAGTCATAATATTGCTATGTTTCAGTGTGGCGATGATTTCTGTTCTATTGTTATGTTTCAATATGTGTAACAACTAGAGATAGAAATGAGTAGGAAACAAAGATAAATGTGAAATTAATAATATATATTAATTTTTCAATAGTTCATTGCAGACATAATATATCATCACATATACCTATATACGTTATGATACTTAACTACTACTTACAGTCAATAAAACTAAAGATGAATGATAGTAATAAACTAATAATAATCCTTCCTTGAGCGGAGAGTATTCCGACAATTTCTCGCCACCACCCCCCTAGTGTGCGATGACTTCCCAACACAGAGGAGTTCGCTGACTCCTCTGCCTCGCAGCGCTCGACGTGCCGAACAACCTCTTGCTGGAGGACGCATGTGACGGATCCGGCAATTTCATAGGGTGCCCACTGATACAGCTCCAATATATCTATATTTTTTGATTATTTCATGCTATTATATTATCAATATTATATGCTTTAGAGGCCACTTTATATCATTTTTTGAACTAACATATTAATCTAGCGCCAAGTGTCATTTCCTATTTTGCCTATTTTTTGTTTCGCAGGAAACCAATACCAAATGAAGTCCAAATGGAAGAAAACTTTATGGTCATTTTTTCTCGAATAGAAGGAACCCTATGAGCATCAGGGGGAGGCCAGACGACACACAAGAGAGCTGAGGAAGTCCGGGAATAAGGGGTCCTCGGGCCGTCGGCTCATCTCTCATGGGTCGGCTTGGTGGGCCGCTGTGTGGCTATTATGGGAAGACCGGACTATTTGGCGACCCCGTGTTCAATAAGGAAAGGTCCAAATACTTGGCAAGTCTTCCAAGTCTCGAAGATAAGATTGGCGTATCTATCCCCGCTTGGAAGCTGGTCATGTGTAACACTAGGTACCCCTGGTGTCTATATAAACTGGAGGGTTTAGTTTGTAGAGGCACGTTGACTCATCTAGGATTTTAGTTCATTCGATATCGAGGTAGATCAACTTTGTAATCATCATTCACATCAATACAATTAAGCATGACGTAGGGTTTTACCATCTCAAGAGGGCCCGAACCTAGGTAAACATCGTCTCCTTCGTCCCTTGTTACCCATCGATCCAAAATCCACAGCTCGGGACCCCCTACCTGAGGTCCGCCGGTTTTGACACTGATATTGGTGCTTGCATTGAGAGTTCCGCTGTGAGATCGCTAGAGGGTTGATGGCTCGCCTAATCATCAACGATCAAGTCTGCAATGGGGATACCTTTGTTCCTCGGCTAATTTTTGCGTTCGGCAGCATTATGCTACGTGCTGATCCGATTGGCCATCTTGGCTAGATCGGAAGCTTTGCCACCGGTCAAGAGATCAGGTTCGGGAATCTAGAATTCTCCACCGACTCCTGGGGTGATCTGTTCCCTACCGGGCTCCTGACCCCGTCCTATGAGCCCGGAAGTCCTAAAGCTTTAACTTTGGATCTCCTGCTCGGCCCCGCTCTTGGGTCCATCTCCACCGGAGACGTAACCTTATGCTCGGATCCAATTATAGTGCCTGAGCACCAGGGTTCGGCTCTTGCCGAATACACACCCTGCATGGGTACTCCGGAGGTCAGCTACGAAAGCCCTCGAAAGATCGATCTGATGAGCCTCTCACTATTAAACGAGGCGCTTGACCAGATCCAACCAATGAAAATCGTGGACGACCTAATCATGACCTATGTTCAGATCGATCTGAAGGCAGGCCACGAGGACCTTCACAATCCACCCACCACCCACTTGGTAGCCATTGTTGAAGACTTAACCGATATGCTGGACTACGCCTTCGAGGGGGCAGAGGACGTGGATGAAGAGGTCGGTGCCCGACCCTTGTCAAAACTGGGCAGTGGACAACCATATCCTCCTATGACGTATATATGGTGGATACCCCCGATGACAAGGATGACCACACTCCTAAGAAGAACGACAACAAATCCGATCAGGAGCCATCAAAATGCCGGAAACAATGCAAGCGATCCAAGGTGAACAAGGGAAGGGGATCCATCGTGGACACCGGGGAAGACGACACCCCGGAAGAGCTCAACAACCTCGAAGCCCTCGAGCAACCATAGGAGGACCCGAAGAGGCCCGAGGATCAGCGGGACCCCGAGGATCTCAATGATTCCGAGGATGACAACTACCTCCCCCCAGTCGATGAGGATGACAGCCTTGAAGATGAAGACTTCACAGTCCCCAAAGACCCTTAGGATTAGGAACGGTTCAGGCGGCAACTTATAGCCACCGCCTGAAGCCTAAAAGCAAAGCAGCAGCAGCTCAGAGCTGAACATGATACCCTCAACGATAGATGTACAGAGGTCCTAGCAGCCGAAGAAGGGTACAACACTAAGCGACCGGATCAAAACAAAAGCTATCCATGCCGGTGTCTATTGCCGCAATTCGATGACGAGGCCTTGGAGCCCGTATCTCCCAGGTGCACTCAGTGCGACCAGCCAGAACGCCCCCTTCGAGGACGGGATAGAACGACTGTGGAGGCCGAGTACATACCTACGTTACCCCATGGGAGAGGAAAGGAACTAGTGCAGTCTATGGATCAACATGAGTTACGAGAGGACCTGGACTATAGAGTAGGTCACACTAGATCCATCTACGGATCTAGAGGGTACACCCCACTAGACGGGACAGATACCAACCTTGGCTTAACCGTAGAAACAAGACATACCTGGCCCAAACTACAGCCGAGTTCCGGCAGAACGTACCCCGGGTCAGGGGCGCTGCCCACCCACTGTGCATCACAAAAGAGGTTATGCAACATCAATTCCCTAAAGGGTTTAAACCCATAAATATAGAACAATATAAGAGAACAACAGACCCACTGTATGTATTGAAGACTTCGTTCTCCACATTCATATGGCCAGGGGAGATGATCTCCACGCCATCAAGTACTTACCACTAAAGCTTAAAGGACCAGCTCGGCACTGGTCAAACAATCTCCCCGAAAACTCCATTGGGAGCTAGGAAGAGCTCGAGGATGCCTTTCGATCTAACTTCCAAGGCACTTATGTCCGGCACCCAGACTCCTCCGACTTGAGCAACGTCGTCCAAAAAGCCGGTGAATCGTCCAGGCAATTTGGAATTGGTTCCTGACTAAGAAGAACCCGTTGATTCTCCGGATGCCAGGGCAATAGCCTCTTTTAGACATAACACCCGGGACGAATGGCTAGCTCGTCATCTCGGCCAAGACAGCCCGAGAACAATGTCCACCCTTACTTCATGCATGATCTGCTTCTGCGCGGGTGAGGACAATTGGCTAGCTCGTCGCGACCATAACCCCAAAGACACCGACACCTCCGAAGTTCGGGATGGAAACGGGAAACCACAGCGCAACAAGAACAAACGCTGCCACAACAACGGCGACTCCAAGGACACGGCTGTAAATGCCGGTTTCTGTAGCTCAAAATACAAACAGCGGAAGAAACCCTATAAAGGAAATAGAGTAGGACCTAACGCATTGGATAAAATCATGGAAAGGCCCTGCCAGATCCATGGTACCCAAGACAAGCCCACCACCCACACCAACCATAACTATTGGGTATTTAGGCAATCTTACAAACTTGCAGCCGAGGAGCAAGGCAAGGGCCCACATAGCAAGGATGACGAAGAGCCTCGTGGTCTGAACAATGGAGGAAAGAAGCAACTCCCTCTAGAGGTAAAAACCGTGAACATGATATACCTCACACATATACCAAAGAAGGAGAGGAAGTGCACCCTTTGGGAGGTCTACGCCATAGAGCCCATAGCGCCAAAATTCAACCCATGGTCGGCTTGCCCGATCACCTTCGACCGTAGGTATCATCCGACGAGTATCCATCATGGAGGGTCGACAACCCTTGTCTTAGATCTCATCACCGATGGGTACTACCTCACTAGAATCCTCATGGACGGAGAAGTAGCCTTAACTTGATTTACTCACACACGGTGAAAAAGATGGGCATAGATCCGTCAAGGATCAAACCCAGCAACACTGCCTTTAAGCGAGTAATCCCAGGTGTCGAGGCCCGCTGCTCAGGCACGGTAACCTTGGAAGTAGTGTTCGTCTTGCCCGACAACTTCTGCAGCGAAGACTAAATCTTTGACATTGTCCCTTTTCGTAGTGGCTATCACGCACTTCTTGTCTGCACAACGTTCGCCCGCTTTAATGCTGTTCCCCATTATGCATATCTGAAGCTCAAGATGCCCAGACCCAAGGGGGTCATCACTGTAAACGGCAACACAGAGCGCTCCCTCCGAATTGAGGAGCACACTGCAGCCTTAGTAGCGGAATGCCAGTATGACAACGAAACACCGAGGCCCCAATTAGCCATCAAGGCACGACAGGCAAGCAAGCGAGGCCGAGCTCAACCTGATCTCCCAAAGCCATCCCCTGCTAAACACAAATAGGGATATGCTTCCCACATCACGATGAGGCTACCCATAAGGTATGTTCCTAGAAGGTACAATTTTGCGCTCAAAATACCATGGTCAGTTGTGGGGACCCACTACCAAAGACCAGTTGTTCGGCTCGACCGAACTACAGTCAAAACATGTCTTAGGACAAAAAGCAGGTACCATCCAGGACCTCCCAAGCGTAAAGCTTACCCATATTACAGCGACTTCTCAAGACCCCCTCTCCAAGGTCTGTTCACTGTCAGTAACCACCTTTAAAGGAGCCCCCCTTTTGAGAGCAAGGGAGCAGATGCATAGCAGGGCACATGGAGGATGTCAAGCCACCTATCAAAGACCCTGGGTAAACCACTCCTCTGTAAAGTTTGTTTTTAAAACAAAAATACCTGAATAGTTGCCTCGGCATTATGAATTATAAGAATTCAACACAAATACAGATTATCCTTCGCGACCTTTTTGTAGTATTTTATGTTACATAATCTGTTTTCCACTCACTAGCACCAAAGGCAAAACTATTCGGTACATCTTAGGTGCGACTGGCTAATAGACCGGGGGCTTGACTATAAATCTCGCCCCAAGCATCACTCCATCACTATTTTGTGTGTGTTTGCATCTCGGATATTGCATTATATGAATCAGTTCCGAATTATGCCTTGGGTTAATGGTTGGGTTGCCCGGCTCCTGTGTTTGCCCTCTTACATTCCACTAGTTCGACTAAAAGTGTAATGGGAGAACCATTGCCATTGTATTTCCAGCTCGCCTGGCCAAATACCTCAGTGAAGAAAGGCGAAACTTGACTATCATAATAAGTGAGAACCAGTCTGCGATCCGAGCTTAAGTGTCAAACTAAGAATCGATGGAGGTTATTCCGTGTTATAAGAGGGGTTTGCACTTTCACAAACCATGTGATAATGGCTTCGAACCTTGGTTAATCCGACTATCACAAAGTACTTGGGGATAGTCACCAGCCCCCGCAGTCAAACTCCTATGGATAAGTGAAGGCACTAAATCCACATAGTCTGATTGCCTCGTTCCCCTCACACACTACCTACTAGGGGGACTGATACATTGACTAAGGGTCACAGTGCGAAGGTTGAAACACCTCTTGTAGTATCTACATGGGAGCTGAAGCCGACGACTGGCAACTTTCAGTTCAAACGGCCACACATGAGTCAAAATAATAAAAAGTATGATACATTGGGCACACGGATGACACGTCTCCAACCTATCTATAATTTATGAAGTATTCATGCCATATTTACAACAATTTTAGATGGTTTTTGTATGATTTGCATGGAAGTAATCGGGACTGATGCTGTTTTCAGCAGAACTACCATGGTGTTGTTTTTGTGTAGAAATAAAAGTTCTCCAAATGCAACAAAACTTTTTGATGATTTTTTGGAACAAAAGAGGCACTACAAGCTTCGTGGGAGGGCCAGAAGAGCCACAAGGTGGGCACAACCCACCAGGGCGGGCCAGCCCCCTTTGGCTTGAGCTGGTGTCTTGTGGGACCCTCATGGCCCATATTCGCATGAAACCAACACCCAAAAAATCCTATATATTAAAAAACAGAAATAACCCTAGATCAGAAGTTTCGCCGCTTCAAGCCTCTGTAGCCACGAAACACCAATCTAGACCCTGTTCCGGCATCATGCCGGAGGGGGAAATCAACACCGGAGGCCATCTTCATCATCCCTATGGTCTCCATGATGATGATGGAGTAGTTCACCCTGAGGGCTGACGGTTTGTACCAGTAGCTATGTGTTCAATAGCTTTCTCTCTCTCTCTCTCTCTCTCTCTTGTTCTTGAGATGGCATGATCTTGATGTATCACAGGCTTTATTAATATAGTTGGATCATATGGTGTTTTCCCCTCTCTATCTTGTTGTGATGAATTGAGTTTTCCCTTTGAGATTTTATTATTACCGGATTGAATACTTTTATGGATTTGGGAGCACTTGATGTATGTCTTGCATGTGGATACCCGTAGTGACATTGGGGTATTCAAGTGATTCACTTGATATATGTAATGGTGTCAACTTGTGGATTTCGGTGACCATGGGGATCTATGCATAGGGGTTGATTGCATGTTTTCATATCGTGTTCTTCGATTGAAATCTTGGGCCACTCTTTGAGGTTCTTTGTGTTGGATTGAGCATTATGAATATGAAATTATTTGATGCATATCATATAATTAACTCATGGATACTTGTGATGACATTGGAGTATCTAGGGGACATTAGAGTTGGTTGATGCGTATCATATGGTGTTATTTTAGTACGAACTCTTAGATAGATCGATCAGAAAGGATCACTTGGTGTTATTTTAGTATGAACTCTTGGATAGATCGATCGAAAAGGATAACTTTAAGGTGGTTTTGTACCCTACAAATAATTTCTTCTTATGTTCTCTGCTAGATAAGAACTTTTGAGTGATTCTTGATTGCACGTTGAGAGATGGTTATGTGCTCCAATTATATTAGCATTGTTGAGAGATTGCACTAGTGAAAGTACAGACCCTAGGCCTTGTTTTCAAGCATTGCAATACTATTTATGCTCACTTTTGTTACTTGCTACCTTGCTGTTTTTTATTGTTACTATTATAAAAATCAATATCTACTATCATTACTACACTTGTATCACCATCTCTTCGCCGAACTAGTGCACCTATACAATTGACCATTGTATTTGGTGTGTTGGGGACACATGAGACTTTTTATTATTTGGTTGCAGGGTTGTTTGAGAGAGACCATCTTCATCCTACAACTCCCACAGATTGATAAACCTTAGGTCATCCACTTGAGGGAAATTTGCTACTGTCCTACAAAACTCTCGCTTGGAGGCCCAACACGTGTGTACAAGAACAAGCAGTGTAGTAGACATCAAGCTCTTTTCAGGAATGCAGAATGTTTATGAAATTTTTACACAATATTTTCATATGATTTTTTATCATGTCCTAAATTGTCAGATTTTTTTGAGTTACATAAGTTCACTGGTTTAATAGATTGCTACAGACTATTCTGTTTGGACACATTGTTGTCATAGTTTTGTTATCTACTTATCCTATATTGGTAGATATAAATTTTGGACACGATAGTAAATAGTTGATGATGTTTGAAAATTATTGTGCAACTTGTCTTGGCAGTACACGAAGTGTGGATTTATTCTTATGTGTACTAACCTATCTCACAAGTTCTTTTGGAATTTTGTGTGGATGAAGTTTTTGATAATAGGTGAAACCGTGATATGAGAGGATTGAACGAGATACAAAAGCTCAAGCTTGGGGATGACCAAGGAACCCCAAGTAAATATTTCAATAAGTATCAAGCATCTAAGCTTGGGGATGCTACGCATCCCACCTCTCTTCATCAACAATTATCAGTTAGCCTATGTTGAGCCTAAATTTTTATTTGCCCACATGATATGTGCTATTCTTGGAGTTCTATTTTTCTTTTGCCTGTTGTTTAAATAAAATACTTATATCTGAAAGTTTTTGGATGAGAGAGAGTTCTCAAATGGCTACCCGTTTACTTAACTACTCGCTTGATCTTCACTTATATCTTTTGAGAGTAGTTTGATGTTTACTCTTGTGCTTCACTTATATCCTAAGAGTAAACTGTGAATAAATGAAATATAATAAATATGAAATTATCAATGTGCTTTATGCTTAGTAGTAGCTTCACATCTAGTTTAGAAAGTAAAATATTTTGAAGTTTGACAATCACTGAATTGGTCATACAAGCAATTCATAAATGGTTAATATAAGAAAGAGAACTTTCACATATAAATATATTATGTTGGACATCTTCTATGATTGTGAATACCCGTTTACTGTTTTCAAACTTGAGAAAATTAGTTGAAGTTGGACAAGGAAGACAACATAATGAGTTATGGTTGCGTATATTTGCATAGAAGTTATATTGTTATGGATCCTCCAACATGTGGTGTTTTCTTAGGATCTTTTGCTAGCCAAAAACTTCGTACTAAGTACAAATACTACTTGTGCATCCAAATCCTCGAGCCAAGTTTCTTCCATGAGATTTCACCATGCCTACCTATATATGGTATTTCACTGCCATCCCAAGTAAATTTGCATGTGCCATCTCTAAACATTCAAATAAACATCTGCTTTGTGTGATTGTACCGCTCATGGAGTAGTGGGGCGGTCATTATCTTCCATGCTAAGTAGGTTATTCTCAAGGTGAGTTTTATTCACTTATAATTGCATGAGAGAGGCTGGTAAAAAGGATTCGCAGTCCCGCATAACAAAAAATAAATAAACAAACCCCCCTAGAAAGTCGATTTTTTGGAGGGCAACCGTGGATTCGGCCAGCCGTGGAATGTGTTTGAATGGTGAAGGGGGAGTAAAAATTTAAATTCTGTTTGGGAACCACCAATAATGTGATTAGCATGAAAGATATTCAATACTCAGTTGTGACGTTGATAGGAAAAGCACACCACTCAAAATTACACGTTTATCTCATTTTAAACAATGAGCTCTAGCACATATCCAAATCCCTGCTTCCCTCCGCGAATGGACAATCTATTTACTTTCATGTTACTTACTTTCATGTTGAGTCAATTTCCTATTCCAACCTCATCTATTAATTGGCAAGCATAATGTGATGGGGAATTATCCAAACATATATATCCACTCAAATATATTTGATCATGATTCATTATTGTTGACAATTATCTTTATGATAAGTATGTTGGGAGGCAAAACATTAAGCCCATATCTGTCTCTATGTTCGATGGATGTTGTTTTGATGCGTCTCCAACACATCGATAATTTATGAAGTATTCATGCCATATTCACCTATGTTTACAATACTTTGATATGGTTTTGATGCACTTTATATGATTTATTTAGAACTAACCTGGACTGACGTTGTTTTCAACAGAACTACCGTGGTGTTTTTTTGTGCGGAAAATGAAAATTCTCGAAATCGCTCGAAACATTTTGATGATTTTTTTGCAACAAAAGAGGCACTAGACAATTTGTGGGAGGGCCAGAAGAGTCACAAGGTGGCCACCCTCCACCAGGGTGCGCCAGACCCCCAAACCCTGCCCTGGTGGAGCGTGCTCACCCCGTGGCCCATCTCCGTGTGAAACCAATGCCAAAAATTCCTATAAATATAGAAACCATCAGAAATAACCCTAGAATCCTCGTTTTGCCGCTGCAAGGACTTTGTATCGACAAAAAACTAATCTAGAGAGAAAATAGTACCCTGCCGGAGAGGGTAGATCATCTCCGATGGCCATCTTCATCACCCCGGCGGAGTCCATGATGAGGAGGGAGTAGTCCACCCTCGGGGCTGACGGTTTGTACCAGTAGCTATGTGTTCAATCTCTCTCTCTCCCTCTCTCTCTCTCGTGTTCTTGAGATGGCACGATCTTGATGTATCACAGGCTTTGTTTATATAGTTGGATCACATGGTGTTTCCCCTCTCTATCTTGTTGTGATGAATTGAGTTTTCCCTTTGATATTTTGTTGTTATCGGATTGAATAATTTTATGGATTTTAGAGAACTTGATGTATGTCTTGCATGCAGATACCCATAGTGACATTGGGGTATTCAAGTGATTGATATATGTTATGGCGTCAACTTGCGGATTCCGATGACCTTGGGAATCTATGCATAGGGGTTGATTGCATGTTCTTGTCCTAGCTTCTCCGGTAGGAATCTTGGGGCACTCTTTGAGGTTCTTTATATTGGATTGAGTATTATGAATCTCAATTTTTTTGATGTGTATCGTATAATTAACTCATGGATACTTATGGTGACATTGGAGTATCTAGGTGACATTTGCGTTGGTTGACGCGTATCATATGGTGTTATTCTAGTAAAAACTCTTAGATAGATCGATCGGAAAGGATAACTTGGTTATTTTAGTATGAACTCTTGGATAGATCGACTGGAAAGGATAACTTGGTTATTTTAGTATGAACTATTGGATAGATTGATTGGAAAGGATAACTTGGTTATTTTAGTACAACTCTTGGATAGATCGATCGGAAAGGATAACTTTAAGGTGGTTTTGTCCCCTACAAACAATTTCTTCTTATGCTCTCCGCTAGATAAGAACTTTGGAGTGATTATTCCTTGCATGTCGAGGGATGGTTATGTGATCCAATTATATTAGCATTGTTGAGAGATTTCACTAGCGAAATTACGGACCATAGGCTTTGTTTCTAAGCATTACAATAACGTTTGTGCTTACTTTTGTTACTTGCTACCTTGCTGTTTTTATATTTTAGGATTAAAAAAATAAATATATATCATCCATATTGCACTTGTATCACCATCTCTTTGCCGAACTAGTGCACCTATACAATTTGCAATTGTATTGGGTGTGTTGGGGACACACGAGATTTCTTGTATTTGATTGCAGGGTTGTTTGAGAGAGACCATAGTCATCCTACACCTCCCATGGATTGATAAACCTTAGGTCATCCACTTGAGGGAAAATTGCTACTGTCCTACAAAACTCCACGCTTGGAGGCCCAACACGAGTCTACAAGAATAATGTTGTGTAGTAGACATCAAGCTCTTTTCGGACGCCTTTGCCAGGGAGGTGAGTGCTTGAAGGTATATCTTTGATCTTGCAATAAAATATTTTAGTTTCTTGTTTTTCACTAGTTTGGTTTCATAAAAGAAAATTACAAAAAATGGAATTTAGGTTGCCTCAATGGCTTCGTCTTTTTAATGTCTTTCGTGAAAATGATGGTTCAGAAAATTGTGCTCAATTGGTAGAGGAAGATTTTATGAAAATATTTAATGAGAATTCCTTGAATGATGAGCATGATAGAAATATTGTTAGTATGGATTTTCTGAATATCCATGATGCTAATGATATGCAAAGCCACAAGCTTGGGGATGCTATGTTTGATGAAGATGAAAATTTTAGTCCCTCAAGTTTTGATGAGCAAAACTATTATGATGATGGCATACCTACTATCTATGATGATTACTTTGATGACATGTATGCTATAAAGAGTAATGACAACCATGAAACTTGTCATCATGATTTTAATATTCAAAGTGGTTATGTCAATCAAGTACCTGATGATAGTTATTTCGTTGAGTTTGCTCCCACTATTATGAATGATAAGAAGTTTGCTTATGTGGAGAGTGATAAATTTTCTATGCTTGTAGATCATGAAAAGAATGCTATATGTGATAGTTATATTGTGTACAACCAGGTGATGCCTGCCGCCCGTCTCTCACAAGAAGACTGCTCCCTAGACACTATAATCGACACTCTCTATCAGCAACCAAATGTATAATTACATATAACTATGTACGAACAATCCAGTTGTTGCTCCATCTATGTTGTAAACTTTGTTGTAACCGGCCATCGGCTTCTACCTGCCACGCGAAGAGCTTGGGTGTGTTCCTCGTAATTTACCGCCCTTAAAGAGCGAATTATGTTCGGGGAACCAGGAAATCTGGCCATTTGGTGCGAACAAACAGAAAGCACACAGGGAGATATGTTATATTACTGCTTAGCATAAGAAACATCTGCTGAGGAAAATAGTACCTCCATTTATACCTTTCTTCAGTGTTCTACGAAGATCGTAGGTAGAAGTCCGTATACTGCTAGTATGCGGCTAGGGGCTTTTAAGAGGAAAGAAGCCCAAGGAATGGTGATAACAACCATAGTCGTATTAATTGTTTCCGTCATAGCCGACCAGTTGTCTATGTAAGACAGCTAGCTTTTGGCTTCACCCATCTGAGGTACGTACTCGGATGACCCGGTCATAACAATTGCGGCGGTGCTCCCTTTACCCTCTAGCCGAATAATCGGGAACATAGAGGGTAAACACAGGAGCGAGGCAACCCAGCTTGGCAAAGTCTTAGTTCGAATTGATGCATATGATGGCTTAAAACCCGACAAGGGAAACCTGTGTACACAATAAGTGCGGGTAAATGCTTATAATATAAAAGCGTTGGCTTCGGGAAGAAGCCCCTAGGTGCTGTGCTCGGACTAACACTTAAGAGTGTAAGCCAATAATCTTTGTGCAAGATCGGTTGATCCGAACATGGGAAGAAGAAAGGAAAAAAATTCAATCCTATCAAATAGCAAAGTGGGAGGGGAAGAAAAAGGAGAGAATGTGGCGACACCGGTTTATCCGTAGAAGCGTCAAAGACGAGCTACGTTCCATGGGTTTGGTTCAAGGTGGTTGTCCGATGGGTTCCGACGACGGTAAGCTCCTCCCACGAGTACTTCGTCGATTATGAAGGCCCCTCCCATTTGGGGTTGAGTTTATGCTTCTGCTTCTCTGGGAGCCGTAAGACGAGTTCGCCTACGTTGTATGCTTTTGCCCTAACCTCTCTACTCTGGTAACGTTGGGCCTATTGTTGGTAAAAAGTAGAGCGAGCCCGAGCTATGTCGCGCTCTCCTTCTAAGGCGTCCAGGTCGTCCTATTGATCTAACTCGTCCTCCTTTTCCTCGTACATGCGCACCCTTGGTGCGTCGTGAATAATGTCGCAAGGGAGGACTGCTTCTGCCCCATAGACCATGAAGAACGACGTGTATCCCGTTGATCTGTTTAGGGTGGTGTGCAGGCCCCATAAAATTGAGTCGAGCTCCTCCACCCAATGACAGTCAGACTTGTGAAGAGATCAGACCAAACGTGGCTTAATGCCGCTCACAATGAGGCCATTTGCTCGTTCAACTTGTCCATTGGTCTGCGGATGATACACTGATGCATAATCGAGCTTTATACCCATCTTTGCGCACCAGTCTTTGACCCCTTGGGCCGTGAAATTGGATCCATTGTCCATTATTATACTGTGCGGGACACCGCAATTGTGTACTACGCTATATATAAAGTCGATCACCGGTCCGGATTTAGCCAACTTAACGGGCTTTGCCTCTATCCATTTGGTGAACTTGTCAGCCATGACCAGTAGGTATTTATTATTCTTGGTACCCCCTTTAAGGGGTCCGACCATGTCCAGCCCCCAGACCGCGAAAGGCCAGGTGATCACAATAGTCCGAAGAGCTTTTGGGGGCATGCGAGTTTGATTTTCAAAATGTTGACACCCCACGCAGTGTTTGACAAGTGTCTGGGCGTCCACCCGAGTAGTGGGCCAAAAGAAACCGGCTCGTAAGGCCTTGCTAACTAAGGTTCTTGCCACGGCGTGGTGGCCGCCCATGCCTGCTTGGACTTCGCTAGGAGCTCCCGTCCTTCTTCCTCAGATATGCACCATTGTAATATTCCAATGGTGCTTTTCTTGTATAGCTCCCGCTCATGTAGTTTGTAGGCCTTGGATCACCGAACTATGCACCACGCCTCTGTCTGATCATCGAGGAGTTCCTGCAAAGAAGGTAGGCGAGGAAGGGCTCGGTCCATGGCGCGATTACTGCCATGACCTCATGAGCCAAAGGCGTTTCATCCATTGCGGAGCCGCTGATGATTTGGTCGTCTAGTTCGTTTATAGGGGGAACAACCTCTTCCGCAATATTTACACCGGCGCACTTATGATCGTCCTGCCAAACCACAGATGTCTTAAATATCCCTTCCAGGAACATGTTTTTTGGGACAGGGTCGCATTTAGCCCCCAGCGGGCCAATACGTTGGCGGCTTGGTTGTTGTCATGAGCGACGTGGTGAAATTCCAACCCCTGGAACTATGCAGATATTTTTAAGATGGCGTTTCTATACACCGCCATCTTCAGGTTTTTGGAATCAAATTCGCCATTGATTTGGGATATGGCCAAGTTGGAGTCTCCCCATACCTCCAGTCGTCGTATGCCCATTGATGCTGCCATCCGAAGATCATGCAAGAGCGCTTCGTATTTGGCTGCATTGTTCGAGTTGGCATACATGATCTGCAACATGTATCACACGTTGTCGCCTGTGGGGGATGTGAGGATAACTCCAGCCCCTAGTCCAGCCAATGTTTTGGATCCATCAAAGTACATTGTCCAATGGGAGTAGGCACTGTATTCCTTGGGGAGCTCGGCCTCTGTCCATTAAGCCAGAAAGTCTGCAAGTACCTGGGATTTTATGGCACGGCGTTGCTTGTAGGTTATTTCAAAGGGAAGGAGCTCAATGGCCCACTTGGCTATGTGGCCGGTGGCGTCCCTGTTGTTGATTATATCGTTCAGGGGCACTTCGGATGCTACCGTTACCGCACCCTCTTGGAAGTAGTGTATGAGTTTCGGTGATGCCATAAGTACTATGTAGGCTATCTTCTAGTAGTGTGGGTATCTAGATTTGCACTGCGTTAGTACTTCCGACACATAATAGACCAGCTTCTGAGTCCGGAATTTGTGTCCCTTATCATCTCGTTCGACGACGAGCACTACGCTGACGACTTGGTTGGTAGCCGATATGTATAATAACATGGGCTCGCCGGCGCCTGGTGTCGTGAGTATGGGATTGGTTGCCAGTAGTGTTTTAATTTCCTCTAACGCAACCGTTGCTTCGTTGGTCCACTCAAAATTGTTGGTCCGTTCTAGCAACTTATAGAGTGGTAAAGCTTTTTATCCAAGGCGGGAGATAAAGCGGCTTAACACCGCTACGCAACTGGACATCCTCTCGACATGATTTAGCTCTGTGGTAATTGGAAGTTCGGATAGAGCACAGATCTTAGCCGGATTCACTTCCATTCCTCTATGGGAGACGATGAATCCGAGCATCTTTCCAGAAGGAACTCCGAATACACATTTTTCCGGATTGAGTCGTATGTCGTACTCGCATAGGCTTGCAAAGGTTTGCCGTAGGTCATCGATCAACTCGATGACGTGTTTGGTTTTGATTACCATGTTGTCCACGTATGACTTGACTGTCTTACCGACTTGTGTCGCGAGACAAGTCTGGATCATGCGTTGGTACGTGGCCCCAACATTTTTAGCCCAAAGGGCATCATGTTAAAGTAGAATGGCCCATAGTGGGTGATGAATGCGGTTGCCGCTTGGTAGGATTCCTTCATTTTGATCCGATGGTATCTGAGTAAGTGTCTAGGAAACATAACGAGTCGTGTTCGGCTGTGGTGTCAATGATCTGGTCTATGCGTGGTAAAGGGGAAGGGTCCTTAGGGCAGGCTTTATTGAGGTCTTTACATCGACACACAACCGCTAGGACTTATCTTTCTTTGGTACCATCACCAGGTTTGCCAACCATTCAGGATGCTTAATCTCCCGAATGAATCCGGCCTCTAGCAGTTTAGCTAATTCTCCACCCATAGCTTGCCGTTTGGGTTTGGAAAAGCAGCGCAAAGTCTGCTTAACGGGCTTGAAGCCTGCAATAACGTTCAGACTATGTTCTGCCAACCGCCGTGGGATTATGGGCATATCGGAAGGATGCCGGGCGAAGATGTCCCAATTTTCTCGTAGAAAGGTCCGTAGTGTCTCATCCACTATGGGATTGAGCTGAGCTCCGATGGATGCTGTCTTGTTGGGGTCCATCGAATGCACTTGAAATTTAACGATTTCTCTGCGGGTTTGAAGGACATGGGCTTGGGCCTTTTGCTAAGGATTACGTCGTCCTTGTCAACTGTAGACCGTAGTGCTGTCAGTTCTTCTGTGATGAAGGTCTCATCTAGTGCCTCGAGTGCGAGTGCTTGAGGGAGTGCTAGATTAGGGGGTCCTCGGATAGCCGACCTATTGTTTATGGGACGGATTGTATGGGCCGCAAGGCAAGCATCGGATGATCAAAGACCACCTACGCCAGATGGAAGCTTCGAGGAGCCATGACGTACTCTCCAAGTTATTAGCTTTAGTTAGGCATGTTTATCTCTTCGACATGTAGCCGACCATGTGTAAACCCCAGGCATCCTCGACATCTATATAAGCCGGAGGGTTTTAGGGTATAGGGACAGAACAACTCATCTAGGGTTAGCTATTCGATCTCGAGGTAGATCAACTTTGTAACCCCCCACATTATCAATACAACCAAGCAGGACGTAGGGTATTACCTCCATAGGGCATGAACCTGGGTAAATCCATGTCCCCTTCGTCTCCTATTACCATCGATTCTAGTCTCACAGTTTGGGACCCCCTACCTGAGATCCGCCGGTTTTGACACCGACATTGGTTCTTTCATTGAGAGTTCCTCTGTGAGCGCCGAAGGAATCAATGGCTCACCACGTCACAAGTAGTAGATCTACACCGAGGGGACACTCATCCCCGATCAGAGTCTCACCGGCAACGACATCTTGTCGCATGCCAGCCCGATCAGCCGTCATGGCCAGACCGGAAGATTTCCCCACAATCAGTGTATCAAGTTTGGAACCCTAGAGTTCGTGGTTGATTCACGGGGAACACTCGTTCTAATGGAACCCTCAACCTTCAAAGAAAAACCTGTAAGTTCGGATGCTTTGAAGGCCAAGATATCAGGTCCCATGGTGGAACGAAACATAGATCCGCTTCGGCATAACTCTGGAACCATCACACTACTCGATGAATCCACTCGTATCAGTGACACGCACCCTGCCATCGCCTCGTTCTTAAACGAGTTGATAGATCAGATCGAAGCTATGCGTATATCAGATGACCAGGTTCCGATCTATGATCGGCTCAGGATCAAACCCGATGACAGGGATATTCACGTCCCTCCGGTCACCCACCTTGTCGCTACCATTGAGTGTCCCGTTGCGGATTCTTCCCGACAGCCGGATTGAAAACCGTCTATACTTCAGTCCTCGATCACTAAGACTCTTTTGGTGAACCAGAGGCAGGGAATCATTCTAAAGCCGGACCGTCACCGGTCCAGAATCTTTCGCACGATTTGGAAACTGTGGTTCCGAACACTCGGTGTGGCATGGAATTGAATATTTCCCACCCACCACCCAAGACGACTATACAAGTATCGCACCAAAGCCCGTGTCTTCAGACTTTCGGTATATCAAGTAACTACTAGGAGAATCAGTCCACCACTTTTGGGCCAAACTCCTACTCGCTAGGAGCAGAGTAAAAGGTCTTAGTGACCAAGATATAACGGCAATTTTTATTCACAATTGCCATGATGAAGGGATTCTTAATGCCCTGGCACGTCGACGCATAAGTGACTTTTCGGAGTTATCCGAATTGGTACAAAAGTACTGTGCGATGGAGAGCGTCTGGCAATCCGAATAGTTGTTCTCAGAACCAATTCTCCCCGAACACCCTAGAGGAGCTTGGAAAAAGAGGATACCTCAAAATCGGCCAGCCAGGTACGAACCCGTCGAGAGAAGAAACAAACCCTTTTCAGGGACCGGCACTGTCCTTGACGGACTATTAGATAAACCTTGCCCCATACATTTCGTGTTGGGAAACACGAACGCAACTCACAGCCTTCAAGCTTGCTGGGTCATCAAGCAAGTCGCAAAAAGCGGAGAGGCCATCACCTCCATCGAATAGAGGTGCTTCTTCGCCGCCCGGATTCAATGCCGAAGTCCTGGCGGTCTATGAGACCTTCCCCCTGAGGAACATGTTGGGAGACGTAGTAGTAAATCAATTTTTTTCCTACAATCACCAAGATCTATCTATGGAGAAACCAGCAACGAGTGGGGAGATATTGCATCTTCATACCTTTGAAGATCGCTAAGTGGAAGCGTTACAAGAACGTGGTTGGTGGATTCATACTCGTAGCGATTCAGATTGCGGTGGACTCCGATCTAAGCGCCGAACAACGGTGCCTCCGCGTTCAACACACGTGCAGCCTGATGATGTCTCCTATGCCTTGATCTAGCAAGGAGGAAGGAGAGGTTGAGGGAGAGCTCCGGAAGCACGACGGCATGGTGACGGTGGAGCTACGTGGACTCCGGCAGGGCTTTGCCAAGCGCTATGGAGAACGAGGAAGAGGAAGGGTAGGGCTGCGGTGAGAGAGAGAAGTCGTGTCTCAAATCAGCCCAAAACCTTGGATATATATAGGAGGAGGGATAGGGAGGTCTGCCTAGGCCCCTCCTCCAAGGAGGAGAGGTTCGGCCTAACGTAGGGAGGAGTCCACCTCCCACGAGGGAGGTGGATCTCTTCCTTTTGAATCCTTTTCAGCCTTATCTCTTATCCCTAGCCACATGGGCCCTTTCGGAAGGTCTTGGACAGCCCAATAAGGGCTGGTACACCTCCTCTAAGGGCCCACAAAGTCCTTTGGTCGTCACACCCCTACCGGGGGTCCTCCGGCACCCTCCCGGCACTCCCGGTACACTACCGATGAGCCCGAAAACTTTCCGGTGACCAAAACTGGACTTCCTATATATCAATCTTTACCTCGGACCATTCTGGAGCTCCTCGTGATGTCCGGGATCTCATTCGGGACTCCGAACAACCTTCGGTAACCGCGTACAACATTTCCCTATAACCCTAGCGTCATCGAACCTTAAGTGTGTAGACCCTACGGGTTCGGGAGACACGTAGACATGACCGAGACAACTCTCCGGTCAATAACCAACAGCGGGATCTAGATACCCATGTTGGCTCCCACATGCTCCATGATGATCTCATGGGATGAACCACGATGTCGGGGATTCAATCAATCCCGTATGCAATTCCCTTTGTCTATCGGTATGATACTTGCCCGAGATTCGATCGTCGGTATCCCTATACCTTGTTCAATCTTGTTACCGGAAAGTCTCTTTACTCGTTCCGTAACACATCATCCCGTGGCTAACTCCTTAGTCACATTGAGCTCATTATGATGATGTCTTATCGAGTGGGCCTAGAGATACCTCTCCGTCATACGGAGTGACATATCCCAGTCTCGATTCGTGCCAACCCAACAGACACTTTCGAAGATACCCATAATGTACCTTTATAGCCACCCAGTTACGTTGTGACATTTGGCACACCCAAAGCATTCCTACGGTATCCGGGAGTTACACAATCTCATGGTCTAAGGAAACGATACTTGACATCGAAAAGCTTTAGCAAACGAACTACACGATCTTGTGCTTTGCTTAGGATTGGGTCTTGTCCATCACATCATTATCCTAATGATGTGATCGCTTTATCAATGACATCCCATGTCCATGGTCATGAAACCGTGACCATCTATTGATCAACGAGCTAGCCAACTAGAGGCTCACTAGGGACATGTTGTGGTCTATGTATTTCACACATGTATTACGGTTTCCCGTTAATACAGTTATAGCATGAACAATAGACAATTATCACGAGCAAGGAAATACAATAATAACCATTTTATTATTGCCTCTAGGGAATATTTCCAACAGTCTCCCACTTGCACTAGAGTCAATAATCTAGTTACATTGTGATGAATCGAACACCCATAGCATTCTTGTGTTGATCATGTTTTGCTCGTGAGAGAGGTTTAGTTAACGGATCTGCGACATTCAGATCCGTATGTACTTTAAAAATATCTATATCTCCCTCCTGAATGTAATCACGGATGGAGTTGAAGCGGCGCTTGATGTGTCTTGTCTTCTTGTGAAACCTGGGCTCCTTTGCAAGGGCAATAGCTCCAGTGTTGTCACAAAATAGAGTCATCGGGCCCGACGCATTGGGAATCACTCCTAGGTCGGTGATGAACTCCTTCATCCAGACTCCTTCCTTTGCTGCTTCCGAAGCAGCTATGTACTCCGCATCACATGTAGATGTCGCCATGATGCTTTGCTTGCTGCTGCACCAGCTGACTGCCCCTCCATTCAAAACATACACGTATCCGGTTTGCGACTTGGAGTCGTTCGGATCTGTGTCGAAGCTAGCATCGACGTAACCCTTTAGGACGAGCTCTTCGGCACCTCCATATACAAGAAACATGTCCTTTGTCCTTTTCAGGTACTTTAGGATATTCTTGACCGCTGTCCAGTGTTCTGCTTCGGGATCACTTTGGTACCTCCCTACCATACTTATGGCAAGGTTCACATCAGGTCTGGTACACAACATGGCATACATAATAGAGCCTATGGCTGAAGCATAGGGGATGACACTCATCTCTTCTCTATCCTTTGTCGTGGTTGGGCATTGAGTCGTACTCAATCTCACACCCTAAAGCACAGGTAAGAACCCCTTCTTGGACTGATCCATTTGAACTTCTTCAATATCTTTTCAAGTTATGTGCTTTGTGAAAGTCCTATGAGGCGTCTTGATCTATCTCTATAGATCTTAATACCTAATATGTAAGCAACTTCTCCAAGGTCCTTCTTTGAAAAACACTTATTCAAGTAGGCCTTTACACTTTCCAAGAGTTCTATATCATTTCCCATTATCAGTATGTCATCCACATATAATATGAGAAATGCTACAGAGCTCCCACTCACTTTCTTGTAAATACAAGGTTCTCCATAAACCTATAGAAACCCAAAAGCTTTAATCACCTCATTAAAGCAAATGTTCCAACTCCGAGATGCTTGCACCAGCCCATAGATGGAGTGCTGGAGCTTGCATACTTTGTTAGCATCTTTAGGATCGACAAAACCTTCCGGCTGCATCATATACAGTTCTTCCTTGAGGAAGCCATTAAGGAATGCCGTTTTGACGTCCATTTGCCAGATTTCATAATCATAAAATGCGGCAATTGCTAACATGATTCAGACAGACTTCAGCATCGTCACGGGTGAGAAAGTCTCATCGTAGTCAACTCCTTGAACTTGTCGATAACCCTTAGCGACAAGCCAAGCCTTATAGATGGTCACATTACCATCTGTGTCAGCCTTCTTCTTAAAGATCCATTTATTTTCAATGGCTCGCTTATCATCAGGCAAGTCCACCAAAGTCCATACTTTGTTCTCATACATGGATCCTATCTCGGATTTCATGGCCTCAAGCCATTTGTTGGAATCCGGGCCCACCATCGCTTCTTCATAGTTCAAAGGTTCACCGTTGTCCAACAACATGATCTCCAGGACAGGGTTGTCGTACCACTCTGGTGCGGAACGTGTCCTGGTGGACCTTTGACATTCAATAGTAACTTGATCTGAAGTTTCATGATCATCATCATCAACTTCCTCTCCAGCCGGTGTAGGCTCCACAGAAACAACTTCCTGTGCTGCGCTACTCTCCGGTTCGAGTGGAGGTACAATTACCTCATCAAGTTCTATTTTCCTCCCACTTACTTCTTTTGAGAGAAACTCTTTCTTGAGAAAGGATCCATTCTTGGCAACAAAGACTTTGCCTTCAGATCTGAGGTAGAAAGTATACCCAATAGTCTCTTTGGGATATCCTATGAAGACGCACTTTTCCGCTTTGGGTTCGACCTTCTCAGGTTGAAGTTTCTTCACGTAAGCATCGCATCCCCAAACTTTTAGAAACGATATATTAGGTTTCTTTCCAAACCATAGTTCATACAGTGTCATCTCAACGGACTTTGACAGTGCCCTATTTAAAGTGAATGCGGCAGTCTCTAATGCATATCCCCAAAATGATAGCGGTAAGTCGGTAAGAGACATCATAGATCGAACCATATCCAATAGAGTGCAATTATGACGTTCAGACACACCATTTCGCTGAGGTGTGCCACGCGGCGTGAGTTGTGAAAACAATTCCACATTTCCTTAGGTGCGTGCCAAACTCGTGACTTAAATATTCTCCACGACGATCAGATCGTAGGCACTTTATTTTCCTGTCATGTAATTCTCTACCTCACTCTGAATTTCCTTGAACCTTTCAAATGTTCCAGACTTGTGTTTCATCAAGTAGACATACCCATATCTTCTCAAGTTATCAGTGAGGGTGAGAACATAATGGTAGCCACCGCGAGCCTCGACGCTCGTTGGACTGCATACATCGGTATGTATTATCTCCAACAAGTTAGTTGCTCGCTCCATTGTTCCGGAGAACGGAGTCTTGGTCATCTTGCCCATGAGGCATGGTTCACACGTGTCAAATGATTCAAAATCAAGAGACTCCAAAAGTCCATCAGCATGGAGCTTCTTCATGCGTTTGACACCAATATGACTAAGGCGGCAGTGCCACATGTAAGTGGGACTATCGTTATCAACCTTACACTTTTTGGTACTCGCACTATGGAAATGTGTAACATCACGTTCGAGATTCATCAAAAATAAACCATTGACCAGCGGGGCATGACCATAAAACATTTCTCTCATATAAATAGAACAACCATTATTCTCGGATTTAAATAAGTAGCCATCTCACATCAAACGAGATCCAGATACATTGTTCATGCTCAAAGCTGGTACTAAATAACAATTATTGAGGTTTAATACTAATCATGAAGGTAGATGTAGAGGTAGTGTGCCGATGGCGATCACATTGACCTTGGAACCATTCCCAACGCGCATCGTCACCTCGTCCTTTGCCAGCCTCCGCTTATTTTGTAGCTCCTGCTTGGAGTTACAAATGTGAGCAACTGCACCGGTATCAAATACCCAGGAGCTACTACGAGCGTTGGTTAGGTACACATCAATAACAAGTATATCACATATACCTTTAATGTTGCCGGCCTTCTTATCCGCTAAGTACTTGGGGTAGTTCCGCTTCCAGTGACTGGTACCCTTGCAATAAAAGCACTCAGTCTCAGGCTTGGGTCCATGCTTGTTCTTCTTCCCGGCAACTTGCTTACCGGGCACGGAAATAGCTTTGCCGTCCTTATTGAAGTTCTTCTTACCCTTGCCTTTCTTGAAACTAGTGGTATTATTCACCATCAACACTTGATGCTCCTTTTTGATCTCGACCTCCGCTGATTTCAGCATCGAGTACAACTCAGGAATGGACTTCTCCATCCCCTACATATTGTAGTTCATCACAAAGCTCTTGTAGCTAGGTGGAAGCGATTGGAGGATTCTGTCAATGACCGAGTCATCCGGGAGATTAACTCCCAGCTGAGTCAATCGGTTGTGCAACCCAGACATTTTGAGTATGTGCTCACTGACAGAACTATCCTCCTCCATCTTATAGCTGAAGAACTTGTCAGAGACGTCATATCTCTCGACCCGGGCATGAGCTTGGAAAACCAGTTTCAGCTCTTGGAACATCTCATATGCTCCGTGTTGCTCAAAACGCTTTTGGAGCCCCGGTTCTAAACTATAAAGCATGCCGCACTGAACAATGGAGTAATCATCACAACGTGACTGCCAAGCGTTCGTAACGTCTTGGTCCGCTAGGAAAATGGGTGGGTCACCTAGCGGTGCATCAAGGACATACAATCTCTTGGAAGCTATGAGGATGATCCTCAAGCTACGGATCCAGTCCACATAGTTGCTTCCATCATCTTTCAGCTTGGTTTTCTCTAGGAACGCGTTGAAGTTGAGGGTGACATTAGCGTTGGCCATTGGATCTACAATATAGATTGTAACGACAATTTTAGACTAAGTTCATGATAATTAAGTTCACATAATCAAATTATTTAATGAACTCCCACTTAGATAGACATCTCTCTAGTCATCCAAGTGACACATGATCCATGTCAACTAGCCCGTGTTTGATCATCACGTGAGACAGACTAGTCATCCATGGTGAACATCTCCATGTTGATCGTATCTTCTATACGACTCATGTTCTACCTTTCGATCTTCCGTGTTCCGAGGCCATGTCTATACATGCTAGGCTCGTCAAGTCAACCTAAGTGTTTCGCGTGTGTAAATCTGGCTTACACCCATTGTATGCGAATGTTAGAACCTATCGCACCCGATCATCATGTGGTGCTTTGGAACAATGATCCTTAGCAACGGTGCACAGTTAGGGTCTTGAAATTTTATTGAGCGATCATCTTATTCACTACCGTTGTTCTAAGCAAATAAGATGTAAACATGATAAACATCACATGCAATCAATATAGTGACATGATATGGCCAATATCATCTTGCTCCTTTGATCTCCATCTTCGGGGCACCATGATCATCACTGTCACCAGCACGACACCATGATCTCCATCATCATGATCTCCATCATCGTGTCTTCATGAAGTTGTCTCGCCAACTATTACTTCTACTACTATGGCTAACGTTTAGCAATAAAGTAAAGTAATTACATGGTGTTTATGATTGACACGCAGGTCATACAATAAAATAAGACAACTCCTATGGCTCCTGCCGGTTGTTATACTCATCGACATGCAAGTCGTGAATCGTATTACAAGAACATGATCAATCTCATACATCACAGTGCATCACATCACATTCCTTGGCCATATCACATCACAAGGCATATGCTGCAAAAACAAGTTAGACGTCCTCTAATTTGTAGTTGCAAGTTTTTACGTGGCTGCTATAGGTTTCTAGCAAGAACGTTTCTTACCTACGCCAAAACCACAACGTGATATGCCAAATGCTATTTACCCTTCATAATGACCCTTTGCATCGAATCCAATCCGACTAAGGTCGGAGAGACAGACACCTGCTAGCCATCTTATGCAACAAGTGCATGTCAGGCAGTGGAACCAGTCTCACGTAAGCGTACATGTAAAGTCGGTCCGGGCCGCTTCATCCCACAATACCGCCGAATCAAGGTAAGACTAGTAGTGGTAAGCAAATTAACAAGATCGACACCCACAAGTGCTTTGTGTTCTACTCGTGCATAGATTCTATGCATAGACCTAGCTCATGATGCCACTGTTGGGAGACGTAGTAGTAAATCAAATTTTTTCCTACGATCACCAAGATCTATCTATGGAGAAACCAGCAATGAGTGGGGAGAGATTGCATCTTCATACCTTTGAAGATTGCTAAGCGGAAGCGTTACAAGAACGCGGTTGGTGGAGTCGTACTCGTAGCGATTCAGATCGCGGTGGACTCCGATCTAAGCGCCGAACAACGGCGCCTCCGCGTTCAACACACGTGCAGCCCGATGACGTATCCTATGCCTTGATCCAGCAAGGAGGAAGGAGAGGTTGAGGGAGAGCTCCGGCAGCACGACGGTGTGGTGATGGTGGAGCTACATGGACTCCGGTAGGGCTTCGCCAAGCGTTGCGGAAAACGAGGAAGAGGAAAGGTAGGGCTGAGCCAAGAGAGAGAGAGAAGTCATGTCTCAAATCAGCCCAAAATCTTGGATATATATAGGAGGAGGGACAGGGAGGGCTGCCTTGGCCCCTCCTCAAAGGAGGAGAGGTTTGGCCGAACCTAGGGAGGAGTCCACCTCCCACAAGGGAGGTGGAGCTCTTCCTTTTGAATCCTTTTCAGCCTTATCTCTTATCCCTAGCCGCATGGGCCCTTCCGGAAGGTCTTGGACAGACCAATAAGGTCTGGTACACCTCCTCTAAGGGCGCACGAAGTCCTTTGGTCGTCACACCCCTCCCGGGGGTCCTCCGGCACCCTCCCGGCACTCCCGATACACTACCAATGAGCCCGAAAACTTTCCGGTGACCAAAACTGGACTTCCTATATATCAATCTTTACCTCCAAACCATTCCGGAGCTCCTCGTGATGTCCGGGATCTCATCCAGGACTCTGAACAACCTTCGGTAACCACTTACAAGATTTCCCTATAACCCTAGCGTCATCGAACCTTAAGTGTGTAGACCCTACGGGTTCGAGAGACACGTAGACATGACCTAGACACCTCTCCAGTCAATAACCAACAGCGGGATCTGGATAACCATGTTGGCTCCCACATGCTCCACGATGATTTCATCGGATGAACCACGATGTCAGGGATTCAATCAATCCCGTATACAATTCCCTTTGTCTATCGGTATGATAGTTGCCCGAGATTCGGTCGTCGGTATCTCTATAGCTTGTTCAATCTCGTTACCGGCAAGTCTCTTTACTCGTTCTGTAATACATTATCCCATGTCTAACTCCTTAGTCACATTGAGCTCATTATGATGATGTCTTACCGAGTGGGCCCAGAGATACCTCTCCGTCACACGGAGTGACAAATCCCAGTCTCGATTCGTGCCAACCAAACAGACACTTTCGGAGATACCCGTAGTGCACCTTTATAGCCACCCAATTACGTTGTGACGTTTGGCACACCCAAAGCATTCCTACGGTATCCGTGAGCTGCACAATCTCATGGTCTAAGGAAACGATACTTGACATTGAAAAGCTTTAGCAAACGAACTACACGATCTTGTGCTATGCTTAGGATTGGGTCTTGTCCATCACATCATTCTCCTAATGATGTGATCCCATGATCAATGACATCCAATGTCCATGGTCATGAAACCGTGACCATCTATTGATCAATGAGCTAGCCAACTAGAGGCTCACTAGGGACATGTTGTGGTCTATGTATTCACACATGTATTACGGTTTCCGGTTAATACAATTATAGCATGAACAATAGACAATTATCATGAACAAGGAAATACAATAATAACCATTTTATTATTGCCTCTAGGGCATATTTCCAATAGAAAAAGCGTAAAAGAGCTCTTAGGGAGCCCAAGAAAGTCTACCATGTGATAGCCACTAGCCCATGGGCAGACATACCGATTACTTTTGGGGACACTGACCAGCCGCCCATTCTTCCCGGTCACTCACCGGCCGCACCAGTCTTGAACCCCATCATCGATGGATATAGGCTACATAAAGTGCTAATGGACAATGGCAGTGGTCTTAACCTCATATACGATGCCACCCTTGTGATAGCCCAACTGCTGTCCCTACCTTGTTGGGTATGTAATCTTAAGTGAACCTTGTTATCATGAGTTTAATGAGATGGGTTTGCTCCTTGTCATGCTTTGTCTCATGCATTCGTGCATCATATAATTCATCATCATGCATGCATATTGAATTGTGATATGCTCTTGATTTGTTGCATATGTGAGTGTTATTGTGGTTTTGTTGGAGTGGGCTTCATCTCCTTCCCCCCTCTTTTATTCTTTTTCAAACAATCCTACTTCCCTGTTTATTCCATTGCCATTAATCAACTTACTTAATTGCTAATTAAGTTGGTTAAAATGTTCAGGAGATAGCCAATAATGTTTTAAGCATGTGAGTGTTGTTCTTTAGATGTTTTGAGCTTTCTGAATTGGGGTTTGAAAATAACCACAGGCTGTTGTTTAATAAACCATTTAATTAGTTGCTCGAAAATTCAACAAGTTATTTTTATAAATCAAATAGTTATTTTTATAATCTATACATCACATGATCATCTCACACATCACATATATCACATCATGTAATTGGCCATATCACATCACAACATACCCTGCAAAAACAAGTTAGACGTCCTCTAATTGTTGTTGCATGTTTTACGTGGCTGCTACTGGTATCTAGCAAGAACAATTCTCATCTGCGCAAAAACCACAACGGTGATACACTAGTTACTTTTTAACCTTCTCAAGGACCGCCTTTGTCGAATCCGATCCAACTAAAGTGAGAGAAACTGGCACCTGCAAGCCATCTATGCAACAAGCTGCGGTTGAGGGAACCGGTCTCTCATAAGCGTACGAGTAATGTTGGTCCGGGCCGCTTCATCTCACAATACCGCTGAACCAAAATATGACCAAGGGAGGAAGCAATCTAAGCATCAGCGCCCACAAACCCTTTATGTTCTACTCGAGATCTCATCTACACATGGACCTAGCTCATGATGCCACTGTTGGGGAACGTTGCATGGGAAACAAATTTTTTCCTACGCACACGCAGATCTATCCATGGTGATGAGCATGTACGAGAGGGAGAGTGGATCTACGTACCCTTGTAGATCGCTAAGCGGGAAGCGTTAAGAAACATGGTTGGTGTAGTTGAACGTCTTCGCGATCCAAATCGCCGAGCGTCCCGCGATCCAATCACGAACCGTCCTCTTGATCCGTCCCGATCAAGCACCGAACGGACGAGACCTTCGCATTAAGCACACGTACAGCTTGATGACGATCTCTGCCTTCTTGATCCAGCAAGAGGGATAGGAGAGGAAGAAGAGTTCTCCGGCAGCATGACGGTGCTCCGGCGATGGTGGTGGAGCTATTCCGGCGGGTTTGCCTAAGCATTGCAGAAATCTGATCTAGAGGAGAAACTATGCACTGGAGGAACGGGTAGCACGTGGCTGAAATCTAGTGCAAAAACCCTAAAACCACCAGTATATATAGGAGGAAGAGAGGAGGAGTCTTGGCCCAAGGGCCAAGCCTCCAAGGCTTCGGCCGAACTAGGTGGGAGAGGTGGATTCCACCTCCAATCCTAGTAGGACTAGGATTCCTACTATTTTTGCCTTTTTGCCTTTTTTCCACCTTTTCTCTTTGGGATTTCTTTCCCTAACCGCATGGGCTTTGTGTGGGACTTCCACCAGCCCACTAAGGGCTGGTATTCACTCTCCCACAGCCCATGTAGCCTCTTGGGTCGAAATACCCCTCCTGATGGTCTCCCGGTACACTACCGACACTCCCCGTACACTACCGATGAGCCCGAAACTTTTCCGGCGACCAAAATAGGACTTCCTATATATCAATCTTTACCTACGGACCATTCCAGAGCTCCTCGTGATGTCCGGGATCTCATCCAGGACTCCGAACAACCTTCGGTTACCACCATGCATAACTCTATACTACTGAAACGTCACCAAACCTTAAGTGTCCAGACCCTGCGGGTTCGAGAACTATGTAGACACGACCGAGACACCTCTACGGTCAATAACCAATAGCGGGACCTGGATGACCATATTGGTTCCTACATATTCTATGAAGATCTTTATCGGTCGAACCTCTATGTCAAGGATTCAGTTAATCCCGTATGATGTTCCCTTTGTTCTTCGGTATGTTACTTGCCCGAGATTGGATCATCGGTATCTCCATACATAGTTCAACCTCATTACCGACAAGTATCTTTACTCGTTCCATAATACAAGATCCCACAACTAATGCTTAGTCACATTGCTTGCGAGGCTTATTGTGATGTTGTATTACCGAGTGGGCCCTAAGATACCTCTCCGTCACATGGAGTAACAAATCCCAGTCTTGATCCATGCCAACTCAACAGACACCCTCGGAGACACCTGTAGAGCACCTTTATAGTCACCCAGTTACGTTGCATCATTTGATACACACAAGGAACTCCTCCGATATCCGTGAGTTGCATGATCTCATGGTCATAGGAACACATACTTGACATGCAGAAAACAATAGCAATAAACTGACATGATCATATGCTACGTTTGTAGTTTGGGTCTTGTCCATCACATCATTCTCCTAATGATGTGTTCCCGTTATCAAATGACATCACGTGTCAATGGCTAGGAAACCTTGACCATCTTTGATCAATGAGCTAGTTCACTAGAGGCATACTAGGGACAGCGTGTTGTCTATTTACCCACACATGTAATGTGTTTCCAATCAATACAATTATAGCATGGATAATAAACGATTATCATGAACAAGGAAAAATAATAATAAACACTTTATTTATTGCCTCTAGGGCATATTTCAAACAGTCTCCCACTTGCACTAGAGTTAATAATCTAGTTCACATCACCATGTGATTTACATGGTAATGAATCGAACACCCATGCAGTTCTGGTGTTGATCATGTTTACCCCTTGGAAGAGGTTTAGTCAACGGGTCTGCAACATTTAGATCCATGTGCACTTTGCAAATATTTATGTCCTTCTCCTCGATGTAATCGCGGATGGAGTTGAAGCCTCGCTTTATGTGTCTGGTCCTCTTGTGAAACCTTGGTTCCTTGGCCAGAGCAATAACACCAGTGTTGTCACAGAATAGGTTCATTGGATTCAGTGCACTGGGCACTACTCCAAGATCTGTCATGAACTGCTTCATCCAGACTCCTTCCTTCGCCGCCCCCGAGGCTGCGATGTACTCCTCTTCGCACGTAGAATCAGCTACCACGCTTTGCTTGGAATTGCACTAGCTTACCGCTCCCCTGTTGAGAATAAATACGTATCCGGTTTGTGACTTAGAGTCGTCCGGATCAGTGTCAAAGCTTGCATCGACGTAACCCTTTACAACGAGCTCTTCATCACCTCCATAAACGAGAAACATTTCCTTAGCCTTTTCAGGTACTTACGGATATTCTTGACCGCTACCCAGTGCTCCATTCCAGGATCATTTTGAAACCTTCCGTCCATACTTACGGCAAGGCTGACATCGGGTCTTGTGCACAACATTGCATACATGATAGAGCCTATAGGCTGAAGCATAGGGGATGGCACTCATCTTTTCTCTATCTTCTGCAATCACTGGGCATTGAGTCTTACTCAACTTCACACCTTATAACACAGGCAAGAACCCCTTCTTGGACTGATCCATTTTGAACTTCTTCAAAACATTATCAAGGTATGTGATCTATGAAAGTGCTATTAAGCGTCTCAATCTATCTCTATAGATCTTAATGCCTAATATGAAAGCAGCTTCTCCTAGGTCCTTCATTCAAAAACTCTTGTTCAAATATTCCTTCACGCTTTCCAGCATTTCTATATTGTTTCCAATCAGCAATATGTCATCCACATATAATATTAGAAACGCTATAGAGCTCCCACCCACTTTCTTGTAAATACAAGCTTCTCCATAAACTTGTATAAACTCAAACGCTTTGAGCACCTCATCAAAGCGCTTATTCCAACTCCGAGATGCTTGCACTAGTCCATAAATGGATCACTGGAGTTTGCAAACTTTGTCAGCATTCTTTAGATCGACAAAACCTTATGGTTGCATCATATACAATTCTTCCTCAAGGAAACCGTTGAGGAACGCTGTTTTGACAACCATCTGCCAAATTTCATAGTCGAAATAAGCAGCTATTGCCAACATGATTCTGACAGACTTAAGCATCGCTACGGGTGAGAATGTCTCATCATAGTCAACTCCTTGAACTTGTGAAAAACCCTTTGCCACAAGTCGAGCTTTATAGACGGTGACATTACCGTCTGCGTGTGTCTTCTTCTTAAAGATCCATTTGTTCTGAATGGCCTTTCGCCCTTCAGGTAATACTTTCAAAGTCCATACTTTGTTTTCATACATGGATCCCATCTCGAATTTCATGGCCTCTAACCATTTCTTGGAATCCGGGCCGATCACTGCTCCTCCATAGCTCGTAGGTTCATTCTTGTCCAACAACATGACCTCTAAGACAGGGTTGCCGTACCACTTAGGAGTAGTACGCGGCCTTGTCGATCTACGATGTTCAATAGTAGTTTGATCCGAAGCTTCATGATCATCATCATCAACTTCCTGTTCTACCGTCATAGTTTCCAGAGAAACATCTTTCTGCGCTGTGCTACTTTCTGGTTGAAGTAAAGGTTCAATAACCTCATCAAGCTCTGTTTCCCTCCCACTCAATTCTTTCGAGAGAACCTCTTTCTCAATAAATGTTCCATTCTTAGCGACAAACACTTTGCCTTCGGATCTAAGATAGAAGGTATACCCGATTATCTCTTTCGGGTATCCTATGAAGACGCATTTCTCCGCTTTGGGTTCCAGCTTTTCAGGCTGAAGCTTTTTGACATAAGCATCACATCCCCAAACTTTAAGAAACTACAACTTTGGCCTTTTGCCAAACCATAGTTCATATGGCGTTGTCTCAACGGATTTCGATGGTGCCCTATTTAAAGTGAATGTAGATGTCTCTAATGCATAACCCCAAAACAATAGTGGCAAATCAGCAAGAGACATCATAGAACACACCATATCTAATAATGTTCGATTACGACGTTCAGACACACCATTACGCTATGGTGTTCCGGGCGGTGTCAACTGTGAAACAATTCCACACTGTCTTAAGTGACTACCAAACTCATAACTCAGATATTCACCTCCTCGATCAGATCACAGGAATTTAATCTTCTTGTTACGATGATTCTCAACTTCACTCTGAAATTGCTTGAACTTTTCAAACGTTTCAGACTTGTGTTTCATTAAGTAAATATACCCATATCTACTCAAGTCATCAGTGAAGGTGAGAAAATAACGATATCCACCATGCGCTATAACATTCATTGGACCGCACACATCAGTATGTATGATTTCCAATAAGTCACTTGCCCGTTCCATCGTCCTAGAGAACGTCGTTTTAGTCATTTTGCCCATAAGGCATGGTTCACATGTGTCAAGTGATTCAAAATCAAGTGACTCCGAAAGTCCATCAGCATGGAGCTTCCTCATGCGTTTTACACCAATATGACCTAAACGGCAGTGCCACAACAAAGTGGTACTATCATTATCAACTCTACATCTTTTGGCATCAATGTTATGAACATGTGTGTCATCACTATCAAGATTCAATATGAATAAGCCCCTAACATTGGGTGCATGACCATAAAAGATATTACTCATATAAATAGAACAACCTTTATTCTCTGATTTAAATGAGTAACCGTCTCGCAATAAACAAGATCCAGATATAATGTTCATGCTTAACGCATGCACTAAATAATAATTATTCAGGTTCATCACTAATCACGATGGTAATCGAAGAGAGAGCGTGCCGACAGCGATCACATCAACCTTGGAACAATTTCCCACGCGCATCGTCACTTTGTCCTTTGCCAGCCTTCTTCTATTCCGTAGTTCCTGCTTTGAGTTGCAAATGTGAGCAACCGAACCGGTATCAAATACCCAGGTACTATTACGAGAGCTAGTAAGGTACACATCAATAACATGTATATCATATATACCTTGTTTGTCATTGGCCGCCTTCTTGTCAGCCAGGTACTTGGGGCAGTTCTGCTTACAGTGACCAGTTCCCTTGCAATGAAAGCACTCAGTTTCTGGCTTAGGTCCATGCTTAGGCTTCTTTACAGGAGTAGCAACTGCTTTGCCATCCTTCTTGGTTTTACCCTTCTTGCCCTTGCCCTTGACATTTTTCTTGAAACTAGTGGTTTTATTAACCATCAACACTTGATGTTCTTTCTGGATTTCAGACTCAGCGACTTTCAGCATCGCAAACAGCTCGACGACTGACTTGTTCATCCCATGCATGTTATAGTTCATCACAAAGCTCTTGTAACTAGGTGGCAGTGATTGAAGAACTCTGTCAGTGATCGCCTCTGGTGGAAGGGCAATTCCCAACTCTGCTAGACGATTCGAATACCCAGACATTCTGAGTATATGCTCATTGATAGACCCGTTCTCCTCCATCTTGCAAGCATAGAACTTATCGGAGGTCTCATACCTCTCGATCCGGGCATTCTTCTGAAA
Source organism: Hordeum marinum (assembly GCA_022496015.1). NCBI lineage: Eukaryota > Viridiplantae > Streptophyta > Magnoliopsida > Poales > Poaceae > Hordeum > Hordeum marinum. Next base: position 375,504,952 of record CM039676.1, on the reverse strand, counting down.
GATAAACTTCAACTCCTAGAACATCTCATATGCTCCATGACATTCAAAAAGTCTTTGAAGTCCCGGTTCTAAGCCATACAATATTGCACACTGAACTATTGAGTAATCTCCAGAATGTGCCTCCCAAGCGTTCTTAACGTCTTCGGACGACATGTCTTCTGGTTGGTCACCAAGCGGTGCATCAAGGACATATGATTTCTGGGAAGCCATGAGGATAATCCTCAGATTACGGGCCCAATCAACAAAGTTACTTCCATCATCTTTCAACTTAGCTTTCTCTAGGAACACATTAAAATTCATGGGTGTTACTATGCGAGCCATTGATCTACAACATAAATATGCAAAGGTTAATTAGACTATTGTTCAAGATAATGAGTTTTAGTTAATCAAATTTACTAAAGCTCCCACTCAAATTGACATCCCTCAGGTCATCTAAGTGTCACATGATCTAAATTCACCAACTCAAATCCGATCATCACGTGAGTTGATATGGTTTCAATGGTGAACATCATCATGTTGATCATATCTACTATATGACTCATGTTCGACCTTTCGGTCTCTTGTGTTCTGAGTCCATATCTGTACATGCTAGGCTCGTCAAGTTTAACCTGAGTGTTCTGCATGTGCAACACTGGCTTGCACCCGTTGTATGTGAACGTAGAGTCTATCACACGCGATCATCACGTGGTGTCTCCACACGACGAACTTTCACAACGGTGCACACTCAGGGAGCACACAATTCATCTTGAAATTTAAGTGAGGGATCACCTTATAATGCTACCGTCGTCCTAAGAAAAACAAGGTGCATAAAAGGATTAACATCATAAGTGACATGATATGGCCATGAACTTGTGCTTTCGATCTCCATCTAGAAAGCACCGGCATGATCTCCATCGTCACCGGCACGACACCAAGATCTCCATCATCTTGATCTCCATCAACGTGTCGCCATTGGGGTTGTCGCTCCCGACATGCTTCTACTACTATTGCTACCATTTAGCGATAAAGTAAAGCATTACATAACACTTAATTATTGACACACATGTCATACAATAATTAAAGACAACCCTATGGCTCCTGCCGGTTGCCGTACTCATCGACATGCAAGTTGTGATAATCTATACATCACATGATCATCTCATACATCACATATATCACATCATGTAATTGGCCATATCACATCACAACATACCCTGCAAAAACAAGTTAGACGTCCTCTAATTATTGTTGCATGTTTTACGTGGCCGCTACGGGTATCTAGCAAGAACAATTCTCATCCACGCAAAAACCACAACTGTGATACACTAGTTGCTTTTCAACCTTCTTAAGGACCTCCTTTGTCGAATCCGATCCAACTAAAGTGAGAGAAACTAGCACCCGCAAGCCATCTATGCAACAAGTTGCGATTGAGGGAACCGGTCTCTCGTAAGCGCAGGAGTAATGTTGGTCCGGGCTGCTTCATCTCACAATACCGCTGAACCAAAATACGACCAAGGGAGGAAGCAATCTAAGCATCAACGCCCACAAACCCTTTGTGTTCTACTCGAGATCTCATCTACACATATACCTAGCTCATGATGCCACCGTTGGGGAATGTTGCATGGGAAACAAAACATTTCCTACGCACACGCAAATCTATCGATGGTGATGAGCATCTACGAGAGGGAGAGTCGATCTACGTACCCTTGTAGATCACTAAGAGGGAAGCGTTAAGAAACGCGGTTGGTGTAGTCAAACTTCTTTGTGATCCAAATCGCCGAGCGTCCCGCAATCCAATCACGAATCGTCCTCACGATCTGTCCTGATCAAGCACCGAACGGACGACACCTCCGCATTTAGCACACGTACAACTTGATGATGATCTCCGCCTTCTTGATCCAGCAAGTGGGAGCGGAGAGGAAGAAGAGTTCTCCGGCAGCGTGATGGTGCTCTGGCGATGGTGGTGGAGCTATTCCGGTAGGGCTTCGCCTAAGCACTGCAGAAATCCAATCTAGAGGAGAAACTATGCACTGGAGGAACGGGTAGCACGTGGCTGAAAATCTAGTGCAGAAACCCTAAAAACCACTAGTATATATAGGAGGAAGAGAGGAGGAGGCTTGGCCCAAGGGACAAGCCTCCAAGGCTTCGGTCGAACCAGGTGGGAGAGGTGGATTCCACCTCCAATCCTAGTAGGACTAGGATTCCTCCTATTTTTGCCTTTTTGACTTTTTTCCACCTTTTCTCTTTAGGCTTTCTTTCCCTAACTGCATGGGCTTTGTGTGGGACTTCCACAAGCCCACTAAGGGCTGGTATTCACTCTCCCACAGCCCATGTAGCCTCTTGGGTCGAAATACCCCTCTCGATGGTCTCCCGATACACTACCGGCACTCCTGGTACACTACCGAGGAGCCCGAAACTTTTCCGGCGACCAAAATAGGACTTCCTATATATCAATATTTACCTCCAGACCATTCCGGAGCTCCTCGTGACGTCCGGGATCTCATCTAGTACTCCGAACAACCTTAGGTTACCACCATGCATAACTTTATACTACCGAAACGTCAGCAAACCTTAAGTGTGCAGACCCTATGGGTTCGAGAACTATGTAGACATGACCGAGACACCTCTACGGTCAATAACCAATAGTGGGACCTGGATACCCATATTGGTTCCTACATATTCTACAAAGATCTTTATCGGTCAAACCTCTGTGTCAAGGATTCAGTTAATCCCGTATGATGTTCCCTTTGTTCTTCGGTATGTTACTTGCCCGAGATTCGATCGTCGGTATCTCCATACCTAGTTCAACCTTGTTACCGGCAAGTCTCTTTACTCGTTCCGTAATACAAGATCCCACAACTAACACTTAGTCACATTGCTTGCAAGGCTTATTGTGATATTGTATTACTGAGTGGGCCCTAAGATACCTCTCCGTCACACGGAGTAACAAATCCCAGTCTTGATCCATGCCAACTCAACAGACACTCTCAGAGATACCTGTAGAGCACCTTTATAGTAACCCAGTTACGTTGCGACATTTGATACACACAAGGCACTCCTCCGATGTCTGTGAGTTGCATGATCTCATGGTCATAGGAACACATACTTGACATGCAGAAAACAGTAGCAATAAACTGACACGATCACATGCTACGTTTGTAGTTTGGGTCTTGTCCATCACATCATTCTCCTAATGATGTGATCCCGTTATCAAAGGACATCACATGTCAATGGCTAGGAAACCTTGACCATATTTGATCGACGAGCTAGTTCACTAGAGGCATACTAGGGACATAGTGTTGTCTATTTACCCACACATGTAATGTGTTTCCAATCAATACAATTATAGCATGGATAATAAACGATTATCATGAACAAGGAAACATAATAATAAACACTTTATTTATTACCTCTAGGGCATATTTCCAACATTCCTCCTCTTCGTCACTTCCGCGTCTCTACCTCTTCTTCCTCTTCGACACACCCCGTTCATCGCCGACCTCCCCTTGGTGAGCTGCCGTGTCCCGCCCCGTTACTTGTTCGCCGTCGCCGTGCTTTCTGTCGCCGCTGTTCCACTCAAAGGCAACGCCTTGAGGGTGTCACGTCCATCCTCCTCGTTGCGAGACGACAAAGGGATTGGAGACCTCGTAGGTTCCAGCAGCCCCGCGGCTGATTCCTATCGCCGAAGATGCCCCGCAGCCGCCGGAATTCCATCGCCGCCGTTGCTGTCGCCGTAGTGAGCAGGTGTTCCTTCTGTCAGTTTCGTCAGCTAACAAGCGCGTAGTGTTAGTACTAGTTGCGCTCGATGCCTCCTCTGTTAAGGTTCGGCGCAGTGGCGTAGTGGCAACCGGCTCGTGGGTGAGACCAGTGGGTCTGGGGTTTGAACCCCGCAGACCCCCCTTTTGTTTGTATTGGTTTTTCCTTTGTTTTTCTTTTTTTCTTTTATGTGGCATGTATGTGGTGTGTATGTGTATACATACATGTATATATGATTGTTTTTTCCCTTTTCTGTTTCAGATATGTGTGTATGTGTGTGTGTAGTGTGTGTATGTGGTGTTACATACATGTGCTTGTGAGTGTATGTGTGTGAGTGTGGTGCCCCATGCATGTGTATGTGCATATATGCACTTGTGCATATATGTGTGCACATGTGTGTGTGTGTGTGATGTGCACACACACACACATAGGTGTGTGTGTATATTAGTGTGGGTGTGCCCTAAGCACTTGTGCATATATAGCTTGTGTGTGTGCATGCCATGTGGTGTGTATGTGTGGTAGTGTGTGTGTAGGTTTGGGTGTGTGTGTGTGACAAGTGGGCCATGCCCCACTTGTCATACACTGTTTAGTTTAGCATGTGCCATGTTTGTAGTGATAATTAGATTTTCCAATTATAGCTACATTTCCAAATCTGGACATGTTCATTTATGCTCATGTACATTTAGGGTAAGTTTTCACTTATAAGAGTGGATGGTGTTTTGCTATGTAGTTTTTGCCATGATGCTTCATGTGACTAGATGAGTACGATACATGATTTTGGGGTAGGAAGATCCAAGGAATCCATTGGTGCAATTAGATTTCACTTTTGAGCAAGTTTGCAAAACTGCTATTTTCTGCTGTGATGCTACTTTGTCATTTTTACATGAACTAATCCATGCTTGCTTTGGGGCATGTGCCAGCATGGAAGTGTCAGTGTTTTATGCCTATTATGCCATGGTATTTTTGTTTGACATGAGAATCACCCATATAAGTAGGAAACTTGGTGCAAAGTAGTTAACTTAATGTGACTGTTTTCACCATGCTAAATATTTCTAAGTCTGAGAATCTGCTGTTATTTTTATGCCATGAAGAGTGGTTGCTATCTTGTGAGATGTTGAGAATGAGCTCAAGCTCAATGCTAGTGTTTTGAAGTATATGTTGTCTTCTAGCATCTTGTTAATTTTCATGCCATGAGGTGATCTCTATCACCATTAGTTTCTGCTGTCAACTTGCCACCAGGTTAACTCAGATTCCAGAAAACTGTTAGTTTCACTAAGTCCCAGATTTCTGTTTCATCATGCCAACTTGTGAGCTTCATGCTTATTGATGTGTGCCTCCTTTCCAGTTTGTGTAGTTGGATAAGTTGATAAGCATGTTATGTAGTTTCTGGCAATGCCTTGTTTGTGGTTGTACGATTCCTGTAGCTCAAGTTGTTGGCTGTGAAAGTTGCTATATTGCTGTTTTGTGGCAGATTGTTTGTTTTATTGTTTTGTGACTTGTGGGAGCTATACTTCATGGAATTGATTGATCTTTGGCTCTATTGCGGGTGGTTTTTCATTGCCTAACCAGTGGATACCTTGGAATGCCAAGGAATAGCCAAGGTCCTTCTTGTCTTGTGTTTTGCCTTCCTATCTTGTCGTGGGCGTATTGAGAGAACCGTAACTCCGTTTCTTACATTCTTCATATGCATTTTGACAGGGGGACGACCCCGGGGTAGCCTCAAGCGCCCCTTTTCCCCCGCCTCCTAACACGACTAAAGGGCGGGCCGCCTCCCCGTGCAGTCCGGCTACGCCCTGTCGGAGGTGGTCCGCCGGCTGCGCCCAGCCGGCTGGGCATTGGATACCGTCTGTAGGGCGTGCGTGGCAACAGCGGCCCCCATCCCATCGAGGGTCAGCGTCGATATGGCTACAACAAAGGCGTCAGGGCCTCTGACCCTGGCGGATGGCGACCGGGCTTCCAACAGTGCCGGCACGCCTTCAACCACTCCGTTACCTGCCCCGGCGTGGCTACAGGGTGGCCGGCCGTACCGCTAACCCTGGCCGGGCGCCGCAAGACGACGCCACAAGGCGTGGCTAGTGCCGCGATGTGATCGGTGTTAGGGCCCGCCTCTCGGGCCCTGTCGGTTCCTGATGGGACTCTTCAGCCGGCGGGACCTATCGGTGACCAGTCCCCCCGGCCGGGCCCACGTAGCCGGCCGGAGAGGCTGCCGGCTGGGACCCCCTTTGGCCTTCTACTCGTATTGTATTTCGGGGGGTTGGTATATAAAACCCCCCGGGCCACCTCCATGTAGGGGGGATCGATCAACTACTCTCTGCGAGTTCCCTCCACATCCACCACCACATACACACACGTAGAGAGGCGGAAGAGTAGGCTAGCTCCTTCTTCCTCCTCGTTCCTTCCAGCTCGAGGAGCACCATTGTAACCCGACCGTTGTCTCAACTAAACCGAGTAGGACTAGGGGTATTACCTCCCACGGAGGGCCCCGAACCTGGGTACATCGTGTGTCAGTCACCGCTTGTGCCTAATCCCGCTCCCGGAGCCCGCCGGCGTCCTTCGACCCCTCTTGATAAGCCTACCTATGGCATCTGCCGTGATGAAACCACGACAGTTGGCGCCCACCGTGGGGCTGTCCACGGCGCCGACCGAAGTCACGCTCCGGGCGGGACCCTTCACCACCTCCCCCGACTGCCTCGTGTCCGGGCAGAACCACGTGCTCGTGGGGCTTGCTCTGGCAAGCCTTGCGGGCAGCGCGGCCAGCATCTCTGACGAGTGCCTCGGCCGCGACCTAGCGCTCGACATTGCTGCTCTCGCCGGGCGGTTCGGCAAGCTGAGCCTCGCTGAAGAACCAGAGGCCGACGAGTACCCTAGTTGGGTGTTCGCCTGCATCGACCCGCCCTTGTCCTTGGGCACGCTTGCCACGGGCGAGGCCATCGGCCCCCACACCCGCGTGGGAGTGATGGTCACCATCTCCTCCACCACTTCAGGCCGTGTGCGAGCGGCCAAGGCCGACGCAGCTGCCGCTCGTGCTGGCACCTCCGACCCACTCGCCGCCACCCTCCGGGGTCTGGGCACTCCTATCGCTATGACGGCGGACCTGGTCGCCGCCAGAGTTGAGCTGGAGGCGGCGCGTCGCCTGCTGTTCGAAGACGCCAGCGCCCTCGTTGCCGAGCGGCGCCAGATGGAGGCCGCACAACAGGAATACAACTCCGCGTATGGTCTCACCCCGGCTGGCCCCGAGCCCAGCCGGTGTGGTGCTGTGCGAGAACGTGGCCGCGTGGTTGCAGAAATCTTCGGCGGCCGTTTCCCCATCTATGACACCCTGGCAGCCAACCTGCACGCCGCCAAGGTTGCCTATGAGGATTTGGCAACCTTGGAGGGCGAGGAGCGGGCCGCACGCGAGCGGCACATCAAGGACCTCATCCACACCGCAAACGCACAACAGGTCGTCTTCACCCCCGGCGGGGCCATCTTCGAGTTTCCCTGTCCCGAGGGCGAGGACACTAGGGCCGCTGACCGCCGGCCGGCTCAGCACTCCAGCACCCCTCATCCCTCCGGCCAGAATTCCCATGGGAGCAACGCTCAACGCGCCCCATCACGCGGAAACGAGCAGCCGACTGTGAACAGCCAGCGCAGCAACAATCCGGCTAGCAGCCACCGCCGCGACGAGGCACTGGCTGGCGGCAGCCGGCGCACCCACGGGCATACTCCGCCCCCGTGGCAGGAACCTGCGCGATCTATCCCGCCGGCCGTCCGCCCCGAGCTAGCCGCCCGGCTCGGGCCCCACGTCCCCCACAGCGACAACGACATGCGGCTCTGCCTTGACCGGCTGGCGCAGTCGGCTCTCCTCGAGGAAGAGGGCTCGATTGTCCCGGCCTGGTTCGGTCCACGAATCAGCAACGAGCCTTTTCCACCCGGCTTTACACTCCCCGCGACACCCCAAAGTATACCGGGGCCGCCAAGCTGGAGGACTGGCTGATCGACTATGCCACTGCCGTCGGCATCGCCAGCGGGAACAAGCGTGTAGCCGTCCACTACGTCCCCCTCATGCTGATCGGCTCAGCCCGCACCTGGCTAAACAGCCCGGCCACCGGCAGCGTCAACACCTGGACGGACTTCGAGGAGGCCTTTGTCTGCAACTTCACCGACACCTACAAACGGCCTGGCCGGCCCCGCGAGCTGGCTATGTGCGTCCAGGGGCCGGACGAGCCCCTCCGCGATTACCTCACGCGCTGGACCGAGCTCCGCAACTGCTGGGAAGGAGTACACGAGGTACATGCCATCCAGTACTTCATCGAGGGCTGCTACGATGGCACCCCCCTCAAGCACAAGCTCCTGTGCTCTGAGCCAACCTACCTGGCGGACCTGATGTCCAAAGCGGACAAATACGCCACGGCTGACTCCTCGATGAGGATGAAGGCTAAGGCACCGGCCAAGCCGGCTACGCCCCCCGCCGCGCTGTGGGTGGCGGTCGACAACCGACAGTCGCAGAATGGCAAGCGCAAGAACGACCAGCCCGATTCCCGCTACGGGAGCCGGCATGTCTCCTCCATCGAGGGGGAGCAGCCGGCTGGCCAGGCCTCCGATCAGTGCCAGCACACCGGCAAGGCCGCCTGGCAGCCCAAGCTGACTTTCGAGCAAATTATTGACCTCCCCTGCCAAAACCACTCCGGCGCCAAGCCGGCCACGCACACACTCTGGCAGTGCAGCTTCTCGCAACGATTGGCCCGGGGGGATGGCCTCCCGGCTCCCCCAACGCAGCCAGCCCCAGCCCTGGCACCAGCCCCGGCTCGGGCCTTGGCCATCGGTCTGGCTCAGGCGGATCCGGCCCCGGCTCGGGGCAACGGCCGGCTGCACGACCGGTTCCCCGAGCACGACGACTTCTACGTCGTCTTCACCAGCGAAGAGACAGACAAGCACGCCCAGCGCCGGCTCCACCGCGAGGTGAATGCCACTAAGCCCGCTACTCCCCAGTTCATGCATTGGTTCGAGAAGCCGATCACCTGGAGCCGGGCGGACCACCCGGCCGTGATGCCGAACCCCAGCAGCTACGCCCTCGTCCTCGATCCCACCATCGCCTTCGAGAAGCGCTCTTGCCGCTTCTCGCGGGTTTTGATCGATGGAGGTAGCAGCATCAACATCCTCTACCTCGACACCCTGCTCAAGCTAGGGCTCAAGGTGGAGGACCTGAAAACAAGTCGGACCGCTTTCCATGGCATCGTGCCAGGAAAGTCCTGTACCCCCGTCGGCAAGATCAAGCTCGACGTCCTCTTAGGCGACGCCGGTCATTTCTACCGCGAGCCGGTTTTGTTCGAGGTAGTGGACCTTGACAGTCCCTACCACACATTGCTCGGCAGGCCCGCTCTCGTCAAGTTCATGGCGATCCCCCACTACGCCTACCTCAAGCTCAAGATGCCGAAACCCAAGGGCATCAGCACCATCGCCGGCAAGTACCAGATGTCAATGGCGTGCGCGCGAGATGGCAGCCGGCTGGCCGAGGCCTTGGAGATAGCCAAGGAGAAGTGGCAGCTCGACCGGCTGGTGGCCCTCGCCTCAGCCCAGCCGGCCGTACCGGCACCTCTGTCCCAGTCGGTCGGCGAAGGCTCATTCCAGCCGTCCAAGGACACCAGGCAGGTGCCACTCGATCCGGCCGACCCCACCCACCACCCAATGCGTGACCATCGGCTTCCGCCTCGACAACAAATAGGAAAGCGAGCTCGTCGATTTCCTCCATGAGAATCGGGACATCTTTGCATGGTCCCCCAAGGACATGCCGGGTGTTCCGAGGAAGTTCGCCGAGCACAAGCTGCACGTACGGCCGGATGCGAGGCCGGTCAAGCAACCCTTGCGCCATTTCTCTAAGGAGAAGTAGCGTACTATAGGAGAAGAAATCGCCTGGCTGCTTGCAGCTGGCTTCATCATGGAGGTGTTTCACCCAGACTGGCTGGCCAACCTAGTCCTGCTGCTGAAGAAAAACAAGCCCTGGTGCATGTGTATCGACTACACGAGCCTGAACAAGGCATGCCCCAAGGAACCGTTCGCCCTGCCGCGGATCGATCAAGTCATCGACTCCACGGCCGACTGCGATCTGCTGTCTTTCCTGGACGCCTACTCCGGCTACCACCAGATAAAGCTAGACCTGGCTGACCGGCTCAAGACCTCCTTCATCACTCCTACGGGGCTTACTGCTACATCACCTTGTCCTTCGGCCTGAAGAACGCAGGCACTACCTTCCAGCGCTACATACAGAAGTGCCTCCTGCCTCAGATAGGCAGGAACGTCCACGCCTATGTGGATGACATCGTCATCAAATCCAAGAAGCACTTCAGCCTCCTCGACGATCTCTAGGAGACGTTCGCCAACTTGCGCGAATACAAGATCAAGCTCAACCCAGAAAAGTGTGTCTTCGGCGTCCCAGCCGGCCAGCTCCTAGGTTTCTTCGTGTCCGCCCGCGGCATCGAAGCTAACCCCGAGAAGATCCGGGCGATTGAGCGCATGCCCAAGACGGTCCGGCTCCGTGACGTCCAGAAGTTCACCGGTTGCCTCGCTTCCCTCAGCCGGTTCGTCAGCCGTTGGGCGAGAAGGCCTTGCCCCTCTACGAGCTCATACGCAAGCCGGCCTTGGTCGAGCTGGGCCAAGACCTCTCAAAGAAGCCGGCCCTGTTCGACTGGCCCGACGAAGCGGACGCGGTGTTCTGCGACCTCAAGCGAGCTCTCACCAGCGCGCCCATCCTGGCTGCGCCGGCTGACAAGGAGCCTCTGCTCGCCGACATTGCAGTGACTACACGCGTCGTCAGTGTCGTCCTTGTGGTGGAGCGGCCGGAGGAAGGCAAGGCACTGCCGACGCAGCGTCCCGTTTACTACCTCAGCGAGGTCCTCTCCGCCTCCAAGCAAAACTACCCCCACTACCAGTAGATGTGCTACGACGTATACTTCGCCACCCAGAAGCTGAAGCAGTACTTCCAGGAGCACGTCATCACCATCATGAGCACAGCGCCGCTGGGCGAAATCATGGCCGGCCGGGACGCCACCGGCCGGATAGCCAAATGGGTCATCTCCCTGGCCGACTACGAAATACGGTACGAGCCACACACCGCCATCAAGTCCCAGGCAATGGCCGACTTCCTCGTCGATTGGGCCGAAACCCAGTTCGTGCCGCCTCTGCCCGACTCCACGCATTGGCGCATGCACTTCGACGGCTCGAAGATGCGAGCCGGCCTGGGAGCCAGCATCGTCCTGTCGTCCCCCAGAGGTGACCAGCTCCGCTACACCCTCCAGATCCACTTCGCCGCCTCCAACAACGTGGCCGAATACGAGGCCCTCATCCATGGCCTCTGGCTTGCCAAGGAGATCGGCATCCAGCGCATCATTTGCTTCGGCGACTCTGAACTCGTGGTGCAACAGGTCTTTGGCGAATGGGACGCCAGGGACGCCAACATGGCCAGCTATTGCTTCCTCGTCCAGCAGCTCACCGACTCCTTCGAGCGCTATGAGTTCCACCACATCCCCCGTACGGACAACGAGGCAGCCGATGCGCTGGCCAAGATTGGCTCCACCCGGCAGGCCATCCCAGCCGGCGTCTCCCTCGAGCGGCTGATGAAGCCTTCGATCAAGCCTTCTCCCGAATAGGAGTCCATCTTCGTGCCGGCAAACACGCCCGGCACCCCGGCGGAGCCGGCCACCCAACCGGCCCCACCGGCTGCGGCAGCTCTGCCGGCTCCACCACCACCAGCCGCCAGTCTGACGCCGTTCGCCACGGCAATCGAGCCGGCCACGCCTACGCACGCCGGCACCGGCCTCATCGCTATCACCACGACGGTCAATGCTCCCACCGTCGCCTCGCTCCCTGGGGCTGGCGGGCCGGTCCTGAGGACTAGCGAGCTGGTCTCGGGGGCTGGGCCGACCCCTGTCTCGGCTCCCTCGTGGGCCCATCCCATCTTGGTGTTCCTCCAGCGCGGCGAGATCCCCTCCAATGTGGCCACCACAAGGCAAATTCAGCGGCGGGCCCCGGCCTACATCATCATCAACCACGAGTCGGTTCATCACAGCAGGATCGGCGTCTTCCAACACTGTGTCGAGCCGAAGAGAGGGCAAGAAATCCTCCTCGACATCCACCAGGGCGAGTGCGGGCATCATGCCGCCTCCAGGTGCCTGGTGGCCAAAGCATTCCATCACGGTTTTTACTGGCCGACTGCTCTGGAGGCGGCCAAGGAGCTGGTTGACAAGTGCGAGGGCTGCCAGCGCTTCAGCACATAGAGCCATCTTCCGGCTAGCACCCTCGAGACCATCCCCCTTTCGTGGCCCTTCGCCGTTTGGGGGCTGGATATGGTGGGACCCTTCAAGACCGCACGAGGCGGCATGACACACTTGCTAGTAGCCGTCGACAAATTCACCAAGTGGATCGAGGCCCGACCAATCAAGAAACTAGACGGCCCCATGGCCGTCCGGTTCATCGAAGACATCACGGTACGCTATAGCGTCCCCCACAACATCATCACCGACAACGGCACTAACTTTGCCAAGGGCGCGCTAGCACGTTTCTGCTCAAGGCGGGGCATCCCGCTCGACCTGGCGTCCGTCGCCCACTCGCAGTCAAACGGCCAGGTTGAGAGGGCGAACGGCCTGCTCCTGTCCGGCATAAGGCCCCGGCTCACGACACCACTGGTCCGGTCGGCCGACTGTTGGGTCAAAGAGCTGTCGGCTGTCCTTTGGAGCCTCCAGACCACGCCCAACTGGTCGACCGACTACACTCCGTTCTTTCTTGTCTATGGGTTCGAGGCGATCATCCCCACCGACATCGAATTCGATTCGCCTCGGGTCACCCTATACACTGAAAAGGACGCGAAGGAGGCAAGGGAAGACGGTGTTGACCTCCTCGAGGAGGCCCGTGAGCAGGCCTTAAGCCGGACGGCCATGTACCAGCAGAATCTCCGGCATCAGCAAGCGGATCTGGCCGCTCTCCTTCCGCAAAGGAGACTTGGTGGTCAGGCGGATCCAGCGCACCGCCGGCCAGCACAAACTGTCCTCCCCATGGGAGGGCCCGTTCATCGTCAGCCGGGCGCTGTGCAACAACGCGTACTATCTAATAGATGCCTAGAAGCCGCAGAAACGCAAGAGAGACGCCTCCGGCGAGGAGATAGAGCGCCTGTGGAACGTGGCGCTCCTCCGCCCATTCTATTGCTGAAAACCACTGTATGTATCCTCCCTCTTTTGGGCTTATGAATGCGACGGCGGCCCCCAAGCGGACGCTGGGGGCACACCATTTTTGATTCCTACAAAGTTCTGTTGTCTAAAGGCACGTCAACCGGGTCCGGCTCCCGGGTCCGGGGGCTCACCCGGGTCCTCACCAAGGCGGACAAATAATGTGAGCAAGCAGCCCTTCGCCTCCCCTTCCCTAACCAGCTACAGACCGGCTCCCGGCTGTCCGGCTGAAGGGACCACGGGGTACGAAGTAACTTCTCACACGAAGGTCAGCCGACGCGCGCGGCAGCCGGACCGGCCCAGCCGAGCTATGTTAATCTTAGTAACCTGACTTTGCCGACTCAACCTAGACCTAGCCGGTTGACTCTAGGAGCCCGCTATTTTTTCCTAAGGGTGAAGCCCTGTCCCTGTCCCAGACCGGCTCCCGGCTGGCCGGCAGGCGGGGTGGAAGCCGGAAGGAATCCTAGCGCGCAAACACAAGTCAAAAGGCAAAGGGTGAAAGAAGAGCCGGCACGCATGTTCTTTCTAACACAAATAGCACAAGTTCATTACATATAAAAGGCCCACGGCCATGAGTTCATTACATATACACCCCCAATGGGTGGAATTCCAGTCTAAAAACAGAAATACAGGAAAGAAAATTCCTAAGCTATGGCAGCATCGGGCCGGCCTTCCTCGAAGCACTAACGCCGCTGGAGCCGGCGGTGCTCACGCCTTGGGATCCGGCGGCGCGGGCGCCTTCGAAGCCGGCACCTCCGGGGCGGCCGAGGTAGAAGGCCCCGCAGCCGGAGTCGTCCTGGACTCGGCGTACTCGTCGGTGTCAGAGCCTTCATTAGCCGTCTCGGTGGAGCTTCCATCCGGGTCATCCAGGGCGAGCCCATACAGGTCCTCCGGGACCACCACGCCGTCCGCCCCGCGCTCCGGGACGTACTCGTCCCACGTGGCGAAGGACACAAGATCGCTCGCCCTCACCAGCATCTCGTCGGCCACCGCCTCCAGCTCTGGGTCAGCGCCAGCGCACTGGGCCGTGAGCAAGCCCAAGTCCAGCTCGGGGTACCACGATTTGGCAATGCGGAGTGCCATGCCCGCGCCGGCTCATGCCGCGGAGGCCCTCCAGGCATTCACCCACGCCATCCCGAACTCCGACCACAGCGCCGGGCCAGAGCGTGCAGACCACCGTCATGCCGGCCGCTTGGAGCCCCTTCAGGGGGTGGACCACCTCCGACAGGCGCGCCTTGGCGGCGATCCCCACCTCGTCCAGCGTCCAGGGGCCAGCGGCCCGACGGCCTTTCCTTGCGCTCGCCGGGCCTCACGGTCGGCTTCGATGGCTGCCTCCGTGACCTCCCGCGTGCTAGGGAAGAGCCCTAAGAAGAGGATGGGGGATGAGCAGGGAGGCAAATCAGAAAACCAAGAAGGAAGAGCAATGCGGCGGAAACTTACTATGCAACATTTGGTCCACCTCGTGCCCCTGCTCCTGCAACCGCACCTCCCTGGCGGACCACTCCTGGCGCCGGCGCTCGTGCTCGTCCCGGGCCGCCTGCGCGTCCTTGGCCGCCTTGGCTTCTAGCTCCTCGCGGAGCGCCTTCTCTCGCCCCTCCGCCTCCCGACGGAGGGCCGCCTCTTGGTCCGCCAGCGCTCGACGATGGGCTGCCTCGCGGCCCTCCTGTTCCGCCTTCGCCCGGTCCGCCTCCCCATGGAGCCGGTCTCCCTTCGTCGTCAGGAGTTCCCGCTCCTTGTAAAGATGCACCACCTGGCCCCGGAGGCAGACCGTCTCAGCATGGATGGTTGCATAAGACACGGGAGTCAGAAAGGATTTAGCCCGCCTCCGGGGAAGCCGACCTGATTCCCGGGGGCTACACCCAGTGGGTACGCTTGCACGCCCCCACTGGAAGATCGCAAGACGCTCGCAAGGGCAACGTACCTCGCAGGTCCGCGGACACGATGGTGAGCCGGTTCTCAGCTCCCCGGTACAACCCCAGTAGGGTGTTGTATGCTGCCACCCGGCGGTCGTGCGCTGCCTGCAAAACAAGAACTTTAGACTCGACCCACCTGGGCCTCAGCCGGCTCGAGCCTCGGGGGCTACACCCAATGGGTGCGCCGGCGCATCCCCACTGGAAAAGATGGAAGAATGCAAGTAAAGGGAAGAAGGAAAGAAGACTCACCGCGACAACCCGCTCCAAACTCACCAGCCGGTTGCTGGCTGCCCGAGCGTCTTGCGTCGCCTGGGCGCGGGCCACCGCAAACGCTTCCACGGCGGCCGCCACCGCCGCTCCGAGGGCGCTCGACGGCCCGCCAGAAGATGGGCTCTCGGCCGCTGCCCAGGTCTGCTGCGGCTGGCCCCCGTCTACAGGTTCTCCCTTATTGGAGACCTCGATACGACCGGCCCCTCCTGTCACCGTCGCGCAGGGGGCCGCCGTGGATGCACTCGCGGCGGCCGTTTTCACGGCCATCACGGCTCCCCCTCAGGCACCCCACCTCCAGCTGCTCCGGGTTGACTCTCCTTCGACGCCGGCGCCTCCGGAGCCGGCGCCTCAGAAACTGGCACGACCGGTGGTGGTGCCTCCGGAGCCGGTAGCTCCGGCCTCGAAGGCACGTCGCCTGCGATCGTCTGGGCAGCGTCGCGGCCCGTTGCCGCCTCACCCCCCGCGGTCGTCGCGCTCGCCTCCGCCCTTGGCCCGAAGCCATAGTGGATCTTCGACCTCTTCTCCCGGCCATGGGGGAAGGGCTCCCAAGCCCCGCCCACGGTCTCCCCGCTGTTTCCTTGGAGGAGGGGGAACGGCTCCCACGCTCCGCCAGCGGCCTCCGCGCTGGCTCCCCCTCGCCTCTTCGCCGCCTCCTCCCAGGGGCGGAGCTCCTGGACACGCCGCTCCTGCTCGGCCACCTCGAAGTCGAGCCACGCATGGCGCTCCCTCTCCTTGGCCGCCGTCAGCGGCGCCGCTCTCTCCGTCCCGCCGGTTGGTGTCCTCCCAGGGCGCGCGCATCCCTGGTCACGAAGAAATAAGAGACTGGGGGGGCATGACGGACCAAGGTGGAGGATAAGACGGACTTACCCGGCGACGATGGGGATCACCCTCCTCACGGCTCCCGCCTGGGCGACCTTCTGTTTCTTGCCGCCGCCTCCACGACTGCCACCCGGCTACGCAGTCGCCACATGCTTGGGCACCGGCTTGGTGGCAGCCGACCCCTTCCCCTTGTCGCCCGCGCCCGGGCCTCCCTGATTGGAGCCGCCGCCAGCTCGAGGTTGGCGCCTCCGCGGCACCGTGACCTCGTCCTCCGAAGCCTTGGACTTCTCCGGGGCCTCGGCTACGTGCGTCTGGGGAGGGGACTCTCCCGTCGATTCAGCCTCTTCGGCCCTGTCCATCTCCGTCTCCGTGTCACCGGCACCAGACGCTCTGGCTCACTCGGAGTCGGCCGGCTCCACGTCGTCGGCGTCGTCGACCTCCTCGGGGTCCGACTCTGTCGTGTCGGGGGCTGGCTCCTCATAGTTCTGCAGCAGAGTGAAGAGCTGCGGGTGGGCCGGGCGGCTCACTGTCAGACCGAGGGGAGGGATATCACCTCTAAAATAAGATGGAGGGGGGAACCGGCTTGTCACTTACCCGTGGGGCCGGGCGGCTCCGGCTTTATGGGGTCTTCCCCCATTGCCATTCTCCCTCCGCCATCTTAGCCATCGAAATGGCGTTCACCCTCCTCGCCACATAGGCCGGCTTCATCTCCTTGGTGGAGATCCGGCACGGGTCGTGGCATCCTCCCATCTGACAGATGAGGTGCGGCCGGCTCTGCAGCGGCTGCACCCGGCGCGCCACCATCGTGGCCAGCAGGTCCGTGGCCTTCGGCCCCTCCGACCCGGTCATCATGAGCAGGCGCTTGCAGAGCCGGTCCGCCGTCTCGGGCGCTGGAGACGCAGCCGCTCGCCAGTTTAGCATCGCGGTCGGCGGGTGGTTGGCGAAATCGGGGAGGTTCATGTGGTCCTCCTCCGGCGTTGCGTTCTTCACGTAGAAGAACCCCCGCTGCCATCGCTTCACCGACTCATGCAGCGGGAGCTTCGGGAAGCCGGTTCCCTTGCAAATGTGGATCAGGGCGCCTCCGCAGGCGGTCATCACCATCTGCTTCGTTGCTGGGTCCTTCGCCGTCTACCTTTTAAGGAAGAAGAGCCGGCACCAGAGGTCAAGCCTCGCTGCGACTCCCAAGTATCCCTCGCAAAGGGCGACGAACGTCACCAGCTGCAGGATGGCGTTGGGGGCGAGGTGGTGCGGCTACATGCCGAACCGCGTCAGGAAGCGGCGAAAGAATGCGCTCGCCGGCAGCATGAACCTGCGGAGGAAGTGGTCGGCAAAGACAACCACTTCGCCCTCCCACGGGGCCGGGGAGTTCTCTGGCCCAGCCGACCGCACCACCAGGTGCTCCTCCGCCGGGAGCTTGCGGCGGTGGCGGAGGTGCTTGAAGAAGGTCTCGTCCACATCTCTGCCGTCCCAGGCGCCCTTGCCCGCCATGGCTGCCGAGGGGGCATGCGGTCGCGTCGACGGGCGCGGGTGTTCGGCGGCGGCACGGGCTCTCTTTGGTGGCGTGCGACGGCGTGGCTTGTCCTCGTGCTTCGGTCTCTCTGTCTCTCTCTTACGCGGCGGGGGAGGGAGGCGACGAAGGCGATGCAGCGGTAGGAGGGGGAGCGAATGGGCCATTCTGCCTCCCCCTTCTCGACATTTATACCCCGCGCGGGCGATCGTGGGGGCCGAATCACTACGCACGACCCCCACGATTTCCGCGGTGCGCGGGGTGGACATCGTGGCACTCGGGAATGCCAACCGTCCGCCCCGCGCCGTAAAGGATCCCTGTGCGCGGGCCGAGGCTGTGGCCGTGGGAGGCCCTGCCCCGCTGCCCGGTCTTTTCCGCCGCGTGGCGCGTCTTCCCAACCAGGCGGGGAGCCCGAGGCGGCGCGCGAAGCGTCGGCCAGCTGCGGAGCCGACCATCGCTTTCCGGTTCAGCTCGACTCTCAAGGCCTCCTGCGGCACAAGAACGATCTTCAAGCCGGCGAGGACCGCCGCAGCCCGTCGGCGGGTCCTCCCCGGCTTCGGGGACTACTAACGGGGGGACGACCCCGGGGTAGCCTCAAGCGCCCCTTTTCCCCACCTCCTAATGCGACTAAAGGGTGGGCCGCCTCCCCCTGTAGTCCGGCTACGCCCTGTCGGAGGTGGTCCGCCGGCTGTGCCTAGCCGGCTGGGCATTGGATACCGTCTGTAGGGCGTGCGTGGCAGCAGCGGCCCCCATCCCGTCGAGGGTCAGTGCCGATATCGCTATAGTGAAGGCGTCAGGGCCTTTGACCCTGGTGGATGGTGCCGGGCTTCCAATAGTGCCAGCACGCCTTCAACCACTCCGTTACCTGCCCTCGCGTGGCTACAGGGTGGCCGGCCCTACCGCTAACCCCGGCCGGCCGCCGAAAGATGACGCTGCAAGGCATGGCCCGTGCCGCGATGTGACCGGCGTTAGGGCCCGCCTCACGGGTCCCGCCGGTTCCTGACAGGACTCTTCAGCCGGCAGGACCTACCGATGACCAGTCCCCCCGGTTGAGCCCACGCAGCCGGCCGGAGAGGCTGCCGGCTGGGGCCCCCTTTGGCCTTCTACTCGTATTGTATTCTGGGGGGTTGGTCTATAAACCCCCCGGGCCACCCCCATGCAGGGGGATCGATCAGCTGCTCTCTGGGAGTTCCCTCCACATCCAACACGACACACACACACGTAGAGAGGCGGAAGAGCAGGCTAGCTCCTTCTTCCTCCTTGTTCCATATAGCTCGAGGAGCACCATTGTAACCCGACCGTTGTCTCAACTAAACCGAGTAGGACTAGGGGTATTACCTCCCACGGAGGGCCCCGAACCTGGGTACATCATGTGTCAGTCACCGCTTGTGCCTAATCCCGCTCCCGGAGCCCGCCGACGTCCTTCGACCCCTCTCGATAAACCTACCTATGGCATCTGCCGTGACGAAACCACAACACATTTTTATCGTTTTTGCATGATGCATACATATTTTCCATGTTCATGCATGTCTAAATATTTTAACATAAGGTTCTATCCAGATTCACTAATAACCAACCCTTTGCATGTGAAACATGACAAGTTAGGATTGCCGTGCTAAGAACTCTTCATTTAAGCATGGATCATTCTTGCTTGGGCATGGCACCTTGGTTTCTTGTTTATTCTTGATGTTTCTTTTGGGTAGACATGAACGTTGAACCTGAGTACAAAGAGCCAGGCAAGTACACTACGAGGATCCCGCTACTTGTTCCACTGAAGAACCAACATGCAAGATGATCGTACCCGGATGCCGATACTATTTTCGCTTGCTAGTTGTCTCGCTCTTATCATTACAGTTGTGCTACCTACCACTTGAATGTCAGCCTCCTAATTGCCATGATAGCCTCTAACCCTCCACATCCTAGAAAACCTTTGATTGACTAAGTTACCGCTGCTCAGCCCCTCTTTTAGCGTTCTTAGTTGCAGGTGCAGATTGTTCCATGTGATAACATGGATTTGTCGTATCACAATATTATCTGTTGTTTAATTTAATGCACATATATATCTTGGTATTGGTGGAAGGCTTGGCCTTTTGCTAGATGTTTTGTTCCGCTATTACCGCCATAGTTTCTTGTTACCGGTGTTATGTTTCCATACTTTGCGCTCCTAACATGCTCGGGCTTGTTATGGGGACCCCCTTGTTTATTCGGTTGAGATTAAAACGTGTCGGGCAAGACCCAACATTGGTACCACATTTGCTTAACAACTTAATAAAATTTGCATAGGGCTTTGCAACCCCGTGGATTAATCAACAACCCGGGCCAGTACTCCTCATGAGTGTTGGTCTAACCCAGAGCAGCTTATTAACGCCACCCGGGGCAACTCGGTGATTGGCATGGTAACCATCGCTCATCCGTCATGTCCTGAGAACGAGATACGCGGCTCTTATCGGGTTCGTTGACCTATGGAGAGGTCTTGCTGGATTTGTTTTACCTTTATCGAGTGCCTTGCGTGAGGGCTCTGACTTTCTTCGGGTTATCTCGAGGTGTTGGAATTCCTTTGGAGTTTCCTAGGATGATCACGAGATCCGTGGTCGAGGCTATTCTCGTGGAGTGTGGTTAATTTGTGATGGACTAGTTGGAGCACCCCTACAGGGTCAAATCTTTTGGAAAGCCGTGCCCGTGGTTATGTGGCAACTTGGATATTTGTTTAACACCCGGTTATAGTTAACTTGAAGTAAACTCTAAATAAAATGCACCAACGGTGTGAGTAACCGTGATCGTCTCTTCTCGTCAACATGATTCAAGAGAGAACATGGTGGGGTTATGATTGACGTAAGTAAGTGTTTAGGATCTCATAGAGGTCATTCTAGATTTGATCGCTCATCGTAGGCCACATATTTATCTTCATGTTACGTAAGTTTAGCCACCATAAATGCTTAGTGCTTCTGCAAACGAAACACATTCCCCATCCCAACCTTTAAGCTTGAATAGTCTCGGTACCCGGGCGCATGATTGCTGAGTCCTTGTGGCTCACAGATTACTACAACAATCCCGGTACAGGTACAGATGAGTTTGTGCAGGATAATCTAACGCAGCTCCAGTGGGAGTATGACGAGGAAAGAGGCAGGATGTACGTGACTTATCCGGATGAGTAGAGGACCATGGTCGTGATCTTCGGGATAGCGAGATAGTATCATTGCATCTGCTTTTATCGTTTGTTTTCGTCCGTAGCCGGACCCTTTCTTCATATTGATGTTTGAACTCTTGTGTGGAATTGTAATTTAGTCTGTGGCGAGTGTAAGCCAACTCATATACTCACCCCTTCTGTAATGTATGATGTAATGATGCTATACTTGCGAACGACAAGATGCGCCTCTATCCCTTGCGAGGCCCCCGTGCCTTAATATGGATAGGCGTGCATCTTGGGTGTGGCAAGTTGGTATCAGAGCCATACGACCATAGGAGCCTTTGCTTGATGAAACTTGGCCGAGTCGAGTCTAATAAAAAACTATTTTGAGTCTAGTTATATCGGAGAGTAGGATTCTTTTACTCCTCTTCTATGCTCTGGTGAGGTATTCAACTTAGGAATTTTGATTCTACTCCTCTCCTCGCTCAAATTTTTTTTAGGATCACGCGGGTATTTTGGAGTCTATATGATACCGATGTGACAGGGTTCTATCTTGGTGCCTCCTGTCTGACTTGATTTCTTCCGGGGAGTCGAGCTCTAGGGGAACGTTGGGGAACATTGATTCCACTATTGGGGAACGTTGCATGGGAAACAAAAATTTTCCTACGCACACGCAAGTTCTATCCATGGTGATGAGCATCTACGAGAGGGAGAGTGGATCTACATACCCTTGTAGATCGCTTAAGGGGAAGTGTTAAGAAACGCGGTTGGTGTAGTCGAACGTCTTCACGATCCAAATCGCCAAGCATCCCACGATCTCATCACGACCCGTCCCGCAATCCAATCACGATCCTTCCCGCGAACTCATCACGATCCGTCCCACGATCTCATCATGATCCGTCTCGCGATCTTGATCACGGTCCTTCCGATCTAGCGCCAACGGAAGACTCCTACGCGTTCAGCGCACATACAGCTCGATGATGACCTCCGCCTTCTTGATCCATCAAGATGGAGCGGAGAGGTAGATGAGTTCCGCGGCAGCGCGACGGTGTTGAGGCGATGGTGGTGGATCTATTCCAGCAGGGCTTCGCCTAAGCACCGCTGAAAACCAATCTAGAGGAGAAACTGCGATCTACAGGAGTGGTAGCACGTGGCTATTAGGGTTAGCTTTTTCCTCTAAATCCTCCAGTATATATAGGAGGGAGGGAGTGGAGGAGGCAGCCTCAAACCCTCAAGGTTTGGTCGAAATTGGAGGTGGAGGAGTCCTACTCCAATCCTATTAGGAGTTCCACTTGGAAACTCTTTCCATCTCTCCACCTTTGGATTTTTTCCTTCTCAAACCACTCCATCCACATGGGCCCTTAGAGGAGGCTTCGGACAGCCCACCAAGGGCTGGTTTACCTCCTCCCACAGCCAATGTAGCCTCTTGGGTCGAAATACCTCTCCCGATGGTCCCCCGGTACACTAGCGGCACTCTCGGTACACTACCGATGAACCCGAAACTTTTCCGGTGACCAAAACAGGACTTCCTATATGTCAATCTTTACCTCCGGACCATTCCGGAGCTCCTCTTGACATCCAATCAATACAATTATATCATGGATAATAAATGATTATCATGAACAAGGAAATATGATGCCAACTAATTTATTATTGCCTCTAGGGTATATTTCCAACAGCAACCAGCCTAGTGTTGGGACTCGGCATACCTCTGAGACTCCCGAGCTTCTTCCAACTGCCATTCCATGTGCCCTATTGATTCGGCTGCTACACGGAATCCGTGTGTGAGGCACTCTGATACATTAAGTTAGAAGTAAATGCACACTCAACATGGGCCTCCCGAGTGAAGCTCTTTACTTGTGCCAGTTCGGCCTTCACGGATTGTACTTACATGCGACTATCCTCGAGCTCCTTGGCCAATTGCTTAGACTGTTGCTTTGAGGCCCGCGTCAGTAGTCAAACAGTGCGAAGATCCTTAATTCGTTTGTTTCAAACCAAATTAAGGCTCGAGGGCTACTAGGCTTACACAAATGTTCAGATTCTATAAAAACCGATCACTTTCGTGTATGTTGGTTGTTATCAACTTGATAGCTTCGCTAAACCTAGCTCGGGCGGCACCAAGGTGCGCATCCGCCGAGTGTAGGCCGCTGAACTCCTATTCGGAGAAATTGCATGCCACATGGCTTCCCATCGTTGCCGATGAGGCATGGCACTCCCACCATCGATTTGGTGACGCATCATCACCAGAATCGGCGGGCGCCGGATTGGCCATGGGGGCTTCTATAGCAGAACCGCATGGGTCGTGGCTCGGGAACTTCGGGCGTCTCCAGACACCCGGGTAAACCCTTTAGTAGGAGAGGATTGGGCGTTTCGCCTAAATATTTCAATGAAACAAACTGCTGTATGACTCTATTAATCGCAACGATTAGCGAATAACCGAACAATGTACCTTCGGGATGAGCGGGCCGGTGGATTCGTCCCCATAACCGGCTGCTTCACAGGATCCCTTATGGCCTCCGACTTGGCTGTAGCTTCGGCTTCCGGTGTATGGCGCTTGGATTGGTGGTGTTTGAGAGTCGGGACCGGCACGTCCGGGATGCTCTTGGTAGCTGGACTCTTGCGGGAGGAGTTTTTCTTCTTGCCCGCAGCAGGGATGGAGAATGACCCGGGGTAATCAACTATGATAGCCATTGGGGTTTGGACGATGTTGTCTTGGAAGTAGACTCAGTTTCCAAAGTCAAGAAGAAGATCCAGGTCCTCGTTGAAACCCAGATCGTTGTCGCATGAATGGTTCTCGGGCTAAGGAGCCGGACAGTTGACTGTCTCGATGAAGCTCCTCCATTCCTGTTCACGCCAAGCCTCGGTAAAATAGAGTGCGGAATGAAAACCCTGAACTATTTTCATGTTTAAAACTGAAAGGTTTACCCATTCGATGGGATTGTGGGCCGAATATCCTTCCTTGGTTGACCGCTGAACAAAGTCTTCTTGCTCTCCTTTTACAGGTCAGCAAGTGCGGCGGCCAACGTCATCGGATTGGCAGGACCTTGCTTTCAGAAGTGCATGGTGTCGCTTGTCCCGTTGTATTGCCATAAGGGGTGTACCCTCTGTTGGAGGGACTGCACACACCGGGAGATGGTGGCAGCCATAATGTCTATCATGGTCAGTTGGTGGTGGACGAGCATCCGCACCTGCATGGCTAAGCGCCGCACTTCGTTGCTTTCCTCCTGGGACAAGCTCCTTGGCCGGTAGTTGTACCTCTTCTTCGGGAGGATGTCGGAGTATTCGGGAAGACCGGTACGAGTTGGCTCGAATAGGGGGACATATTCAATATAAAACCATTCCGAGGTCCATTCTTTGGATTTCTTCGGTGTGCCCGCCGGATACCCCGTCCCGGCTATGCTGCACACTTCGGCTCCGTCGACCTCCAAAATCATCTTGTCCCGATTTCAGGGGACGAGGCAGAAGTATTTCCTCCACAAATTGAAATCTGCTTCGCACCGCAAGAACATCTCACAGAGAGCAACGAAGCCCGAGATGTGTAAAATGGACCTTGGGGTAAGATGGTGGAGTTGGATCCTGTAGAACTCCAGGAATCCACTCAGGAACGGATGGATTGGAAACCCAAGGCCCCGGAGGAGGAAGGGGCCGAAGCATACGTGCCCCCTTGTTTGGATTGGGGAATCGCTTGTCGAAAACTTCGTCGCCGTAAGAGAGCAGACCTACGCGGGTCACCCTAGATATGATGAAGGAAGATAACCCTGGGTCTCCAGATTATGGAGCCACAGGAGTGTACCGGAATAGCTAGTCCAGTCCCCTGGGCATGAGCCATAGGGACGTGCGGAGGAGCTGGGGACATTGGCCATGTTTTGCGTGGAGCTTCCGCTGGAAGTGTCTTTCGATGAGGAGGAAGAGAATGTGGTCTCAGCCACAATTTTGTTTGATTAAATGGGCTGGTGCCCCTGTTATGGAGGGGTAAGATTGTAAAAATCACTAACCACTCGCATCCTCACGACACGTGAAAATTGAGGAACACGCACAGTTATTATAATAAACCTGCACCCGCTATGCTTGAGATCTTACCGAAGACTGGTTGGTTGCCGAACAAAGAAGGATGAAGGACTCGCCTCGCAAGCAGAAGACGACGACATGGGGAGATCGGTCGGATATATATCGGCGTTGAAGGCTAGTCTGGGGGATACTGAGGGAGTCCTGGATTAGGGGGTCCTCGGATAGCTGACCTATTGTTTATGGGCCAGACTGTATGGGCCGCAAGGCGAGCATCAGATGATCAAAGACCACCTATGCCAGATGGAATCTTCGAGGAGCCATGACGTACTCTTCAAGTTATTAGCTGTAGTTAGGCATGTTTATCTCTTCAACATGTAACCAACCATGTGTAAACCCTCGACATCCTCGGCATCTATATAAGCCGGAGGATTTTGGGGTATAGAGACTGAACAACTCATCTAGGGTTAGCTATTCGATCTCGAGGTAGATCAACTTTGTAACCCCCCACATTATCAATACAACCAAGCAGGACATAGGCTATTACCTCCATAGGAGGGCCCGAACCTGGGTAAATCTGTGTCCCCTTGATCTCCTGTTACCGCTGATTCTAGTCTCACAATTCAGGACCCCCTACCCGAGATCCACCAGTTTTGACACCGATAGTGTTGCCGTTTTGTTTTTGGCTCAAAGGGCTATATTTGGATCACTGGCGATTGTGACCACTCCGTTTCATCCTGGCATTTTAAGTTTCATATATGCATAATGGGGTATAGCCTGGAATTTTGTGAAGGTGTCTCGTCCCAATAGGGCGTAGTAGCTGCTTGGGAAGGGCATGATGTGGAAGAGGAGTTCTTTGGATCGGTAGTTTCTGGGTGTGCCGAAAAATACGTCCAAGATGATACGTCCTGAACAACGCGCCTCTTTCCCTAGAATGATTTCCCGGAAAGTCGTCTTGCTATGCTCGATGCGAGACCGGCGGAACTGTATTTTTTCCAGGGTGCCTTCGTAGATCAGGTTTAGACCACTGCCGCCATCCATGGAGCACCGTATGTAACTTGTAGCCATCGATGATGGGGCTCAGGACTAGTGCGGCCGGTGAATGACCGAGAAGAATGACTGGTTGGTAAGTGTCTCCGAAGGTAATGGGTATGTCTGCCCATGCACTTGTTGCTGCCACATGGTAGACCTATTCGAGTTCTTTAAGAGCTCTTTTCCTCCTGTACCTCGAGGGGAATGTTTCATATACCATCGGGACTTCGGCGTTGTATTCAGGTGACGATGTGGAGCGCCTATTCGACGGTAGCACCTCAAGGATGGCCTCACTGCTTTTTGTGACCTGCCTGACGACCCAGCAAGCTCTAAGGCCGTGAGTCGGGCTTGTGTTTAGCAATACGGAATGTATGGGGCAAGGTTTATTCAATAGTCCGCCAAGGACAGTACTGACCCCTATAAGAGGCCTGTTTCTTTTTTCGTCTGGTTCGAATCTGGCTAGCAGTTTTGGCGGTATCCTCTTTTTTCGATCTCCACTAGGGTGTTCGGAGAAGGTTGGTTCTGAAAACAACTATTTAGATTGCCAAGCGCTTTCCATGGCGCAATATTTCTGCACCAGGTCGGATAGCTCAACAAAGTTATGAATGTGTCAGTGAGCTGGGGTGTTAAGAATTCCTTCATCATGGCAATTGTGACTGAAGGTTGCCATTATCTCTTGGTCACTAAGACCTTTTTCTTTGCTGCTAGAGAGTAGGAGTCTAGCCTAAAAATGGTGAACTTACTCTCCTGGTAATTGTATAATATCCATTAAGTCTGAAGACATGTGCTTTGGTGCGATACTAGGATGATAGACTTGGGTGGTGGTGGAAAAAAATCGACTCCACACGACACTGTGTGATCGGAATCATGGACTTCGAATTGTGTAATAGATCTGGGACCGATGATGGTCCGTCTCCGAGGCAAATTCCGGCATCCGGTTTGTAAACGAAGTCTTGGTGATCGGAGACCGGGGTATAAACTGTTTTTAATTTTGGTTGTTGGGATGAGCCCTCAATCGGACACTCGACGGTGGCGACAAGGTTGGTGACTATGGGGACATGAATCTCCCTATCATCGGGTTTAATCCCGAGCCGATCATAGACCGGAACCTGGTCATCCGACATATGCATGGTCTCAATCCGATAGAACAGCTCGTTTAAAATCGAGGCGATGGCAGGATGCGTGTTGCTGAAGCGAGTGGAGTTAATATGCAGCATGGAGGTTCCGAAGGCACGCGAAAGTAGATCCGGATTCCGTCTAGCCTTGGTGGATCCGGTTACATCGGCCAGATTGGGCGTTCTAGACCATCCGGGGGTGACGACTCTGTTGGAGGTGGGGCCCAATATCTTTGGCGTCGAGGCATCAAGACTTATAGGCTCCTCCTCAAGGATCGATGGTTCCATCAAAACAAGTTTTTCCCGTGAATCAGCGACGAACTCTAAGGTTCCAAACTTGATTCTCTGATCAGGGGAATAGTTTCCGATCTGGCCAAGGTGGCAGTTCGGGTCGGCGTGCAACAAGACGTCGCCGCCGGTGAGAGTCTATCTGGGGCTACAATCCCCTGGATGCATATCTCATTGCTCGTGACAAGGTGACCATCGATTCCTTTGGCGATCACAGTTGAACTCTCAATGAAAGCACCAATGTCGGTGTCAAAATCGACGGATCTCAGGTAGGGGGTCCCGAACTATGAGACTGGGTTCGATGGTAACATGAGACAAAGGAGACAAGGTTTACCCAGGTTTGGGCCCTCCTATGGAGGTAATACCCTACATCCTGCTTGATTGTATTGACGATGTATCGGTTATAGATTTGACCTACCTCGAGATCGAATAGATAAACCCTAGATGAGTTTTCCTCTCTCTACAACCTAAAACCCTCCAGATTATATAGACGCCAAGGGTATCTAGGGTTTTCACATGGTTGGTTGCATATCAAAGGAAAAAACAACCCTATCTATGGTCGGCAACTTGGAGTATGCGCCACGGCTCCTTGAAGCTTTCACCCTGGCGACAGGGCCCTTGATCATCTAGTGCTCACTTTGCGGCCCATACAGTCCGGCCCATAAGAAATAGGTTGGCTATCCGAGGACCCCTTCATCCAGGAATCCCTCAGACATCTCACTTGTTTTTGCAGGGTATGTTGTGATATGATATGGCCAATTACATGATGAGATATATGTGATGTATGAGATGATCATGGTTTGTATAGAATATCACGACTTGCATGTCGATGAGTCCGGCAATCGACAGGAGCCATAGGGTTGTGTTTAATTATTTTTGCTGTTTTTGCTTTACTTTATTGCTATGAGTTATCAATAGTCGTAGAAGCAACAATTGGCGCGACAACATCATGGCTACACATTGCTGGAGATCATGGTGTTGTGCCGGTGATGATGGAGATCATGCCAGTGCTTTGGATATGGAGATCAAAAGCACAAGTTCATGGCCATATCATGTCACTTATGATTTGCATGTGATGTTAATCCTTTTATGCACCTTGTTTTGCTTAGGACGATGGTAGCATTATAAGGTGATCCCTCACTAAAATTTCAAGATAAATTGTGTTCTTCCTGAGTGTGCACCGTTGCAAAAGTTCGTCGTGTCAAGACACCACATGATGATCGGGTGGGATAGACTCTACATTCACATACAATGGGTGCAAGCCAGGGTTGCACGTGCAGAACACTCAGGTTAAACTTGGCAAGCCTAGCATGTACATATGTGGACTTGGAACACAAGAAATCAAAGGGTAGAACATGAGTCATATAGTAGATATGATCAACATGATGATGTTGAGCATTGAAACCACCTCAACTCACGTGATGACTAGACTTGAGTTGGTGAATTTGGATCATGTATCACTCGGATGAGCGGTGGGATGTAAATTTGAGTGGGACTTTTTAAGTAATTTGATTAACTAATTCATTATCTTGAATAGTAGTCTTAGTAATCTTTGCATATTTATGTTGTAGATCAATGTCTCGCGCAGTAGTTCCCCTGAATTTTATTATGTTCCTAGAGAAGCCAAATTGAAAGATGATCGAAGTAACTTTGTGGACTGGGCCCGTAATCTGAGGATTATCCTCACGGATTCCGAAAAGGCTTATGTCCTTGATGCACCGCTTGGTGATCCACCCGCTCCCATGTTGTTCGAAGACGTTAAGAATGTTTGGGAGGCATATTCTGGATATTACTCAATAGTTCAATGTGCAATGTTGTATGGCTTAGAACCGGGACTTCAAAGACGTTTTGAACGTCATGGAGCATATGAGATGTTCCAGGAGTTGAAGTTTAACTTTGAGAAGAATGCCTGGATCCAGAGGTATGAGACCTCCAATAAGTTCTATGATTGCAAGACAGAGGAGAATGGGTCTGTCAGTGAATATATACTCAGAATGTCTAGGTATTCGAACCGTCTGGCTGAGTTAGGGATGTTCCTTCCACCGGAGGCGATGACTGACAGAGTTCTTCAATCATTGCCGCCTAGCTACAAGAGCGTCGTGATGAACTATAACATGCAAGGGATGAACAAGTCAGTTGTCGAGCAGTTTGCGATGCTGAAAATCGCTGAGTCTGAAATCCAGAAGGAGCATCAAGTGTTGATGGTCAATAAAACCTATAGTTTCAAGAAGAATGGCAAGGGAAATATGGTTAACTCCAAGAAGAGTGACAAAGTAGTCGCCCCTCCCGTGAAGAAACCCAAGGCTGGACCAAAGCCAGAAACTGAGTGCTTTCATTGCAAGGGAACTAGTCACTGGAAGCAAAACTGCCCCAAGTATCTAGCCGACAAGAAAGTGGCCAACACCAAACAAGGTATATATGATATACATGTTATTGATGTTTACCTTACCAGCTCTCATTGTAGTGCCTGAGTATTTGATACCGGTTCGGTTGCTCACATTTGTAACTGAAAGCAGGACCTACGGAATATACGGAAGCTGGCTAAGGATGAAGTGACAATGCATGTGGGAAATAGTTCCTAGGTTGATGTGATCGCCATCAACACACTTGCTCTTCGACTACCATCACTATTAGTGATGAACCTAAACAATTGAAATTTAGTGCTTGTGTTAAGCATCAACATTATATCTGAATCTTGTTAATTGCGAGACGGCTACTCATTTAAATCTAAGAATAATGGTTGTTCTATTTAGATCAGCCATATCTTTTATGGTCATGCACCTAATGTGAGGGGTTTATTCCTATTGAATCTCGATAGTGATGATACACATGTTCATAACATTGATGCTAAAAGATGTAGTGTTGATAATGATAGTACAAATTTCTTGTGGCACTGCCGCTTAGGTCATATTGGTGTTAAAACACATGTAGAAGCTCCATTCTGATGGACTTTGGGAGTCACTTGACTTAGAATCACTTGACACAGGTGAACCATGCCTCATGGGCAAGATGACTAAGACCCCATCCTATGAAACAATGGAACGGGCAAGTGACTTGTTGGAAATCATATATACCGATGTGTGAGATCCAATGAGCATTGAGGCGCGTGGTGTATATCGTTACTTTCTGACCTTCACTGATGACTTAAGTAGATATGGGTATATTTACTTAATGAAGCACAAGTCTGAAACGTTTGAAAAGTTCAAGCAATTTCAAAGTGAAGTTGAGAATCATCGTAACAAGATGATTAAACTCCTACGATCTGATTAAGGAGGATAATATTTGAGTTATGAGTTTGGCAGGTCAGTTAAGACAGTGTGGAATTGTTTCAAAATTGACACCGCCAGGAACCCCACAGTGTAATGGTGTGTTTGAATGTCGTAATCGAACCTTATTGGATATGACACGTTCTATGATGTCTCTTGCTGATTTTCCACTATCATTTTGGGGTTATGCATTAGAGACAACTACATTCACTTTAAATAGGGCACCATCGAAATCCGTTGAGACGACGCCATATTAACTATAGTTTGGCAAGAAGCCAAAGTTGTTGTTTCTTAAAAGTTTGGGGATGTGATGCTTATGTCAAAAAGCTTCAGCCTGAAAAGCTGGAACCAAAATTGGAGAAATGCGACTTCATAGGATACCCAAAAGAGACAGTTGGGTATACCTTCTATCTCAGATCCGAAGGCAAAGTGTTTGTCGCCAAAATCGGAACATTTCTTGAGAAAGAATTACTCTCGAAAGGATCGAGTGGGAGGAAGATGGAACTTGATGAGGTTGTTGAACCTTTGTTTCAACCAGAGAGTAGTGCAGCGGAGAAAGATGATTCTGTGGAGCCTACGTCAGTTGAAGAGGAAGTTAATGATGATGATCATGAAGCTTTGGATCAAGTTACTATCAAACCTTGTAGGTCGATAAGGGCGTGTACCGCTCCTGAGGGGTACGGCAACCCTGTCTTAAAGGTCATGTTGTTTGACAACGATGAACCTACGAGCTATGGTGAAGCGATGATGGGCCTGAATTCTGAGAAATGCTTAGAGGCCATGAAATCCGAGATGGGATCCATGTATGAAAACAAAGTATGGACTTTGGAAGTATTACCTGAAGGGCGAAAGGCCATTCAGAACAAATGGATCTTTAAGAAGAAGATGGATGCGGACGGTAATATCACCGTCTATAAAGCCTGACTTGTGGAAAAGGGTTTTTGACAAGTTCAAGGAGTTGACTATGATGAGACTTTCTCACCCGCAGCGATGTTTAAGTCCGTCAGAATCTTGTTAGCAATAGCTGCATTTTTTCGACTATGAAATTTGGCAGATGGATGTCAAAATAGCATTCCTTAACAGTTTCCTTAAGGAAGAGTTGTATATGATGCAACTAGAAGGTTTTGTCGATGCAGCGAATGCTAACAAAGTTTTCAAACTCTAGTGATCCATTTATGGACTAGTGCAAGCATCTTGGAGTTGGAATCTTCGCTTTGATGAGGTGATCAAAGCGTTTGGGTTTATAAAAGTTTACGGAGAAGCTTGTATTTACAAGAAAGTGTGTGGGAGATGTATAGCATTTCTAGTGTTATATGTGGATGACATATTGCTAATTGGAAACAATAAAGAAATGCTGGAAAGCATGAAGGAATATTTGAACAAGAGTTTTTCAATGAAGGACCTAGGAGAAGCTACTTTCATATTAGGCATCAAGATCTATAGAGATAGATCGAGACACTTAATAGGACTTTCATAGAGCACATACTTTGACAAAGTTTTGAAGAAGTTAAAAATGGATTAATCCAATAAGGGTTTCTTGCCTGTATTGCAAGGTGTGAAGTTGAGTAAGACTCAATGCCCGATGGCTGTAGAAGATAGAGAGAAGATGAATGTCATCCCCTATGCTTCAGCCATAGGCTCTATCATGTATGCAATGATGTGCACAACACCCAATGTTAGCCTTGCCGTAAGTTTGGCCGGAAGGTTTCAAAGTGATCCAGGAGTGGAGCACTGGATGGAGGTCAAGAATATCCTTAGGTACCTGAAAAGGATTAAGGAAATGTTTCTCGTTTATGGAGGTGATCAAGAGCTTGTCGTAAAAGGTTACGTCGATGCAAGCTTTGACACTGATCCGGATGACTTTAAGTCTCATACCAGATACGTATTTATTTTTAATGGGGGAGAGGTAAGCTAGTGCAGTTCCAAGCAGAGTGTGGAAGCTGATTCTACATGCGAAGCAGAGTATATGGCTGCCTCGAAGGCAGCAAAGGAAGGTGTCTAGATGAAGGAGTTCATGAAAGATCCTGGAGTAGTGCCGAGTGCACTGAATCCAATGACTCTGTTCCGTGAAAACACTGGTGCCATTGCTCTGGCCAAGGAACCAAAGTTTCGCAAGAGGACCAGACACATAAAGAGACGCTTCAATTCCATCTATGATTACATCAAGGAGGAGGATATAAATATTTGCAAAGTGCACACGGATCTGAATGTCGTAGACCCGTTGACTAAACCTCTTCCAAGGGCTAAAGATGATCAACACCAGAACTGTATGGGTGTTAGATTCATTACAATGTAAATCACATAGTGATGTGAACTAGATTATTGACTCTAGTGCAAGTGGGAGACGGTTGGAAATATGCCCTAGAGGCAATAATAAAGTGGTTATTATTATAATTCCTTGTTCATGATAATCGTGTATTATCCATGCTATAATTGTATTGATTGGAAACTCAATTGCATGTGTGGATACATAGACAACACTGTGTCCCTAGTATGCCTCTAGTAGACTAGCTCGTTGATCAAAGATGGTCAAGATTTCCTAGACATAGACATGAGATGTCATTTGATAACGGGGTCACATCATTAGGAGAATGATGTGATGGACAAGACCCAAACTATGCACGTAGCATGTGATCGTGTCAGTTTATTATTATAGTTTTCTGCATGTCAAGTATCTGTTCCTATGACCCTAAGATCATGAAACTTACTGACACCAGAAGAATACCTTGTGTGTATGAAATGTCGCAAGATAACTGGGTGACTATAAAGATGCTCTGCAGGTATCTCTGAGGGTGTCTGTTGAGTTGGCATGGATCAAGACTGGGATTTCTTACTCCGTGTGATACAGGGGTATCTCAAGGCCCACTCGGTGACATCACAACAAACCTTGCAAGCAATGTGACTAAAGTGTTAGCCACATGATCTTGTATACAGAACGAGTAAAGAGACTTGCCGGTAACGAGATTCAACTAGGTATAGAGATACTGACGATCGAATCTCGGGCAAGTAACATACCGAAGAACAAAGGGAACAACATACGGGATTAACTGAATCCTTGAGATAGAGGTTCAACCGATAAAGATCTTCTTAGAATATGTAGGAACCAATATGCACATCCAGGTCCCGCTATTGGTTATTGACATAGAGGTGTCACGGTCATGTCTACATAGTTCTCGAACCCGCAGGGTCTGCACACTTAACGTTCGGTGACGTTTCGGTAGTATTGAGTTATGCATGGTGGTGACAGAAGGTTATTCAAAGTCCCGGATGAGATCCCGGATGTCACGAGGAGTGCCAGAATGGTCTGGAGCTAAATATTGATATATAGGAAGTCCTGTTTTGCTCACCGGGAAAGTTTTGGGTACTTCGGTAGTGTATCGGGAGTGCCGGGAGGGTTCCGAGGGACCACTGGGAGGGGCGACCCATGCCGGGAGGCCACATGGGCCTGAGGGGTGGTGCACCATCCCATAGTGGTCTGGGAAAACAAGCCCCAAGAGGCCCATGTGGATAGAGTGGGAGGAAAGGAAAAAAACAAAAGTGGGGAAGGATTCCAAGTAGGATTGGAATCCTACTTGAAGTAGGATTGGAGGTGGACACCTCCACCTCCTCTCCACTTCGGCCTACCCAAGGGGGAACCCTAGGGATGCCTCCTCCTCCCTCCCTCCTATATATACTAGAGGATTTTGAGGGCAGACCTAACCCTAATTGCCACATGCTGCCCTCTTCTTCCCTAGACCAGTTTCTCCTCTAGATTAGTTCAGCAAAGCTCGGCGAAGCCCTACCGGATTAGTTCACCACCACCATCACCACAACATTGTGCTACCGGAGAACTCATCTACCTGTCCGCTCCCTCTTGCTAGATCAAGAAGGTAGAGATCGTCATCGAGCTGTACGTGTGCTGAACGTGGAGGTGCCATCCGTTCGACACTAGATCGGGGCGGATCGTGATTGGATCGTGGGACACTCGGCGATTTGGATTGCGAAGACGTTCGACTACATCAACCACGTTTCTAAACGATCCCCTCTTAGTGATCTACAAGGGTATGTAGATCTACACTCCCTCTCGTAGATGCTCATCACCATGGATAGATCTTGCGTGTGCGTAGGATTTTTTTTGTTTCCCATGCAATGTTCCCCAATAGGAAGAGGACCGTGGCCCCTATAAATAGCCACCTACTCCCATCATAGAATACATGTTGAGTAGAGCTAGTTCATCAACACCAAAGGCCATCGCAAGGTCACTCCACCACTATGCTAGTTCATCCTTAGCCTCCTCATGAGGCCAATCCACCACAAAGCAGGAGTAGGGTTTTACACCACGAGGTGGCCCGAACCTGGGTAAATCTCCAAGTCCACTCTCTTCCAACTCGCATTACTTGTTGTAGCTTGGCCATAGGGTGACAATCTTGAGA
Organism: Hordeum marinum; assembly: GCA_022496015.1. NCBI lineage: Eukaryota > Viridiplantae > Streptophyta > Magnoliopsida > Poales > Poaceae > Hordeum > Hordeum marinum. The sequence goes on along the minus strand of CM039676.1, from coordinate 375,470,266 downwards.
CTTTGAGCCGGTTTAGATCCTCGCACATGCCCCAGTGTTTGAACCTTGAGGGTTTTGCGGAGCCCTGTATCTGACATTTCGCGTGCCAGGTAGGGGCATGTCGAAATCTTCTCCGGTTCAACCCCGTCTCCACTCCGTATCTCCCGTGGTCGACGCTCGCCGAGTTCGTACTGAGCGTAGGGCCACTCATGTTGCCCAGGCAGCACCGGTGGGCCGCGTCGCCCAGTTCCGCTCCACTCCTCTGGCGGCCAATGTCGGTACAGGCCCGACTATGCAGGAGCAGCATGACTCGTTGCTGCCACCCTCTGAGCGGTGCGATGGCTACACCACCACTCTATCCTCCATTCTTGTCGCAACGTCACCTCCTCCCTCCCACCGTGGATCGGCAAACGCACCAACCACGCTGCTCATGGCACGGGAGCTGTTGTGCTACCACCCCGATGATGATCACTCCAAATATGGGCTCAGCGCGTCGCCGAGCCTACCGCCGCCGCTAGCGAAGCCTCGGCACTCGCTCGCTCGCCCCTCCACCCGTTCTTCTGGTCGGGCGATGCGGCTCGCAATGCATCGCTTCCTCCTCATCCCCACGAAGGCTTGACCGTGGGCCTAGGTCCGACACGCGCCCACGCGACCCGCCGTGCGCTGCGCTAGCGTGCGACACCGCCAAGTTGAGTCACTAAATGATGTCGTGGTCGCATAATGTGTTGGGAATATGCCCTAGAGGCAATAATAAATTAGTTATTATCATATTTCCTTGTTCATGGTAATCGTTTATTATCCATGCTATAATTGTATTGACCGGAGACTTAAATGCATGTGTGGATACATAGACAAAACCATGTCCCTAGTATGCCTCTAATGGACTAGCTCGTTGATCAAAGGATGGTTAAGGTTTCCTAGCCATGGACATGAGATGTCATTTGATAACGGGATCAGATCATTAGGGGAATGATGTGATGGACAAGACCCAAATTACAAACATAGCATATGATCGTGTTAGTTTATTGCTACTGTTTTCTGCATGTCAAGTATATGTTCCTATGACCATGAGATCATGCAACTCATGGATATCGAAGGAGTGCCTTGTGTGTATCAAATGTCGCAATGTAACTGGGTGACTATAAAGGTGCTCTACAGGTATCTCCGAGGGTGTCTGTTGAGTTGGCATGGATCGAGACTGGGATTTGTTACTCCGTGTGATGGAGAGGTATCTCAGGGCCCACTCGGTAATACAACAATACAATGTGCCTTGCAAGCAATGTGACTAATTATTAGTTGCGGGATCTTGTATTACGGAACGAGTAAAGAGACTTGCCGGTAACGAGGTTGAACTAGGTATGGAGATATCGACGATCGAATCTCGGGCAAGTAACATACCGAAGAACAACGGGAACGTTATACGGGATTAACTGAATCCTTGACATAGAGGTTCGACCGATAAACATCTTCTTAGAATATGTAGGAACCAATGTGGATGTCTAGGTCCCGCCATTGGTTATTGACCATAGAGGTGTCTCGGTCATGTCTACATAGTTCTCGAACCCACAGGGTCTGCACACTTAAGGTTCGGTGACGTTTCGGTAGTGTAGAGTTATGTATGGTGGTGACCGAAGGTTGTTCGGAGTCCCGGATGAGATCCTGGACATCACGAGGAGCTCCGGAATGGTCTGGAGGTAAATAATGATATATAGGAGGTCCCATTTTGGTCGCCGGAAAAGTTTCGGGCTAATCGGTAATGTATCGGGAGTGCCGGTAGTGTACCGGGAGACCTCCGGGAGGGATATTTCGACCCTAGAGGGACCATGGGCTGTGGGAGGGTATTAACCAGCCCTTAGTGGGCTGGTAAATCAGCCTAGAAAGGCCCATGGCGCAGGAGAAAAAAGGCTAGAGGAAAAAGGCCAAAAATCAGCCAATAGGGAGAAATCCTAGTCCAACTAGGATTGGAGGAAGAGTAGGATTCCTCTCCTCCTTGGCGCAGAAGGCTGGTTGGCTGCCTTGTGCGCCAGCCCCTCTTCTTCTCCTCTCCTCCTATATATACTAGTGGAATAGAGGGTTTTTCCACAGATTTTTACGGCCACGTGCTACCCGTTTCATCGGTGCTCCTCTAGATCGGATTTCTGCAGCGGTTAGGCGAAGCCCTGCCGGAATTGCTCCACCACCATCACCGGAGTGCCGTCATGCTGCCGGTGAAATCTCTCTCCTCTCCACCTCCTCTTGCTGGATCAAGACAGTGGAGATCGTCATCAAGCTGCACGTGTGCTGAACGCGGAGGTGCCGTCCGTTCGGCGCTCGATCGGAAGGACCGTGATTGAGATCGCGAGACGGTTCGTGATGTGATCGCGGAACGGATCGTGATGAGTTTGTGGGACAGGTCGTGATCAAGATCGTGATACGGATCGTGATGAGATCGTGGGACGGATCGTGATGTGTTCACGGGACGGATTGTGATTGGATCGCGGGACGGATCGTGATGAGATCGCGGGACGCTCGGCGATTTGGATCGCGAAGATGTTCGACTACACCAACCGTGTTTCTTAACGCTTCCCGCTTAGTGATCTACAAGGGTATGTAGATCCACTCTCCCTCTCGTAGATGCTCATCACCATGGATAGGTTTGCGTGTGCATAGGAAATTTTTTGTTTCCCATGCGACGTTCCCCAACATAATGGAGCTCGTGTGGCCCCCCACGAAGCTCAACATGGTAAACGAGTGCAACAGGGACGAGGCGGGCCATGTCTCCCGCCACGCTCCCTTAGAGACAAAACGCAAGGACAAGAACGACAAGGCCAAGGAGGTGAAATGCAAGGACCCTGCCGGGCTAGCGGCCGCGCCCGAGGCAAAGCGTGGTTATAGCCCGGAGGATCCCCCTAGGGGCAGCCGCCCGTTCCGCGTCTTCCACTACACCAACACACACAACACCAACAACAGCCTAGAGCTCAGGGAGCTTCATGACGAGCACTTCGGCCACCGCCCAGAGCGTCACAACGAAGGCAGATGCCATTGGGACAACTGCGACATGCGGCAAAACCAGCAGGACTGGTCTCGCGAAGGCCATGGGTGAGGCGAGCCTCATGGCGCACCTTGGCATGGCTATCTTCGGGAGTTCTGCCCTCAAGGCAGGGCCGAACTCCCCCCCCCGCCGCCACCACCAACAAAGGGTGACCACCAACAGGACAACGCAGCTGGGGGCTTCCAGGAGCCCCCCGCAATCGTCCTAGGTGGTGCGCAGGTCCCAATCTCCAACCACGTCATCAGCCTGGTCCTGCCCAAGAGTCGCCAAGGGCCTGGAGCCCCCACCACCGGCGTCTCTGGCCCCTCGTCCGCAACTGGGGCGCATCCCTCTTCCACATACGAGGGCACGCCCTGCGCCTCCCTCTAGGTGGGCTTGGGGGCTGTCAGCTGGAATGCTCACGACTGGTTGCTATCGAGGGGGAGGCGACCGAGCAACATCCGGAGGCGTGTTACGATACGTGACCTCGGGAGCAAGGAGAAAGGCGCGAGGCGCCAGGAGTACAACATTTCGGTGCTCCCGAGGGCGACGGGAAGCGAAGAACACAGGTCTCGCGAGCTCACGAGGCACCAGGGTGCCACGGGCCCTCAAGGCACGAGGAATTAGTCCTAACCCCTCACACGTAGGTGGACCCCTGCAGAATGCACCGATGAGCGTCCAGCAACTTCAGCAGTGGCACGGCTGCCAGGTGACCTTTGGAGCCACCCCTTCAAGAAATTCTTTGTATTTTGTACCGCCCAGAACGGGTGCCCTTTGAATACGTCACGAATTTGGCTAACCCCCACTCAAGATGATATTGTTGTCTAAGCCTCATGCTCTGGTACATCACCGCTACCGGCAGCTGGCGCGCCCCCACGCCCGTCCCGCGATGGTTTCGCATGGGGGTTGGGCACGACGTCTGTTTAGGATCCGTCCTCATAGTGAATCATCGAAAAATCTAGGCACCGAGCTCTTACCCACGGTGTCGGGGGGATTACCCCCGGGTAGGCTCAAGGAGACGACTCAACATTTTTTTAAACATCAGGGGACCCACCCCCAGTATGCCAAGCCCAACAAGACAAACGAAGAAGTGAGCTGACGACACTATGGCTGACGACACTGTAGCTGGCGACACTATAGCTGTCCAGCTCGGCAGCCTCCATCCGTCTGGCTCGGCAGCCTCCACCCGTCCGGCTCGGCAGCCCTTCAGCCGGCGAACCCCGCGTCCGCCCTCGGTAGGGCTCCGCGCCCATCAGCTGGCGAACCCCGCATCCGCCCTCGGCAGCGGCTCGCGCACATCAGCCGGAGGACCCTATGATAGCCTGGCATATAAGGGATGATAGACTACTCATATCAATAAGGAATTCCTTCTTTTCCGGGAGCCCATTTAAACAGAACTCCCAGGTTAAGTGTGCTTGGCTTGGAGTAGTTCTAGGATGGGTGACCGACCAAGAAGTTGGTCTTGAGTGCGCATGAGTGCGGACAAAGTGCGCATAAAAGACTAGTATTGATCTGTGAGGCCAATCTAGATCCCGCCAGGAGTAACGACTACCGGCAGGTGTGTTCGAGGCGTTATAAGTTGGTATCAGAGCCGACCCTTGCGATTACACGAATATTTGCCGATAGGTGCGCGGTCATGTTGTTCACGAAGTTGGTGACCCGTCGTGGCACACAGAATGACACATGTATCGGACTGGAAGCACATACATTTGTGCCAAGGGGGAACGTTCCCGTGGCCCGATGAGGACGTCGGTTCCTCTGAGTGGTGGTGTATGTGATAGCCTGGCATATAAGGGATGATAGACTACTCATATCAATAAGGAATTCCTTATTTTCCGGGAGCCCATTTGAACAAAACTCCCAGGTTAAGCATGCTTGGCCTAGAGTAGTTCTAGGATGGGTGACCGACCAGGAAGTTGGTCCCGGGTGCGCATGAGTGAGGACAAAGTGCGCAGAAAAGACTAGTATTGATCTGTGAGGCCAGTCTAGATCCCGCCAGGAGTAACGACTACCGGCAGGTGTGTCCGGGGCCTTATAGACCCCGCATCCGCCCTCGGCGGTGCCTCGCGCCCTTCAGCCAGTGGACCCCACATACGCTCTCGGCAGCGTCTCACGCACACCAGCCAGCGGACTCCGCGTCAGCCTTCGGTAGCGCCTCGCGCTCACCAGCCGATGGACCCCGCGTCTATGCCCGGCAGCGCCTCGCGCTCAAACAGCCGGCAGACCCCGCATCTGCACCCGGCGACGCCTCGCGCCCATCAGCCGACGAACTCCGTGTTCGCGCCCGGTAGCGCCTCGCGGCCGTTAACCGACAGACCCCAAGTCCGTGCTTGGCAGCTCCTCGCGCGCGTCAGCAAGACCACGTCGGCTACAAACCACGTTGGCCGACATTGACAAAACCGCCTCGTCGGCACCCAAAAGCAATGTGAGATCTCCACGTGCATACCCTTGCATCGTATACACAAAACAAATAATCCCGAGCGGCCCTCGGGGGCCATCTCCGCATTTATTCTACCGACTTACTATTCGCCCCGGCGCCAGCTAGTCTTGGCCTGAGGCTGACAGCTTGGTCCGATACGTTCGTTCCCACGGGATGGTTTAGTAGCGTGCACGGGACCAAAGGCCCACTCTTTGTCTCAGCTACAGACCGCACCACGGCTGTCCGGATAGCGAGAGCAAACGTTTGAAGTCATCACACGAGAAAAGCGTCCAGGAAGAAAACGGCTTGGGCGACCCGGTCATTTTTCATTTATGAGTATCTGCTCGGTCGAGTCTTCTCCCAAAGTCCGAGTACTGTACGCTCCATTTTGTGGCCCGCTCTTCGTCTCAGCTACAGACCGGCTCCCGGCTGTCTGTCTAGCAAGAGCAAAAGCCAAAGAGCGGAGAGAACATGAAAAAGACTCAAGGGGGGTCCAGACGAAGCCGAGTCGACACCCTTTGCAGAAAACGCATGCACTACCAAAATCAAATATTTGATATATCTGTGCCGACTTAAGCTTGTCTTTTGCACGATCATTTCTATGAGGAACCTTCTTGCTTGGAGGCTCGGAGGCTACTCCTAGCAGGGCACCGCGCTCAACAGCGGGCGGACTCCGCGTCCGTCTACGGTAGGGCTCCATGCCCATCAGCCGACGGACCCTTCGTCCACGCACGACAGTGCCTCGTGCTCATCAGCGGCGGACCCCGCATATGCCCTCGGCAACGCCCAACGCTCATCAGTGGCGGACACCGCATCTGCCCTCGACAGGGGCCCATGCTCATCAATCGGTGGACCCCATGTCCGCCCTCGTTAGCGCCCCGTGCTCATCAGCCGGCAGACCCCGCGCTCGCCCTCGGTAGCGCCCCACGCTCATCAGCTGGCAGACCCTGCGTCCGCCATTGGCAGCGCCCCGTGCTCGTCATCCGGCAGACCCCGCTTCCGCCCTCGGCAAGGCTCCACGCCCACCAGCCGGCGGACCCTCCGTCCACGCCTGGCAGCGCCTCGCGCTCGACAGCCGGTGGATCCCGCGTCCTCCTTCGGCAAGGCTCCATGCCCACCAGCCGGCGGACCATCCATCCGCACCCAGCAGCGCCTCGCACTCAATAGCCGACGGACCCTGTGTCCGCCTTCGGCAGGGCTCCACCCCACCAGCCGGGGGACCCTCCGTCCACCCCCGGCAGTGCCTCGCGCTCGACAGCCGGTGGACCCCGCGTCCGCCTTCGGCAAGGCTCCACGCCCACAAGCCGGCGGACCCTCCGTCCACGCCCGGGAGTGCCTCGCGCTCGACGGCCCGCGGACCTTGCGTCCTCCTTCAGCAGGGCTCCATGCCCACAAGTCGGCGGACCCTCCGTCCGCGCCCGGCAATGCCTCGCGCTTGTCAGCCGGCGGACATCGTGCCCACCCTCGGCAGGGCTCCGGGGCCATCAGCTGGCGGACCCCGCGTCCGCCTTCGACAGCGCGTCGCGCCTTTCAGTCAGCAGACCTCGCGTCTACGCCCGACATCTTTGACACCACCGCCTGCTTCAGCAATAGCAAAGACCCTCCGCCCGACTCCGCAAGTCGCCCGGACGCTCGGAGGCTGCACCGAGCGGATGCGCTGGTGCGCCCCCGCTGGAAACCGCCAGCCGGCTGAGTCCACATTCGCCTTTGCAGCACCTCACGACCTTCGGCCGACGGACTCTGTGTCCGCGCCCGGCATCCTCGACGCCACCGTCTACTTCAGCAACATCAAAGACCCTCCACCCGACTCATCGAGTCGCTCGGAGGCTCAGAGGCTACACCCAGCGTGTGCGCTGGCGCGCCCTGCTGGAAGCAAGCCGTGTCATCCCAAACCCGCGATCAACCGTCATCGAGAAATTCTGCAACAACAACTCCACCGGCATAAACCATCCGCCCGACTCTCCAAAGTCGCCTGGAGGCTCAGAGGCTACTGTCGGGGGGATTACCCCCTGGTAGGCTCAAGGAGACGACCTAACATTTTTTTAAACATCGGGGGACCCACCCCCGGTATGCCAATCCCAACAAGACAAACGAAGAAGTGAGTTGACGACACTGTAGCCGATGACACTATAGCTGACGACACAGTAGTTGTCTGGCTCGACAGACTCCATCCGTCCGGCTCGGCAGCCTCCCGTCTGGCTTGGCAGCCTCCCGTCCGGCTCGACAACCTCCATCCATCTGGCTCGACAGCCTCCACCCGTCCGTCTCGACAGCCTCCTTCCGTACAGCTCGGTAGCCTCCCGTCCGGCTCGACAACCTCCCGTCCGGCTCGACATCCTCCACCTATGCGGCTCCCTTGTCTGGCTCCTCCCGTCCGGCTCCTCCTGTCCGGCTGTGGCCTGACGAAGTCAGCTCCCAACATCCCATCGGAGACACACGGACAAGACGGCCATATCTCATGGCGGCGCGCTATTGGCAAGCAGGAGCACACTGTATGCACGTCATGTGAGCTATACCCGAAGGCAAGAAGCTTCTTTCAACAGCTACAGTTGATAAGCAACTAAGTTTTGGCATAAATGCCGGTTGTTAGGGTGAGATAAGCGAACCCGTCGGTAAGAAGCCCCCTTCGACAACCGTGGCTAATAAGTAACCGGAAGTAGCATAAAGCCGGCCATTTGGGTGAGATAAGTGATAGCCATCGGTAAGAAGCCCCCTTCGATGGCTGCAGTTGATAAGCAACTGCAATTTGGTGTACACGCTGTTGTCTTAGGGTCATGTAAGCTATACCAAAGTTAAGAAGCCTCCATCAACAATAGCGCTTAATGTAACCAAACTAGGCATAAAGCCAACTGTGCAAGGGAGATGTAAGCTATACCCGGAGGCAAGAAGCCTCCTTGCAACAGTTTAATAACAGCTGGCTCTGCAAAGGAGAAGTAAGCTATACCCGAAGGCAAGAAGCCTCTTTGCAATAGTGCTTAATTGGGCATAACGCCGGCTGTGCAAGGGAGATGTGAGCTATACCCGAAGGCAAGAAGCCTCCTTGCAACAGCGTAAGAGCTGACTGTGCAGGGGAGATGTGAGCTATACCCAAAGGCAAGAAGCCTCCCTGCTACAGCGCTTGATAAGGCATAAAGCCAGATCAGCCGTTTTGACGGTGAATAAACCACTTTAACTCAACATTTTGAGCCGGAAAAAATTCATCTTGATTGCACAAAGGTATACATAAGAGCGGAGGCCCCTGTCTTTGTGGGGATGCTAGCTTTTACTCATGGAAGCATGATATATACAATGATAGCGGCTTTCAATGCCTGCTAAGTAAAGTATGGTCGCAAATGTGCGATATTCCATGGCCGCAACGTCTCTTGACCCGCGGTTTCCGATTCATCTCGGATATCAATGAGGTAATATGACCCATTGTTAAGGTTTCCGCTGATCACAAAAGGCCCCTCCCATGGTGGAGATAACTTATGCATTCTATATTGGTCTTGAATCAGCCGGAGCACCAGGTCACCCTCCTGGAACGTCCGGGTCTTCACCTAGTGGCTATGATAGCATCGCAGGTCTTGTTGATAAATTGCCGACCTGCCTGCAGCTAACTCTCGTGCTTCATCCAAGGCGTCCAACGCATCTTGGCGTGCTACCTCATTGTCCGTCTCAACGTAAGCCGCCACCCTTGGTGAGTCGTGCCGGATATCGCTGGGTAGAACCGCCTCAGCACCATACACCATGAAGAAAGGCATGAAACTTGTAGATCTGTTAGGGGTTGTTCTGATGCTCCATAAGACGAAAGGCAACTCCTCAACCCAACATCCGGGTGTCCGTTTCAAAGGAACCATGAGCCATGGTTTGACTCCTCTTAAAATTTCCTGATTGGCTCGGTCAGCCTGACCATTAGACTGTGGATGTGCCATAGCTGAAACATAGAGCCGGATATGCTCCTTCTCACAGAACACTTTCATAGCTCCTTTGGATAGATTTGTTCCATTGTCCGTAATGATTCTGTGTGGGTAACCAAAGCGATAGATCAGCTTCTTAATAAATTGAACCGCTGTAGCTGCGTCACATTTGCTGACCGGCTCTGCCTCAACCCACTTAGTAAATTTATCAACCGCCACCAGAAGGTGTGTTTTCTTATCCTTGGATCTCTTGAAAGGTCCTACCATATCGAGCCCCCAGACCGCTAACGGCCACGTGATTGGTATTATCCTCAACTCTTGAGCCGGAACGTGAGCACGCCGGCCAAACTTCTGACAGCCGTCACACTTACGGACTAAGTCTTCTGCATCCTTGTGAGCCGTGAACCAGAAAAACCCATGTAGAAAAGCCTTGGCCACTAAAGATTTTGACCCGGCGTGATGTCCACAGTCGCCAGCATGAATTTCACTCAAGATCTGTCGGCCCTCCTCCGGTGAGACGCAGCGCTGAAAGACACTCGTCACACTACACTTATGTAACTCACCATTGATAATCGTCATAGACTTAGAATGCCGGGTAATCTTCCTGGCCAGATCCTCCTCCTGAGGTAACTCGCCGCGTGTCAGATACGCCAAATAAGGAATAGTCTAGTCTGGGGTAGCATGCAGAGCCGCCACCAATTCCGCTTCCGGGTCAGGAATAGCTAGATCCTCCTCAGAAGGTAACTTGACAGTCGGATGATGCAATACATCCAGAAAAACATTAGGTGGTACCGGCTTTCGTTGAGAGCCTAACCGTGACAAAGCATCATCCGCCTCATTCCTACGACGATCAATGTGATCCACCTGGTACCCCTTGAAGTGACCGGCAATGATGTCAACCGCCTATCGATAAGCCGCCATCCGCGGATCCTTGGAGTCCCAAGTACCTGACACATGCTGAGCCACCAGATCTGAGTCACCTAAACATCTGACTCGGCTTAAATTCATCTCTTCAGCGACTTTGAGACCATGGAGCAGTGCTTCATACTCAGCTGCATTATTAGTACAAGGGAACATTAACCGGAGCACATAACAAAACTTGTCACCCTTGGGGGAGGTGAGAACAACTCCTGCACCGGACCCCTCTTGCTGCTTGGACCCATCAAAGTGTATAGTCCAATACGTGTTATCCGGCTTCTCTTCGGGGTTTGACATTCGGTCCAATCATTTATTAAATCCACCAAAGCTTGAGACTTAATTGCTGTACAAGGAACATACTTGATGTTAAGAGGACCCAGCTCTAAGGCCCACTTGGCAATCCTCCCTGTAGCTTCTCTATTTTGAATGATATCTCCCACCGGGGAGAAACTGACCATTGTTATCTGCTGCCCCAAAAAGTAATGTTTTAACTTGCGGTTGGCCATGAAAACTCCATATACTAACTTCTCCCAATGCGGATACCTTTGCTTAGACTCTGCCAAAACTTCACTAATGTAATAAACTAGCCTTTGCACAGGATACTCCTTCCCTGCCTCCTTGCGCTCAACCACAATTGCTACACTAACCGCTCTATTGTTAGCCACCACATAAAGGAGTAATGGCTCTTTCTCAACTGGAGCAGCTAACACTGGCGGCTCAGTCAACTATTTTTTAAGAGCTTCAATTGCTTCGGTCGCTGCTGTGCTCCACTTAAACTTGTCTGTCTTTTTCATCATCTGGTATAAGGGAATGGCTTTCTCGCCAAGCCGGCTTATGAAGCGGCTCAACGCAGCAATCCGTCCTGCAAGGTGTTGAACATCATTAATGCACGTCGGCTCCCCTAAAGAAGTGATAGCCTTAATCTTATCCGGGTTAGCCTCGATGCCCTGCTCAGAGACCAAGAAACCCAAAAGCTTTCCTGCTGGAACACCAAAAACACACTTCGTCGGGTTAAGCATCATCTTGTAAACCCAGAGATTGTCAAAGGTTTCTTTCAAATCCTCTAGGAGAATTTCCTTCTTTCTGGATTTGACCATGATGTCGTCTACGTAAGCACGAACATTTTGGCCAATCTGGTTGTGGAGGCAGTTCTGCACACATCGTTGGCAAGTCGCCTGGACACTCTTGAGCCCGAAAGGCATGGAGATGTAACAGAACGCCCCAAAAGGTGTAATAATTGCCGTCTTCTCCTGATCTTTCGTTGCCATCTTAATCTGATGATATCCTGAATATGCATCCAGGAAGCATAAACTTTCACATCCGGTTGTAGCATCAATAATTTGATTGATACGAGGGAGTGCAAAGGGTCAGCCGGGCAAGCCTTGTTAAGGTCTGTGTAATCTATACACATACGCCAAGTGCCGTTCTTTTTTAGCACTAGCACCAGGTTAGCCAACCACTCCGGGTGAAAAACTTCCACTATAAAGCCCGTGGCCAAGAGCCGGGCAACTTCCTCCCCAATAGCTTTACGTCTCTCTTCGTTAAACCATCGTAGAAACTGTTTGATTGGCTTAAACTTTGGATCCACATTAAGATTGATCAGCAAACTCTCTCGGTACACCCGGCATGTCAGAAGGCTTCCATGCAAAGATGTCCCGATTCTCATGGATGAATTCGATGAGCGCGCTTTCCTATTTGGGATCCATGTGAGCCCCAATGATGAACTACTTGGATGAGTCGCCCGGATTGAAATCTACTACCTTGGTATCATCCGCTGAAAACTTGAGTGGCGGCTCAACTTTTGTCATAGGCTTCTTCAGCAGGGTCATATCCTTTGGATCAACGTTCTCCTTGTAGAATTTCAGCTCCTCCTGAGCACAACTAGACTCTGCATACGCCGCATCTCCTTCCTCACACTCGAGAGACATTTTCCTATTACCGTGAACGGTAATTGTACCTTTTAAGCCGGGCATTTTGAGTTGCAAATAAACATAGCAAAGCCTAGCCATAAATTTGGGATAAGCCGGCCTCCCAAATAGTGCATTATAGGGACTTTTGATTTTGACCACCTCGAACCACAAGGACTCCACCCTGTAATTATACTCATCGCCAAAAGCTACTTCCAATGAAATCTGGCCCACCAGGTATGCCGATTTACCCGGGACCACACAATGAAAAATGGTGGAGGAAGGTTTAAGGTCTTTGTCAAGCAACTTCATCCGCCGGAAAGTGTCATAATAAAGGATGTTGATGTTGCTACCTCCGTCCATAAGCACTTTATTCACCATATAGCCATTCACCTGAGGGGCCACAACTAGAGCCAGCCGGCCTGGGTCATCTACCCGTGGCGGGTGATCCTCCTGGCTCCACATTATGTTATACTCAGACCATGGAAAATATTGCGGGACAGCCGGGGCAACCGCATTAACTGCTCGCCTCCGCAACTTCTCGTCTCGTTTATTGTGACCAGTCGTGAATACGTGATACTCTCCAGAACTGAGCTGCTTCGAATTACTCTGAAACCCAAACTGATTGCACTACTGCTGATTGTTGTTATTGCTATTGTTGCCAGGATGCTATTTGTGCCCCCCTTGGTTATTCTGACCCGGATGCCCGTTTCCTGAACCGCCGGCGCCGAATCCAGCCCCTGACCCGCCGTGCCCTGAGCCGCCAGGCGTGCCACCGCCCTTATTATTACGCGGTTGGGAATGCTAGTTTTTGAATCTCTGCATGATAAAACAATCACCCCATGCATGCAACGCCGGCTTGTCAGGCGTGCTGTGCTCCGGACAAGGCTTTCTAAGCGCTTCCTCTAAATTAAAAGGGCCTCTGTTCCTTGGCCTGAATTTTCCACTCCCCTTGGGATGGTTCTGTCCTGTGTTGGTATTTGCCACTAGCTCTGACCCGCTATCAGCGCTCTTCCGCTTATTCTGATTCCCATTGCTCACAAAACCTTTTCCTTGATTGTTTTTCTTCCCTTGATTAGCTTTCTCATCATCTGAGCCTGGATCCTTGGTGTTATCTGAGTCGGCATATTTCGTCAAGGCTGTCATTAGCTCTCCCATATCCTGACACGTGCGCTTGAGCCAGCCGAGCTTCTGTTTCAATGGAACAAAATGACAGTTCTTTTCTAAAATAAGCACCGCTTGAGCTTCCGTGATCTGCTCTGAAGAGTGAATAATGGTCGATACCCGCCGGACCAATGATGGGACGACTCACTCTCCTGTTGAACACAATGGTCTAGGTCGACAATGGTCATAGGCTGCTTACAGGTCCCCTAGAAATTCTTAATAAACCTCGCTCTCAGCTCCGCCCATGAGCTTATCGTGTTAGGCGGCAGACCTTTCAGCCATGTACGTGTCGGACCCTCAAGCATCATGATGAAATACTTTGCGCATACCGCCTCAATGACATCTAGCATCTCCATGGCCAGCTCATAACTTTCAACCCACGCCTTAGGGGGTAGATCAGCTGTGTAATTCGGAGCCTTTCGAGGCCCCTTGAAATCTTTCGGTAGTCGTTCACGTCTCAGAGCCGGAGTTAAACATGGCACCCCTACGGCTCTGGTACTAACTACTCCCATTGAGACGGAAAGCGCCAGCTCTGGACGGGTTGCCGCTATCTCTGCCTCTCGCCTGGTCCGCGAGGGCTTGTACATCTAGAGACGCCCGCTCGTCCTCTGGTGGTCCACGACGTGGGTGACTGCTGGAACACGCCGGCGACTCGTAGCGCCGGCTGGAACTTTGACTGGGGAGGGGGGTGGAGTGAACCCGGCTCCGGTTGTGAGCATACCTCTCTTGCTGGGCCATGGCCGTCTGTAAATATCCAATGGCGTTTCGCACATCCTCCGCAAAGGGTGCTTCATCTGGGATGGGAATCGTCTCAAGCCGGGCAGCCGCTGCCACCATGTTCTCGGCCGGGTTAGTGTAATGACCCGCTGGCGTTGGAAAAGCCCTAGGTGAGATTTGGTTATGCTTGGGTGGATGAGTTGTCGGGCGTTCCATCGAGCGGCTTTCCGGTGCGCCCGTAACCCGCCCCAATCCGGGGGTGTTAGAAAGGTTCCTCGCTTCGTAACGTTTTGGTAGACGGGATTGATGCCTCCTCCGGTGCACTACGGCCACTGATCTTCGCTCCAGCTCCAGACGGAAAGCATCGGCCTTGATACGCTCCGCTTCCTCCTCCAATCGGGTCTTCAGCTCGGCCATCCTTTGCCGTTCCTCTGCCATCCGGCCCTTGATCCGTGTCACCTCTAAATTCCTGGTTGCTTGATTATCCGGAGTTACTTCTGTGTCCATGAGAGCTGTAAGCTTGTCCATCAATTCCACTAGAACCTCAGCCGGCGGCGGCAGGCTATCACCCGCTACGGCGGCTCCCGCCGCTGCGTCACCGGCGGCTGAAGCCGATCCTGCCATGAACACCGCCGCATGAACCGGGAGTCTCAGATCATCCAACTCAAAGCCCTCTACCTCAGAATAGGTGTCGTATTAGCCCCCAAGGCCACCGTTACTGAGCTGATACATTGATTCTGTCTCCCCACTAGAGGACTCATCTTCTGAGCAAACGAGAGTTCCCTGTGACCCGGACGTCTCTAGGTCCATGCCTTGAGTGAAGCCCACAAGAACATGCTTTTGACCTGGATGGGCACGGGCAGGCCGCACAACACCCTTAGATTGGAGACGCCGAGCCGGCTCGACGATGTTGGTGCAGATGTCCGGCCCGGGTGTAGATCCATCAACCCTTCCGATGAAAACCTGGATCCCGCCGAACGGAACCCGGAATCCATACTCCATAGAACTAGCATCAAGCCCCCAGTCGGCGTCGTCGATGTAGAGCCGGCCACGGTGACTCTTGCTCATCCTTCCAACCATGTATCCTTCGAGCCCTGGGAGAGAGCCCTTTGAGAACTCACACCACCAAGCGCTAGCCCCACGGTGGGCGCCAACTGTCGTGGTTTTATCACGGCAGATGTCGGGTGAACGGACTTGGATTCGAGGCCATCGCTTAACGGGGTCGACTCAAAGGGGTTAGTTGGGACGAAAGACACTGATTTACCCAGGTTCGGCCCCTTGAGTCGAGGTAATAGCCTACGTCCTGCTTGTGTTTGTATTGCTTGTGTATCGATTACAAGGAGCTAGAAGCTTGACCTAGTTCTTGATTACCTACCTCTAAGTCGCCCTGGGTCTGCCTTTTTATAAGAGGTCAGGACCACCGGGTCGTTACAATTACTAACTGAGTCTCTTTCTATGTTCCTGTCCAAGCCGTCTATGAATCGGCTTGCACGCCCGGGTCTTCTCCGTCCGGGCCGTTTGTTCGGCCCACACCTTGAGCCGCCTATCTTCCTGGGCCACCAGTTTTACGGCTCACCTTTGGGCCGACTCACGAGCCAACAACATGACCCGGAGCCTCTGGGGCGGGTCATATTGTGGGGTCATATCCCCAACACTGCTCCTTGGACAATGATTTATAAAGTGCACCAGGGGACAGACATAGCTTAGTCTACAAGCTACATGTGGCTTGACTTGTAAGCTACCCAAGGTAGCTTACACCTCAAGCTGCTTGGGATGTAAGATACCTACTATGGCTTACATCCCAAGCTACCCATCCATTCCTATATAAAGGCCCCCTCTCACTCTCTCAAGGGGGTTAGCTTCCCTCACATCCTCTGATCCCCACTCTCGTACTCATGTATGAGGCAAGAAGCCTCATGGCTCTCCTCCCCAAATAGCTCCAGGAGCAACCATGTACCAAATGTACCACACATATACAAACATGCAGGAGTAGGGGTATTATCTCTCTGGAGAGCCCTGAACCTGGGTAAAACACAACGTGCCATTCGCATACCCATCCTGGATCATCCACAGCAGCCTTGCCCTCACCTCGATAAGCCACCCCATGGCATCTGTCGTCTCGCGCGACCCCTAGTGAGAAAATGATGACACACGGGCTGGCCACCCATGTTAGTCATCTACCTTTGTGCCACACCCCCTAAGTGAACCATCGCGGGCAGAGGAACAGAAGATGGATAGGCTCAGGAATGACTAGTCCCGCGTAGACGTGCCCCTATGGACGCGTGGGGCATGACACATCGCTCATGTTTGGGTCGTAGGGGCACGCAACCGCTGAACACGTAACGGTAAACAGCGGCTCCTCCAGACGTGCCCTTATGGACACGCGGGGTGTGACACGAAGCCCATGTATGGACAACAAGGGCACACAATGCCACTCCTGTGACCGCGCAGTGTGCGATGGCGCTCGCACGCGGGATGCTCCCGCGCCGAAATGTGCGGGGCATCTAAAGACTAGAGTACAAGCTCTTGAGCTTCATGCCGAAGTTATGCACGACAACTTGCCCCAAGCAGACGTGCCTCTGCGGACATGCGGGGCGTGACACGATGCTTATGTTTGGACACAGGGGCACGCGACCACTGAACACGTAACTAGAGAATATCGGATCCCCCACAGACGTGCCCTTGCGGACACGCGGGGCATGGCACGACGCCCATGTTTGGACCATAAGGGCACGCAACAACACCTCTGTGGCTACACGGAGTTTGAAGGCGTTCATATACACGCTGCTCTATCGTCTTAACATGCAGAAACATCTGAAGACTGGGTTAGGAATTCCTGAGCCTTGCACCTGGGGTGACCATCCACTTATCGCCGCTGTGACACTCTCACGTAATAATGATTTAGGGGTTTTACACGTGTAGGATAGGAAGTAGTGCTAGAGGGGTGTGATTAAACTACTTGACCAAATAAAAATTGACGGGGTTTATACCCCCAAGTAGGCCAAGGCAGCGGGGTTCTCCCCTCTCCGCTTCGAAGAGAAACCATGTGGCCGGCTGGGCAAAACCGGCTGGAGGGCGCACGATACGAGCCGGCCTCCGCTGGCGCCTCGGCCGGCTGGTCAGGCGGCCGGCTGCCCACGAGCCAGATCCTCCGTTGACTTCGGGACGGACACGCCCCATCCCATCCCTCTGTCCGCGGGTACGACCACACGACGTGACTAGCAGGACGGGCGACCCTGTGGCTACAGTGGTTGCTTACGCATCGTCCCTGTGAGAGCCTGGCTTAATAGGAATGATAGACAACTCATATCAACAAGGAATTCCTTCTTTTCCAGGAGCCCACTCGAAAAGAACTCCAAAGTTAAGCATGCTTGGCTTGGAGCGATTCTAGGATGGGTGACCGACCGGGAAGTTGGTCTCGGGTGCGCACGAGTGAGGACAAAGTGCACAGGAAAGACTAGTGTTGGTCTGTGGGGCCAGTCTACATCCCGCAAGGCGTAACAGGGTGTTACAATTGGTATCATAGCCGACCCTTGCGGTTACACGGACATGCACGGGTCAGGTGCACGGGCATGTGGCGCATGGCATGTGTGGCCCGTTGTGGCACACAGCATGGCACATGTGCTGGACTAGACGCGCATATGTGTGCCAGAAGGGAACGTTCCTGATGGGCCGACGAGGACGTCGGTTCCTTTGACTGGGGGTGTATGTGAGAGCCTGGCTTAATAGGAATGATAGACTACTCATATCAACAAGGAATTCCTTCTTTTTCGGGAGCCCACTCGAAAAGAACTCCAAACTTAAGCGTGCTTGGCTTGGAGCGATTCTAGGATGGGTGACCGACAGGGAAGTTGGTCCCGGGTGCACACGAGTGAGGACAAAGTGCACAGCAAAGACTAGTGTTGATCTCTGGGGCTAATCTAGATCCCGCCAGGCGTAACGGGGTGTTACAGTCCCGCATGGCAACAGTTCAATCGTCCATCCCGCTGACCCTGGTAAGCGCGACCGGGCAGGGGAATAGTGCCGGCACGCCTCTGCCACTCTAGTGCCTGCCCCGGCATGGCTACAGTGCCGCCGGCCGTACCGGAGACTTCGTCCGGCTAGTGCTACGCGACGCTCCTCCGGGCGACCCGTGCCGGGGCAGGTGGGCGAGGACCAATTACGGTGCCTGCCGGCGGGCCCTAATAGGCGATGGGACCGCTCGGCCGGCGGGCCCCGTCCACGACGGGACGACGCAAGCAGTGGGACCCTCTGGCCGGTCGGAGAGGCTGCCAGCCGGGTCCCTCCATTTTGGTACTTATAACATATTGTAAGAGCCGGGGCGTTGGCCTATAAAACCCCCGAGCCCCCCATGCAACGGGGACGAATCCACGGGCGAAAGATCACACCCACATAAGTACGAGACCCTTGCATCCCCTCTGGTAGCGGAGGAAGACGAGTCGGCTGCTCCTTCTTCCTCCTCTAGACATAGCTCCAGGAGCCCCCTTGTATTCACATCCATCCATCCAACGAATCCAAGCAGGACTATGGGTGTTACCTCCCTCGGAGGGCCCCGAACCTGGGTACATCGCGTGTCACCACCTCTTGTTCCCAATCTCGCACCCGGAGCCCATCGGCGTCCTTTGGCCCCAACACCTTCGCTAAGCCACCCCATGGCATCTGTTGTGAGAAAATGACGACAGTTGGTGCCCACCGTGGGGACCTACGCGGCGTCGTTCGGATTCATGCTTTGGGCGGGACCCCTCGCCATTCCCCGTCGTCACCGCTCGACCCGGCGAAACCATGGGGAGCTCGTGGGGCTTGCCTTGGCATGCCCTACGGGCAGCTCCGCCGACCTGGCGACCGACATCGACGCGCTCACCGAGTGTTTCGGCAGGCTTAGCCTCGCCAAGGCTCCGGTCGCAGATGAGTACCCCGCGGGGGTGCTCGTCTGCGTCGCTCCACCCACAACAGTGGGCATACTCGCTGCGGCTCGACCCAGCAGGTCCCACGATCGTGTGGGGGTAATGGTCGCCACCTCCTCCACCGCGTCCGGACGGGCGCGGGTAGCGGCTACCGCTGCTGCTGCCCGCGTCGGCACGTCCAACCCGCTCGGTGCAGCCCTCCAGGGTTTAAGCACCCCCGATCGCCCCTGCGGCAGACCCTGACATCGCCATGGCCGATCTTGAGGCGGCCCGCCGCATCTTGTTCGAGGATGCCACCGCCCTCACTGCCACGCGGTGCCACATGGAGGTGGCGCAGTGGGAGTACGCCTCCGCTTATGGTCTCACCACGGCTGGTGCCGAGCCCAGCCGGCGTGGGGCCGTGCGCGACCACGGCCGTGTTGTCACCAAGATCCTCGGCGGCATGATGCCTGTCTAGGACACTCCCGCAACCAACCTGCGGGCCCTCAAGGTGGCCTACGAGGAGTTGGCCACCTTGGAGGGCGAAGAGCGTGCCGCTCACGAGCACCACATCAAGGAGCTCATCGATGCGGCTAACGCACAGCAGCATCTACTTGTGCCAGGTCGCACCGCCAACGAAGGCCCCCGACCCAAGCGCGAGGGCACGGGGACTGCCGGCGCCAGGCGGCCCAGTATTCCTGTTCCCCTCGCGTCTCCGGCCTCCGGGTCGAAGCAAACAATCCCCCAACCTCTCAGACGCCGGGGAGTGATTGGCCGGCTGTGAGCAGCCGGTGAACCAACGAGCCGCCTCACAGCGGTCGCCACCATGAAGCACCAGCATTCGGCAGTCAGCGCAGCAGGGTGCATACGTGAGTCGTGGCGGTCGACGCTGCCCACTATCCGTCCTGAGCTCTCGGCTCGGCTCGGACCGCGTGTCCCCCGCAACAAGGATGATGCCCTCAACCGCATCGACCTGGTCGCGCAGTCCGCCCTCCTCGAGGAGGAGGGCTCGATCGGTCCGGCCTGCTTTGGCCCTCGGATCCGCACCGAGCTGTTCCCAACCGGCTTCATGCTCCCTAGGGACACCCCGAAATACAACGACGACGCCAAACCTAAGGATTGGCTGATCGACTACACCACCGCGGTGGGCATCGCCAGGGGGAACAAGCGTGTGGCCGTGCGCTATGTCCCCTCATGCTCATCGGCTCGGCCCACACCTTGGTCAACAGCCTGGCGGCCGGCAGCATCAACGCCTGGACGGACTTCAAGGAAGCCTTCGTCCGCAACTTCACCGACACCTACAAATGGCCCGGCCGCCCCGTGAACTCGCCATGTGCGTTCAGGGGCCGGACGAATCCCTCCGTGACTACCTCACTCGATGGACTGAGCTCCGCAACTCTTGCGAGGGAATGCATGAGGTGCAGGCCATGCAATACTTCATCGAGGGCTGCTGGGACGACACCCCTCTCAAGCACAAGCTCCTGTGCTTCGAGCCGGCCACGTTGGCTGAGCTCATGACCAAGGCGGACAAATACGCCATAGCCGACTCGGCCATTCGGGTCAAAACGACCCCTCCGGCCAAGGTGACGACAACACCAGCCGCAACCCGGCCGGTTGCCGACAATCGGCAGCCGCAGAACAACAAGCGCAAGAACGACCAGCCGGATCCCCGCTACGGGAGTCGGCAGGTCAATACCGTCGAGGATCAAGAGTCGGCTGCCCAGCCTTCCGGCCAACACTAGCGCACCGGCAAGGCTGCCTGGCAGCCGAAGCTCACCTTCGAGCAAATACTCGATCTTCCATGCAAGAACCATTCGGGGGCCAAACCCTCTATGCACACGCTCCGGCAATGCAGCTTCTCACAGCGATTGGCCCAGGGGACGGCCTTCCGGCTCCTCCCGTGCCGCCAGACCGTGCGCCAGCCCCCGCCCCTGCTGTTGCCCCGGCGCCAGCAACGGCCCCGAACGACGGTCGTCTAATCGACCAGTACCCCAACTAGGACGGTTGCTATGTCGTCTTCACCAGTGAGGAGACGATCAAGCAGGCAGAGCGCTGGCTCCGCCGTGAGGTGAACGCCATCATGCCGGCAACTCCCCAGTTCCTTCACTGGTCGGAGAAGCCGGTCACTTGGAGCCAGGCCGACCATCCTGCCATAATGTCAAATCCCGGCAGCTACGCCTTGGTCCTCGACCCCACCATCGCCACCAAGGAGCGAGCTTGCCGCTTCACGCGGGTGCTGATAGATGGCGACAGCAGCATCAACATTCTCTATCTCGACACGATGCACAAGCTGGGGCTGAAGGCAGAAGACCTGCAAGCGAGCCGGACGGTTTTCCATGGCATCGTGCTTGGGAAATCCTGCTCCCCTGTCGGCAAAATCACCCTCGATGTCCTCTTCGGCGGACCCGGCCACTTCCACCGCGAGCCAGTGCTGTTCGAGGTCGTGGACCTCACGAGCCCCTACCACGCGCTGTTGGGCCGGTCGGCCGTTGTCAGCTTCATGGCGGTTCCGCATTACGCCTACCTCAACCTCAAGATGCCGGGCCCCAAGGGAATCATCATCATCAAGGGCGATTACAAGATGTCACTCAAATGCGCTCGAGACGGCAGCCAGCTGGCCGAGGCCCTGGAAATTGCCGAGGAGAAGCGACAGCTCGACCGGCTCGTAGCCCTTGCGGCCATGCCGGCTCCTCCCTCGCAATCCACCAGCGAGGCCTCCTTCCAGCTGTCCAGGGACACCAAACAAATCCCGCTCGACCTGGCCAACCCGGCTCAGTGCGTCACGATCGGCTCCCGCCTCGATAGCAAATAGGAAGGCGAGCTCGTCAACTTCCTCCATGAGAATCGGGACATCTTCACATGGTCCCCCAAGGACATGCCGGGTGTTTCGAGGAAGTTCGCCGAGCACAAGCTACACGTTCGGCCTTATGCCAAGCCAGTCAAACAACCCCTACACTGTTTCTCCGAGGAGAAGCAGCGCACTATAGGAGAAGAGGTCGCCTGGCTGCTTGCAGCCGGGTTCATCATGGAAGTGTTCCACCCGGACTGGCTGGCCAACCCAGTCCTGGTGCTGAAGAAGAACAACACCTGGCGCATGTGTATCGACTACACTAGCCTGAACAAGGCATGACCCAAGGACCCATTTGCCTTGCCGCGGATCGACCAAGTCATCGACTCCACAGCCGGCTGCGACTTGTTGCCCTTCCTGGATGCCTACTCCGGCTACCACCAAATCAAGCTGGAACCGGAAGATCGGCTCAAGACCTGCTTCATTAGGCCCTTTGGGGGCTACTTCTATATCACCATGTCCTTCGTCCTGAAGAATGCAGGCGCCACCTTCCAACGGTGCTTGCAGAAGTGCCTCCTTCCTCAGATAGGCAGGAACGTTCACATCTACATCGACGACATCATCGTCAAAACCAAGAAGCACTTCAGCCTCCTCGACAATCTCTGGGAGACTTTCGTGAACTTGCACGAATACAAGATCAAGCTCAACCCGAAGAAGTGTGTCTTCGGCGTTCCCGCCGGTCAACTCTTGGGTTTCTTCGTACCCGCTCGCAGCATTGAAGCTAACCTCCAGAAGATCCGCGCAATCAAACGCATGCCGAAGCTGACCCGGCTCCGCGACATCCAAAAGTTCACCGGTTGCCTTGCCTCGCTCAGCCGGTTCATCAGCCGACTAGGACAGAAGGCCCTGCCCCTCTACGGGCTGCTTCGCAAGATGGCTCTAGTTGAGCCGGGTCTAACCAAGAATCCGGGCATCTTCGACTGGCTTGACGAGGCGGACGAGGCCTTCTACACCCTAAAGAAGGCTCTCATCTGCGCGCCCATCCTAGCCGCACCGGCTGAGAAGGAACCGCTGCTTGCCTACATTGCTGCGACCACTCACGTCATCAGCATCGTCTTGGTGGTCGTACGGCCGGAGGAGGGCAAGTCCCTGCCGGTTCAACGACCCGTCTACTACCTCAGCGAGGTCCTCTCCGCGTCCAAGCAGAACTACAACCACTACCAAAAGATGTGTTACGACATATATTTTGCCGCCAAGAAGGTCAAGCAATACTTCCAAGAGCATACCATAACCATGGTGAGCACGGCTCCGCTTGGCGAGATCATGAGCGGCCGGGACTCCACCGGCCGGATCGCCAAGTGGGTGATCACCCTTGCCAATCATGAGATCCGGTACAAACCGCGTACCGCCATCAAGTCGTACGCTTTGGCGGATTTCCTCATCGACTGGGCTGAGACAGAGTTTGTTCCGCCTCCCCCAGACTCCACACATTGGCGAATGCACTTCGATGGCTCAAAGATGAGGACCGTCCTGGGTTCCGGCATAGTCCTCTCCTCCCCGAAAGGTGATTAGCTCAAGTATGCCCTCTAGATCCACATCACCTCTTCCAACAACGTGGCGGAATATGAGGCCATCGTCCATGGCCTTCGGCTTGCCAAGGAAATCGGCATCAGGTGCATCCTTTGCTTCGGCGACTCTGATGTCGTGGTGCAGCAGGTCTCTGGCAAATGGGACGCTAGGGACGCCAACATGGCCAGCTACCGCTTCCTTGTACAACAGCTCACCGGCTCATTCGAGGGCTATGAGTTTCATCACGTCCCCCAAGCGGACAACGAGGCGGAGGACGCATTGGCAAAGATCGGCTCCACCCGGCAGGCCATCCCAGCTGGCGTCTCCCTCGAACGGCTGCTCAAGTCGTCGATCAAACCATCCCCAGAATCGGAGTCGATCTTCGTGCCGGCAGGCACCGCCGGCCCATTAACAGCTCTGGCCGCCTCCCCTGCAACTTCGTTGCTGGCTCTCAAACCGTCGATTGTCAAGCCAGCCTCGATCGAGCCGGCGATGCCCGAGGCGGCCAACCCCTGCGGCACAACCGGCATGGTGACCGACGACCAACCAGCCGCGGAGGCTCCCGAGCCGGTCCCGAGGGCCGACGGCCCGACCCTGGGGGCTGATTAGCCAGCCCCGAGGGCTCCCGGGCCGTCCACCGTCGTGGCCCCTTCGTGGGCCCAACCCATCTTGGCGTTTCTTCTGCGAGGCGAGCTGCCTCCGGACGAGGATCTGGCTAGGCTAATCCAGCGCCGGGCCTCGGCCTATAGCATCATCAATAACGAGCTCATCCACCGCAACACCACCGGCAGATTCCAACGCTGTGTCGAGCCGGAAAAGGGCCTGGAGATCCTCCTTGACATCCACCAGGGCGAGTGTGGGCATCACGCCGCCTCCCGGACCCTGGTGGCTAAGGCTTTCCGCCACGGCTTTTATTGGCCCACGGCTCTCGAGGCGGCCACGAAGCTGGTTGACGAATGCGAAGGCTGCCAGCGCTTCAGCATGCCAAGCCACCTACCGGCAACGGCCCTCCAAACCATCCCACTCTCGTGGCCCTTTGCCGTTTGGGGGCTGGACATGGTTGGTCTGTTCAAAACCGCTCGAGGCGGCATGACACACTTGCTGGTGGTGGTGGACAAGTTCACCAAGTGGATCGAGGCACGACCAATCAAGAAGCTGGACGGCCCCACGACCGTCCAGTTCATGGACAATAGCATGGTACACTACGGCGTTCCCCATAGCATCATCACCGACAACGGCACCAACTTCGCCAAGGGAGCTCTCGCATGTTTCTATTCCAAGCAAAGGATTCGGCTCGACCTGGCCTCTGTCGCGCATCCGCAGTCAAACGGCCAGGTCGAGAGGGCAAACGGCCTCATCTTGTCCGGCACCAAGCCCCGGCTCGTGATGCCGCTGGTCAGGTCGGCCGGTTGCTAGATCGATGACCTGCCGGCCGTCCTATGGAGTCTTAGAACCACCCCGAACTGGTCGACCGGCTACACCCCGTTCTTCCTTGTGTATAGGTCCGAGGCAATCATCCCCACCGATGTCAAGTTCGATTCACCTCGGGTCGCCCTATACACGGATAAGGACGCTAAGGAGGCAAGAGAAGACGGCGTCGACCTACTCGAGGAAGCTCGCGAACTGGCCTTGAGCCGGACGGCGATTTACCAGCAGAAGCTCCGGCACTACCACAACAAGCGGATCCGGGCACTCTCGTTCCGCGAGGGGGATCTGGTCCTCAGACGGGTCCAATGAACCGCTGGTCAGCACAAGCTGTCATCGCCGTGGGAGGGCCCATTCATCATCAGCAAGGCGCTACACAACAATGCGTACTATCAGATAGACGCCTAGAAGCCGCAAAAGTGCAAAAGAGACGCCTCCGGTGAAGAGACAGAGCACCCATGGAACGTGGCGCTCCTCCGCCCATTTTACTGCTGAGGAAGACCAATGTATGTATGCGCCCCCATACTTTTGGGCTTATGAAGGCAATGGGAATCCCAAGCCAGCTCTTGAGGCGCACCCCATTTCGTTTCTCTCGAAGTGTTCCACACTCACCGGCTCCCCGGTCCGGCTCCTGGGCCCGGGGGCTAGCCGGCTAGACCTGGAAGCATCTCTCCGCAAAAAGGCTAAGTAATGTGAGCCGGCCAAGCTTCCCCACCCTTACCAGCTACAGATCGGCTCCTGGCTGTCCGGCTGACGGGGCCTCGGGGCGGCAGGGTTTGGCTCACACCAAAGGTCAAAGCAGGAGGGGACCTCTTCTAGGCCCAGCCGGACCCTCGCCGCATCTCTGCCGCTTTACTTACCCTGAAAAGACCCCCATGATTCCTAAGTTTTGAAACGGCTCCCTTGAGGCGGACGCCCCGGCTCAACCATAGACCGGCTCCCGACTGTCGGGCTGGCAGGGCCAAGGCCAAAAGGGAAAGGGAATAGAAATGCAAAGAATCGAGGCGGGCAAAAAGGGGTAAGGACGAGGCGGCATGGTTCACAAGGCAAAGCACAAATACTCACGGTAAAGATATTAAGGATAAAATGGCCCACAACCAGCATTCAGTTCATTACACAAAGCACCCCCAGTGGGTGGAATCAAGTCTTACATGTAGGAACAAACATAACTAAGAAGATGCCCGAGAGCTCAGGCCACCGGCGCGTCGTCAGCCAGCATGCCCTTAGCCGGCGCATCGCGGGACGGCTCGGTCTCCGTCCCAGGGGCAGTTGTGGCCTTCGGGTCGGCCTCTTGGTCCTTCAAGGCGGGCTCCTCAGTGTCAGTCGTCTCGCCGCTCGAGTCGGTGCTCTCGTCGGCGACTTCGGCATCGTCCGGGCCCTAAGGGACGCCGAAGGAGTCCTCCGGCAGCAGCTCGCCCTCCTCGCCAAAGGGCGACAGGAACTCGTCCGCGCCGACGTATGACACGAGTTCGTTCGCCCGCTGGACCAGGGCCGGCTCGCGGGCCTCCCGCTCCGCAGCCGGCACGTCCCGCATGGTCACCAGTCGGGCCAGGTCCACGCCCCGGTACCAAGACGTGACGAACCGGAGCGCCATCTGCGCCCCGACTCGGGCAGCCGAGGCCTTCCAGACCTCGAGGCCGGGGACGGCGTGCTCGAGCCAAAGGGCCACACGGTGTGTCGGAGCTCCCCCGTGGTCTGGCCACAGCGCGGCGATAACCTCCTTGCCGGCAGTCTTGAGCCGCTCCATGCTGCGCTCAAGATGGGTCATCCGCATCTCCACGGTGATCCCAATCTCGTCCATGTCCCATGCGGCGTGCTCCTTGATGGAGCGACCGTACCCCCGAAGGTTTTCCCGGTGCTCCTCAACGGCGCGCGCGGTGTGGCGATGAGTCTCCGAGAAACGCCCTGAAAGAAAGAAGAAGAGAAGAACGGAAAAGGCAAGATGAAGACGCAAGAAACGACAGCGAAAAATACAACCAGCTGAGGACAGAGGGAAGATGGCGTGTACCCTCGATCGCATCATCCACGTCGATGGCGAAGTGGAGCGCCTGTTCGCGCTCTTGCTTCCGGGCCGCCTCCGAGGCGGCAAAGGAGCCTCTGACCTCCTCGAACGTGTTCTCGAGGCGGGTCACCTCGCCTTGGAGGGCGGCAGTCCTCAGGGCGGCTTCAGCCGCCTCCTTGACGGCTGCTTCCTGGGCCGCCATCTCCGTCGGCTAGCTCTGTGGCCAGCCAGTCCGCCTCCTGCGCGGCCGCCTGGACGTCCCGTGTCAGCCGGTCCTATTCGGCGACGAGTCCGGTCTTCTCCTCCCGAAGGTTGGCCAGCTTGCCTACGTAACACGACCAACGTCAGCAAACGGTGATGGCCGCCGACTCCCGGGGGCTATGTGCCCCCTCTCGCAAAGTGTAACTTACCTTGCACGCGCACCAGCTCCTCCTCCAGGCGGTAGTAGCCGTGCTTGCCGCGGTCATGGATGGCGACCGCTTCCGCAAAGAGCTTCTATCGCAGGGAGGTCCCCTCCTGTGGCAAAGGAGGCAACGCATCAAGGTGTGCTCGAAGGAGATCCGGTCCGGCTGCCCGTCGGCCGGTTAGCCGGCCCGCATCTTGGGGGCTACACCCAGTGGGTGCGCTTGCATGCCCCCACTAGAAATTCTAAGGCAAGAAGGTGGCTTACCTCATCATGCTGAAGGGTGGCGTCCGCCGCCTCCGCGAATCGGGCCAGCTCCTGCCGGCACCGGTCCAGGACGCTCCCCAGATCCATGAGGGAGGGGACCGGGCCGCCTGCTTGGGGAGCCGGCAGGACTGGTGCGCTCGCCAGCGTGTCCCAATCCCGGCAGACCTCCTGCATCGACCGCAGGACCCTCCGGGCTCGGCCACTGCTGCCGCCTGGGCTCGCCGCGGCTCTGGCCGCCGGGGTGGGTTGATGACGGCAAGGGATCGGGAATCGCTTCCCGCTGCCCACCTGGTGCCGTTGCCGCCTCCACTTCCGGCTGCTCTGGCGCGTCAGTCGCGCTGGAGGGCATCTCCACCTCCATGGCTGCCACCTCCGGCGGCACCACCAGCGTCTCTCCCGTGGCCACCGACACCTCCTCCTAGGCGGTTTAGAAGGCTAGCGGGGTCGCCTCTGGCACCCCAGGCCGGTCTGCCTCGGGGACTTGGCCCGTTGCCATCTCGGGGGCCTGCTCCTACGCGAGCAGAGGCGGCGGCAGGTCCGGGGCCACCCCTCGTGGCTCGCTCGACCGGGGCCTCGATGCATGAGCGGACTCCGCCGCCGAGTCTGAGGCCCGGGGAGGCTCGGTAGTTCACCTACGCTGCCGGCCGCTCGAGATCGCGGAGTGCGCGGCCCCTCCCTGCGTGCTGGACCAGGAGGCTCGCAGCTCTGCGAGCCTCCTTTTCTCCTCCCGCAGGGTGGCCGCATGCTCGCGGGCCAGCCGGCCGGCGGCCTCCGTCTGCTCCCTTGTCGTCTCCTCCTCTTGGAGCTCGATGGGGTCGCTGCAACATCCAAGACCCGGTCATCAACCGGCAGGCAAGGCAAAATAGAAAAACTCTCATGAAAAGTAAAGAGTTACGCAACAACAAGGGGCAAGGCCCGCTTGGCTTGTTGCGGCGGTTTTCGCGCGGCCGTCTTAACCTGCTTCGGGCCGGGCGGCGGGGACGCCGCCCCCCTTGGGCCAGCCTCTTCCCCCGGCCAGCCAGTTCGGTGGCTGGGCCTCGAGCCGGCCGCTCCTTGCTCCTGCGGTCCTAGCGAGCTGCAGGAGGAGGTCCATCTAAGATCATCAATTCATCATCGTCGTCGTCGTCATCCGTCTAGTCACGGATGAAGGGGGCAAGAGGGAACTCACCCGCTCCGTTGGGTCCTCCGGCTCCGCTAGAGCGCCGCCTTGCGGCTCCGCCTGCTCGTCGGCCTCGCCCGAGGAATCCACTCCTTCCTCCGCGGGACCTCCCGTCAGGAAGTCTTCGGAGTCGCAGTCCTCACGCTCTGCTTCGAAGATTTGCGGATGCGGGTCGTCCGTCATGTTCTATCGCACCAACAGCTACGGTCAGCATGTCAGCGTGAGTTCTCTAGCCGGTTGTCGGCTGGGGAATGACATACAAAGAATGATAAACAGCCTCGACAGGAGAACTCACCAGGGGAGGCCGGTTGATGCGGTCATACGGCTCCATGCCAAAGGACCACGAGGTGGGCCTCAGCTTGAATGTCGTGAGAGCGTTCACCCGCTTCGCCATCTGAGCCGGCGTCAGCTCCACGGTGGAATGCCGGCAAGGGTCGTGCCGGCCGAACATATCGCAGATCCGGTGTGGCCTCATCTGGAGAGGTGACACCCGGTGTGAGATGAAGGCCGCCACCAGGCCGGCGGCGACCAGCCCCTCGGTGCTCTTCAACTGCGTGAGCCGGGCCAGCTCGTCCAGGGCCACGCCGTGCGGGGCTGATGCCAGCCAGTTCTGCTGGGAGGACTGTCGGTCCTCGAAGGGCAGCAGCCAGATGTAGTCCGTCCACGGATTGATGTTCTTCACGTAGAAGAACGTTTGATGCCACCCCTTGACGGAATCGATCAACGAGAGAGGGGGGAAGCGAGCGACGCCGTGGCAGCACACCACCGTGCCCCCACAGGAATCACTCCTCAAAGGCTTAAGATAAAAAAGAGCGTTGAAGAGGTCAAGGAAGGGGAGAATGCCGAGGTACCCCTTGCACAGCGCCACGAAAGCGGAGAGGTACAAGATGGAATTCGGACCAAGATTGTGAGGTTGAAGGTCAAAGGTGTCAAGAAGGAGACGGAAAAAGATGCTCACCGGAAGGCCGAAGCCACAAGAGAAGTTCTAGAGGAACACAACACGTTCCTCTGGCTACGGCGCAGGCGCTACCTCGCCGCCCAACGCACGGACGGCCACCCGCTCGGGCGGCAGCAGCATCCGCGCCTTGCGTAGCTCAGTGATATCAGCCTCGATGACAAAGGAGCCGCCCCAGCTTCCACCGCGTCCGTCGGCCATCGTGGTTGTGGTGCAACGTGCGGGCGTGGATGCGAGTTTGGGCGCGGCGGCGTGAGGAGGAGCAAGGACGGTAGCAAGGGGGGGGGCAGGGAGGAGGCAAGAGAGGCACGGGTACCTCCGCCTCCTGCCCTCCCTCCACTTTTATAGGGGAGGCCACGACTGGGGATGTGGCATCATGTGTGCCCACTTCTCCTGGAAACCCCACGCGAGTGCGGAGCCCCGAGCCGTAACGGCCGCCTCGGGGCGCAGAAGATCCGGCCCTGGCCCCGAGGCCTATTGGGCTATGCCTGGGTCCTAGCGGGCTAGGCCCAGGCAATGTCCCGTCTCCCTGCGTGCGCGGGGCCCATCGCATCATTACGCACCACGTGGCGAGTCGCGTGTCGGTGCGCGTTCCAGAGTGGCACTCCGGAACCCGAGGCACCGGGTCCAATGGCTGGCCCAGCTGCCCCTTCGCCTTCGAGCCGAAGGCGGGGGGAGCTGAGGGGAAGCCGCCGGCTCCCCACTTTCTGCCGGTCGTGGGCCCCCGCCGTCTTCGGGGGCTACTAACGTGGTTTATACCCCTAGGTAGGCCAAGGCAGTGGGGTTCTCCCCTCTCCGCTTCGAAGAGAAACCATGTGGCCGGCTAGGCAAAACTGGCTAGAGGGCGCACGACGCGAGCCGGCCGAGGCACCAGGCGGACGGTTGAGCCCTCGGCCGACTGGACAGGCGGCCGGCTACCCGCAAGCCGGATCCTCCGTTGACTCGTCCGTCTCATCCCTCTGTCCGCGGGTACGACAAGGCGACGTGACTGGTGGGACGGGCGACCATGTGGCTACAATGGTCGCTTACGCACCGTCCAGCATGGCAAAAGTTCAACCGTCCGGCCCGCTGACCCTGGTAAGCGCGACTGGGCGGGGAATAGTGCTGGCATGCCTCTGCCACTCGAGTGCCTGCCCCGACATGGCTACAGTGCCGCCGGCCGTACCGGAGACTTCGGCCGGCTGGCGCTATGCGACGCTCCTTTGAGCGACCCGTGCCGGGGCAGATGGGCGAGGACCAATCATGGTGCCTGCCGGCGGGCCCCAACGGGAGATGCGACCGCTCGGCTAGAGGGCCCCATCCACGATGGGTCGATGCAAACAGTGGGACCCTCTGGCCGGACGAAGAGGCTGCTAGTCGGGTCACTCCATTTTGGTACTTATAACATATTGTAAGATACGGGGGGTTGGCCTATAAAACCCCCCAAGCCCCCATGCAACGGGGACGAATCCACGGGCGAAAGATCACACCCACATACATATGAGACCCTCGCATCCCCTCTGGTAGCGGAGGAAGACGAGCCGGCTGCTCCTTCTTCCTTCTCTAGACACAGCTCCAGGAATACCCTTGTATTCACATCCATCCATCCAACGAATCCAAGCAGGACTAGGGGTATTACCTCCCTCGAAGGGCCGCAAACCTGGGTACATCGCGTATCACCACCTCCTGTGCCCAATCTCACACCCGGAGCCCATCGGCGTCCTTTGGCCCCAACACCTTCGATAAGCCACCCCATGACATCTGTTGTGAGAAAACGACGAAAAAAATCTACCTTTTCCCAATTTTAATTGTAGGCAGATTTTAGTATTCATATCAGGTCAAGTACACCCTACACATGCATGTCTACGAGTATAGCAGCGGAAAGTAAAGACAAGCATCTAAGTAAAGGAAGGTTAGGAAGATCAAACGCAATTGGAGCCACAATGATTTTTCCCGTGGTTCTGATAGGTGGTGCTATCGTACGTCCAAGTTTATGGAGTCTTCAACCCACGAAGGGTAATGGTTGTGAGAGTCCACGGAGGGCTCTATCCATGGACGGTTCCCCGAAGAAGCAACCTTGACTATACCATGATGGCCTACGTCCACGAAGGACTAGCCTAACTCGGGGTAGATCTTAACGAAGTAGGCGATCTCCTTGCCCTTACAAACTTCTTGGTTCACTCCAGAACACGAAGTAGGAGGATCCCAAGAGACACCTAACCAATCTAGGAGGCACCACCCTCCAAAAGGTAATAGGCTCGATAATGTTGATGAACTCCTTGCTCTTGTGCTTCAAGATTTTAGACTCCTCAACACACAATCACTCTCTCACAGATTTGGCTATGGTGGAAGAGATTGATTGGGTGGAAAGCAACTTGGGGAGGCTAAATATCAAGATTCATATGGTTGGAACGGGATGGAATGATCTCAACACATGACTAGGTGGCTCTCTCTAAGAAAATCAGTAGGTATGAGTGGGGAACAGTTCCAAGTGCTTCTCTTGCAAGTAGGTGGTGGTGGAGGGGTATATATAGGCATCTCCAAAAATCCAACTGTTTCACCTAATAAGCAAGACTCGGTGGAACCGATGTGTTAATCTAGGTTGTACCAAGTTGCCTGAAAGGTAGCAACTTTTGAATCTCTGTGAGACCAATAAATAAAACTCGGTTGCACTGATAAGGTGACCAACAGTGAGATTGCCAAACTCGGTGACGCCGATTCAACAAACTTGGTGGGACCGATTTTGTCAAATTGCCTAACAGAAAGTTGGCAACCCAAACTCGATGGTACCGAAGCAGAATCAGTTGCACTAAATGGCTATGGTTTGGCTGAGTTTGTCTGAGGCTGAGAATCGTTGGCACCGAGTGGAAAGTATTGGTTGCACCGATTTTGGATATTAGGATTTGGACAAACTTTTGTGGAAGAGCTTGTGGGTGTATGTGGTGACTATCACTTGTGCATGTATGAGCATCTTGTTCACCAACAATACCATACCCCCTTTAGATAGTATTGGCTTTCCTATGGACTCAAAGTGATTTCTCACAAAAGGTAAAATGTAGAGTCCTCTTGCTTGAAGTTTTGCCAAACTATTTCCTTGCATCTTGGGGGATTCCACAATCCTTTTGCGAATCCATCATTGAACTTTTCCTGAACCATGCTTAGTGGAAACATTAGTTCAATGACATATATTTGTTATTAATTACCAAAACCACCAAGGGATCAAATGTGCATTCAAGATGCTGCAGACCCCCCAAACTGGAAGCCCATGAAAAAAAAATTCCTACGCACACGCAAACCTATCCATGGTGATGAGCATCTATGAGAGGGAGAGTGGATCTACATACCCTTGTAGATCGCTAAGAGGGAAGCGTTAAGAAACGCGGTTGGTGTAGTCGAACATCTTCGCGATCCAAATCGCCGAGTGTCCCGCGATCTCATCACGATCCGTCCCGCGATCTCATCACGATCCGTCTCACGATCTTGATCACGATTTGTCCCGCGAACTCATCACGATCTGTTCCGCGATCTCATCACGAACTGTCTCGCGATCTCGATCACGGTCCTTCCGATCTAGCGCCGAACGGACGGCACCTCCGCGTTCAGCACACGTGCAGCTTGATGACGATCTCCACCATCTTGATCCAGCAAGAGGAGGTGGAGAGGAGAGAGAGTTCACCGGCAGCGTGACGGCGCTCTGGTGGTGGTGGTGGAGCAATTCCGGCAGGGCTTCGCCTAAGCGCTGCAGAAATCCGATCTAGAGGAGCACCGGTGAAACGGGTAGCACGTGGCCGTAAAATCTGTGCAAAAAACCTCTATTCCACTAGTATATATAGGATGGAGGGAGGAGGAGGGCGCATCCTTGGCCTCCAAGCCTTGTTGGTTTGGCCGAGCCACAAGAGGAGGAGTCCTACTCCTTCCTCCACTCCTAGTAGAAGTAGGACACTTCCTTTTGCCTTTTTCCACCTTTTTCTTTAGGCCGTTTTCGTCTTGGCGCCATGGGCATTGTTGTGGATGTTTCTCCAGCCCACTAAGGGCTGGTTATCACTGTCCACAGCCCATGGACCCTCTGGTGTCGAAATACCCCTCCCGGAGGTCTCCCGCTACACTACCGGCACTCCCGGTACACTACCGATGAGCCCGAAACTTTTCTGGCGACCAAACTGGGACTTCCTATATATGAATCTTTACCTACGGACCATTACGGAGCTCCTCGTGACGTCCGGGATCTCATCCGGGACTCTGAACAACCTTTGGTTACCACGATACATAACTCTACACTATCGAAACATCACCAAACCTTAAGTGTGCAGACCCTGCGGGTTCGAGAACTATGTAGACATGACCGAGACACCTCTACGGTCAATAACCAATGGCGGGACCTGGACGTCCACATTGGTTCCTACATATTCTACGAAGATCTTTATCGGTCGAACCTCTATGTCAAGGATTCAGTTAAGCCCGTATAACGTTCCCTTTGTTCTTCAGTATGTTACTTGCCCGAGATTCGATCGTCGGTATCTCCATACCTAGTTCAGCCTTGTTACTGGCAAGTCTCTTTACTCGTTCCGTAATACAAGATCCCGCAACTAACAATTAGTCACATTGCTTGCAAGGCTCATTGTGACGTTGTATTACCAAGTGGGCCCTGAGATACCTCTCCGTCACACGGAGTAACAAATCCCAGTCTCGATCCATGCCAACTCAACAGAAACCATCGGAGATACCTGTAGAGCACCTTTATAGTCACCCAGTTACGTTGTGACATTTGATACACACAAGGCACTCCTCCGATATCCGTGAGTTGCGTGATCTCATGGTCATAGGAACATATACTTGACATGTAGAAAACAGTAGCAATAAACTGACACGATCATATGCTACATTTGTAGTTTGGGTCTTGTCCATCACATCATTCTCCTAATGATGTGATCTCGTTATCAAATGACAACTCATGTCCATGGCTAGGAAACCTTAACCATCCTTTGATCAACGAGCTAGTCCATTAGAGGCATACTAGGGACATGGTTTTGTCTATGTATCCACACATGCATTTAAGTCTCCGATCAATACAATTATAGCATGGATAATAAACGATTATCATGAACAAGGAAATATGATAATAACCAATTTATTATTGCCTCTAGGGCATATTTCCAACAGTCTCCCACTTGCACTAGAGTCAATAATCTAGTTCACATCACCATGTGAATCGCATTGTTATGAATCTAACACCCAATGAGCTCTGGGGCTCGATCATGCTTTGCATGTGAGAGAGGTCTTATAGTCAACGGGTCTGTGACAATCAGATCCGTATGTACTTTGCAAATCTCTATGTCAAACTGTAAACACAGCTACCACACTCCACTTGGTACTATTCGAAATGGCTGCTCGACTATACGTATCCAGATTGCTATTATGAGTCATCCGGATTAGTGTTAAAGCTTGCATCGACATAAATCCTTACGACAAACCCTTTATCACCTCCATAATCGAGAAACAATTCCTTTAGTATTTTAGTCACTAAGGATAATGTTGACCGCTGTCCAGTGATCCACTCCTGGATCACTCTTGTACCCCTTGACGGACTCATGGCAAGGCACACACAAGTGCGGTACACAGCATGGCATACTATATAGAGCCTATGGCTAAGGCATAGGGGACGATGTTCGTCCTTTCTCTTTCTCCTGCCATTGTCGAGCTTTGAGTCTCACTCAACTTCACACCTTACAAATCAGACGAGAACTATTTCTCTGACTGATCCATTTTGAACTCTTTCAAAATCTCTTCAAGGTATGTACTCATTGAAAGTCTCATCAAGCATCTTAATCTATCTCTATAGATGTTGACGCTCAACAATCAGGTAGCTTTATCTAGGTCTTCCTTTTAAAATCATGTTGGAACTATGCCCTAGAGGCAATAATAAAATGGTTATTATTGTATTTCCTAGTTCATGATAATTGTCTGTTATTCATGCTATAATTGTGTTAACCGGAAACCGTAATACATGTGTGAATACATAGACCACAACGTGTCCCTAGTGAGCCTCTAGTTGGCTAGCTCGTTGATCAATAGATGGTCACGGTTTCATGACCATGGACATTGGATGTCGTTGATAACGGGATCACATCATTAGGAGAATGATGTGATGGACAAGACACAATCCTAAGCATAGCACAAGATCGTGTAGTTCGTTTGCTAAAGCTTTTCAATGTCAAGTGTCGTTTGCTTAGACCATGAGATTGTGTAACTCCCGGATACCGTAGGAATGCTTTGGGTGTGCCAAACATCACAACGTAACTGGGTGGCTATAAAGGTACGCTACGGGTATCTCCGAAAGTGTCTGTTGGGTTGACACGAATCGAGACTGGGATTTGTCACTCCGTGTGACGGAGAGGTATCTCTGGGCCCACTCGGTAAGACATCATCATTATGAGCTCAATGTGACTAAGGAGTTAGTCACGGGATGATGTATTACGGAACGAGTAAAGAGACTTGCCGGTAACGAGATTGAACAAGGAATGGTGATACCGACGATCGAATCTCGGGCAAGTACCATACCGATAGACAAAGGGAATTGTATACGGGATTGATTGAATCCTTGACATCGTGGTTCATCCGATGAGATCATCGTGGAGTACGTGGGAGCCAACATGGCTATCCAGATCCCACTGTTGGTTATTGACCGGAGAGGTGTCTCGGTCATGTCTACGTGTCTCCCGAACCCGTAGGGTCTACACACTTAAGGTTCGATGACGCTAGGGTTATAGGGAAATAGTGTACGTGGTTACCGAAGGTTGTTCGGAGTCCCGGATGAGATTCCGGACGTCACGAGGAGTCCCGGAATGGTCCGGAGACGAAAATTGATATATAGGAAGTGAGGTTTTGGTTACCGGAAGTGTTTTGGGTGTCTCCGGTAGTGTACCGGGACCACCGGAAGGGTTCCGGGGGTCCACCAAGTGGGCCCACCTGCCCCGGAAGGTTCCATGGGCCAAGAGTGGGAGGGAGCCAGCCCCTAGGTGGGCTGGTGCGCCTCCCACCCCAGCCCAAGGCGCAGCAAGGGTGGAGGGGGCAAACCCTAGTCTTAGATGGGCCTTAAGGCCCACCCTAGGGCGCCTCCACCTCTCCTTGCCCTGGCCGCCGGCCAGATGGGTTTCTGGAGGCTGCCGCCACCCCTAGGGTGGAACCCTAGGGCGCAGCACCTCTCCTCCCCTCCTCCTATATATAGTGGAGGTATTTTGGGCTGCACAATACACGAGTTCATCTCCTCCCAGGTGCAGCCCTACTCCTCCCTCTCCTCGTTTCTCCGTAGTGCTTAGCGAAGCTCTATCGGAGTACCACGCAGCTCCACCGCCACCACGCCGTCGTGTTTCCGGAGCTCTCCCTCAACCTCTCCTCCATCCTTGTTGGATCAAGGCGTAGGAGACGTCACCGGGCTGCACTTGTCTTGAACGCGGAGGTGCCGTCCGTTCGGCACTTGATCGGATCTACCGCGATCTGAATCGCTGTGAGTACGACTCCATCAACCGCGTTCAAGCAACGCTTCCGCTTAGCGATCTTCAAAGGTATGAAGATCCAATCTCTCCCCGCTCGTTTGCTGGTTTCTCCATAGATAGATCTTGGTGACACGTAGGAAAATTTTGATTTACTACTACGTCTCCCAACAGTGGCATCATGAGCTAGGTCTATGCATAGAATCTATGCAGGAGTAGAACACAAAGCAGTTGTGGGCGTCGATTTTGTTAATATGCTTGCCGTTACTAGTCTTATCTTGATTCGACGGTATTGTGGGATGAAGCGGCCCGGACCAACCTTACACGTACGCTTACGTGAGACCGGTTCCACCGCCTGACATGCACTAGTTGCATAAGGTGGCTAGCGGGTGTCTGTCTCTCCCACCTTAGTCGGATTGGATTCGATGAAAAGGGTCCTTATGAAGGGTAAATAGCAATTGGCATATCACGTTGTGGTTTTGGCGTAGGTAAGAAACGTTCTTGCTAGAATCCTATAGCAACCACGTAAAAACTTGCAACTACAAATTACAGGACGTCTAACTTGTTTTTGCAGCATATGCCTTGTGATGTGATATGGCCAGAAGGATGTGATGTGATGCATTGTGATGTATGAGATTGATCATGTTCTTGTAATAGGGTTCACGACTTGCATGTCGATGACTATGACAACCGACAGGAGCCATAGGAGTTGTCTTATTTTATTGTGTGACCTGCGTGTCAATCATAAACGCCATGTAATTACTTTACTTTATTGCTAAGCGTTAGCCATAGTAGTAGAAGTAATAGTTGGCGAGACAACTTCATGAAGACACAATGATGGAGATCATGGTGTTGTGCCGGTGACAATGATGATCATCGTGCCCCGAAGATGGGTATCATAGGAGCAAGATGATATTGGCCATATCATGTCACTATATTGATTGCCGGTGATGTTTATCAGGTTTACATCTTATTTGCTTAGAATGACGGTAGTAAATAAGATGATCTCTCATTAAAATTTCAAGAGAAGTGTTCACCCTAACTGTGCACCGTTGCTAAGGATCGTTGTTCTGAAGCACCACGTGATGATCGGGTGTGATAGGTTCTAACGTTCGCATACAACGGGTGTAAGCCAGTTTTACACACGCGAAACACTTAGGTTGACTTGACGAGCCTAGCATGTACAGACATGGCCTCGGAACACGGAAGACCGAAAGGTCGAACATGAGTCGTATAGAAGATACGATCAACATGGAGATGTTCACCATGGATGACTAGTCCGTCTCACGTGATGATCGGACACGGGCTAGTTGACATGGATCATGTGTCACTTAGATGACTAGAGAGATGTCTATCTGAGTGGGAGTTCATTGAATAATTTAATTATGTGAACTCGATTATCATGAACTTAGTCTAAAAATTTCCTTTAAAATCTATATTGTAGATCCAATGGCCAACGCAAATGTCAACCTCAATTTCAACGCGTTCCTAGAGAAAACCAAGCTGAAAGATGATGGAAGCAACTATGCGGACTGGGTCCATGGCTTGAGGATCATCCTCATAGCTTCCAAGAGATTGTATGTCCTTGATGCACCGCTAGGTGACCCACCCATTCTCCCAGTGGACCAAGACGTTAAGAACGCTTGGCAGTCGCGCTGCGATGATTACTCCCTTGTTCAGTGCGGCATGCTTTATAGTTTAGAATCGGGGCTCCAAAAGCGTTTTGAGCAACACGGAGCATATGAGATGTTCCAAGAGCTGAAACTAGTTTTCCAAGCTCATGCCCGAGTCGAGAGATATGACATCTCCGACAAGTTCTTCAGCTGTAAGATGGAGGAGAACAGTTCTGTTAGTGAGCACATCCTCAAGATGTTTGGGCTTCACAACCGCTTGACTCAGCTGGGAGTTAATCTCCCGGATGACTCAATCATTGACAGAATCCTCCAGTCGCTTCCACCTAGATACAAGAGCTTTGTGATGAACTACAACATGCAGGGTATGGAGAAGTCCATTCCCGAGTTGTACTCGATGCTGAAATCAGCGGAGGTCGAGATCAAAAAGGAGCATCAAGTGTTGATGGTAAACAAGACCACTAGTTTCAAGAAAGGCAAGGGAAAGAAGAACTTCAAGAAGGACGGCAAAGCTGTTGCAGCGCCCGGTAAGCAAGTTGCCGGGAAGAAGAAGAACATGAATGGACCCAAGGCTGAGACTGAGTGTTTCTATTGTAAGGGTACCGGTCACTGGAAGCGGAACTGCCCCAAATATTTAGCGGATAAGAAGGACGGCAACATTAAAGGTATATGTGATATACTTGTTATTTATGTGTACTTGACCAGTGCTCGTAGTAGCTCCAGGGTATTTGATACCGGTGCAGTTGCTCACATTTGTAACTCCAAGCAGGAGCTGCGGAATAAGCGGAGGCTGGCCAAGGACGAGGTGACGATGCGCGTCGGGAATGGTTCCAAGGTCGATGTGATCGCCGTCGGCATGCTACCTCTACATCTACCTTCGGGATTAGTTTTAAACCTTAATAATTGTTATTTAGTACCAGCTTTGAGCATGAACATTGTATCTGGATCTCGCTTGATGCGAGATGGCTACTCATTTAAATCCGAGAATAATGGTTGTTCTATTTATATGAGAGAAATGTTTTATGCTCATGCCCCGTTGGTCAATGGTTTATTTTTGATGAATCTCGAACGTGATGTTACACATATCCATAGTGTGAGTACCAAAAAGTGTAAAGTTGATAACGATAGTCCCACTTACATGTGGCACTGCCGTCTTGGCCATATTGGTGTCAAACGCATGAAGAAGCTCCATGCTGATGGACTTTTGGAGTCACTTGATTTCGAATCATTTGACACATGCGAACCATGCCTCATGGGCAAGATGACCAAGACTCCATTCTCCGGAACAATGGAGCGAGCAACTAACTTGTTGGAGATAATACATACCGATGTATGCGGTCCAATGAGTGTCGAGGCTCGCGGTGGCTACCGTTATGTTCTCACCCTCACTGATGACTTGAGCAGATATGGGTATGTCTGCTTAATAAAACACAAGTCTGAAACCTTTGAAAGGTTCAAGGAATTTCAGAGTGAGGTAGAGAATCAACGTGACAGGAGAATAAAATGCCTACGATCTGATCGTGGCGAAGAATATTTAAGTCACGAGTTTGGCACACACCTTAGGAAATGTGGAATTGTTTCACAACTCACGCCGCCCGGCACACCTCAGCGAAATGGTGTGTCTGAACGTCGTAATCGCACTCTATTGGATATGGTGCGATCTATGATGTCTCTTACCGACTTACCGCTATCATTTTGGGGATATGCATTAGAGACTGCCGCATTCACTTTAAATAGGGCACCGTCTAAATCCGTTGAGACGACACCGTATGAATTATGGTTTGGAAAGAAACCTAAGCTATTGTTTCTAAAAGTTTGGGGATGCGATGCTTATGTGAAGAAACTTCAACCTGAGAAGCTCGAACCCAAAGCGGAAAAGTGCGTCTTCATAGGATATCCCAAAGAGACTATTGGGTATACCTTCTACCTACGATCCGAGGGCAAAGTCTTTGTTGCCAAGAATGGATCCTTTCTCGAGAAAGAGTTTCTCTCGAAAGAAGTAAGTGGAAGGAAAATAGAACTTGATGAGGTAATTGTACCTCCACTCGACCCGGAGAGTAGCGCAGCACAGGAAGTTGTTTATGTGGAGCCTACACCGGCTAGAGAGGAAGTTAATGATGATTATCATGAAGCAATAGATCAAGTTGCTACTCGAAGGTCCACTAGGACACGTTCCGCACCAGAGTGGTACGGCAATCCTGTCCTAGAGATCATGTTGTTGGACAACGGTGAACCTTCGAACTATGAAGAAGCAATGGCGGGCCTGGATTCCAACAAATGGCTTGAGGCCATGAAATCGGAGATAGGATCCATGTATGAGAACAAAGTATGGACTTTGGTGGACTTGCCTGATGATAAGCGAGCCATTGAAAACAAATGGATCTTTAAGAAGAAGACTGACGCAGACGGTAATGTCACCGCCTATAAAGCTTGGCTTGTCGCTAAAGGTTATCGACAAGTTCAAGGAGTTGACTACGATGAGACTTTCTCACCCGTAGCAATGCTAAAGTCAGTTCGAATCATGTTAGCAGTTGCCGCATTTTATGATTATGAGATCTGGCAAATGGACGTCAAAACGGCATTCCTTAATGGCTTCCTCAAGGAAGAACTGTATATGATGCAGCCGGAAGGTTTTGTCGGTCCTAAAGATGCTAACAAGGTATCCAAGCTCCAGCGCTCCATCTATGGGCTGGTGCAAGCATCTCGGAGTTGGAACATTCGCTTTAATGAGGTGATTAAAGCGTTTGGGTTTGTACAGGTTTATGGAGAACCCTGTATTTACAAGAAAGTGAGTGGGAGCTCTATAGCATTTCTTATACTGTATGTGGATGACATGCTGATAATGGGAAATAATATAGAACTCTTGGAAAGTATAAAGGCCTACTTGAATAAGTGTTTTTCAATGAAGGACCTTGGAGAAGCTGCTTACATATTAGGTATTAAGATCTATAGAGATAGATCGAAACGCCTCATTGGTCTTTCACAAAGCACATACCTTGAAAAGATATTGAAGAAGTTCAATATGGATCAGTCCAAGAAGGGGTTCTTGCCTCTGTTGCAAGGTGTGAGATTGAGTACGACTCAATGCCCGACCACGGCAAAGGATAGAGAAGAGATGAGTGTCATCCCCTATGCTTCAGCCATAGGCTCTATCATGTATGCCATGCTGTGTACCAGGCCTGATGTGAACCTTGCCATAAGTTTGGTAGGGAGGTACCAAAGTGATCCCGGAGCGGAACACTGGACAGCGGTCAAGAATATCCTGAAGTACCTGAAAAGGACAAAGGACATGTTTCTCGTTTATGGAGGTGCCGAAGAGCTCGTCGTAAAGGGTTACGTCGATGCTAGCTTCGACACAGATCCGGACGACTCCAAGTCGCAAACCGGATACGTGTATATTTTGAATGGAGGGGCAGTGAGCTGGAGCAGCAGCAAGCAAAGCGTCGTGGCAGCATGTACATGTGAAGCGGAGTACATAGCTGCTTCGGAAGCAGCAAAGGAGGGAGTCTGGATGAAGGAGTTCATCACCGACCTAGGAGTGATTCCGAATGCGTCGGGCCCGATGACTCTACTCTGTGACAACACTGGAGCTATTGCCCTTGCAAAGGAGCCCAGGTTTCACAAGAAGACAAGACACATCAAGCGCCGTTTCAACTCCATCCATGATTACATTCAAGAGGGAGACATAGATATTTGTAAAGTGCATACGGATCTGAATGTCGCAGTTCCGTTGACTAAACCTCTCTCACGAGCAAAACATGATCAACACCAGAATGCTATGGGTGTTCGATTCATCACAATGTAACTAGATTATTGACTCTAGTGAAAGTGGGAGACTGTTGGAAATATGCCCTAGAGGCAATAATTAAATGGTTATTATTGTATTTCCTAGTTCATGATAATTGTCTGTTATTAATGCTATAATTGTGTTAACCGGAAACCGTAATACATGTGTGAATACATAGACCACAACGTGTCCCTAGTGAGCATCTAGTTGGCTAGCTCGTTGATCAATAGATGGTCATGGTTTCATGACCATGGACATTGGATGTCGTTGATAACGGGATCACATCATTAGGAGAATGATGTGATGGACAAGACACAATCCTAAGCATAGCACAAGATCGTGTAGTTCGTTTGCTAAAGCTTTTCAATGTCAAGTGTCGTTTTCTTAGACCATGAGATTGTGTAACTCCCGGATACTGTAGGAATGCTTTGGGTGTGCCAAACGTCACAACGTAACTGGGTGGCTATAAAGGTACGCTACGGGTATCTCCGAAAGTGTCTGTTGGGTTGACACGAATCGAGACTGGGATTTGTCACTCCGTGTGACGGAGAGGTATCTCTGGGCCCACTCGGTAAGACATCATCATTATGAGCTCAATGTGACTAAGGAGTTAGTCACGGGATGATGTATTACGGAACGAGTAAAGAGACTTGCCGGTAACGAGATTGAACAAGGTATGGTGATACCGACGATCGAATCTCGGGCAAGTACCATACCGATAGACAAAGGGAATTGTATACGGGATTGATTGAATCCTTGACATCATGGTTCATCCGATGAGATCATCGTGGAGTACGTGGGAGCCAACATGGGTATCTAGATCCCGCTGTTGGTTATTGACCGGACAGGTGTCTCGGTCATGTCTACGTGTCTCCCGAACCCGTAGGGTCTACACACTTAAGGTTCGATGACGCTAGGGTTATAGGGAAATAGTGTACGTGGTTACCGAAGGTTGTTCTGAGTCCCGGATGAGATCCCAGACGTCACGAGGAGTCCCGGAATGGTCCGGACACGAAGATTGATATATAGGAAGTGAGGTTTTGGTTACCGGAAGTGTTTCGGGTGTCTCCGGTAGTGTACCGGGACCACCGGAAGGGTTCCGGGGGGCCACCAAGTGGGCCCACCTGCCCCGGAAGGTTCCATGGGCCAAGAGTGGGAGGGAGCCAGCCCCTAGGTGGGCTGGTGCGCCTCCCACCCCAGCCCAAGGCGCAGCAAGGGTGGAGGGGGCAAACCCTAGGCTTAGATGGGCCTTAAGGCCCACCCTAGGGCGCCTCCACCTCTCCTTGCCCTGGCCGCTGGCCAGATGGGTTTCTGGAGGCTGCCGCCACCCCTAGGGTGGAACCCTAGGGCGCAGCACCTCTCCTCCCCTCCTCCTATATATAGTGGAGGTATTTGGGGCTGCACAACACACGAGTTCATCTCCTCCCAGGTGCAGCCCTACTCCTCCCTCTCTTCGTTTCTGCGTAGTGCTTAGCGAAGCTCTATCGGAGTACCACACAGCTCCACCGCCACCACGCCGTCGTTTTGCCGGAGCTCTCCCTCAACCTCTCCTCCCTCCTTGCTAGATCAA
Source organism: Hordeum marinum (assembly GCA_022496015.1). Lineage (NCBI taxonomy): Eukaryota > Viridiplantae > Streptophyta > Magnoliopsida > Poales > Poaceae > Hordeum > Hordeum marinum. Next base: position 375,426,348 of record CM039676.1, on the reverse strand, counting down.
GGCGTAGGAGACGTCACCGGGCTGCACGTGTGTTGAACGCGGAGGTGCCGTCCGTTCGGCACTTGATCGGATCTACCGCGATCTGAATCGCTGCGAGTACGACTCCATCAACCGCGTTCTAGCAACGCTTCCGCTTAGCGATCTTCAAAGGTATGAAGATCCAATCTCTCCCCGCTCGTTTGCTGGTTTCTACATAGATAGATCTTGGTGACACGTAGGAAAATTTTGATTTACTACTACGTCTCCCAACAAATCACTTTTCAAACAACCATTTATGCTTCCCAGAAATCCTACATTATTTCCGATCAACAATATGTCATCCACATATACCTATCAGAAATTCTATAGTGCTCCCACTCACTTTATTGTAAATACAAGTTTCTCGTAAACCTTGTATAAACATTAAAATTTTGATCACCTCATCAAAGCGTATATTCCAACTCCGAGATGCTTGCATCAGTCCATAGAAGGATCACTAAAGCTTGCACACCTTTTAGCATCCTCAAGTAAACAGTTAAGGAAACGATGTTTTGACATCCATCTGCCAGATTTCATAATTGAAAATGTAGCAACTGCTAACATAATTCCAACAGACTTTAGCATAGCTACAAGTGAGAAAGTCTCATCGCAGTCAACTCCTTGAACTTGTCACAAACATTTTTGCAACAAGTCGAGCTTTACAAATGTTGACAATTACCATCAGCGTCTGTCTTCATTTTAAAGATCCATTTGTACTCAACGACCTGCCGTCCAACGAGCAAGTCTACCAAAGTCTATACTTGGTTTTCATACATGGATCCTATCTCGGATTTAATGGCCTCCAACCATTTGTCAGAATCCGGGCCCATCATCGCTTCTCCATAGCTCGTAGGTTCATCGTTGTCCAACAACATGATCTCCAAGACAGGGTTGTCGTACCGCTCAGGAGCAGTACACATCCTTTTCGACCCACGATGTTCGATAGTAACTTGATCCTGAAGCTTCATGATCATCATCATTAACCTCCTCTTCAACTAACGTAGGCTTCACAGAAACATCTTTCTGCGCTGCACTACTCTCTGGTTGAACAAAGGTTTAACAACCTCATCAAGTTCTATCTTCCTCCCACTCAATTCTTTCGAGAGAAACATTTCCTCGAGAAAGGATCCGTTTAAGCAACAAACACTTTGCACTTGGATCTGAGATAGAAGGTTCACCCGACTGATCTTAGGGTATTCTATGAAGATGCATTTCCGCCTTGGGTTCGACCTCATTAGGTGAAAACATTTTCCACACAAGTGTCGCAGCCCCAAACATTAAGAAATGACAGCTTAGGTTTCTATCAAACCACAATTCACACGGTGTCATCTCAATAGATATAGATGGTGCCCTATGTAAAGTGAATGTAGTTGTCTCTAATGCATAACCCAAAAATTATAGTAGTAAAACGATAAGAGACATCATAGCATGCACCATATCCAATAGAGCATGACTATGATGATTAGACACACCATCACACTATGGTGTTCCAGGTGGCGTCAGTTGTGAAACAAATTTCACATTGTCTTAAGTTGCATGCCAAACTCGTAACTCAGATATTCCCCTCCACGATCATATCGCAGTCATTTTCATCTTCTTGTCACGATGATCTTAAACTTCACTCTGAATTTGCTTGAACATTTCAAACGATTCAGACTTGTGTTTCATTAAGTAAATATACACTATATCTACTTAAATCATCAGTCAAGGGAAGAAAATAACGATATCCACTGCATGCTACAAGACTCACTGGATTGCATACATCAACATGTATTATTTCCAATGAATCACTTGCCCGCTCCATCCAACAGGGTCCTTTAGTCATCTTACCAAACAGGCATGGTTCGCATGTCTCAACTGATTCGAAATCGAATGAGTCCAAAGATCCATCAGCATGGAGTTTCTTCATGTGCTTTATACCAATATGACATTGAGCGGCAGTGCCACAAGTATGTGGTAATATCATTATTAACTTTGTATCTTTTAACATCAGTGTTAGGAACATGTGTATTACTACGATCAAGATTTCAACGAACCATTCTCACTAGGTGTATGACCATTGAAGGTATCATTCATGTAAACAGAATAACAATTATTCTCTAACTTAAATGAATAACCGTATTGCAATAACCATGACCTAATCATGTTCATGCTCAACACAAAACACCAAATAATATTTCTTTAGGTTCGTCACTAATCCTGAAAGTCGAGAGAGCGTGCGATGTTTGATCACATCAACTTTGGAAACATTTCCAACGCATATCGTCACCTCACCCTTAGCTAGTTCTCTGTTTATTCCGTAGCTTTTATTTCGAGTTACTAACATTTAGAAACCGAACCGGTATCCAATACCCAGATGCTACTAGGAGTACTAGCAAGGTACAAATCAATAACTCGTATATAAAATATACTTCTGTCGATGTTGCCAGCCTTCTTATCTACCAAGTATCTAGGGTTGTTCCGCTTCAGTGACCGCTCTCCTCATAACAGAAGCACTTAGTCTCGGGTTTGAGTTCAACTTTGGGTTGCTTCACTGGAGCAGCAACTGACTTGTTATCCATGAAGTTTCCCTCCTTGCTCTTGCCCTTCTCGAAACCAGTGGTTTGATTAACCATCAACACTTGACGCTCCTTCTTGATTTCTACCTTCGCGATGTCAAACATCGCAAACAGCTCAGGGATCAATATTTCTACCCCTGGCGTTATATAGTTCATCACCAAGTTCTTAGTAGCTTAGTGACAGTGACTTGGAGAACTATATCAATCACTATCTTATTTGGAAGATCAACTCCCACTCGATTCAAGTGATTGTAGCACCCAAACAATCTAAGCACATGCTCAACTATTGAGCTTTTCTCCTTCATATTGCAGGCAAAGAATCTTGTTGGAGATCTCATATCTCGCAACACGGGCACGAGCCTAAGATCCTAATTTCAGCTCTTAGAAACATCTCATATGTTCCGTGACGTTCAAAACGTTTTGGAGCCTCAATTCTAAGCCGTAATGCATGATGCACCAAACTATCAAGTAGTCATCAGAACGTGCCTGTCAGATGTTCACAACATCTATAGACGACACTAGAGGGGTTGGCGCACCGAGCGGTGCATTAAGGACATAAGCCTTCTGCGCAGCAATGAGGACAATACTCTGATCACGGACCCAGTCCGCAATATTGCTACCATCATCTTTCAACTCTATTTCTCTAGGAACATATAAAAAATCAAGGGACCTACAGTGCGAGCTAGTAATCTACAACATAATTTGCAAAGACACTATTGACTATGTTCATGATAATGAGTTCAATTAATCATATTACTTAAGAACTCCCACTCAAGTTGACATCCCTCCGATCATTCGAGTGATACATGATCCAAATTCACCAACTCAAGTCCGATCATCACATGAGTTGAGGTGGCTACAATGGTGAACATCATCATGTTGATCATATCTACTATATGACTCATGTTCGACCTTTCGGTCTCTTGTGTTCCGAGGCCATGTCTGTACATGCTAGGCTCGTCAACTTTAACCCGAGTGTTCTGCATGTGCAAATCTGGCTTGCACCCATTGTATGTGAATGTAGAGTCTATCACACCCGATCATCACGTGGTGTCTCAACACGACGAACTATCACAACGGTGCACACTCGGGGAGAACACAATTTATCTTGAAATTAAGCAAGGGATCACCTTATAATGCTATCGTCGTCCTAAGCAAAACAAGGTGCATAAAAAGGATTAACATCACATGCAAATCATAAGTGACATGATATGGCCATCAACTTGTGCTTTTGATCTCCATCATGAAAACACCGGCATGATCTCCATCGTCACCGGCATGACACCATGATCTCCATCAATGTGTCGGCATCGGGGTTGTCACGCCCTGCATGCTTCTACTACTATTGCTAGCGCTTAGCGATAAAGTAAAGCATTACATAGCGCTTAATGATTGACATGCAGGTCATACAATAATTAAAGACAACCCTATGGCTCCTGCCGGTTGCCGTACCCATCGACATGCAAGTCGTGATAATCTATACATCACATGATCATCTCAAACATCACATATATCACATCATGTAATTGGCCATATCATATCACAACATACCCTGCGAAAACAAGTTAGACGTCCTCTAATTGTTGTTGTGAGTTTTACGTGGCTGCTATGGGTATCTAGCAAGAACGATTCTTACCTACGCATAAACCACAACGGTGATACATAGTTTGCTTTTCAACCTTCTCAAGGACCGCCTTTGTCGGATCCGATCCAACTAAAGTGAGAGAAGCTGTCACCCGCAAGCCATCTAAGCAATAAGTTGCATCGAGGGAACCGGTCTCTCGTAAGCGTATGAGTAATGTTGGTCCAGGCCGCTTCATCTCACAATCCTGCTGAACCAAAATATGACCAAGGTAGGAAGCAATCTAAGCATCAACGCCCACAAACCTTTTGTGTTCTACTCGAGATCTCATCTACACATAGACCTAGCTCATGATGCCACTGTTGGGGAATGTCGCATGGGAAACAAAAAAATTCCTACGCACACGCAAACCTATCCATGGTGATGAGCATCTATGAGAGGGAGAGTGGATCAACACACCCTTGTAGATCGCTAAGCGGGAAGCGTTAAGAAACGCGGTTGGTGTAGTCAAACATCTTCGCGATCCAAATCGCCGAGCGTCCCACGATCTCATCATGATCTGTCCCGCGATCTCATCACGATCCGTCTCACAATCTGTCCCGCGAACTCATCACGATCTGTTCCGCGATCTCATCACGAACTGTCTCGCGATCTCGATCACGGTCCTTCCGATCTAGCGCCGAACGGACGACACCTCCGCGTTCAGCACACGTGCAGCTTGATGATGATCTCCACCATCTTGATCCAGCAAGAGGAGGTGGAGAGGAGAGAGAGTTCACCGGCAGCGTGACGGTGCTCCGGTGATGGTGGTGGAGCAATTCCGGCAGGGCTTCGCCTAAGCGCCGCAGAAATCGGATCTAGAGGAGCACCGGTGAAACGGGTAGCACGTGGCCGTAAAATCTGTGCAAAAACCCTCTATTACACTAGTATATATAGGAGGGAGGGAGGAGGAGGGCTCAGCCTTGGCCTCCAAGCCTTGTTGGTTCGGCCGAGCCACAAGAGGAGGAGTCCTACTCCTTCCTCCACTCCTAGTAGGAGTAGGACTCTTCCTTTTGCCTTTTTTCCACCTTTTTCTTTAGGCAGTTTTCCTCCTGGCGCCATGGGCCTTGTTGTGGCTGTTTATCCAGCCCACTAAGGGCTGGTTATCACTCTCCACAGCCCATGGACCCTCTGGGGTCGAAATACCCGTCCCGGAGGTCTCCCGGTACACTACCGGCACTCCCGGTACACTACCGATGAGCCCGAAACTTTTCCGGCGACCAAACTGGGACTTCCTATATATGAATCTTTACCTCCGGACCATTCCGAAGCTCCTCGTGACGTCTGGGATCTCATCCAGGACTCCGAACAACCTTCGGTCACCACCATACATAACTCTACCTTACCGAAACGTCACCAAACCTTAAGTGTGCAGACCCTGCGGGTTCGAGAACTATGTAGACATGACCGAGACACCTCTACGGTCAATAACCAATGGTGGGACCTGGACGTCCACATTGGTTCCTACATATTCTACGAAGATCTTTATCGGTCGAACCTCTATGTCAAGGATTCAGTTAATCCCGTATAACGTTCCCTTTGTTCTTCGGTATGTTACTTGCCCGAGATTCGATCGTCGGTATCTCCATACCTAGTTCAGCCTCGTTACTGGCAAGTCTCTTTAATCGTTCCATAATACAAGATCCCGCAACTAACAATTAGTCACATTGCTTGCAAGGCTCATTGTGACGTTGTATTACCGAGTGGGCCCTGACATACCTCTCCGTCACACGGAGTAACAAATCCCAGTCTCGATCCATGCCAACTCAACAGAAACCATCGGAGATACCTGTAGAGCACCTTTATAGTCACCCAGTTACGTTGTGACATTTGATACACACAAGGCACTCCTCCGATCTCTGTGAGTTGCATGATCTCATGGTCATAGGAACATATACTTGACATGCAGAAAACAGTAGCAATAAACTGACACGATCATATGCTACGTTTGTAGTTTGGGTCTTGTCCATCACATCATTCTCCTAATGATGTGATCTCGTTATCAAATGACATCTCATGTCCATGGCTAGGAAACCTTAACCATCCTTTGATCAACGAGCTAGTCCATTAAAGGCATACTAGGGACATGGTTTTGTCTATGTATCCACACATGCATTTAAGTCTTCGATCAATACAATTATAGCATGGATAATACACGATTATCATGAACAAGGAAATATGATAATAACCAATTTATTATTGCCTCTAGGGCATATTTCCAACATGTGGCCATATAGGGAAGGGCTCCCGCCCATGCTCAATGGAGGACCCCCATGCTCCAAGCTAGGGAGAATAAAAACGCGTATGGGGGTCGCACCCCCGGTCAAAGAAAGGAATCAGTGCCCGGGTCCATCCCGACAACACGAGAAGATCAGAAACCAAGCTCTGGCTCGTGGGCATATTGCTCGCACATCGCCCCTCTAGGGCCCTGAGGCCAGGACTTCTCGCATAACGCCTAGATGCACACGAGGACACCCAAATACAGGCGGGCGGGCGCAGAATGTTGAGACAGAATGACTTGTTTGCAGGATCTTCATCAGAAGCCCCACGTAGCAGGCCTCACGAGCAACACCCCCCCGGCTCGTGCCGCCCTTGCATCCGAGACATACACTAAAGTGTCGCGCCTCAGGAGCTCTCGTGACCTCGATTCTTAGGCCTAAAAGGCGTGCTCTCGCGGGACCGGCTCAGATGGTACGGGGAGGAGAAGCAACACAGAAAGGGGGGCAATGGGCTCCCACAACGCCACCCCAAGGACCGGTTGCCGGCGTGGGCCCAACTTCATGAACTATGCCGTCACGGGGGCACCAGCCATGGGAGGATCGGGTCAGCAGCAGGCATCAAGAAGCCATGCGACATCTCTGGAGGCCACCCCCGTGAGGAGGTGAAAGCACATTTGCTCCCTTGGTGGTTTTGGTAATTAATAAGAAGATATATGTCATTGAACTACTATTTCCACTATGTATGTTTTAGGAAAAGTTCAATGATGGGTTGCCATAAGAATTGTGGAATACCCCAAGTTGCAAGGAAATACATTGGCAAAGCCTCAAGCAAAGGACTCTACATTTTATCTTTTGTGAGAAATCACTTTGACTCCATAGGAAAGGCAATACTATTAAAAGGGGGTAAGGTTTTGTTGGTGAACAAAATGCTCATACGTGCACAAGTGATAGTCACCACATACACCCACAAGCTCTTCCACAAAAGTCTGTCCAAAGTCAAATATTCAAAATCGGTACAACCAACACTTTCCACTTGGTGCCGCCGATTCTAGAACCAAGACAGACTCAGCCAAACCCTAGCCACTTTGGTGCAACCGATTCTGCTTCGGTGCCATCGAGTTTAGGTTGCCAACTTTCTGTTATGCAAATTCACAATATCGGTCCCACCAAGATTGTTGGATCGGCATCACCAAGATTGGGCAATCTGACTGTTGGTCACCTTATTGGTGCAACCGACTTTCCTATATCGGTCTCACCAAGATTCAAAAGTTGCCACGTTTTTGTCACTTCGGTACCACCGAGATTAACATATCGGTGTCACCGAGTTGGTCATTTTGTGTGTAACGGTTGGATTTTTGGAGATGCCTATATATATCCCTCCACCACCACTCACTCGCAAGAGAAGCACTCAGAACAGTTCGCCACTCATACCTACTGATTTTTTGAGAGAGAGCCACCTACTCATGTGTTGAGATCATGCCATTCCATACCTACCATATGAATCTTGATCTCTAGCCTCCCCAACTTTCTTTACACCCAATCAATCTCTTCTACCAAGCCAAATTTGTCAGAGAGTGATTGTTTGTTGAGGAGTCTATCATCTGGAAGCACAAGAGCAAGGAGTTCATCGACACAATCGAGCCTTTTACCTTTTGGCGGGTGGTGCCTCCTAGATTGGTTAGGTGTCGCTTGGGAGCCTCCTACTTCGTGTTGTGGAGTGAACCAAGAAGTTTGTAAGGACAAGGAGATCTCCTACTTCGTTAATATCTACCCCGAGTTAGGCTAGTCCTCCATGGACGTAGGGTATCATGGTATAGTCAAGGTTGCTTCTTTGTGGAACCCTCCGTGGGTAGAGCCCTCCTTGGACTCTCGCGACCGTTACCCTCCATGGGTTTAACACTCCATCAACATGAATGTACGATAGTGCCACCTAACAAAACCATGGGAAAAATCATCGTGTCACCAATTGCGTTTGATCTTCCTACCCTTCCTTTACTTACATGCTTGTCTTTACTTTCCACTTCTATAGTCGTAGACATGCATGTGTAGGGTGTACTTGACATACTACAAATGCTAAAATCTGCCAAGACATAAAAATGGGAAAAAGTAGATTCTATTTGGTCAAGTAGTCTAATCACCCCCCCCCCTCTAGCACTACTTTCGATCCTACAAGAACAAAGATTTGGTCTGCATTGCATTGGTCTCACAAACTAGGAGAGTATGGCGTCTAGTGAGGGAAATTATAACCGTAGAGGTCCGTACTTTGATGGCACAAATTTTGATAGTTTTAAGCACACAATGAAAATGCATTTGCTTGCTCATAATCCCACTGTTTGGGTTGTTGTTCGTGTTGGTATGCAAGGTGAATTATTTGCGAAAGGAAGGGAACCCGATCGTGAAGCGACAATGGAATAATTGAAGATGTTGCAACTCAATGCTCAAGCACGTGACATTCCCTTCAACTGCCTAGGCCCCAAAGAATTCAACAAAATCAGTCGTCTTGAGCATGCAAAAGAGATTTGGGATACTTTGATTGATATGCATGAAGGTACAGAATCTGTGAGAGAATCCAAGTTGGATGTTCTTCAAAGTCAACTTGATAAGTTCAAGATGAAGGATGGTGAAGGAGTCGCTGAGATGTACTCTATGCTAGCTCTCATCACCAATGAGATTGACGGCTTAGGAAGCGAAGAAATGTCTGAAAAATTCATCATCAAGAAGATACTTCGAAATTTGGATGATCGATATGACACCGTTTGCACATTGATCTGAATGATTCCCAACTACAAAGATCTCAAGACAATGGAAGTGATTGGTAGGATTGTTGCTCATGAGATGACACTCAAAGACAAGGAAGAGCTTCACCACAAGTCTAGCGGTGCTTACAAATCCACAAGTGATGCTCCCACTACCTCAAGCGACAACCTTGTCACAAATGAAGAGATAAGCCTCATGGTCAAGAAATTCAACAAGTTCAACAAGAATAGAAGCAAAGATTGAAGCTCCAACTCAAGATATGAAGGGAAGCGTTCGTCAAGTAAGGTCCGAAACTGCTACAATTGTGGAAGCCCGGACACTACTCTAATGAGTGCACGGCTCCTTACAAAAGGAAAGAAGAGTCACCAAGAAGACAAAGCTCAAGAGATGAGTCACCTCGAAGAGAGAGAAGGAGTAGAGATGATCATTATGAACGAAGACTCTAAAGGAGAAGTAGGGACTTGGAGAAGAAGGACAAGTACACCAAGAGCTACTCAAGAAGAAGACATCAAGCTCATGTTGGTGAATGGGTTTCCGGCTCCGAATCCGACAACCACTCCGAGAGAAGCTATCACTCCAACTCCGACTATACTCAAGATGAAGCTTTTGCCGGACTTGCACTAGTGACAACCGACTCCTATGAAATATTTGATTCACCAAATGAAGGGAGTGGAAATTGCTTCATGGCTTAAGGCCCCAAGGTATCACACCACGAATATCTTGATTTCAATAGTGACGAAGATGACTTGTTGATTGAAGATGACTTGCTATTTGACAAATCTAGTAATGTTAGTCAAAATGAACTTGCTAGAACTCACTCTAGTGTAGGTAAGTCTTGTGATGATGATAAGTTGGAAATAGAACTACTAACTCAAGAACTAAAAACTCTTAAGTTAGATCATGAGTCAACTCTAGAAGATCATAGAGAGCTTGTAAAGACACATGAGCAGCTACGCTTCGAGAAGCTCAATTTGGAGCAAGAGCATGAGTTCCTTAAAGCTATCAATGACGATCTTCGAAAGAAGAATTCCCCTTATCTAGTCAAGCGACTTCTCTTATCTACATTCATGCCACAAGTTAAGTCTAAGTAAGCTAGTAACAAAGGAAATAAAGGTTCTTTAACTGGTAGCAATAAAAATGATAAATCCAATGATATTGCTTCTAGTAGTTCTCTTGATCCCACTAATTCTTCTCTTAGCCAAGTTACACTTGAGAAAGAAAATGAACTCTTGAAAGGGATTATAGAGAAAGGTATCTACAAGATTCTTGAAGGGTGCAAACAATTTGAGGAGATTGTACGCAAGCACGGAGGATACCATAAGAATCATGGTGTTCGCTACTTCAACGCTAATGAAGTTGAATGGGAAGAAGGTCAATATCCCAATCCCAAGTTTGTTCCTCAAAAGGAGAAGTATGAGAATACTCTTCCCAAGTGAACAAAAGCTCAAGATTACCTTCCACCACAAGACCCCAAGCTCAAGGACAAGAACAATCTTCAAGAGGACATTGACTCATATGAAGATGAATCCCAAGCTTTGGTGAAGTGGGTTCCCAATGCTACTACAAGTTCAACTTCTACAAGTGCTACTTCAACACCAAGGATCCCCGTCAAATTGACGTGGGTCCCCAAGAAGAAGAACTAGAGAAGTTCTTGAGGGGTAACTCATCCAATGAAATTCACTCATATTCATTATTTGCAAGAACTAGTTGCAATCAACATCAACATCATGCAATAGTTTAAGGAGTCACACATTCCCTCAAAGGTAAGCAAGGGACAAGGTAATCAACAAATCAATGGGAATTATCACATATGCTTTGCACTCCATGTCCATAGATATCCTTGTATCTGTCTCTTGTGTGTTGGGACTAACCCATGTATGTGAGAAGAGTAATGAAACAGCGAGGATGCTCCCAACTCTTGGTGATCTTCATCAACTTTGAGCATCCACCACTACTTCACCTACATGAAGTATTCATCGACAAAACCCAAGGTTAGTTCGTCCCTCCTATGGGGCGATGTCACATCAAGGGGGAGCTTTACTATAAGACTTATGTCAAAACATCTCATAGAATGTGACAACATTAAATGCTTTATGTAAAAGTGGTAACCCCACTTGTGCTTAAACGATGAGTATGAGCTATGATCAAGTATTCTTACTTGGCTCCTAAGTCAATATACTCATATATAGATGACTCCGTCATCGCCTAAGTGCTTGTTAGATGCTATTGTGTTTGTGCATGTTTGCCATGATTTCATTTGACATCTTATTGTGTGAGCATGTTGTACTGCATTTATTTACTCATTCGAGGATATCCAATTGTTGCTATTTGGTTTTTGATTTTCACTTGACAATTGGATATACAAGAATGCCTAGGACCACTCCAATAGCTATCTATGCTTTCTCACCTCCTATTCTATTCATGTCGCATCAAAAAATTTGAACAAGTACTTCTCGATCTCTTTGTGTGAGGAGCACTCGGAGTTCCGTATCGTCAAGGACTGACCATTAAAACCTCCCAAGTGCATCTGGATGCAACCAACTCCAAATTCTCGGTCTCATTGAATGCCTAGGGTTGATCTGGTTTTTCAATATCAGTAATGTCGATTTCATATTCTCGAATACACCGAGTTTCCTTATCAGATGACAGTTGTGAAACTTGGTGACACCAAAAATATCAAATCGGTGTCACCGGCAGCTATGGGTATATAATCAGTGGACCCCAACGTTTTGAAATCCATTCTTCAAACATCGCGCCTCCACAATACTAGCTGCCGCCTCGAAGACCCCTGGTCATCGCCTTGCTTCTCCAAGCAACTCCGCCGCTAGGAATCGCAGTCGTCACTGTTTTCTTCTCCAATGTCGCCGCCGTAGCGGATCCATCGCCAAATTACCGTCTGGCGCTATTTATTTAGAACTAATCCGGACTGACGTTGTTTTTAGCACAATTACCGTCGTGTTGTTTTTGTGCAACAAATAAAAGTTCTCGGAATCGCCTGAAACTTTTTTATGATATTTTATGGAGAAAATAAGAAATGCTGGAGCGAAGAACCATCAGAGGGGATCCACCTGTGGGCCACAAGCCAATAGGGTGCGCCCTATTAGCTTATGGGTCCCACATGGCTCTGTTTGACGTGATTCCAACGTTGAAAATCATATAAATTCATAAACCCCTTGAAAGTTAACCTAGAACTTCTGCTCCACCATCGCAACTATCTGTATCAGGAAAAACCCATCTAGAACCTTTACAGTACCCTGTCGGAGGGGGAGATCATCACTGGTGTCCATCTTCATCATCCCGTCGGCGACCATGACGAGGAGGGAGTAGTTTACCCTTGGGGCTGAGGGTATGTACCCATATCTATGTGTTTGATCTCTCTTTCTCGTGTTCTAGAGATGGCACTATATTGATGTATCACAGGATTTGTTAATATAGTTGGATCATATGGTGTTCTACCCTCGCTATCTTGTTGTGACGAATTGAATCTTTCCCTTTGAGATTTTGTTATGTCGGATTGAATATTGGATTTGAGATCACTTGATGTATGTCTTGGTACTCAACTTGCGGATTCCCATGGTGACAATGGGGTAATCTATGCATAGGGGTTGATACACGTTCTTGTCCTACCTTCTCTCATAGAAATCTTGGGGCACTCTTGGAAGTTCTTTGTGTTGGATTGAATATGATGAATCTGGAATTGTTTGATGCATGTCGAATAATTTACCCACGCATACTTGTGCTGACATTGAATGTAACGCCCGGACACACCCGCCAGTGGTCGTTACTCCTGGCGGGATCTAGACTAGCCTCACAGATCAATACTAGTCTTTTCTGCGCATTTTGTCCTCACTCATGCGCACCCGGGACCAACTTCCCAGTCGGTCACCCATCCTAGAACTACTCCAAGCCAACCACGCTTAACCTGGGGGTTCTATTTGAATGGGCTACAGGAAAAGAAGGAATTCCTTATTGATATGAGTAGTCTATCATCCCTAATAAGCCAGACTATCACATACACCACCACTCAGAGGAACCGACGTCCTCGTCGGGTCACAGGAACGTTCCCTCTTGGCACAAACGTCTATGCTTTCAGTCCAATACATGTGTCATTCCGTGTGCCACGACGGGTCACAAACTTCATGAACAACATGACTGCGCACCTGTCGGCAAACATCCATGTAACCGTGAGGGTCGGCTCTGATACCAACTTGTAACACCCTGGACACACCCGCCGGTGGTCGTTACTCCTGGCGGGATCTAGACTAGCCTCACAGATCAAGACTAGTCTTTTCTGCGCATTTTGTCCTCACTCATGCGCACCCGGGACCAACTTCCCGGTCGGTCACCCATCCTAGAACTAATCCAAGCCAAGCACGCTTAACCTGGGGGTTCTATTCGAATGGGCTCCCAGAAAAGAAGGAATTCCTTATTGATATGAGTAGTCTATCATCCCTAATAAGCCAGGCTAACACATTGAAGTATCTAGGTGACATTAGGGTTGATTGATATGTATCATTGGTGTTATTTAGTACGAACTCTAGGGTTGTTTGTGGCACCTACAGTAATAGCCCAATAGATCGGTCGAAAAGGGTAACTTTGAGGTGGTTCTACGACCTACAACAATTTCATCTTATGTTCTGCGCTAATTATGAACTTTGGAGCGATTCTTTGTTGCACGTTGATGGATGATCATATGATTCTATTATTTTAACATTGTTGAGAGATTGCACTAGTCAAAGTATGAACCCTAGGCCTTATTTTCAAACATTTATACATTGTTTTGCTCGCCATTTTCCACTTGCTACCATGCTGTTTTTATATTTTCAGATTATAAAAACCTATATCTACTATCACCATCTCTTCACCGAACTAGTGCACCTATAAAATTTGCCATTATATTGGGTGTGTTGGGGACACAAGAAATTTCCTGTATCACCATCTCTTCGCCGAACTAGTGCACCTATACAATATTCCATTATATTGGGTGTGTTGGGGACATAAGAGATTTCTTGTATTTGATTGCAGGGTTCTTTGAGAGAGACCATCTTCATCCTACACCTCCGATGGATTGATAAACCTTAGGTCATCCATGTGAGGGAAATTTGATATCGTCCTACAAAACTCTTCACTTGGAGGCCCAACAACGTATACAAGAATAAATTTGCAAGTGTTTCCACTATTCCCAAATATGTTTATGATAGTCCCAATCTTAGTCCTTATGCTAATACCGAAATTATATTGAACATGGCTAACTCAACTTTTACTCAGGCAGTAGGCATTAAGCATGGAGTTATAGTCCAAATTAATTACTACCATGTTACGATTGATCTGGTGATAGTAGATATGCCTAAAGATCCAATGGCTCTTATAATTCTTGGTAGACCTTTTCTAAGGACTATTAAAGTTGTGATAAATGTGTTTGAGGGGAATATATGGTTTTATTTACCAGCTAAATATCCATTTATTAGACATTTCCCTAGGAAAAAGAAAAATAAGACCTACACAGGAGGTGGCATCAGTTTGAATGCCAAAATTTATTGTCTCGGTGTCCTAGTACCACCTTGACCATCACTATGGTCGAGCTATCCGACCAAAAACAAGCACTTCGTGGGAGGCAACCCTCATGAATAAAGTAAATCGGTAGGTTTCCATTTTGTTTTAATAAAAGAGTGATTGAAGTTCCCAATGAATAAGTAACTTTGCAAGAGTTGTTCTAATGAAGGCTTTGCTATGTGCAAGATGAACTTTGCTTTGTGTAAATCAAAAATGTGAACTTGCGTAATAGAATCTTGGCAAGCCAACTCGGTGGCACCGAGTGCAGTGTCGGCTGCACCAAAGTGTTAGGGTTTGGCTGAGTCTGTCTAGGGTTTAGAATTGGTGGCACCGGGATAGGAATGTTGGTTGCACCGATTTTGCATATTTGGCTTAGGACCGACTTTGATGGGAGAGTTTGTGGATGTTTTGGTGAATGTCACTTGTGCACGTTTGAGCATATTGTTCACCATCAAAACTTTACCCCCTTTTAATAGTATTGGCTTTCCTATGGACTCAAAGTGATTTCTCACAAATGTAAAATGTAGAGTCCTCTTGCTTGAAGCTTGGCCAACCTATTTCCTTGCTTCTTGGGGTAATTCCACAATCCTTTGGCCATCCGTATCATTGAACTTGTCCTGAAATATACTTGCTGGAAACATTAGTTCAATGACTTATATGTTGTTATTAATTACCAAAACCACCAAGGGAGCAAATGTGCTTTCAATCTCCCCCTTTTTGGTAATTGATGACAACATATAGATCAAAGCTTTGACAAATATATAATCATGGAATATAATCGTCGCTTTGAGAAGTATGTGAAAAGCAAGAGATCCCCCTAAATTTGTGCATTATTTCTAATTTTGCGTTTGAATGGAAATGCACAATCGATTAGGTACATGGGTTACTTCTTACATGTCACATACGACTTGGTGGTGTGCGAGATTAATTGGAATGAATATCATAGCACAACACAATCAACCAAAGATGAATGATCATCACATAAGCATTAAGATGCTAGGAATAGTAGCATCACACATCAAAGTGTATGATCAAACATCATCAAGCGTGTATCACAAGGAAAACAAAAGAGTATCACAGTACCCAAAAGCAATAGTTTTGAAAAAGCAACAAACACCAAACGCTCTCTCACTTGAAGCCTAATAATCACTTCTCCCCCTTTGGCAACAAGTTACCAAAATGTTCAAAGGCATATATCTAATCGTTCTTGGGCTGATCTCCTCCGGTTGTCGATGAAGGACTCGAGATAACAACATCGGCGAAGATCTCTGCATGTCGTGGACGGAGCTGGAGTGGTCACGGGAGGAACAGGATCTGATGGAGCAGGAGTTGTGCTGACAATAGCAAGAGCTGATGAAGAGGGCCTCAAGTATGGTGCAGGCACTGTGGCTGATCTAGCCTGAGTAGTGAACTGGTTGCCTGGCCTGAGAGGTGATCCATCCTCATCATCATCATCATCATCATCTGAAGAAGTAGAAGAGACTCGAGGGGTGTGCATGGAGTTAACTTCCTTCTGAAGCTCTATAACTGTCTTCGACAACTTGTCCACCTTGTCACCAAGAGTCTTGATCCTTGTCTCAAAATCCTCACAAGACTGTCCTGGTTGTCCAGAATCCCCTTGATATCCTTATGCATGCCGTGAACGGCTGAGATCAGAAGATCCATTTACTCGTTTCTAGATCTGGGGGCTTGAGCACTAGCGGCTCGAACTGCTTCTACCTCTACCTGTGTTGTAGTAGATGTGGGATGATCTGGGTCCATCACCACAACATTATACTCAAGTTCTGTCTGTAGGGGTAGATGTGGATGATCTAGAGCAAAAATATGCTTCTCCAACTAAGAGTTAATAAGGAACTGGATGTAGGGTGCATAACAGCAAGAGCGCTTTTGATCAGCAGCAACCCTCTTGATTGTGTCAACAATCAAATCCATGACTCTAATCCTGGTGTTCCTGTCAAGGTGGATAAATATTTTGATGGAGTAGCCTCGGATCATCTTATCATCTCCTGACTTGGGCATCAAGGTATGCCTCAGAATAGTGTTCATGGTACGAAGGCCTGCTTGCAGATAGTAGATGGATCCTAGCTTTTGTGATTACACCTTCTTTGCGGGGATAGTAGTATACATATCCTTCATGGCATTGTGACTTGCCTTGGGTTCTGAGTATACATCCAGATCACCTTCCCAAGCATCTGGAACTCCTAGAAGTGCAGCCCACTCCTCAATAGTGGATTCATACCTTGCTCCTTCAATCATCCATACAATTCTACCATCTTTGTAGAAATGAGAAGTGGACTAGAATTGCATGATCATCTCGCCGTTCCATGCAGTAAGCTCTCTGCCAATGAACTTATCTAGACCAATGCAATGGAAATTATCTTGGACACTTGGAAAGTAGTCCACATTCTCCTTAATGAATTTCCAATCGACATATCTCATGTCGCTAAAAGCTAGGCTCTTGTCAAGCAGCACTGTCTCATAAAAGTCCCGTTGCTCTCTGGTGTAGAACCCATAGTCAACAGCAGTTTTCTTCCTCTGAGCATAAGGATCTATGGATCTCTAGGCTCTCAATCCAGAGGCTTTCCTCTTCTTCATGTCTTCAGCAACTAAGTGGTTGGCATCATGTACTGGAAGATGTGGTCTGAGCTTCATCAAAGTAGCCAAGTCATCATCATCTTCAAGTCTGGAGGCAGTCCCCTTGTTCTTCTCAGAAGCTGGAATGTCCCTGATAGTCCTCTTGGACTTCTATGCAGCATCTTTCTTGGAAGTAGGCTTGGTGCTCTTGGAAGTGTTAGTCTTTGGCATAGCATCAGCCATAAGCTTCTTGGCTTTCTTCTTGGGAGGGGCTTCCTCAACTTGTTCTTCCTCCACTTCCTCACCAGCAGCACCAACAGCCTCCTCTGGATCTTCATACATGGAGGTAGACCTGCAATCACATGGATAATCCTCTTTCTGGATTTCTTCTCCCCTGCCTTCTTAGGCATTGCCTTCCTTGGGGGATCAACAGATATTGTGGCTCTAGCACTCTCATGTGCTTTGATAGTGTCTGAGCTGGCATAGACCTTGCTAGCAACTCTTCTGGAAGAAGTAGCTTCAGATCCTGACTTCTTAGAAGCCTTTTCTTTCTTCTTGGCAAGAATCTCCTCAGGAATGAAGTGAGAATCTTCTTCATCAGAGTTTATCTTCTTCCTGGTCCTGGTGGCAGCCTTCGGTAACCCATGAGAGCTGGGGGTGCCTGGATCTGAAAAAGAACTGGGCTCTGGGCTTGTGCCTGAACTCATATCAACTCCCTGCTCTGCCAAATTTTGTCCCTCTGTATCTGACATACTGACCCTGTGAATAGAGTATAGGAGAGCATAAGTAGATGGGTCATCATAAAATGACGCTGCTTTTTGAAATTTGAACCATAAAATTTAAAGATTTTTGCATTCTGTCAAATAAATATCGATACAGCCGAAACAAAATTTTCGGTGCCGCCAAGACAGACTGACTCACTTAATCAAACCTTGGCACCCTTTTCGGTCGGACCAAAAAGAGGAACTAGGTTCCACCGAGTCAGTTCTCAACAACACAGAAGTTCACATCGGTGAGACCGATATGTCTGTTTCGGTTCCACCAAGATTTATCGGGCGGACGGCAAAATCCTAGAAAATTCATCATTCGCTAGACTATGGAGATTTCGAGTGGATAGGAATACGTGCAAAGGGTGTATTATAGATAATCTTGAATCTAATGTGAAAGAATCGGACGAGGAGCACAAGAGAGATCGAATCTGTACCCTAGCTTGGCGCAAATCCTCTACGGCGGCGATGAGGGAGAGGATTTCGTCGACGATGGTGATTCCCAGCGGCGGAGGAGCGCAGGGAGACAAGGGCGACGACCAGGGGTCTCATAGGCGGCAGCTTAGGGTTCTGAGGCGCGACGAATGAGATTGAATTTCAAAGCATCAGGGTCCACAGGTTATATACCCACTATTGTCGGTGGCACCGATTCTAACTTTTTGGTGTCACCGAGTCCCTCAACTGTCTGTTGATAGGGAAACTCGGTGTAACCGACAAGATGGAATCCGTGGTACTAAACTTCGATTCTTCATACGAGAAGATGACCGTCGAAGAGCTACACTCTGGGTACATAGACCGGGTCACCACCAGCCGGGACTTTGAACTTCGGTTGATCTCTTCCATGAAGACAAAATATGAGGTAATTTTCCTTCTTTACTATATCCTTTCTTAGCCCCCAAGATTCGGCTTAACATATCATCATCGAGCCGGGTCTTTCTGTGACCTATTGCAGAGATTGTCCTTCCTTTAACTTTGTACTGTAGGTAAAGTGAACTGCCAATCATAGCCCCCAAGGGCCGTCTCAGATTACATATGAATCGGGCCTGTAGTGTAGACAACTTGACGACGTAATTGTAGCCCCCAAGGGCCGGCTCAAACTTGATCAAGTTGAGTCGGTGCTTCCATTATTAGCATATTGAAGAGCCATTATATAGCCCCCAAGTTCCGGATCAACTTTGAAGGAAATGAACCGGAACTACATACTTGCAGGATTAAAGAGACATTAGCACCCAAGTGTCAAATATATTGCTTGCAATCTGTTTGAGACTTGCATTTGCTTTTAACACCCGTCTTGCATTTTGGCGGCTTATCCTGTATTTTGATGTTTTATAGGAAGCTTTGAAGGAAACCGGATCTCAGCTGACGGATCTGAAGGCCAACTTGGCAGCTCAGCAAGAAGCTCAAAGTATCGTGGATGAAAAATGCCGGCTTCTCGCAGAAGAACTGGCCAGTGTTACCACCGAGCTCACCTCTTTAAAAGAGACGGCTGAATCTGGAAAGGCCGCCTTAACCAAACGGGCGGACGATGCTGAACAGCGGCTTACAGTCGTAGCGGATGAACTTCAAGGTCTGAAACAACATATTACGAAGATGTCAACCGCCCTTTTTGGTAGGCTTCCTTGTTCACTTTGTCCTTTTTAGCATTGCTAGTAAGAAAACTGGCGGCTCATTAGTTTATCTGACTCATCCAGGTCCCAGGAGCCGGCAGTTGGCTTCTGATAGCCTTCTGCCATTGAAGACCATTTACACTTTTGCAGAGCAGCTATACTGTGGCGCCATCTTCACCATCAAGAGTGTGTAGTACAAGGAAAAGATCCCCACTGCACTGAAAGGGGTCTTGGAACTCTTCTCTATAATGCCGAAGCAGATTGAAGAGCTCAAGAAGTCCGCCTTCTGCCAAGGAGCCGTTGCCGGTTCGAGCCGGGCTCTTGCCTTTGCTCCCGAGCTAACGCCGACTGAAATGATGGATGGATATCCGTCTAAAAGAGATGACGGCTCAGATTTCACCGAGGAAGATTACACCCGGTGTGTCAAAGAGTCACGCTATTTGGCCTCTGTTTTGGTGGATGAAGCTGATTTGAAGACCTATCAGGCGGCTTACGACACAGAAGAGAAGAGAATCCACGGGACGCTCTACGAGTGGAAAGATCTGACACCCGCCCATAGTAAGGATCTCTTTCCATGTGAGCTTGACGCGTCTCCGTTCCTTGAGGGGTCATTTGCTGCTCTGGCTGACTGTAACTGGGACTTGGGCAATCTTCAGATAAAGCCAGCAGAAGACTCGGAGCAGGATGAGCTGCCAACAATTGAATTGTAATCTCTTAGCCTTTCTGAGCGTAGATTTTTGTAATGACCCGCCGTGGGCGGCTGACAATGCTTTTGCTCTTTCTGAGAGTATCTTTGTAATAGAGTAACCATGACTCTACCACTTGGTGGCCATATATATTTGCACCTCCCTGTGTTTTGATGTGTTGCCAGCTCTACCTTTGAAGTTTTCTGATGAGGGGCCTGTCCTTTAAGACGCCATTCCTTTCTCCAGAATATTACAGCCGGACAATCTCTTTGAGACCTTCAATTTTGTGGACCGAAGCCACCTGGCTCCGGCTTTCATCGGATGGAGTTATTAAAAAGTCGGTTGTCTTTAGGATAATGTAAGCTATACCTGATGGTAAGAAGCCTCTATCGACAACTGCGGCTATTGATGAACTGGAACCTTTGATGAGAGTTCAGCTGTGTAGCCCCCAAGTGCCGGGTAGTTTCGCCTGCGGCAACCCGGGACTTATAATTGCCCGGCTTTTATAAGCCGACATGATACCATATGCGATGATGATCTTTACTTCCTCAAAAACTCATATGACGGCTCTTCTGCGTGGATCTGAATGGTTAAACTCATACCAGTTCAGGGTCTATGTCGAGATTGGCCGTCAATTATTTGAACCGGCTCAGGGTCTCTAGGCGAGATTGGCCGTCAATTTCTTGAACCAGCTCAGGGTCTCTAGGAGAGATTGGCCGTCAATTTCTTGAGCTGGCTCAGGGTCTCTAAGTGAGATTGACTGGTAAGAGTATAGTGAACATCGGCTGTCAATGGGAGATGTAAGCTATACCTCAAGGCAAGAAGCCTCCATCGACAATTGCGGCCAATAATTAGCCTGAGACGGCATAAAGCCGGCTGTTTGAAAGGAGAAGTAAGCTATACCTGAAGGTAAGAAGCCTGTTTCAACAGCTACAGTTGATAAGCAACTGAATTTTGGTGTAAACGTCGGTTGTTAGGGTGAGATAAGCGAACCCGTCGGTAAGAAGCCCCCTTCGACAACCGCGGTTAATAAGTAACCAGAAGTGGCCTAAAGCCGGCCCTTAGGGTGAGATAAGTGATACCCGTCGGTAAGAAGCCCCCTTCGATGGCCGCAGTTGATAAGCAACTGGAATTTGGTATACACGCTGTTGTGTTAGGGCACTGTAAGCTATACCAAAAGGTAAAAAGCCTCCGTTAACAATCAGCGCTGAATGTAACCAAACTAGGCATAAAGCCAACTGTGCAAGGGAGAAGTAAGCTATACCCGGAGGCAAGAAGCCTCCTTGCAACAGTTTAATGATAGCCGGCTGTTCAAAGGATAAGTAAGCTATACCCGAAGGCAATAAACCTCTTTGCAACAGCGTTTGATAAGGCGTAAAGCCGAAAGGTAGATCAGCCGTTTTGACGGCAAACAACCCTCTTCAACTCAAACTTTTTGAACTGGAAGATTTTATCTTGATCGTACAAAGGTACACATAAGAGCAGAGGCCTCAGTCTTGTGCGTGGATGCTAGATTTTACTTCATGTGCTCATGATATATACAATGATAGCGGCTTTCAACCCCTGTTTAATAAAGTATGGTCGCAGATGTGCGACATTCCAGGGCCGCAACGTCTGTTGTCTTGTGGTTTCTGACTCCTCTCTGACATCCATGAGGTAATATGACCCGTTGTTAAGGTTCCTGCTGACCACAAAAGGCCCCTCCCATGGTGGAGATAACTTATGCATCCCAGATTGGTCTTGAATCAACCGGAGCACCAGTTCACCTTCCTGGAACGTCCGGGTCTTTACCCTGCGGCTATGATAGCATCGCAGGTCTTGTTGATAAATTGTCGATCTGGCTGTTGCTAACTCTCGTGCTTCATCCAAGGCGTCCAACACATCTTGGCGGGCTACCTCATTGTCCGTCTCAACATAAGTCGCCACCCTTGGTGAGTCGTGCCAGATGTCACTGGGTAGAACCACCTCAGCACCGTACACCATGAAGAAAGGCGTAAAACCTGTAGATCTGTTGGGCGTAGTTCTGGTGCTCCATAAGTCGGAAGGCAACTCCTCAACCCAACATCCTGGTGTCCGTTTCAAAGGAACCACGAGCCATGGCTTGACACCTCTCAAAATTCCGTGATTGGCTCGCTCTGCTTGACCATTAGACTGTGGATGTGCCACGGCTGAAACATCAAGCCGGATATGCTCTTTCTCACAGAACGTTTTCATAGCTCCTCTGGATAAATTTGTCCCATTGTCTGTAATAATACTGTGTGGGTAACCAAAGCGATAAATCAGCTTCTTAACAAATTGAACCGCCATAGCTGCGTCACATTTACTAACCGGCTCTGCCTTGACCCACTTAGTAAATTTATCAACCGCTACAAGAAGGTGCGTTTTCTTATCCTTAGATCGCTTGAAAGGTCCTACCATATCAAGCCCCCAGACCGCAAACGGCCAAGTGATTGGTATCATCCTCAATTCCTGAGCTGGAACATGAGCGCGCCGGCCAAATTTTTGACAGCCGTCAGACTTGTGAACTATGTCCTCTGCATCCTTGTGAGCCGTCAGCCAGAAAAACCGATGTCGAAAGGCTTTATCCACCAAAGATTTTGACCCGGCGTGATGCCCACAGTCGCCAGCATGAATTTCACTTAATATTTGCTGGCTCTCCTCTGGTGAGATGCAGCGCTGAAAGACACCCGTCACACTACACTTATGTAACTCACCATTGATAATTGTCATAGACTTAGAATGGCGAGTGATCTTCCTGGCCAGATCCTCCTCTTGAGGTAACTCGCCGCATGTTAGATACGCTAAATAAGGAATAGTCCAATCTGGGGTAGCATGCAGAGCCGCCACCAGTTCCGCCTCCGGGTCAGGAATAGCTAGATCCTCCTCAGAAGGTATCTTGACAGTCGGCTGATACAATACATCTAGAAAAACATTAGGTGGTACCGGCTTTCGTTGTGAACCTAACCGTGACAAGGCGTCAGCCGCCTCATTCTTGCGACAATCAATGTGATCCACCTGGTACGCCTTGAAGTGAGCAGCAATGATATCCACCGCCTGCTGATAAGCCGCCATCCGCGGATCCTTTGAATCCCAAGTGCCTGAAACTTGGTGAGCCACCAGATCTGAGTCACCTAAACACCTGACCCAGCTTAAGTTCATCTCTTTAGCGACTCTGAGACCATGGAGCAGTGCTTCATACTCAGCTGCATTATTAGTACAAGGGAACATTAACCGGAGCACATAACAAAACTTGTCATCCTTAGGGGATGTAAGAACAACTCCTGCCCCAGACCCTTCTAGCTGCTTGGATCCATCAAAGTGTATAGTCCAATACGTGTTATCTGGCTTCTCTTCGGGGGCTTGACATTCAGTCCAATAATTTATGAAATCCACCAAAGCTTGAGACTTGATTGCTGTACGAGGAACATACTTGACATCAAAAGGACTCAGCTCTAAAGCCCACTTGGCAATCCTTCCTATAGCCTCTCTATTCTGAATGATATCCCCCAACGGGGCAGAACTGACCACTGTTATTTGGTGCCCCAAAAAGTAATGTTTTAACTTACGATTGGCCATGAAACTCCGTATACTAACTTCTGCCAATGCGGATACCTCTATTTAGACTCCGCCAAAACTTCACTGATGTAATAAGCCGGACTTTGCATAGGGTACTCTTTCCCTGCCTCCTTGCGCTCAACCATAATTGCTACGCTAACCGCTCTGTTGTTAGCCGCCACATACAGGAGCAAAGGCTCTTTCTCAACCGGAGTGCCTAACACTGGCGGCTCAGTCAACTGTTTTTTAAGAGCTTCAAGTTCTTCAGCCGCTGTTGCGCTCCATTTAAACTTGTCTGTTTTCTTCATCATCTGGTATAAAGGAATAGCTTTCTCTCCAAGCCGCATATGAAGCGGCTCAACGCAGCAATCCGCCCTGCAAGGCGCTGAACGTCATTGATACACGTCGGCTCACCCAAAGAAGTGATGGCTTTAATCTTATCCGGGTTAGCCTCAATGCCCCGCTCAGAGACCAAGAAACCCAAAAGCTTTCCCGCTGGAACACCAAAGACACACTTTGTCAGATTAAGCATCATCTTGTAGACCCGGAGATTGTCAAAGGTTTCTTTCAAATCTTCTAAAAGAGTTTCCTTCTTCCTGGATTTAACCACGATGTCGTCTACATAAACATGGACATTTCGGCCAATCTGACTATGGAGGCAATTCTGCACACAACGTTGGTAAGTCATGGAGACATAGCAAAACGCGCCAAAAGGCGTAATGAGCGCCGTCTTCTCCGGATCCTTTATTGCCATCTTGATCTGATGATACCCTGAATAAGCATCCAGGAAGCATAAACTTTCGCATCCAGCTGTTGCATCAATGATTTGATCGATACGAGGAAGTGCAAAAGGGTCAGCCGGGCAAGCCTTGTTAAGGTCCGTGTAATCTATGCACATATGCCACGTGCCGTTCTTTTTTAGTACTAGCATCGGGTTAGCCAACCACTCCGGGTGAAAAACTTCCACTATAAAGCCTGCGTCCAAAAGCCAAGCAACTTCCTCCCCAATAGTTGTACGTCTCTCTTTGTTGAACTGCCATAGAAACTATTTGATCGGCTTAAACTTTGGATCCACATTAAGATTGTGCTCAGCGAACTCTCTCGGTACACCCGGCATATCAGAAGGTTTCCATGCAAAGATGTCCCTGTTCTCACGGATGAATTCGATGACAACGCTTTCCTATTTGGGATCCATGTGAGCCCCAATGAAGAACTGCTTAGATGAATCACCCGGATTGAAGTCTACTGCCTTGGTATCATCCGCTAAAAACTTGAGTGGCGGCTCAACTTCTGTCGTAGGCTTCTTGAGCGGGGACATGTCCTCCGGATCAACATTCTGTTTGTAAAATTTCAGTTCCTCCTGAGCACAACTAGACTCTGCATAAGCCGCATCTCCTCTTCACACTCAAGAGCCGTTTTCCTGTTACCGTGAACGGTAATTGTGCCATTTAAGCCGGGCATTTTAAGTTGCAGATAAACATAACAAGGCCTAGCCATAAATTTAGCATAAGTCGGCCTCCCAAATAGCGCATTATAGGGACTTTTGATTTTTACCACCTCGAACCACAAAGACTCCACCCTGTAATTACGCTCATCACCAAAAGCTACTTCCAATGATATCCGGCCTACCGGCTATGCTGATTTACCCGGGACCACACCATGAAAGACAGTGGAGGAGGGTTTGAGATCCTTGTCAAGCAACTTCATCCGCCGGAAAGTGTCATAGTAAAGGATGTTGATGCTACTACCTCCGTCCATGAGCACTTTATTCACCATATAGCCATTCACCTGAGGAGCCACAACTAGAGCCAGCCAGCCCGGATCATCCACCCGCGGCGGGTGATCCTCCCTGCTCCACATTATATCATATTAAGACCACGGCAAATATCGCGGGAGAGCCGGAGCAACCGTATTAACCGCTCGCCTCCACAACTTCTCGTCTCGTTTACTGTGACCGGTCGTGAATACATGATATTGCCCAGAACTGAGCTGCTTCAGGTTACTTTGAAACCCGGACTGATTGGGCTGCTGCTGACTGTTGTTATTGCCGTTGTTACCAGGATGTTGTTGGTGCCCCCCTGGTTATTCTGACCCGGATGCCCGTTTCCTGAACCGCCAGCGCCGAATCCCGCCCCTTACCCGCCGTGCCCTGAGCTGCCAGGCGGGCCACCACCCTGGTTATTACATGGTTGGGAATGCTGGTTTTTGAACCTCTGCATGATAAAGCAATCACTCCACGCATGTAACGCCGGCTTGTCAGGCATGCTGTGCTCTAGACAAGGCTTCCTAAGCGCCTCCTCTAAATTAAAGGGGCCCCTATTCCTTGGCCTGAATCTTCCACCCCCCTTGGGATGATTTTGTCCTGTGTTGGTATTCGCCACCAGCTCGGATCCGCCATCAGCGTTCTTTTGCTTATTCTGATTCCCATTGTTTGCAAAACCCTTTCCTTGATTGTTTTTCTTCGCTTGATTGGCCTTCTCATCATCCGAACCTGGATCCTTTGTGTTATCTGAGTCGGCATACTTCGTCAAGGCCATCACGAGCTCTCCCATATCCTGACATGTGTGCTTGAGCCGGCCGAGCTTCTGCTTCAATGGAACGAAATGACAATTCTTCTCTAAGATAAGCACCGCTTGAGCCGCTGTGATCTGCTCTGAAGAGTGAATAATGGTCGACACCCGCCGGACCCAATGATGGGCCGACTCATTCTCCTGTTGAACACAGTGATCTAGATCGACAATAGTCATAAGCTGCTTACAGGTCCCCTGGAAATTCTTAATAAACTTCGCTCCCAGCTCCGCCCATGAGCTTATTGTTGGGGAACGTCGCATGGGAAACAAAAATTTTCCTACGCACACGCAAACCTATCCATGGTGATGAGCATCTACGAGAGGGAGAGTGGATCTACGTACCCTTGTAGATCGCTAAGCGGGAAGCGTTAAGAAACGCGGTTGGTGTAGTCGAACATCTTCGCGATCCAAATCGCCGAGCGTCCCGCGATCTCATCACGATCCGTCCCGCGATCCAATCATGATCCGTCCCGTGAACTCATCACGATCCGTCCCGCGATCTCATCACGATCCGTCTCACGATCTTGATCACGATCTATCCCGCGAAATCATCACGATCCGTTCCGCGATCTCATCACGAACCGTCTTGCGATCTCGATCACGGTCCTTCCGATCTAGCGCCGAACGGACGGCACCTCCGCGTTCAGCACACGTGCAGCTTGATGACGATCTCCACCGTCTTGATCCAGCAAGAGGAGGTGGAGAGGAGAGAGAGTTCACCGGCAGCATGACGGCGCTCCGGTGATGGTGGTGGAGTGATTCCGGCAGGGCTTCGCCTAAGCGCTGCGGAAAACCGATCTAGAGGAGAAACTGTGCACCGGTGAAACGGGTAGCACGTGGCCGGAAATTCTGTCCAAAAACCACCCAATCCACTAGTATATATAGGAGGAGAGGAGAGGAGAGGCAGCCAAGGCCTTTGGGTCGGCCGAAATAGGAGGTGGGAAGAAATCCTACTTCACCTCCAATCCTAGTTGGAGTAGGATTGCCTCCTATTGGCTGATTTTCCACTTTTTGCTTTAGGACTTTCTCTCCTGCGCCATGGGCCTTTGTGGCTGTTTTCCCAGCCCACTAAGGGCTGGTTATTATTCTCCCACAGCCCATGGACCTCTTGGGGTCGAAGTACCCCTCCCGGAGGTCTCCCGGTACACTACCGGCACTCCCGGTACACTACCGATGAGCCCGAAACTTTTCCGGAAACCAAACTGGGACTTCCTATATATGAATCTTTACCTCCGGAGCATTCCGGAGCTCCTCGTGACGTCCGGGATCTCATATGGGACTCCGAACAAACTTCGGTCACCACCATACATAACTCTACACTACCGAAACGTCACCGAACCTTAAGTGTGCAAACCCTGCGGGTTCGAGAACTATGTAGACATGACCGAGACACCTCTACAGTCAATAACCAATGGCGGGACCTGGACGTCCACATTGGTTCCTACATATTTTACAAAGATCTTTATCGGTCGAACCTCTATGTCAAGGATTCAGTTAATCCTGTATAACGTTCCCTTTGTTCTTCGGTATGTTACTTGCCCGAGATTCGATCGTCGGTATCTCCATACCTAATTCAACCTCGTTACTGGCAAGTCTCTTTACTCGTTCCGTAATACAAGATCCCATAACTAACACTTAGCCACATTGCTTGCAAGGATTGTTGTGATGTTGTATTACCGAGTGGGCCCTGAGATACCTCTCCGTCACACGGAGTAACAAATCCCAGTCTCGATCCATGCCAACTCAACAAACACCATCGGAGATACCTATAGAGCACCTTTATAGTCACCCAGTTACGTTGCGACGTTTGATACACACAAGGCACTCCTCCGATATCCGTGAGTTGCATGATCTCATGGTCATAGGAACATATACTTGACATGCAGAAAACAGTAGCAATAACTGACACGATCATATGCTATGTTTGTAGTTTGGGTCTTATCCATCACATCATTCTCCTAATGATGTGATCCCGTTATCAAATGACATCTCATGTCCATGGCTAGGAAACCTTAACCATCCTTTGATCAACGAGCTAGTCCATTAGAGGCATACTAGGGACATGGTTTTGTCTATGTATCCACACATGCATTTAAGTCTCCGATCAATACAATTATAGCATGGATAATAAACGATTATCATGAACAAGGAAATATGATAATAACTAATTTATTATTGTCTCTAGGGCATATTTCCAACAGTCTCCCACTTGCACTAGAGTCAATAATCTAGTTCACATCACCATGTGATTCGCATTGTTATGAATCTAATACCCAATGAGTTCTGGGGCTCGATCATGCTTTGCATGTGAGAGAGGTCTTATAGTCAACGGGTCTGCGATATTCAGATCCGTGCGTACTTTGCATATCTCTATGTCAAACCGTAAACACTGCTACCACACTCCACTTGGTACTATTTCCAAATGGCTGCTCCACTATACGTATCCAGATTGCTACTACTAGTCATCCGGATAGGTGTTAAAGCTTGCATCGACGTAACTCTTTACGACGAACTCTTTATCACCTCCATAATCAAGAAACATTTCCTTAGTCCTCTGGTTACTAAGGATAATTCCGACCGCTGTCCAGTGATCCACTCCTGGACCACTCTTGTACCCCTTGACAGACTCATGGCAAGGCACACATAGGTGCGGTACACAGCATGGCATAATATAGAGCCTATGGCTAAGGCATAGGGGACGACGTTCGTCCTTTCTCTTTCTTTTGCCGTTGTCGAGCTTTGAGTCTCACTCAACTTCACACCTTACAAATCAGACGAGAGCTATTTCTCTGCCTGATCCATTTTGAACTCTTTCAAAATCTTGTGAAGGTATGCACTCATTGAAAGTCTCATCAAACATCTTGATCTATCTCTATAGATTTTGATGCTCAACAATTAGGTAGCTTTATCCAGGTCTTCCTTTGAAAATCACTTTCCAAATAACCATTTTATGCTTTCCAGAAACTCTACATTATTTCTGAACAACAATATGTCATCCACATATACTTATCAGAAATTCTATAGTGCTCCCACTCACTTTATTGCAAATACAAGTTTCTCATAAACTTTGTATAAACATCAAAACTTTGATCACCTCATCAAAGCGTATATTCCAACTCCGAGATGCTTGCTTCAGTCCATGGAAGGATCACCGAATCTTGCACACCTTTTAGCATCCTTAGGCCTGACAAAACCTTTTGGTTGTATCACATACAACCTTTCCTCAAGCAAACCATTAAGGAAACGATGTTTTGACATCCATCTGCCAGATTTCATAATTGAAAACACAGCAACTGCTAACATAATTCCAACAGACTTTAGCACCACTACGAGTGAGAAAGTCTCATCGTAGTCAACTCCTTGAACTTGTCACAAACATCTTTGCAACAAGTCGAGCTTTACAAATAGTGACATTCACCATCAGTGTCTGTCTTCATTTTAAAGATACATTTGTACTCAACGACCTGCCGTCGAACGAGCAAGTCTACCAAAGTCTACACTTGGTTTTCATACATGGATCCTATCTCGGATTTCATGGCCTCCAACCATTTGTCGGAATCTGAGCCCATCA
The DNA here is from genome assembly GCA_022496015.1 of Hordeum marinum. Taxonomy (NCBI): domain Eukaryota; kingdom Viridiplantae; phylum Streptophyta; class Magnoliopsida; order Poales; family Poaceae; genus Hordeum; species Hordeum marinum. The sequence goes on along the minus strand of CM039676.1, from coordinate 375,396,292 downwards.
TCGCTTCTCCATACTCATACGTTCATCATTGTCCAACAACATGACCTCCAAGACAGAGTTGTCGTACCGCTCAGGAGCAGTACACATCCTTGTCGACCTACGAAGTTCGATAGTAACTTGATCCTGAAGCTTCATGATCATCATCATTAACTTACTCTTCAACTAACATAGGCTTCACAGAAACATCTTTCTGCGCTGCGCTACTCTCTGGTTGAACAAAGGTTTAACAACCTCATCAAGTTCTATCTTCCTCCCACTCAATTCTTTCGAGAGAAACATTTCCTCGAGAAAGGATCCGTTTAAGCAACAAACACTTTGCACTAGGATCTGAGATTGAAGGTTCACCCAACTGATCTTAGGGTATTCTATGAAGATGCATTTGTCCGCCTTGGGTTCGACCTCATTAGGTGAAAACATTTTCCACACAAGTGTCACGTCCCAAAATATTAAGAAATGACAGCTTAGGTTTCTATCAAACCATAATTCACGCGGTGTCATCTCAACAGATTTAGATGGTGCCCTTTTTAAAGTGAATGTAGTTGTCTCTAATGCATAACCCCAAAATTATAGTAGTAAAACGACAAGAGACATCATAGCACGCACCATGTCCAATAGAGCATAACTATGATGTTCGGACACACCATCACACTATGGTGTTCCAGGTGGCATTTAGTTGTGAAACAACTTTCACATTTGTCTTTAAGTTGTATGCCAAACTCGTGACTCAGATATTCACCTCCACGATCATATCGCAGTCATTTTTATCTTCTTGTCACGATGATCTTTAAACTTCACTCTGAATTTGCTTGAACCTTTCAAACGATTCAGACTTGTGTTTCATTAAGTAAATATACACTATATCTACTCAAATCATCAGTGAAGGTAAGAAAATAACGATATCCACTGCACACTACAAGACTCACTAGATTGCATACATCAACATGTATCATTTCCAATGAATCACTTGCCCGCTCCATCCAACGGGGTCCTTTAGTCATCTTGCCCAAGAGGCATGGTTCGCATGTCTCAACCGATTCGAAATCGAATGAGTCCAAATATCCATCACCATGGAGTTTCTTCATGCACTTTATACCAATATGACATTTTGCGGCAGTGCCACAAGTATGTGGTACTATCATTATTTCACTTTGTATCTTTTGACATCAATGTTATGAACATGTGTACTACTACGATCAAGATTTCAACAAACCATTCTCACTGGGTGCATGACCATTGAAGGTATTATTCATGTAAACAGAATAACCATTATTCTCTAACTTAAATGAATAACCGTATTGCAATAAACATGATCTAATCATGTTCATGCTCAACACAAAACACCAAATAACATTTATTTAGGTTCGTCCCTAATCCTAAAGGTAGAGAGAGCGTGCGATGTTGATCACATCAACCTTGGAAACACTTCCAACACATATCGGCACCTCACCCTTAGCTAGTTCTCCGTTTATTCCGTAGCTTTTATTTCGAGTTACTAACATTTAGCAACCGAACCGGTATCCAATACCCAGGTGCTACTAAGAGTACTAGCAAGGTACACATTAATAACTCGTATATCAAATATACTTCTGTCGATGTTGCCAGCCTTCTTATCTACCAAGTATGTAGGGTTGTTCCGCTTCAGCGACCTCTCACCTCATAATAGAAGCACTTTGTCTCGGGTTTGAGTTCAACTTTGGGTTGCTTCACTGGAGCAGCAACTGACTTGCTATCCATGAAGTTTCCCTCCTTGCTCTTGCCCTTTCGAAACTAGTGGTTTGATTAACCATCAACACTTGATGCTCCTTCTTGATTTCTACCTTCGTGGTGTCAAACATCGCGAACAGCTCAGGGATCAATACTTCTACCCCTGGTGTATTATAGTTCATCACTAAGTTCTAGTAGCTTTAGTGACAGTGACTTGGAGAACTATATCAATCACTATCTTATCTGGAAGATCAACTCCCACTTGATTCAAGCGATTGTAGTACCCAGACAATCTGAGTACATGTTCAACGATTGAGCTATTCTCCTTCATCTTACAGGCAAAGAATCTTGTTGGAGATCACATATCTCGCAACATAGGCACGAGCCTGAGATCACAATCTCTGCTCCTAGAACATCTCATATGTTCCGTGACGTTCAAAACGTTTCGGAGCCTCAATTCTAAGCCGTAATGCATGACACACTAAACTATCAAGTAGTCATCGAAACGTGCCTGTCAGATGTTCACAACATCTATAGACGATGCTAGAGGGGGTGGCGCACCGAGCGGTGCATTAAGGACATAAGCCTTCTGTGCAGCAATGAGGACAATCCTCAGATCACGGACCCAGTCCGCAATATTGCTACCAACATCTTTCAACTCTATTTCTCTAGGAACATATAAAAATTTAAGGGAGCTACAACGCGAGCTAGTAATCTACAACATAATTTGCAAAGACACTTTGACTATGTTCATGATAATGAGTTCAATTAATCATATTACTTAAGAACTCCCACTCAAATTGACATCCCTCCGATCATTCGAGTGATACATGATCCAAATTCACCAACTCAAGTCCGATCATCACGTGAGTTGAGGTGGCTGCAATGGTGAACATCATCATGTTGATCATATCTACTATATGACTCATGTTCGACCTTTCGGTCTCTTGTGTTCCGAGGCCATGTCTGTACATGCTAGGCTCGTCAAGTTTAACCCGAGTGTTCTGCATGTGCAACACTGGCTTGCACCCGTTGTATGTGAACGTAGAGTCTATCACACCCGATCATCACGTGGTGTCTCAACACGACGAACTTTCGCAATGGTGCACACTCGGGGAGAACACAATTTATCTTGAAATTAAGTGAGGGATCACCTTATAATGCTACCGCCGTCCTAAGCAAAACAAGGTGCATAAAAAGGATTAACATCACATGCAAATCATAAGTGACATGATATGGCCATGAACTTGTGCTTTTGATCTCCATCTAGAAAGCACCGGCATGATCTCCATCGTCACCGGCACGACACCATGATCTCCATCATCTTGATCTCCATCAATGTGTCGCCATCGGGGTTGTCACGCCCTACATGCTTCTACTGCTATTGCTACCGTAGCGATAAAGTAAAGCATTACATAGCGCTTAATGATTGACACGCAGGTCATACAATAATTAAACACAATCCTATGGCTCCTGCCGGTTGCCGTATTCAACGACATGCAAGTCGTGAAATTCTATACATCACATGATCATCTCATACATCACATATATCTCATCATGTAATTGGCCATATCACATCACAACATACCCTGCAAAAACAAGTTAGACGTCCTCTAATTGTTGTTGCATGTTTTACGTGGCTGCTACGGGTATCTAGCAAGAACGATTCTCACCTACGCATAAACCACAACGGTGATACATAGATTGCTTTTCAACCTTCTCAAGGACCGCCTTTGTCGAATCCGATCCAACTAAAGTGAGAGAAACTGTCACCCGCAAGCCATCTAGGCAACAAGTTGCGTCGAGGTAACCGGTCTCTCGTAAGCGTACGAGTAATGTTGGTCCGGGCCGCTTCATCTCACAATCCCGCTGAACCAAAATACGACCAAGGGAGGAAGCAATCTAAGCATCAACGCCCACAAACCTTTTGTGTTCTACTCGAGATCTCATCGAACCATCAACCTAGCTCTGATACCACTGTTGGGGAACGTCGCATGGGAAACAAAAATTTTCCTACGCACACGCAAACCTATCCATGGTGATGAGCATCTACGAGAGGGAGAGTGGATCTACGTACCCTTGTAGATCGCTAAGCGGGAAGCGTTAAGAAATGCAGTTGGTGTAGTCGAACATCTTCGCGATCCAAATCGCCGAGCGTCCCGCGATCTCATCACGATCCGTCCTGCGATCCAATCACGATCCGTCCCGTGAACTCATCACGATCCGTCCCGCAATCTCATCACGATCCGTCTCACGATCTTGATCACGATCTGTCCCGCGAACTCATCACGATCCGTTTCGCGATCTCATCACGAACCGTCTTGCGATCTTAATCACGGTCCTTCCGATCTAGCGCCGAACGGACGGCACCTCCGCGTTCAGCACACGTGCAGCTTGATGACGATCTCCACCGTCTTGATCCAGAAAGAGGAGGTGGAGAGGAGAGAGAGTTCACCGGCAGCATGACGGCGCTCCGGTGATGGTGGTGGAGTGATTCCGGCAGGGCTTCGCCTAAGCACTGCGGAAAACCGATCTAGAGGAGAAACTGTGCACCGGTGAAACGGGTAGCACGTGGCCGGAAATTCTGTCCAAAAACCACCCAATCCACTAGTATATATAGGAGGAGAGGAGAGGAGAGGCAGCCAAGGCCTTTGGGTCAGCCGAAATAGGAGGTGGGAAGAAATCCTACTTCACCTCCAAACCTAGTTGGAGTAGGATTGCCTCCTATTGGCTGATTTTCCACTTTTTGCTTTAGGACTTTCTCTCCTGCGCCATGGGACTTTGTGGCTGTTTTCCCAGCCCACTAAGGGCTGGTTATTATTCTCCCACAGCCCATGGACCTCTTGGGGTCGAAGTACCCCTCCCAGAGGTCTCCCGGTACACTACCGGCACTCCCGGTACACTACCGATGAGCCCGAAACTTTTCCGGAAACCAAACTGGGACTTCCTATATATGAATCTTTACCTCCGGAGCTCCTCGTGACGTCCGGGATCTCATACGGGACTCCGAACAAACTTCGGTCACCACCATACATAACTCTACACTACCGAAACGTCACCGAACCTTAAGTGTGCAGACCCTGCGGGTTCGAGAACTATGTAGACATGACCGAGACACCTCTACGGTCAATAACCAATGGCGGGACCTGGACGTCCACATTGGTTCCTACATATTGTACGAAGATCTTTATCGGTCGAACCTCTATGTCAAGGATTTAGTTAATCCCGTATAACGTTCCCTTTGTTCTTCGGTATGTTACTTGCCCGAGATTCGATCGTCAGTATCTCCATACCTAATTCAACCTCGTTACTGGCAAGTCTCTTTACTCGTTCCGTAATACAAGATCCCATGACTAACACTTAGCCACATTGCTTGCAAGGCTTGTTGTGATGTTGTATTACCGAGTGGGCCCTGAGATACCTCTCCGTCACACGGAGTAACAAATCCCAGTCTCGATCCATGACAACTCAACAAACACCATCGGAGATACCTGTAGAGCACCTTTATAGTCGCCCAGTTACGTTGCGACGTTTGATACACACAAGGCACTCCTCCAATATCCGTGAGTTGCATGATCTCATGGTCATAGGAACATATACTTGACATGCAGAAAACAGTAGCAATAACTGACACGATCATATGCTATGTTTGTAGTTTGGGCCTTATCCATCACATCATTCTCGGTCCATGGCTAGGAAACCTTAACCATATTCTCGGTCCACGATCATATTCTCCTAATGATGTGATCCCGTTATCAAATGACATCTCATGTCCATGGCTAGGAAACCTTAACCATCCTTTGATCAACGAGCTAGTCCATTAGAGGCATACTAGGGACATGGTTTTGTTTATGTATCCACACGTGCATTTAAGTCTCCGATCAATACAATTATAGCATGGATAATAAACGATTATCATGAACAAGGAAATATGATAATAACTAATTTATTATTGCCTCTAGGGCATATTTCCAACACTTATCGTGTTGGGTGGCAGACCTTTCAGCCATGTACGGGCCGGACCTTCAAGCATCATGACGAAGTATTTCGCGCATACCGCCTCACTGACATCCAGCATCTACATGGCCAGTTCATAACTTTCAACCCACGCCTCCGGGGGTAGATCAGCTGTGTAGTTCGGAACCTTTCGGGGCCCCTTAAAGTCTTTGGGCAGCCGTTCACTCCTCAGAGCTGGAGTTAAACATGGCACCCCTATGGCTCTGGTACTAGCCACTCCCATCGACACAGAAAGCACCGGCTCTGGACGGGCTGTAGCTACCTCCACCTCTCGCCTGTCTCCCGCCTGTCCCATGATGGCTTGCGCATCCTGAGCCGCCCTATTACCCTCCGGTGGTCCGCGGCGCGGGTGACTGCTGGAACACGCCGGCGACTCATAACGCCGGCTGAAACTTCGACTGGGGAGAGCGGTAGAGTGAACCCGGCTCCGGCTATGAGTATACTTCTCCTGTTGGGCCATGGCCATCTGTAAATATCCAATGGCGTTCCGCACCTCCTCCGCAAAGGGCGCCTCATCTGGGATGGGGATCGTCTCAAGCCAGGCGGCCGCTGCTACCATGTTCTCGGTCGGGTTAGAATAATGACCCGCCGGTGTTGGAAAAGCCCTGGGAGAGATTTGGTTATGCTGGGGTGGATGAGTCATCGGGTGCTCCATCGGGTGGCTCTCTGGCACACCCATAACCCGCCCCGCACCAGGGGTGTTAAAAAGGTTCCTCGCTTCGAAACGTTCTGGTAGACGGGATTGATGCCTCCTCTGGTGCACCGCGGCCGCTGACCTTTGCTCTAGCTCCAATCGGAAAGCATTTGCCTTGATATGCTCCACCTCTTCCTCCATTTGGGCTTTCAGCTAGTCCATCCTTTGTCATTCCTTTGCCATCCGTCCCTTGATCCGTGCCACCTCTAGATTCCTGGTTGCTTGATTATCCGGTGTTACCTCTGTGGCCATGAGAGCTGTAAGTTCGTCCATCAATTCCACTAGAACCTGAGCCGGCGGCGGCGGGCAATCGCCTGCTGTGGCGGCTCCCGCAGCCATGTCACCGGCGGCTGAGGCTGATCCTGCCATAAATACCGCCGCGTGAACCGGGGGGCTCATAGCATCCATCTCAACACCTTCTACCTCAGAATAGTCGTAGTAGTAGCCCCCAAGGCCACCATTGCTGAGCCGATACACTGATTCTGTCTCCCCACTGGAAGACTCGTCTTCTGAGCAAACGAGAGTTCCCTGTGACCCGGACGCTTCCAGATCTAAGCCTTGCGTGAAGCCCACGAGAACATGCTTCTGACCCAGACGGGCACGGGCAGACTGTTTACCACACGCAGATTGGAGACGCCGAGCCGGCTCGACGATGTTGGTGCAAACGTTCGGCCCGGGTGTAGATCCATCAACCTTTCCGATGAAAACCTGGATCCCGCCGAACGGAACCCGGAATCCATACTCCACAGAACCAGCATCGAGCCCCCAGCCGGCGTCATCGATGTAGAGCTAGCCACGGCAACTCTTGCTCATCCTTCCAACCACGTATCCTTCGAGCCCTGGGAGAGAGCCCTTTGAGAACTCAACACCATCAAGCGCAAGCCCCATGGTGGGTGCCAACTGTCATCGTTTTATCACGGCAGATGTCCGGGTGAATGGACTTTGGTTCGAGGCCATCGCCAATGAGGTGGACTCAAAGGGGTTAATTGGGACGAAAGACACGGGTTTACCCAGGTTCGGCCCTCAAATCGAGGTAACAGCCTACGTCCTGGTTGTGCTTGTATTACTTGTGTATCGATTACAAGGAGCTAAAAGCTTGACCTAGTTCTCGATTGCCTCTCCTCTAAGTCACCCCGGGTCTGCCTTTATATAAGAGGTCAGAACATCCAGGTGGTTACAATTGCTAACCGAGTCTCTCTCTATCTTTTTGCCCAAGCCGTCTGTGAGTCGGCTTGCACGCCCGGCTCTTCTCGGTTCGGGCCGTCCTACGGCCCACACCGAGAGCCACCTATCTTCCTGGGCCACTTAACATTACGACTCACCTTTGGGCCGGTTCACGAGCCAATATCATGACCCGGAGCCCGTTCGGCGGGTCATATCCCCAACACCCTCCAAAAGGTAATAGGCTCGGTAATGACGATGAACTCGTTGCTCTTGTGCTTCAAGACGATAGACTCCTCAACACAAAATCACTATCTCATAGATTTGGCTTGGTAGAAGAGATGGGATTGGTGGAAAGTAGCTTGGGGAGGCTAGAAATCAAGATCCATAGGCTTGACCTCAACACAAAGGTAGGTAGTTCTCTCTCAGAAAACTGTGTCGGATAGGTATGGAATGGTTCTGAGTGCTTCTGTTTCGAGTGGGTGGTGGTGAAGAGGTATATATAGGCATCCCCAAAAATCCAACCGTTACACACAAAATGACCATCTCGGTGACACCGATGTGTAAATCTCGGTGGTACCGAAGTGATCAAAAGTGGCAACTTTTGAATCTCGGAGGGACCGATATAGAATTCTCGGTTGCACCGAAAAGATGACCAACGATCAGATTTGCCAATCTCAGTGAACCCGATTCACCATTTTTGGATGGACCAAAAATGTGAACTTGCGTAACAGAATCTTGGCAACCTAACTCGGTGGCACCGAGTGCAGTGTCGGTTGCACCGAAGTGTTAGGGTTTGGCTGAGTCTATCTAGGGTTTAGAATCGGTGACACTGGGATAGGAATGTTGGTTGCACCGATTTTGAATATTTGGCGTAGGACAGACTTTGGTGGGAGAGTTTGTGGATGTTTTGGTGACTGTCACTTGTGCACGTTTGAGCATATTGTTCACCATCAAAACTTTACCCCCTTTTAATAGTATTGGCTTTCCAATGGACTCAAAGTGATTTCTCACAAATGTCAAATGTAGAGTCCTCTTACTTGAAGCTTGGCCAACCTATTTCCTTGCATCTTGGGATAATTCCACAATCCTTTGGCCATCCCTATCATTGAACTTGTCCTAAAATATACTTGGTGGAAACATTAGTTCAATGACATATATGTTGTTATTAATTACCAAAACCACAAAGGGAGCAAATGTGCTTTCACCCATGCCTCCCATGGCCGCCCTATCCTTCCTGCTGCCATGGACGTTGTAGCTCACCGGAGCTCGTCCGCCGCTAGAGCCCGCCTTTGCCAGCCCGTGCGGCGGCCAAAGTGAGCCCCCTCGCCGCCATGGGCGATGGCCGGAGTGCAGGCGACCGTCACATCGCCCCTGGCCTCGTTCAGATCAGGGTCGGGAGGAGCCCCCCCCCCCCGGATCCAGGCCCCGTTGACCGCACCCCGCTTCCAGGTCCAGCCCAACTCTGAGCCGGCACGTGGGCCCTTGGTGAGCACCTGCCCTGCTACCCAGCGCTTATGCGAAGATTTGTATCCTGCGCTCACCTATGTTCTGTTGGGATGGTCATATTCGGCCCATAGACCTTTTTTTTAAATCTACGAATTTGTCAATTAACTAGTGAATAATAAAATTGCAGAAAAACCCCCGTTCTCATGCATTTAATAACTCGAGATCCGTGCATCATATGAGAAAATTTTATATATGTAAAATGACTAGAATTTCATGTAGATTCACAATATCCAACTGTCACATATGTTTAAAATGTTTAACTTGCTGATTTCATGCAATTTGCATTAATGCCAAGCTAAAATGATTTATATCATAACTAATTAACCGTAGCTCCGATGCAAATGTTTTACATATGTAAATTGGCTAGAAAAATGCATAGAATATCATGGTGAAATTTATTTTTCTGTTTAACAACTCTAAAATTGTGTTAGGACAGATCTGGACCAAATTCATAATTTCATATGGGGACGTTTCGGATATGCTATATGTTGCTTCCTGTCCCATTTAAAATTCCTATATGATATAGGTGTTCATGCTTCACCTCTTGCCATGATAAACAACACTAACCACTTTTATCATAATATGGAGACTTATTATTTTGTTATATGCATGTTGTCCCTCTCCATTTAAAATTGCTTAATTCCATCTACGCCTTATGCCATGACCACCCATGTTAAACAACATTTAATATTGATGAGTACCTAATGAGAGTGAACTAAATAATTGGAACATGGAGTTTCGTCAATATGCAACTCGTTGCATATTGAACTTCACTTAATATGTAGTAGTTGTTAGTTGTGCTTGCCATGCCATGCCATGCCATGCATTGCTTATTAAACCGGACATGCATCATATTTGTTTGTGCATCATGTCATGCATATGTGGTGGTGTACCGTGTGTTGATTGTTGTTTTGGGTTATTCCTTCTTGATAGAGTTCCGAGAGCGTTCAAAGTGTGAGGATTCGTTCGACTACGTTGGCCCGTCTTCTTCATGGACTTGTTCTTCTTCCAAGCGGGATCTCAGGCAAGATGACACATTTTCCTAGATACCATTACTATCATTGACATGCTAGATGTCTTGTTTTTCTATCGTGATCTCACGCTACCTACCACTTGTTTGACAAGACTCCCAACATTGCCATGATAATCCTGTAACCAACCACCTTCCCAGCAAACCTTTGTTTGGCTATGTTACCGCTTGCTCGGCCCTTCTTATAGCGTTTCTAGTTGTAGGTGCAATTGCTTCCATGTGTTAACATGGACATTCTTTTGTTATCACAATACTGTTGCTATTTAATTTAATGCACATATATACCTGGTAAAGGGTGGAAGGCTTGGCCTTTTCCTTGGTGTTTTGTTCCACTCTTGCTGCCCCTAGTTACTTGTGAACCGGTGTTATGTTCCATAATTGACCGCTCCTAACATGCTCGGGGTTGTTATGGGGAGCCCCTTGATTTTAGTTTTAGGATAAAGCTTGTCTAGCAAGGCCCAACATTGGTACTACATTTTCCTAATAACTAATAAAATTGCATAGGGACCCGCCGGCACCCATGGATCTTTAATCAACAATCCGGGCCAGTGCTCCTCATGAGTGTTGGTCCAAAACTGAGCCACTTGCGGGGCCACCTCGGGGTAACTCAAGGGATTTCTATCAGGTCGCCATACATAGTGTTAATCCGGTCGTGTCCTGAGAATGAGATACCTGGCTCCTATAGGGATCGCCGAAACGCTGGGCGGCCTTGCTGGATTTGTTTTACCTTTCTCGAATGTCTTGCGTGAGGAATTCCGTTTTACTTCAGGCTATCTCGAGGTATGGTCTTCCTATGGAATTGCCTATGAAGATCATGAGATCCGTGGTCGAGGTTATTCTCGCGGCGTGTGGTTAATTTGTGATGGACGAGTTGGAGCACCACTGCAGGGTTAAATCTTTTGGAAAGCCGTGCCCGTGGTTATGTGGCAAACTTGGAAACTTTGTTTTACACCCGTCATAGCAAACTTGAAGTAAACTCTAATAAAAATACACCAACTGTTTGTGTAACCGTGATTGTCTCTTCTCGTGAGTCCTTATTCGGAAGAGAACACGATGGGGTTATGTTTGACATAAGTAGGTGTTAAGGATCATTTAGTGTTCATTTCTAGTTCACGCCCATTATGCGTAGTCCATCATACTTTACTTTCTGTACTCGTAAGTTAGCCACTCTAATAAGTGCTTAGTCGATTGCTGCAACACCTCACCACTTAACCATACCCCACCCATTAAGCATTAATAGTCTTGATAGCCTAGGAAATGAGATTGTTGAGTCCCTGTGGCTCACAGGTTACTACAACAACAGTTGCAGGTACAAGTAATGCGATGCTTTGACGTGAGAGCGATGATTGTGTGATTTGGAGTTATTCTTCTTCCTCTTCATCAATCTAGGATGGGTTCTAGGCGGCAACCTGGGATAGCAAGGATGGATGTCATTTTGTCGTTTATTTTCATTCGTAGTCGGACCCTGCTCTTCTGTATGAAGTTTAAATATGTTGTTGTATTCATGTGATATAGATGTAGTTTGTGGCGAGTGTAAGCCAATTCCATATACTCATCTCTTTTGTATGTGTACTTGTAATGATATCCATTCTTGCAACACGACGATATGCGCTTCTATCCCTATCGAGGCCCTCGTGCCAAAATAAGGATAGGATCGCATATTGGGTGTGACAAGTTGGTATCAAAGCTAGGTTCCGACCTAGGAGCCCCCTTGATTGATCGAACTTGGCCTAGTCGAGTCTAGTGAAAAACTTTTTGAGTCTAGTTATATCGGAGAGTAGGTTTCTTTTACTCCTCTTGTATACTCTGGTAAGGAATCACGACTGAGGAATTTTGATTCTACCCTCTTCTCACTCAAATTTTTGTTGGGATCACATGGATATTTTGGAATATATATGATGTCGATGTGACAGAGTTCTGTACTTGGTGCCTCCTATTATCGAGGAGTTGAGCTCCAGGGGATTCTTGACACATCGTTATCATTCAGTTTCCTTAGTATCTCAGGACGGAGAATGTTCAAAATTGCTTCAATACTTCTCGCGGCGCCATAAGGTCGGAGTCACCCAGTACTAGGAAGGTGTCCGGGGTACTGCCCTATATCCCCAACACCCGATTGCATAACCAAGAAAGTTTTGGGAGTTCTTAGGTGGGAATTCAAGTAGTTACCTAGGCTATTTTCCAACAGATCATGATGTGAGGTTGGGGTCCGACTTCTAGTGGATTCGTTTGTTCATGGTCTTTCTTACAGAGGACAGTCTCGATATATGTCATCAGATATGCTTCGTCAAGCCTTGTAGTTCGCTACGCCTAGGGAGCATATTCCAGCGTCATTTCAATATGACAATCCAATGTACGATCGAGCCCGTGTGAACCCTACCACGAAAATATCGAGCGGAATCTCTGTCATGTATTTGTTCTGGCTTGTTTCGTAAGCCTCATCCTTTGTTTTGTTGGAGTATGGTAATTTGAGTTGCTTTGATGTCAAGTGGTGATCTCATATCTTTCCATAGTAGTGTTCTCATATTTCTGTGGGATTGTTATTCTTTTGCTCAACCAAGTTGTCATACTAATTCTTTTTATCTGGTGTGCTTATCTTCAAGATAATTCTATCATATCCAATATTTGCAAGATCAATCCTCATGTTTCTTTACGGAGTTCTTTTCATCCTTCCTAAGTTGTCGTTGTTTTCCCCACCCTCCCGCCCTTTTTCTTCAATGATTAAATTCTCATCCAAATCCATTTCTTTTCATCGATGTTTCCGTTATCTTTTCTTTTGTATCGTATCCAGTGATTCATTGTGAAGATCCTCAAGTGATTCAAATTCATCATTTCTTTATTCTTTTTTCCTTCTCGGCGCATTGAATTCAAGATCTCGGTGTTCTTCATATCCTTTTCAATCACTAAATTCTTCCCCATGTTGGAAATTATGTCCAAGTATCTCTTGTTTTTTCATCTCTCTCTATTCTATCCAGAGTGCTGAAGATATCTCAGAAGATTTGTGTTTCCATTCAAAATCCTATCAAATTATTTCAAGGTTCTCACCTTATCAAGTTCTTAATTTGTACTGGTGCAATCTCTCTTTTAAACAATCGTTTCAATGTAGTTTTCTTTGAGTGGGCCCATAACCCACAGGTTTTCCCCAGGATCTAACCTGGCTCTTCTAATCTTTCTGAAGATGTTCTCAAGTTCTCTTCTAATATGACGTAAGAATGAATTTCATTAGTCATATTCCTTCTCCAAGATCGCTTCTGAATCATTTTCATCGTTGGCTCTACCATATTTATTCATTTATTCCGGAGTATCTCAGTAACTCATGGTGTTTTTTCTCGTCATCATTCTCTGCATTGAAGTCCGAACGAGTGGTTCTCTTAAATCTTGCTCATTCTCTTGAAGATTCATGGTCTTAGCTTCGTGGTATGCTCTCAAATTGTTTCCATTCATGAGTAATTTCTCCCATATCTATCTGGTGCATTCAGGATTGTTTTCATTTTGTGATCCTCCCGAAGGCCATCATTTCAGAAGATTCCTCATCCTCAGCTTTCAGCTTTCGTTCCCAAATTCTTCTCAATTGTAGTCCCTTCGTTTGTATCTCAATAATTCCAGTGCTTCGTTCAAGTTTTCTATTAGGTTAATCATGCTCTGTTCGTTCTCATGTTATATAATTCATTTGTTTCTAATTATTACCGGTGTTTCGTTGAACACTTCTTCAAGTTTGTGTTCTATCTCGCTCTTCAATCTTTTCAAGAAGAATAAGTTTTGTGCTAAATCTATTGCTTGTCATTAGTTTTACTTGATGAAGGATAGGCATATCATAATTCTTATTCTTGTTTCATCCAGGTAATTTCAATCCTTCTTTCGGAGTTGTTCATGATATCAAATTCTTGATTATAGTTGCCTATCTTTTCTTCTCCAGAATTCCAAGCTTTCTCAAGTATCTCATGGCGAAGCTTCATCTAAAGCATAGCAAGGCATCAATCTTGTTCTTTAGCAACCTTCACTTCTTTTCTATAATCCTTTCATTCCTGAGTTCTTCAAGATGCTTCTTCATGGTGGTTTGTTAAGGATGTAATTCTTCTCAAATTTTTCTTCAAGATTATTGTTGGAGGTGCTCAAGTGTTCTTTATCTTGGAATTCTAAGTTCAATTCCTTCTCCATTGTCTTTTGAGATGGTATTATTAAATTCTTGATTATGAGGAGTCTTGAAGGAAAAATTATCAAGAATAAAGATAAGTAAACCCATCTTGTTTTTGTCAGAGTTATCTTGGGTTGGATTTCACCTAAAGCATTTCCTAAGGATTGTTGCTACCATGGTGTCATAAATGATTCAACTGTCTCCTCCACCTTTTGGTGAAAGAAGTTTTGCATATCTCAAGCAATCAATTGTTTCTGTTGTGGCAGGTTGTCACCTCATAATTTTGAGATGTTTTCCAGAAGCCCATAACAAGCTATTATTTTCGTTGTTGATTCTCCATCAACCCCGTTCAACCATGCTTTAGAAATTGAATGGTGGTAGAAGATGTCATTTTCGTCTCCATTCTTTTCCTTCCAATGATCTAGTTTCTATTCTTTTCTTCCGGAGGCGTTGTCATGCTGCTCTCTTTCAACTATCATCTTGTTGTATCAAGATCATGTTCTTTCATTGCTTATTCTTTTTACCGGAGTGTTGTGTTCTATGTTAAAGTTCTTTCCTTCTTATCAAATTTGTCCTCTCTATCCTCTTGAAATGCTGCCGAAATTTCTGTTGAATTCTTGCTTGTTCCTCATGTCGTTCTTCATCTCTTTCCAACCTTCATGTTTCATTGGTTTCACTCGTTTGTCAAAGAAGCAACTAAGTTTTACCTCTTGCTCTTTCTCTTCCCCTTTTCATTCCTATATCTCGGGGCGAGATCCTCGTGTAGTGGAGGAGAGTTGTAACAGCCTGGGATCGACGCTCCAAATGATTCCCCTTTTATTCCATTCTCGTCGTGTGATTCGTCTGGTTGTCGGATTCATCATTGCATCATTCACATCATGTACATAGCATCGTAACTCGTTTTCAAAACTTGCATCCGTTCTTAGTTTTTGGTTCTCTTTCGTTCGTCTCGTCGATTGTTTTGAGTCCAACCACACATGCATGCGCCCACGGCATTGACAATATATTGTTTGTAAAGAGCGCATAAAAACTGTCTTGGATACGGTTGAAAATTGGTGTGCGGTCTTGTTATATTGTAGATGGACCGCCTGCCAAATTTCTTCGCATTCCGACATCGTTTGATACCCCATCGGTCACCCATAGGAGTACGGTCTTCGGTTATTCATTGGATGTTTTCGGTTTATAAAACTTGTGTCACGGTCCACAATTCTTTCTCTCATCCCCACCAAGCCCCTCTACACAGCCCACTTAACCCACCTAACCTATTCCCGCGACCGAAGACGTCCGATCTCGATCGTACGGCTCAACACGGCGCAAAAATCTCCCTAACCTAGCCCCATTTCCTATTTAATCCCCCTCCCCTTCCTAATTTGGCTAACCCTAGCCCCACCTCGAAATCCATGCCCCAAACACTCGGCCGCCCCCAGCCTCCTCCTCCCCGCCGCCGCCCGTCGGAGGAGCCTCTCCACCCAAGTCGTCCGACCTGCCGCCAGCCGCCCCGCGCCTCCCATGGCTGCCCCATCCTTCTTGCCGCCATGGACGCTGCAGCTCATCGGAGCTCGTCTGCCGCCAGAAATGGTCGTGCTGCCGCCGGAGCCCGCCTTCGCCAGCCCATGTGCTGGCCACAGTCAGCCCCCTCGCCGCCATGGGCACTGGCCGGAGCGCAAGTGATCGCCGCATCGCCCCTGGCCTCGTTCAGATCGGGGTCAGGAGGAGCCCCCCGATCCAGGCCCCGTTAACCGCGCTCCACTTCCAGGTCCAGCCCAACTCCAAGTCGGCCCGTGGGCCCTTGGTGAGCACCTGCCCCGCTACCCAGTGCTTATGTGAAGATTTGTATCCTGCGCTCACCTATGTTCTGTTGGGCTAGTCAGATTCGGCCCGTAGACCTTTTTTTCAATCTGCGAATTTGTCAATTAACCAGCAAATAATAAAATTGCAGAAAAACCCCGTTCTCATGCATTTAATAACTCAAGATTCGTGCATCATATAAGAAAACTTTATATATGTAAAATGACTAGAATTTCATGTAGATTCATGATATCCAACTCGTACATATGTTTAAAATGTTTAACTTGCTGATTTCATGCATTTTGTGTTAATGCCATGCTAAAATGATTTATATCATAACTAATTAACCGTAGCTCCGATGCAAATGTTTTACATATGTAACTTGGCTAGAAAAATGCATAGAATCTCATGGTGACATTTATTTTTCTGTTTGACAACTCTAAAATTGTGTTAGGACAGATCTGGACCAAATTCATAATTTGCATATGGGGACGTTTCGGATATGCTATATGTTGCTTCCTGTCCCATATAAAATGCCTAGATGACATAGTTGTTCATGCTTAACCTCTAGCCATGTTAAATAACATTAACCAATTTTCTCATAATGTGAAGAGTTATTATTTTGTTATATGTATGTTGTCCCTCTCCATTTAAAATTTCTTAATTCCATATTCGCCTTATGCCATGACCACCCATGTTAAACAACATTTAATATTGATGAGTACCTAACGAGAGTGAACTTAATAATTGGAACATGGAGTTTCGTCAATATGCAACTCGTTGCATATTGAACTTCACTTAATATGTAGTAGTTGTTTGTTGTGCTTGCCATGCCATGCCATGCGTTGCATATTAAACTGGACATGCATCATATTTTTTGCGCATCATGTCACGCATATGTTGTGGTGTACCATGTGTTGATTGTTGTTTCGGGTTGTTCCTTCCCAATAGAGTTCCGAAAGCGTTCAGAGTATGAGGATTCGTTCAACTAAGTTGGCTCATCTTCTTCATGGACTTGTTCTTCTTCCAAGCGGGATCTCAGGCAAGATGACACATTTCCCTGGATACCATTACTATCATTGCCATGCTAGATGTCTCGTTTTTCTATCGCTATGTCACGCTACCTACCACTTGTTTGACCAGCCTCCCAACATTGTCATGATAAGCCTCTAACCCACCACCTTCCCAGCAAACCTTTGGTTGGCTATGTTACCGCTTGCTCACCCCTTCTTATAGAATTTCTAGCTGCAAGTGCAATTGCTTCCACGTGTCAACATGGACATTCTTTTGTTATCACAATATTGTTGCTATTTAATTTAATGCACATATATACTTGGTAAAGGGTGGATGGCTTGGCCTTTTTCTTGGTGTTTTGTTCCACTCTTGCTGCCCCTAGTTACTTGTGAACCGGTGTTATGTTCCATAACTGAGTGCTCCTAACATGCTCGTGGTTTTTATGGGGACCCCCTTGATTTTCGTTTTAGGATAAAGCTTCTCTAGCAAGGCCCAACATTGGTACTACATTTTCCTAATAACTAATAAAATTGCATAGGGACTCGCCGGCACCAGTGGATCTTTAATCAATAATCCGGGCCAGTGCTCCTCACAAGTGTTGGTCCAAAACAGACCCACTTGCAGGGCCACCTCAGGGCAACTCGAGGGATTTCTATTAGGTCGCCGTACATAGTGTTCATCTGGTCATGTCTTGAGAACGAGATACGCGGCTCCTATCGGGATAGTCGACACGCCGAGTGGCCTTGCTGGATTTGTCTTACCTTTCTCGAATGTCTTGCGTGAGGAATTCCGTTTTACTTCGGGCTATCTCGAGGTGCGGTCTTCCTGTGGAATTGCCTATCAAGATCACGAGATCCGTGGTCGAGGTTATTCTCGCGGCGTGTGGTTAATTTGTGATGGACGAGTGGAGCACCCCTGCTGGGTTAAATCTTTCGGAAAGCCATGCTCGCGGTTATGTGGCAAACTTGGAAACTTTGTTTAACACCCGGTCATAGCAAACTTGGAGTAAACTCTAATAAAGATACACCAACTGCGTGCATAACCGTGACTGTCTCTTCTCGTGAGTCCTTATCCGGGAGAAAACACGGTGGATTATGTTTGACGTAAAAAGGTGTTCAGGATTAGTTAGTGATCATTACTAGTTCACGTCCGTTATGCGTAGACCACCATACTTTACTTTCTGTACTCGTAGGTTAGCCACTCAAATAAATGCTTAGTCACTTGCTGCAGCCTCACCAATTAACCATACCTCACCCATTAAGCATTAATAGTCTTGATACCCTGGGAAATGAGATTGATGAGTCCCTGTGGCTCACAAATTACTACAACAACAATTGCAGGTACATGTAATGTGATGCTTTGACGTGAGAGCAATGATTGTTTGATTTGGAGTTATTCTTCTTATTCATCATCAATCTAGGATCGGTTCCAGGCGACAGCCTGGGATAGCAAGGATGGATGTCATTTTGTCATTTATTTCCGTCCGTAGTCGGACCCTGCTCTTCTGTATGAAGTTTGAATATGTTGTTGTATTTATGTGATATTGATGTAGTTTGTGGTGAGTGTAATCCAATTCCATATACTCATCTCTTCTGTACATGTACTTGTAATGATATCCATTCTTGTAACACGACGAGATGCGCTTCTATCCCTGTCGAGGCCCTCGTGCCAAAATAAGGATAGGATCGCATCTTGGGCGTGACACTTCAGGAGCGTAAGACTTGCTCGTGGGATGAAAGAAAAGCTCCGAAGACTTGCTGTGCACCCCAAGGATGGATCTATGTTCGACATCTCCTCAACCGACTTAAAGCATGTAACCTAGCTCCCCTTGGGTACCTATATAAGCCCAGAGGTTTGGTCCTTAGACAAACAACTATTCACCTTAGTGTTTAGAGATTTTAGAATAATCTTGAGGTAGATCATCAACCCGTACTTGATACCCCATCATCAATACGATCAAAGCAGGACGTAGGGTTTCACCTCTTTGAGAGGGCCCGAACTTGGGAGAAACATCGTGTCCCTATGATGCGTGTGATCCGCATTGGGTTTTTCCTTGAAGAGGAACGGGTGATGCAACACAATATAGCTAAGTGTTTCCCTTAGTAGATAACCAAGGTTTATCGAACAATAGGAGTAACAACCAACCCCAGTATTCAGCGGCTGCACACAAAGAAACAAACACTTCACCCAACGCGGGCAAGAGGGTTGTCAATCCCCTTGGACTATTTATTTGCAAGATTATGAGTAGTATGGTTGGTAGTAGATAATTATGAATTGCAAAATAAATAAAAGACAAATAGTAACAGAAAGTAAATAGTAGTGTTTGTAAAATTATAAGTGGATAGACCTGGGGGGCATAGTTTTCCCTAGTGGCATCTCTCATGAAAATAAGCATATGGTGGGTAGACAAATTACTGTTGGGCAATTGATAGAAAACCGGATAGATGTGGTATTCACGGCAATGATCATGTGTATATAGGCATCATGTCCATAAGCAAGTAGGCCAACTCCTGCCTGCACCTACTACTATTACTCCACCCATCGACCGCTATCCATCATGCAACTAGAGTATTAAGTAAAACATAGTAATGCTTGGGGAACGATTACATGATGTAGACAAAGTGAACTCAATCAATATGAATGACCCGCGTCGTTTTATCCTTAGTGGCAACAATACACAGATGTGTCTTGTCCCCTTCTGTCACTGGGATATAGAGCACCGCCAGATTGAACCGACTACAACGCACCCTCTCACTAAAGAAAGATCAATCTAGTTGCCAAAGCAAATCAATAGATCGGAGAGATTTACGAAGCTATGATGATCATGCACATAAGAATCATAAATAGAATTCAAAGAATACTCAAATATTTATCATGAATAATCTGAAACATAAAACCACAATTCATCGTATCCCAACAAACACACCATACAAAAGAATTACATCGAATAGATCAAAGAGTAGATGCGATGATCATTCTATTGAAGATCAAGAGAGAGAGAGAGAGATAACCATCCATGTACTAACTACGGACCCGTAGGTCTGTGGTGAACTACTCACACATCACCATGGGAGCAGCAAGGATGATGAAGAGGTCCTCCGTGATTGATCCCCCCTCCAACAGGGCATCAGAACAGGGCTCCAGATGGGCACATGGCGGAACAAGGACTTACGATGGAAGAAAAAGTGTTTCGGGAGCTCCCTAGGGTTTTGGGGATTAATGTGAATTTATAGGATGGAGAGGTACACCAGGAGGCAACTGTGGGGAGGAGCACGCAACCAGGTGCGCTCTACCCCTTGGCCACGCCTGGTTGTGTGCTGCTCTCCTCGTGCGGCCTCTGGTCTCCTACCAAAGCTTCCAGGTCTTCTTTTGGTCCATAAAATATCACCAAAAAGTTTCGTGGCAATTGTACTTCGTTTGGTATGGTAAACCTGAAAATCCAAAAACATGTAGAATAGCACTTGGCGTTGGGCACTTGGTTAATATGTTAGTGCTAAAAAATAGTTAAATAAACACCCAAAAAGTATCCTAAAATGATAATATGATAGCATGGAACAATAAAAAATTATAGATACGTTGGAGACGTACCACCCTACTCCTTGTTACCATTGTTCTTAGATCCACAACTCGGGACCACCTACCTGAGATCCATCGGTTCTAGTACCAACATTGGTGGACCATGCATATCTTGTTGTGTGGTCGATCCAGATCAATGGCTCGTCTTCAGATCAATAATGACATCAGTTGTGGTGAAATCTTTGTCCCCGGATAGCCTTTTGCATTTGGAAGCGTGGTTCTTCAGACTAACCCCACCAGTCTCCTCGGCTAGATTGAGAGATTCACCCCTGACCAGGTGGTCATGTTCAGCAGGCTGAACTACACTGCTGACGCCCACGGCGATATTGCTCTCCTTGGCTGGGTCCTGGATCGATTGGTGAACTCCTTGGGCACCGAAATCTCGGAGCCGACCCCTGGCCTTGATCCCCTACTGGGCACCATAATACGTCCATTTTGCATCATGATTTCCTATTGATATTGATATTGTTTTTGGTCATTATTCCACTTTATGATACAATTCTAATGCCTTTCCCCTCTTAATTTGCAAGATCGGCCCAAAGAGGGAAATGGTCGGAAACTGGAATTTTGGAGTTGAAGGCCATGGAAAAGGGTGGAAATCTTCTCGACTCCAAATGACCTGAAACTTCAAGGAGAATTTTTATAGAATTAAGAATTATTAGAGCAAAGAACAACTGAAGGGGGACCACCGGTTGCTCCCAAGGCAACATCGTGCGACCACCCCCTAGGGTGCGCCCTGATGCCTTGGGAGGCCCACAGGAAGCCTTTGGTGCCCTTGTTCTACTATATGAAGGGTTTTGACCTAGAAAAATGGGGAGGATACTTTCAGAGCGAAACACCGTTGTCTCGAGGCGGAAACTTGGGCACGAGCCATTTTGCTCACTAGCTGAGAGATTCTACCAGGGAAACTTCCCTCCGGGAGGGGGAAATCAAAGCCATCGCCATCACCAATGCTTCCTCCTTCGTGGGAGGACCAATCTTCATTAAGATCTTCACCAGCACCGTATCATCTCAAATCCTAGTTCATCTCTTGTGCTCAATCTTTGTCTCGAAACCTTTGATTGGTACCTATGGGCTACTAGTAGTGTTGATTACATCTTGTAGTTGATGCTTGTTGGTTTATTCGGTGGAACATAATATGTTCAGATCCTTTATCATATTCATTACACCTTGGATCTTGAACATGGTGATGATTTGTGAGTAGTTACTTTTTCTCGAGGACATGGGAGAAGTAGTGTTATAAGTAATCATGTGAAGTTGGTATTCGTTGGATATTTTGATGATATGTATGTTGTTTCTTCCTTTAGTGGTATCATCTGAATGTCGACTACATGCCACTTCACCATATTTGGGCATAAGGGAAGGCATTGCGGATTAATAAGTAGATGATGGGTTTCTAGAGTGACAGAAGCTTAAACCCTAGTTTATGTGTTATTCCATAAGGGGCTGATTTGGATCCACATGTTTCATGCTATGGTTAGATTTATCTTAGTTCTTATTTTGTAGTTGAAGATGCTTGCGAGAGGGGGCAATCAGAAGCGGGTTTCTTGTTCAAGTAAGTGTAGGGTAATGCAGCAGAAAACAAAAAATTTCCGACCTACGCACCAGCCCAGGACCACTATGGAGACTGCATACAAGGTTTGATCTTTTCATTACCGACTCGTAGCGCAGCGGAAGTAGAGTCGATGACGATCGGTGGTGCAGATCCCCGTAGCTAGGATTTACAACCTCCCAACCGCGGGGATATATACCCTCATCCGCCCTCGGGACAGCCCTTCGGGAGGCGGTCGGACAGTCCCCTGGACGGTGTCGCGGACAGCCCTTCGGGAGGACCTTCGAAACTCGGGCGGCCCTTCGGGAGGACCTTTGAAACTCGGACGGTCACACGGACAGCCCTTCGAGAGGCACTCTCGAACTAAGACCGAAACTACGATCTCTCTACAGAATTGCACACATACGGTGTCATCTATCCGGCAGAGCTTCATCGTCCAAAACTGGTTCCCACCGGAACCCAGACAACCTTTCGGCTCTACAAAACTATTTCGCTAGGAGGGAGAGAGAAAGCCAGATCATGCATGGCACTTGTATATGAGAAGGGATGAGTTTTGGGCTGCCCCCTCCACCTCTATTTATAGGAGAATGAGGGGTGGAGGGGCTGAAATTTCAGCCACATCCATCCATGTCATCTCCAAGATATTTTGGAGCAAAAGCCCAAAAAAGTGGCTTTCCAAAAGGTAACCATAAAGCTGATTTCACTATTCACGACGACATTTTTCAGCGTCTGGTCGAACTGAAAATATTTATGTGGGCTTAGAACATTTCCAGTACCCACTAAAATAATTTTCAACACTTTACGAAACAATTCCGGTTTAGTGATTTTCATCTACAAAAAGCATGTGAAGCGGTTCCAATAGCTCCGGAACATTTCCGGTTTTCATCCCGAAAAATTCCAAAAAGTTTCCAGAACGATTCTGGCACCCTCCAAGAATTATCAGGCATGTGCCGAAACCATTTTGACTTTATGGTATCCCATGAAACAACTTTTTAGTTTCACCAGAACTGTTCCGATGTTCTCTCTACGGAACTTTTCCGTTGTCCGAAACTTTTCCGGTGTCCGAAACTTTTCCGGTGATTTTCTCTCAGACTCCCTGTCTAGTATTCAGCAGATAGATGACCCTTAAGCATGTGACCTATAGGGTCGGTGAAGTATAGACATGACCCAGAACCCCTTTCGATCAATGATCAACTTCGGAGCCATGGACACCCATATTGACCCCTATACCCACACGAATGAATATTCAAGTTAACCACCAGTCGCCATGTGCTATTCCGGTTGCTTCGCGATATGTTAAAAATACCCGAGACATGTTGGCATCCCTATGGATCACCAACTTGTCCACTATGCCAGTTACCTTGTTACCGGTATTGTTCTCTTTTCTCGTTCCTGTGTTCCGGCATCCCCGTGATCAAATCACAAAATGTCTGGCCATACAGTGATGGATACCGTAACACCGAGAGGGCCTAGAGATACCTCTCCATCGTAAGAGGAGCAAATCCCAATCTTGAGCTATCAAGTTACTTCACATACTTTTCCATGAACCCGTAAGCCACCGTAATAGCCACCCATTTACGGATGACGTTTAACAAACCCGAAAGTTCATGAAGCAAGCATGAAGAAACTCGATACTCTCATGGTGTAAGGAATTATGCAAACATTAACTTCTTTGTGTTATTAACCATTAACTTATGACGAATGTATCTCATAGCATAACATCAATTCAGGTCGATTCAACACAAATGTTCTTCTAACATTGTGCCCTCAAAATTGCCGGCATAGCCATGCCCATGATCAGGAAAACAGGATCATCATGCAATACTTGAGCTAGTCTTAGAGGCCGGACTAGGAATACATTTTACCGATTATTATTCCACAGGTGCATATGAGTCTTCCTTCAAGCCTCGTTTTATTTGCAGACTCGAGAATCATTGCAGTTATAGCATGGAACATAAACATAATTATGAACAGGGAGATAATCAATAACATTTATTATTGCCTCTAGGGCATATCTCCTACAGTAAGAACAACACCCAAGCACCGGTCCACCAACATATCAAATTCTCAAAGTAACAAACACGAATCAATTCAACATGATGAACATGACTAGATGGAAATTCCCATGTGTCCTTTAGAGCACTTTGCTTTATATAAGAGAACTTTTAAGCATGTCCTTTGTTGTAAAAAGGATTGGGCCACCTTGCTGCACACTTGCTACTATTGTTACTTGTTAGGAAACATCTTGCTACAAAACTATCTGTCATTCTTACTGACGAGGATATGTACCTAGGGTAGGGTCCTACGCAAGGCCCACATACCCTACCTAAGGACACCACATGGGAGGGCTTGAAGATCAAGCATGAACTTCCGAGTGGATCCCCGAAGACGTTCAAAGTCACTTGACAGTAATCCACTCGGAGACTCCCGCTCTCACTTGGCAGTCGCGTGTCACTCGGAAGACCTCGCTTTCACTCGACGCCAGAAGACCAGGATCCATCATCAAGAAACCAACGGGCAGACGCTGGTTCAATGGTCATTAGTAGCCTTTATTACGTATGTTACCTATAACGGCAGACTTTAAACCCCACGACTAGGCCCTTAGATGCGGGATAATTATGAGGGGCGGCTAACTCTATATAAGCCGCCCCTCCCCTCCTGCACAAGGGTTCGCAACCATTGTAATCTCAATATTCCACACGACATAAAGCTCCCGAGCACTAAGACGTAGGGCTGTTACCTCCACGAGAGGGGCCTAAACTCATACATCCATGTGTACACCCTCGCCGTAGCTAGCACTCTGCCCTCTCCCTTCGTACCCCTACCATCTACTGGCAGGCTCGTTCCCTAGACAGCTGGCGCCCACCATGGGGCTGGCGTCTAAGCGACTTCCGGCGAGGTTGCGATTTTCATCCTTCGACATGTCTTCCGGTGGTGTTTTTGCTCTGGGCCACAAGATCCGTATCGGACCGCTCACCTTCATCACCGACGATTTGGCATGGCTCCAGCAGGCGCCTCTCGATGTCGAGGCACTCCCGGTTCGCGGGGTCGTGCACTTCCGCGCGAGTCCCTGCGGCGTGTTGCTGCGTCAGCCGTCGACTCCTTACGCCTCAGCCCCTCTTGTTGTTTGCAGTCGTAGGCGGTCCGGACGCCCACGACTTCAGCATTGGGTTGAAGACGCAACGACGCGCCAAACTTCTCCGCAGATTGCAGTGCTCGAGCCTGCCGAGTCCCTTCATGGCGTGTTCGAGTCGGATTCCGATCCATCCGACATGTCTTCCTAGTGTGAAAGCTGCGATCCTATAGCGGAGGTCTTGATGGCGGGCTCTCATCAGAGTTCACCGCCTGGTTTTGGCCGTGGCAAGCGCGAGGCTGGAGGCCCATCGAACGAGCAGTCATGTCATGACGAGGAGGTTCTTCATACTCCCATCGTCGGCGTGACTGCCGAGGCCCAAGCTTTGGATGCCGCGCGCATTCGTCTGGAAGAGCTCCAGGCAAAGATTGACAAGCGTGCTCGCTAGCACCCGCCACGCCCCAGTCGACGTCATTGACAACTGTTTCTGACTGGATCTCACGACGGCGTTGAGGTGTACCGAAATCATGTGCTAAATGTTGGTGTTGCTGCTAGGATAGCGGGTTCCATTTAGTCGTCTCAGTCAGAGGCTGGAAGAGGCCTGTTGTAGATCAGAGCGATGTTGGATGCAGCGCAACGTCAGAATTCAGCAGTTTCTCAGTCCCGTAACAGGATATACAGCAATTCACGAAAGGCAGAGACCGTTCAGTCGGCACACAGCCCTGGATCGCCCTTGCGTCGTCGAGGCGGCGGTTTTCGTGAAGGGCAAGACAGAAATCAACATCACCGCAAAGACCACTGTCGAGTACCCACTCCTCCGCGGAGTGGTCCGTACGCGCCCCGGCGCCAAGACGACAGCCGCTCCTTCGGTGATGAGCGGGACGCGAACTTTGACGCCCGCGCCTACCTTGTTTAGAATTGGATCGGCAAGAGCAGAGCCTACAGAGAAGGACACGACAGAGATGTTCTGAGTGGAATCTCAGCTATGGTGTCTGGTCTCGAGTGTTTTAGCAGAGCTATACATTTTGCAGGGATTCCCCCCAACTTCAGAATGGTGGCGGGGATCGGAAAGTTTTCTAGTGATACAAAGCCAGAGACTTGGTTAGATGCTTACCAAGTGGTTGTGCAGATTGCGGCGGGAATGACAATGTTGCAATGAAGCACCTGCCCCTCATGTTCGATATTTCAGCTCGAGCTTGGTTGAATTGTTTGGCTCCTTCCAGCATACATTGTTGGGAAGATCTTGCCTGAGTATTTGTCCGGACCTTTGAGGGCACTTGCAAGCGCCTGGCAGGTCTGTCCGACTTACAGCACTGCATTCAAAAGCCCAATGAAACCTTAAGGGAATATATTCAGCGATGGTCCACCCTGCATCATACAGTGGAGAATGTGTCGGAACACCAAGCTGTTTGTGCTTTCAAGGCCGGTGTGAGATATAGGGAGCTATACCTGAAGTTTGGGTGCACTGGTGATATTTCGCTAGGCAAGATGATGGAAATTGCCACTCGGTACGCCAATGGCGAGGAAGAAGACCGCCTCCATAGCGTTAAAGGAAAAACAGTCACCAACGAGTTTGGCAGCGGCAACAATCAGAAACAGAAGCGAAAGGCTGAAGACCTGGCTCTGGCAGAGGCAACAGCACTGGCGACTCAGTCGAAGAACAAGGGCAAAGCCAAGGCTCAGTATACCCCCAAGAAGGGGAAAGGTGAGTCAGGAACTGATATCATGGATCAGCCGTGTGTGATTCACATGAGGAAAGACGCAGAAGGCAACCTGATTTTGCCCAAGCACACCACTCAACAGTGTCGAACCCTTATCCAGCAATTCAAGGGAGACCAGTCGAGTGAGAAATCTCCTGAAAAGGGAGATGAAGATGAGGAAAAAGAAACATTCTCGGATGTCACTGCAACACTGGTGATCTTTGCTGATGTCGAGAGCAAGAGTCGTCTGAAAGTCATCAATAGAGAAATCAACATGGTTGTGCCAGACACCCCCACCTACCTCAAATGGTCCCAATATGCTATCACATTCGACCAGACAGACCATCCTGCTCGTGTGGCCACTCCCGGTCAACAGGCCTTGGTAGTTGATCCGGTGGTGCAAGGGATTCGACGCAGAAAGGTCCTCATGGACGGTGGCAGCGGCCTAAACATTCTTTATGCGGATACCCTGAAAGGGATGGGCATTTCGATGTCCCATCTGCGTGAGAGCAGCATGCAGTTTCACGGGGTCATCCCACGAAAGAAGGCCAAGTCACTCGGCCAGATAACATTGGATCTGACATTCGGAGATGACAAAAATTTCCGAAAAGAAAAGTTGACATTTGAAGTTGTGGATTTCAAGAGTGCTTACCACGCCATCATGGGTCGACCCGCTTATGCACGTTTCATGGCCCGACCATGTTACGTGTATCTCAAGTTGAAAATGCCAGGTCCTAAGGGCGTGATCATGGTCACTGGCAATCGACAGCGGGCCGAAGAGTGCCTCCAGCAAGGCTCCAAGATCGCTGATCAATAGATGGCCATGGTCCAGCTCGAGGAGTACAAGAAAACCACTGACCCTGTTGAATTGCTCCATGCAAAGAAGCCGGCTTCCGAGTCGGCATTTCAGTCGGCAGGGGAAGTGAAGAAGGTGCACATCCACCCGACGGATCCAACTGCTGCCCCGACGAATATCTCAACACTCAACAGTAAATAGGAAGCCGAGCTCATCCGGTTCTGTAACATCCCAAACTTTGGAATGTTATAATAACTATTAGAATGATTGTTTGCTTGTTTGAGTGATTGAAAGTGAGTGAAATTTGAAACTTTTTGAAACTTTTGCAAATTTGATGAGAGGGAATGAAATGACTTTCCCAAAACTTTCACTCTGCATTTTGATCACCAAGAATTCAAATTCATTTCATCACAAAACCCCAGAGTGAAGATGACATGACTTCTTCCATTTAAAGAAATGAAAAGGGATTTGAAAATGGTTTGAATTCCCATTTGAAAATATTTCAAATTCAGAAACTTTATGCAACTCAATGATTTTCATGAGAGAGGATAATATGACTTCTTTAAATTATATGAAATATGAGTTGGAAGTTAAACCAAAGATTTGAAAAAGGGAATTTGAAAACTATTTGAGAATTTCTCATATGGAGTTTCAATTTCATTTGAATTCCCTATTTGAATTTGCAAACATCCAAACCCCTTGTCAAATATTTTGAGAGGAGTAAATATGACACTCCAAAACCAGGGGGTATTTTGTGAAGTTTTTGAATCATAAAACCCATGGGGTTATTTAAAAATATTTGCAAATAGGATTTAAAAGCAAATAGGCCATTTCTGAAAATAATATTCTTTTCAAAGTGTTCAAATAACAGAATAAAAACGTTCAATAAATGGCATTTATTATTCTGTTAATTTTTATATAAAATTTTACTATATTTGGAATTGAATCAATAGCATTAAAGTAGTTTTACTGTACTGTCTTTGAAAAAAATGGAAATCCTTTAAGGCCTTTAAGACCTAGCCGGCCCAGCCCCCCCCCCCCCTAATCTCGCCCGAAAACACTCCTGGTCGGCCAACCGACGCGCGCCGCTCCTCTTTCTCTCTCTGACCACGGGCCCCACCCCTGACCGAAAATCCCGTCGGTCACCTCCTTCCTTCTCCTCCCCGAGCAAACAACGCCAGCGAACCCTCGCCGGATTTCTCTCCTCCCCTTTCCTTGCGGACGCTTCGAACCCTCCTATAAATAGCCGTCGCTCACCTCTTCTCATTCCCCCATTTTCCCCCAACCCTCACGGCCTCCCGACGCCGAAATCGCTCGCCGGAGCTTTCGGTTGCCGCCGCGCCCCTCCTCTCCTGCCGCTCCCCTCCGACCACTCCGACCCCTCCCGAGCACGCCATCGAATTCCCCTCGCTCTCCCGCACACCCCAGTGCCCTCCCCGAGCCCCAGACCCCAGCGGAGCTCATCTTCCCCATCGCCACCCGAAGACCGCCGCCGCCACGAAGCTCCCTGCCGTCGTCTCCGTCGCCCCGAGGCCCCTCCGACGCCACCATCGTCATCGCCGAGCTCCCCTGCGTCGACCAGTGTCGGAGCCATCGCCGGAGACCCCCCCCCCGGAAGCCATCTCCCCGACGACCTCGCCGTCCCTGCCGTCGACGACGACCTCGCCGGACTTCACCCCGCCGCGATGAGCCCCTTTCTCTCCTCCTCCGTCCGATCTCGAATGAACGGTGTAGATTAGAACAGGATACCCCTTCGGTTTATTTTAAAAGAACCGCTCGGTTTTTCTTTTATGTTTTTAGACCGAAACATTTTTCTTTAGAAGCCGGCCGTCTGCTCGAATCAATAGATCACGCGCACCCCTTTAGCCAATCAGGATCTGCCACGTGTACCCCTGTCCGTTAGAAAACGATTCTCCTTTTCTGTTTTAATTTCTGTTTCCAGAATAGTTCTGATTTTATTTTTATCATATATTTTATGTTTTTATTTTTTTTAATTGATTCTTTTTGCATTGTATCAAAAAATTTATCTAGTTTCTGTAGATGCCAAGTTTGACCATGTTTGAATATTTAAATTTGAATTTAAACAGATTTGGTTTAAATTTTGTTTTCTGAATATCTAGAGTTCTAAAAAGTATTTTGAGTTGATTCTTTTTGGTACTTGTTACTAGTGACCCTAGCTATCAGTAGGTAAAGTTTGAGAATTTTTAGAATAAATTTGGTTAGGGTTTTAACTAAAAACAGAATCTGTTTAGTTTGTTAATATAGTTTAATTAGTTTTATTTTGTTAGTTTAAATCTGAGTTAGTTATATTTTGTTTTAGTAGGTTCTATTGTCTCAACTCTAGGAGTTTACTTGCTGTTAATACAATAATATAATTTGCTTAGTTTATTACTATGTTGTTATAGGGACATTATAGTTTGTAACTAGGTATAGTTTGATAAAAACAAACTAGTTAGTAATAGTTAATTTTAACAAAGTTTTAAGTAATTAGATTCTGTTTTCAAATAAAATTTGTAGTAATTCCTTTCTGTTAAGAAATGTTTTGTTAATAAAAAAATAATTTAGTTTTGCTCTATTATGATAGGAAAACTAGATTACTTTTCATTAGGTAATGTGTTATAAAAACAATTTAGTTTTAATAGAAACTCTTTTCCCAAAAGTTTTAGATGATCTAATTTTGTTTTGTAATAAAGATTTTTATTAATTACTTTCCGTTAACTTAGTTGTTTCATAATTTGTTTTCTCTTAGTTTATGGTTGTACTTGTAGTTAAGTTTATTATGCAAAAACCTATGTTTGTTTAGAGTGTTGTTTTCATGATTTCTAGTTGTTCTTCAAAAGTAATTCTTTTTGCTAGTAAAATATTTACTAAAATCCTTTTGTTATATTTTACTTTGTTTTTGTTTTGTTACTAGTTGTTGTAGAGGAAAACTACCTTAGTTGTTTTTATGAAAACTTTCTTGACTTTGAGTTTTGTCTTAAGTGTTTCCTTCATCAACCTTGTTGCTTTTGTTCTTGTGTTACATTGTGATTGTTAGTTTTGATTGCTAGAAGTGTTTGCTTATGAATGCAATGTTTGTATAGATTTTTCATCGAAGAGTGACGAATAGTCTATCACGTATTTTCTGAGAGCGATACTTATCTTCATCAACAGTACAGGCAAGTTCACTTTGACCATCTTTTCATACCTACGTTTTATTGCATATAGTGACATCATTTCAACAAATCCCTCCCGTAGTGTTATTGAAATTCTTGTAGTTGAGTAGAATGCATGAGGTAGGAACCCACCACTTGTTACTAAAGCCCCGGGAACGCTAGTTTGTGCAATGCTATGCTAAAGTAGACGGGGTCTGGTATGAGTGTTTGTGAGTGGTGTGAAGAAGGACTCCACGTCGAAACGACGACTTCATTAAGACATCTTCAAGACCTGCATCTTCAAGACCTCAAGGCTTCGAGACTCTAGAAGCAAGTTTTCAATACACACTACTGGGTGAGGGATGGAATTGATGGGCACCCTGGAGAAACCAGTGAGTGGCCGGGATGCATGGGGAAGTGCC
The DNA here is from genome assembly GCA_022496015.1 of Hordeum marinum. Taxonomy (NCBI): domain Eukaryota; kingdom Viridiplantae; phylum Streptophyta; class Magnoliopsida; order Poales; family Poaceae; genus Hordeum; species Hordeum marinum. The sequence continues at coordinate 375,364,990 of CM039676.1, read as the reverse complement.
ATGACATCTTGCGGAAAGCCTCACCTAGACTCAAACAGAAGGATGAATACTTCATGCCCGGAAGCTTACCTGTGTAGCCACAAGTCATTATGGGCTCTGGCTTGGTTGATCTTTGTTGTGACTCTGCTGGGCAGTGCTACGAGATGTAGTCGATGTTAGGATTGGATGGGCACTGTCGGACAGTCAGAGAAGCACTCTGAAAGACCATGTTTCTTTCATCCTGTTGTCAAACACCAGGCAGTGCGAGGACTTACCAGGAGGGAAAGAATCTTGTGGGTAAAGTACACAACACTCTGCAGAGTTAAACCTAATCGATTAGCCGTGTCCACGGTTACGGACAATTTGAGCATATGGACTTGGAACTATCTCTGAACTCTCAACACTGGACTGATAACTTAATTGTGGGCAACTTAAGATACTTGTGGGCATTGAGACATTGGTTGGCGGAACCATGTCATGATAGGTAACTCCATAGTGAAATTCCTGATATTCCTTTTGTAGTAGGAAAATAAAATCAACTTTTACGCAAAAACTCAGACACAGAGCCACAAAGCCTTTGCATATAGAATAGTCTTTATTCTTCTGTTCTACTGTGGTGATCTTGCCAGTACATTCCATGTACTGACCTACACGGTTGCAACGTCTTATGTTGCAGATACTCTTCTACGACGGGTAAGAGTACGATTCAGGGTTACGGTCTACACTCAACCTGCCGTTGGTGTTATTGGGACTCCACTCCTGTTGACTGTATCCGCTGCTATTTTAAGGTATATATCAGTTTTACGCTATTACATGTGATTGCACTTTGATATATACATTGATGTACTGTGTGTGCCAGCATACTGATCCAGGGATGGCACAGAACACACAGAGGCTTGACTCGTTTTGAGTCGGGTCGCTACAGGTTCCTCCGTGGGAATTGGGATATCTTTGCATGGAAGCCTGCTAACATGCCGGAGATTCCCAGGGAGCTGGCTGAGCACCATCTGCAAGTGGATCCGAAAGCCAAGCCCGTGAGGGAGCATTTGCGTCGATCAGCGGTAGAGAAGCACAAGGCAATCGGAGAAGAAGTGGCCCGTCTCTTGCAAGCCAAGTTCATTCGGGAGATTTACCACTCCGAGTGGCTCTCGAATGTTGTGATGGTGCCAAAGAAAGATAAGTCGTTGTGCATGTGCATTGACTTCAAAAATCTCAATAAGGTGTGCCCAAAAGACCATTTTCCGCTCCCCCATATAGATCAAATTGTTGACTCGACAGCGGGGTACGAGCGTTTATCGTTTTTGGATGCCTATTCTGGGTACCATCAGATACCTCTGTACGGCCCGGACGAAATAAAGACAGCCTTCATCACCCCATTCGGTTGCTTTTGCTACGTCACCATACCTTTTGGTCTTAAGAATGCCGGCGCTAATTTTATGCGCATGATTCAGAAATGTTTACTCCCCCAGATCCCTCGGAATGTCAAGGCGTACATGGACGATATAGTGGTCAAGTCCCGCAAAGGTTCCGACCTGCTGGCTGACTTGGCCGAGACATTCATCAATTTGAGGCGATTCGACATAAAGTTGAATCCGGCCAAATGTACCTTCGGTGTCCCTGGCGGCAAGTTGCTCGGTTTTCTCATTTCCGAGCAAGGAATTGATGTCAATCCCGAGAAGATCAGCGCCATTACCCGTATGAAGACTCCCGTGCGAGTGCATGATGTTCAGAAGCTCACAGGTTGCTTGGCAGCATTGAGTCGATTCATTTCTCGTCTTGGTGAGAAGGCTCTGCCCTTATATCAGTTGATGAAGAAGTCCGACACGTTCGACTGGAATCCCGAAGCCGAAGCAGTGTTTGTTGAGCTCAAAGCCCTGCTCTCCACCCAGCCGGTGCTTGCCGCTCCTGCCGGCAAAGAGCCCTTGCTCCTGTACATCACGGCCACAAATCAGGTCATCAGTACAGTGTTGACTGTCGAGCGAGAAGAGGAGGGTAAAGCCTATAAAGTCCAGTGGCCAGATTATTATGTCTCGGAAGTATTGTCCCCCTTAAAGCAAAGATATCCACACTATCAGAAGCTGGTGTATGGTACTTACCTGTCAGCGAAGAAGGTGGCGCATTATTTCCAAGACCATTCGATCTTAGTCGTCAGTGATACTCCTTTGTCCGAGATTTTAAATAACCGCGACGCATCAGGTCGAGTGGCTAAATGGGCAATTGAGCTTGGACACTTTGACATCAGATTCAAGGCCAATAAAGTAATCAAGTCCCAAGCATTGGCATATTTCATGGTCGAGTGGACTGAATAGCAACAGCCCATCCAAGTTCACTCAGCGCATTGGACAATGTTCTTCGACGGCTCCAAAATGTTGAATGGGTCCGGTGCTGGTGTTTTCTTGATATCTCCCAGAGGTGACAAGCTCAGCTATGTCTTGTAGATTCACTTTGATTCCTCCAACAATGAGGCAGAGTATGAAACACTTTTGTATGGGTTGCGCATGGCTGTCTCACTCGGCTCAAGCGCCTAATGGTTTATGGTGACTCAGATTTGGTGGTGAATCAAGTGATGAAAGTGTAGGATGTTAGAAACCCTGCTATGACTGGATACTGCAACGCAGTCCAGAAGTTGGAGAAGAAATTTGAAGTCTTGGAACTTCATCATGTTCCCCGACTGAAAAATCAAGCGGCCACTGAGCTGTCCAAGATTGGTTCCACTCGACGGCCTGTCCCTAGCGGTGTGTTTATAGAGCACTTGCACACTCCTTCGGTTCAAGAGGATCCCTTCACCGAAGAGCCCCCACAAGCTTTGATCTCCTCTGATTCAACTAAAGTCGATGTTCCTGCTGTGATTGATCTGGTCATGGACATTCTGGTTATCATTCTCGACTGGACTGTGCCATACATTGTCTATATCCTTAGACAAGAGCTCCCTGAAGATGAAGCAGAGGCTCGACAGATTGTGCGCATTCCAAGACTTTCACTGTGATGGGAGATCAGCTATTCAGAGAGAGTGTGACTAGTGTCACCCAGCACTGCATTTCCCTCGAGGAAGGTCGGATGATTCTAAACAAAATTCACTCGGGAACTTGTGGCCACCATGCGTCTTCGAGCGCGATCGTCGCTAAAGCATACCAAGCTGGTTTTTACTGGCCACGAGCTAATGAGATGGCTAAGGACATTGTTGATCACTGCGAGGGCTGCCAGTTCTATGCGAATCTGTCGCACAAGCCGACATCTGCTCTGAAGACAATTCCTCTTGCCTGGCCATTTGCGGTTTGGGGACTCGGCATGGTTAGTCCCTTCCGACCCGGAAAAGGAGGATTCACCTACCTATTGGTAGCAGTCGACAAATTCACCAAGTGGTTTGAAGCCAAGCCCATCAAGAAGCTGAATTCCTGTACGGCGGTCACGTTCATGAGGGAGATCATTATCCTATACGGCATTTCGCACAGCATCATCATGGACAACGACACTAATTTTGACTCGCAAGAATTCAAGAGATTCTGTAACTCCCAAGGCACTCGAGTGGATTATGCTTCTGTTGCTCACCCTCAAACCAATGGGCAAGTTGAATGGGCTAATGGTCCCATTCTGCAAGGTCTGAAACCTCGTCTCATGCGCGATTTGGATCATGCCGCCGGTGCGTGGGTAACTGAGTTGTCATCTGTTTTGTGCGGATTGAGGACAACGCCTAATCGGTTGACTGGACGAACTCCTTTCTTCCTTGTCTATGGCGCTGAAGCCATGTTGTCGAGTGACTTGGCCCACAATTCTCCTCGAGTGGAGCTATATTCCGAGGCTGAAGCTGAACAGGCCAGACAAGATGGGGTAGATCTTCTAGAGGAGGAGCGAGAGATGGCTCTGATCCGGACCACTAACTATCAGCAAGACCTACGGCACTTCCATGCAAGAAATGTCAAGAGTCGAGCATTCCATGAAGGAGATTTGGTGCTCCGAGTGAATCAACACCGACCTCACAAGCTTGCCCCTGCATGGGAAGGCCCTTTTGTCGTCACTAAGGTGCTAAACAATGGAGCCTATCACCTGTATAATCTCATGAAACAAATAGATGAGCCACGAGCCTGGAATGCAGATCTGATCTCGCGTTTTTACACTTGAGGCAAGAGTTTTCTAATGTAATAAGAATACTTCATCGATGCAATTCGCGTTTCTATGATATATACTTCGTCGATTCCAACCGTGCAGTTACATTCTTGGGGATACTCCGAGTGATGAGCAATCCTCACACTCGGGGGCTTAGCTGCGAAACATGTTTCGCCTAAGTTAAAAGCCCTGTCAGGTGGATAGCAGTCCATTCACTCGATGGCCTATTTGCGAATTCGTCTTCGCTTAGGTTCAAAAAAAAATACTCCGAGTGATGAGCAATCCTCACACTCAGGGGCTTAGCTGCGAAACACGTTTCACCTAAGTTAAAAAACCACGTCGAGTGAATAGTAATCCATTCACTTGACAACTTAGCTGTGAATCGACATTCGCCTAAGATCAAAAATACTCCGAGTGATGAGAAATCCTCACGCTCGGGGGCTTAGCTACGAAACACGTTTCGCCTAAGTTAAAAACCTCGTCGAGTGGATAATAATCCATTTACTCGACAACTTAGCTGCGAATTGATATTCGCCTAAGTTCAAAAATACTCTGAGTGATGAGCAATCCTCACGCTCAGGGACTTAGCTGCGAAACATGTTTCGCCTAGGTTAAAAACCTCGTCGAGTGGATAGTAATCCATTCACTCGACAACTTAGCTGTGAATCGACATTCACCTAAGTTCAAAAATACTCTGAGTGATGAGCAATCCTCATGCTCGGGAACTTAGCTGCGAAACACATTTCACCTAAGTTAAAAACCTCGTCGAGTGGATAGTAATCCATTCACTCGACAACTTAGCTGCGAATCGACATTTGCCTAAGTTCAAAAATACTCCGAGTGATGAGCAATCCTCACGCTCGGGGACTTAGCTGCGAAACACGTTTCGCCTAAGTTAAAAACCTCGTCGAGTGGATAGTAATCCATTCACTCGACAACTTAGCTGCGAATCGACATGCGCCTAAGTTCAAAAATACTCTGAGTGATGAGCAATCCTCACGCTCGGGGACTTAGCTATGAAACACGTTTTGCCTAAGTTAAAAACCTCATCGAGTGGATAGTAATCCATTCGCTCGAGAACTTAGCTGCGAATCGACATTCGCCTAAGTTCAAAAAAATTCCGAGTGATGAGCAATCCTCACGCTCGGGGACTTAGCTACAAAACATGTTTCGCCTAAGTTAAAAACCTCGTCGAGTGGATAGTAATCCATTCACTCGATTACTTAGCTGTGAATTGACGTTCGCCTAAGATCAAAAATACTCCGAGTGATGAGTAATCCTCACACTTGGAGGCTTATCTGCGAAAGCACTTTGCCTAAGTTAAAAACAAAATCAGTCGAACAAATGATTGAAAGCCAAAGCACGAGTAAAATCCGAAAGGTAAAGCCGCGGATAAACGTCTTGCGCAGAAGCAAATGTGCTTAGGCCTAAGGCCTGAATGAAGTTTTAAGGGATACAATTTCACTCGCATATCGAGGCAAATATAACTGTTTCTTCCAAAGACCAATTTTTTCAGACGGGGGACGGACTGGCAGGCTCGACAAAGGTGTCCAAGTCGATGTTGTCAGGGATTCTGGTGGCTGCCTCGATGAAGGTTTCCATGAAGTCCTTGAACTGGAGTTTCTTCGTGTTCACCACCTGGAGCTCCTTTAGCTGTTCCTCCCTCACGTCCCTGCAGTGGACCCTGACAAGTGATAACGCCACGTCGGCCCCGTAGCGAGCAGCAGATTTTTTCCAAGCTTTCACTCGACTAGGAAGTTCATTCAGGCGAGCCATTACAGAGTTGAGGTCGAGCTGAAGAGCATCCTTGGGCCATAGCTCCTTGTCAATTATGTCCATGGCAGATTTCAGTCGAGTGATGTAGGCATGGACGCCTTGGAGTCGGAAGTTGAGCCACAACATGTTCATCACCACCGCATCAGCAACTGGCGACTTGGTGGGGTCAAGATTGGGCTCAATCTCTTCCGTTTCCTTCTCGAAGTCCTGGCAAAATTATGTTGAAGAAGGGGAAATACAAAGAGAATCGGTGAACTGTGACCCTCAAAATTTTTGCAAATGTCAGTCGACAAGAAATACTCATCGTCGAGCAGAAGATGCATCTTCCTCGAGAATTCACCTAGATGCTTCTCCAGGCCATTACCCCTCTTGGTTAGTTTCCCGGCCTTCTTGACAAGGTCCGCACGCTCCTGCTTCAGCTTGGTGTTCTCATTCTCCAGCTTCTGGGCAGCCGCTAGATTTCGATCCGCGGCTTCAGTCTTCTCCTTGGCCACTCGTTGAGCGTCAGCAAGCGCCTTGTCCTTCTACTCCAGCGCCTTCTTCATGGAATCTAAAGAAATAACATTGTTGAGTCACGCTCGGAGTCGACAGTCTTCATTGCGTACGTCTGTTCGAGTGAGAGCACTCGGTTCAAAACATGAAGAGTGAAGAGGAGACTGCAGAAAGTCAGCAGTAGTTACCTCCCAAAGTCTTCATCTCAGCACGCACTCGCTCTAGAGCGTTGTTGGCGACCGCCAAATCCACCTGCAACCGGTTCCTTTCATCCTCCACGTCCTTGTACTCCGCCCCAAGCTCACAAGCCCTCTGGAATCAACACAAGACAGGAATTCAATCGGCGATTGACGCTTGAGACAGTCGACTAGGTATCGAACGCCGGCGAATGACTATCTTAGAAGAATTCAAGCAGAAAGTCCACTTGACATGCCGAGTGGCTCTGGCACTCCGCACGCCATAAAAAAATTCAAAAGCTTTCTCTATTAAGACCCCTGCCGATGCAAGCAGTCGACAGTGGTCTTGGGGACTACACCCAGTGGTTGCGCTATGAGCGCCCCCACTGAGACGGTTAATTCTAAATCGGTCAAGTAACTCGTCAGAAAAAATATACACTTGACATGTCGAGCGACCCTAGTACCACGCGTACGACAAGTTTTCAAGCCTACTGTTTGTCGTCTGCGATGAACAGCAGCCTCGGGGACTACACCCAGTGGGTGCACTTAGCGTGCCCTACTGGTTATTGAAACATTCGACAAGGTCAGCCCTGTCATGACACTCGACCCGTTGAGCGACGCGCTCCCTACTCTATGAAGTACAATCTATCCTTATGCAGCATCATATCATGGTTTGCCAATAATATCCATGAAACCTGCAAGGTAACTACGGAGTGGTGTGATTCAAGGTGAAATGTATCCTGTATACATTAGACTCTAAGACCCCTACCGATAAAAGCACTCGACAGCGATCTCGGGGACTACACCCAGTGGGTGCGCTAAGAGCGCCCCCGCCGAGACGGTAAACTCTCGATCCGTCGAGCAACTCATCAGAAAAAATATACACTCGACAAGGTCAGCCCTGTCACGACACTCGACCCATCGAGTGATGCACCTCCCTACTCTATGAAGTGTAGTCTATCCTTATGCAGCGTCATATCATGGTTTGCCAATAATATCCATGAAACCCGCAAGGTAGCTATGGAGTGGTGTGGTTCTACAGCAATCACCTAGTGGGTGTACAAAAGCCAAGAAAAGATAGGAATTCAACCGACAATGGACTTGCAATCGAACTTACTCGGACATTGGTACGAAGGGCTGCACTGACATCGAAAGCCAGTTTGCTGGCCTCGAATGCCTCCTTGGTTCTCAGCATGAGCTGCTCCGCCTGAATCATCGCTTCCTTCGCAGCTCCGGTCTGATCTTCCGGAGTGCGATGCAGAGAGAAGACCGTCACAGGTGGGGTCGGCATGGTCGCTGGGGCAGCTGAAGCAGTCTGGGGGGTCCAGTTGGAGTCGACGCCACAACGGTCGAGACGGATGGAGGAGCATGCGACAGAGGTGCTGTAGGTTCAGCCCTGGGTTGTGTCGAGCCACCTCTCCCCTGGGAAGACTCTGCAGTCAAGCGTGAATCACTTGCGGCGATGACACTCCTCGGATACGAGTGCGCAAAGTGTCCAGTTGCTCCTCGTCGTCATCCACCTAAATGACCTCTGCATTGACAACCGAGGGTGTTAACATCTGCAGGTGTTGAGCCCCGTTCGGACGAACCAACAACTTTCTAACCTCTATGAGAAGTGGCCACGTTAGCAGTATCAACATCCATTTCTTCCCCTCCATCTCGATGAGGCGAGGTCATAGATGTAGCAGCTCTAACGGATTGAATGACATTCGGTCAGATACAACTCAAGACTTCAGTCGACAGCAAAAAAATTCAGAAATAAACACTTATGTGGAGACGACAGGTACGGCCACCCTCATGTGAGGCAGAGCTTTGCAAGGCTTGGTGACGGCTTGCTTGGGTTGCTTGGCCAGTCTTTCACTCGACTCAATGGGCGAAGGGCGGCTCCGTTTTGGGTTCTTCTCACTAGGGCCCGGAGCCCTGTCCTCAGCAGCTGCCGGATCTTGGCGGGATTTGGTGCGGCTTTCGCATCGGGGAGGTGACTTGACCTCTTCCTCTTCATCGGAGTCCTCGTATTCGTCCTCGGTGTTAGAAGAACCGTCGCCGTCCACACTGCCACCCTCGCTCACCACGCCATCTTCAACATGGTTCCCGTTGGGAACGGGCGAGTGCATGTGCGTCCATTCCTGCATGATTCAAGCAAAGAAGTCAGTTCAATATGTCAATTGACAGTACAAACACTTCAGTCGACATCACACAACTCACCAGATTCTTCGACGGGTTTTCGGCCGAGTAAGGTCGGATCCTCTTGGCTCCCAAAGGATTATCGCAAGCTCCGGTGATGCTACGGAGCCACTGCTCGACAGTTTTCTGCGGAACTTCTTCGGGATACGTCCTAGTCGAGTCCTCCTAGCCCGCGTAGTGTCACATGGTGTGGTCTCTGGCTTGGAGTGACTGAATACGTCGACCGAGAAACATCTCCAACAGGTCCATACCAGTAATTCCACCCCGGATTAGCTGCACCACCGCTTCAACTAAGATGCCTACTTGGACGTGCTCTTCTTCAGTCACCTTCAGAGATTTGGGGACAGCTGGACGGTTTGGTGTATAGGGGGGAAGGCCAGTCGACATATTGGGTGATGCTGCATCTTTGTAGTAAAACCAGGTTGACTGCCGACCTCTAACAGACTCAGGAAAAGTCATGACAGGGAAGGAACTAAGAGCTCTTTTGTGAACTCCTAAACCTCAGCACAGCTGGAGCACGTGAGTTTTCCCATCAGCGGGGAGGGCTTTCTTCACGGTCTGGGATCTGACCGTGAAGAGGTGTTTGAACAATCCCCAATGGGGAGAGCAGCCCAGGAAACATTCGCACAAAGTGATGAACGCAGACAGATAGGCGATGGTGTTCGGAAAGAGGGGGTGCAATTGAGCGCCGAAGAAGTTCAGAAATCCCCTAAAGAACGGGTGGGGCGGCAGTGAAAAACCTCGTTTGACGTGGGAGAGAAGGAGGACCCGGTCCCCGTCGTGCGGCTCCGGCTCACGCTCCTCCCCCGGCAGCCTCTAGGCGCCGTCCGCCACGAGCCCATCGAAGATGAGGCCCTCCATGTCCTTGTGAGTGATGACAGAGGGGAGAAAATCCCCCTGCATCCAACCCACCGGCGTGGTGAACCGGGCGGTCGAGGGCTTCTTGCCCTTGAGCTTCGCCGCCCCCTTCTTCGCCCGCTCCATCTTCCCGTCATGTTCTTCATCATCAGCGCGACGGCTCTCGTCAAGGAGGATCGGAGTGGGGTGCTGGGAGCAGAGGAGGCGGAGGAAAAGAGAGAAAGAACTAGCGGAGGTACTATGCAAACCATAGCGCGGAAAGCTTTATACGTTGCCGAGTGTCTCATTGACCAGTGCACCCGCGAGGTTACCATGCACGCCAACCGCTAACGGCACTCGGTACGTGGCGATATGACCGGCATGAAAATTGAGGCGTCGTGCCTCCACTTGCCCCGATCGTCGCATCATCATCGCGTGCGCGCATGCTTCCCAAATTTTCGTATCCTGGAAAATCTGGGTCTGTCAGACCGACCCATCGCCTCCCAAGATGTTGTCAGTTCACTCGGAGCAAAACAAATGCTGAACATCCACTCGGGCACCTTTAAGGTTGAATGGATCCGGGCGAGCGGAGAAGAATTCAATCGACGCAAGTTTTGTTGAAGCCCCGAATATCATTCGGAAGATTTTGCGTGTCGATCCTAAATGAACGCTAATGCTCAGAGTTCAATCGACGCAAGTTCCATGGAAATCTCAAATATCATTCGGAGGATTTGATGCACTAACCCAAGGTCTACGTTGATACCTCCTTCCACCACTCAAACCCCGATCCATTCGACGGCTAATGACGAGGATATGTACCTAGGGTAGGGTCCTACGCAAGGCCCACATACCCTACCTAAGGACACCACATGGGAGGGCTTGAAGATCAAGCATGAACTTCCGAGTGGATTCCCGAAGACGTTCAAAGTCACTCGACAGTAATCCACTCGGAGACACCTGCTCTCACTCGGCAGTCGCGTGTCACTCGGAATACCTTGCTTTCACTCGACACCAGAAGACCGGGAGCCATCATCAAGAGCCCAACAGGCACACATTGGTTCAATGGTCATTAGTAGCCTTTATTACGTACATTACTTATAACGACAGACTTTAAACCCCACGACCAGGCCTTTAGATGCGGGATAATTATGAGGGGCAGCAAACTCTATATAAGCCGCCCCTCCCCTCCTGCACAAGGGTTTGCAACCATTGTAATCTCACCATTCCACACAACATAAAGCTCCCGAGCACTGAGACGTAGGGCTGTTACCTCCATGAGAGGGGCCTGAACTCATACATCCGTGTGTACACCCTCACCGTAGCTAGGACTCTGCCCTCTCCCTTCGTACCCCTACCATCTACTGTCAGGCTCGTTCCCACGACAGTTACATACATTACTTGCAGAGAATACCTTGCTGAAAACGATTGTCATTTCCTTTTGATCCTTGTTGGGTTTAACACTCTTACTTATCAAGGACTACAATTGATCCCCTATACTTGTGGGTCATCGCACCATAGAGGGTCCGACCTCTAGCTCGGACCCATCTCTTTTAGCCGCACATCACGACCCGGAATCCGACGCCTCTTGAGATCCTTTCCTAGCACAATATCGTGCATCCACTGTGTTTCCAAGTTCAGACCCGATCACCTCTTCCTGCCCTGAACAAGGACTTGATCCCATGCCAGACCCAGCTTCAAGCTCGGGTCTGACCACCCCCGTAGGGGGCGAACCCAAGGCCACCTCAATGGTTTGGACAAACATACTCTAGATTAGCCCATCATACAGCCAAGCGATGTACCCAAACAAACTTTCACTTTTCAACAAGATGTTGGATAGGATCCAGAGCCTCGGAATCTCAGATGAAAAGACTTTGGTCTATGATGGGATCAGATGTAAAGCCAATGCATGGGAAATTTACATCCCACACACCACCCACCTAGTCGCTACGGTCGAGGACCTCATTGACATTCTCGACTACGCATATGAGGATGTGGACATGGAAGAAGACGCTAGGGATAGAGCGGGTTCGAAGCAATGCAAGAGGAGCAAGTGGGAACAAACTTCCACCTATGACGTATACATGGTGGACGCCCCCTGTGAAGATGTTGAAGGAGACGATGAACACCCCTCGAGGCGCAGAAGAAGCGGACGATGTCGTAGAAGGGTCAGCAGAGGCCAGGGCAGCACCGGGGAGGCTGATAACGACAAACCCGGAGACAACATGAAAGAACATTTGCTCCCTTGGTGGTTTTGGTAATTAATAACAACATATATATCTTTGAACTAATATTTCCACTAAGCATATTTCAGGAAAGTTCAATGATGGGTTGGCAAAAGGATTGTGGAGAAACCCCTAGATGCAAGGAAATGGATTGGCAAAGCTTCAAGCAAAGAGGACTCTACATTTTACTTTGTCAGAAATCACTTTGAGTCCATAAGAAAGCCAATACTATTAAAAGGGGGTAAGGTACTGTTGGTGAACAAGATAATCAGACGTGCACAAGTGATAGTCATCAAAAACACCCACAAACTCTTCCACAAAAGTCTATCTAAGCCAAACATCAAAATCGGTGCCACCAAGAATTCCCATTCGGCCCTACCGATTTTCCATCCTAAGACAGAGCCAAGCCAATCCTAGCTTTTTGGTGCAACCGACTCTGAATCGGTGGAACCGAATTTGGGTGGCAAACCTACTGATGCCGAGTTTCGGTGTCACGAAGAAGTTCGTACCGACCTCACCGAGATTCAAAAGTTGTCACCTTTGGAGCAACTCGATACCATCAAGATTCACACATCGGTGTCACCGAGTTGGTCACTTAAGGTGTAACGGTTGGATTTTTGGAGATGCCTATATATACCCCTCCACAACCACTCACTTGAAAGAGAAGCACTCAGAACAGATCCCCACTTATCCCATCAGATTTTCTGAGAGAGAGCCACCTACTCATGTGTTGAGATCATGCTATTCCATTCCAACCATATGAATCTTGATCTCTAGCCTCCCCAAGTTGCCTTCCACCCAATCAATATCCTCCACAAAAGCCAAATTTGTGAGAGAGAGATTGAGTGTTTAGGAGTCTATCATCTTGAAGCACAAGAGCAAGGAGTTCATTGATATTATCAAGCCTATTACATTTTGGAGGGTGGATCCTCCTATATTGGTTAGGTGTCGCTTGGGAGCCTCCTACTTCGTGTCGTGGAGTGAACCAAGAAGTTTGTAAGGGCAATGAGATCACCTACTTCGTGAAGATCTACCCTGAGTTAGGCTAGTCCTCCGTGGACGTAGGCCATCATGGTATAGTCAAGGTTGCTTATTCGTGGAACACTCCATGGGTAGAGCCATCAATGGACTCTTGCGACCATTACCCTATGTGGTTTGAAGACTCCATAAACGTGGATGTACGATAGCACCACCTATTGGAACCACGGGGAAAATCTTCGTGTCTCCAAATTGTGTTTGATCTTCCTACCCTTCCTTTACCACTCATGCTTGTCTTTACTTTGCGCTACTATACTCATAGACATGCATGTGTAGGGTGTGCTTGACTTGCTATAAACGCTAAAATCTGCCAACCCTTAAAATTCGGAAAATGTAGAATTTTTATTTGGTCAAGTAGTCCAATCACCCCCCCCTCTAGACCTACTTTCGATCCTACAAGTGGTATCAGAGCTTTGGTCTCCATTGCAGGTTTCACAACCTAGGAGAGTATGGCGTCTAGCGAGGGAAATTATCACCGTAGAGGTCCGTACTTTGATGGCACAAATTTTGCTAGTTGGAAGCACAAAATGAAAATGCATATTCTTGATCATAACCCCGCCGTTTAGGCTATTGTTCGTGTTGGATTGCAAGGTGAATTCTTTGCGGATGGAAGGGAACTGGATCGTGAAGCGACCGCGGAACAATTGAAGATGTTGCAATACAATGCTCAAGCATGTGACATTCTCTTCAACTACCTATGCCCCGAAGAATTCAACAAAATCAGCCGCCTTGAGAATGCAAAAGAGATTTGGGATACTTTGGTTGATATGCATGAAGGTACCGAATCCGTGAGAGAATCCAAGTTAGATGTTCTTCAGAGTCAACTTGACGAGTTCAAGATGAAGGATGGTGAAGGAGTCACAGAGATGTACTCTAGGATATCACTCATCACTAATGATATTGCCGGCTTAGGAAGCAAAGAAATGACTGACAAATTCATCGTCAAGAAGATGCTTCGAGCTTTGGATGATAGATATGACACCATGTGCACATTGATTCAAATTATGTCGAACTACAAAGATCTAAAGCCTACAGAAGTGATTGGAAGGATTGTTGCTCATGAGATGACACTCAAGGACACGGAAGAGCTCCACAACAAGTCTAGCGGTGCTTACAAAGCCACAAGTGATGCTCCCGCAACTTCGAGTGAGAACCTTGTCACAAATGAAGAGATAAGCCTCATGTTCAAGAAATTCAACAAGTTCTACAAGAATAAAGGCAAAGATCGAAGCTCCAACTCAAGATATGAAGAGAAGTATTCATCAAGTCATTACTGAAACCGCTACAATTGTGGAAAGCCCAGACACTACTCCAATGAGTGCACGGCTCCCTACAAAAGGAAAGAAGAGTCATAAAGAAGACGAAGCTCAAGAGATGAGTCACCTCGAATAGATAGAAGGAGTAGAGATGATCGTTATGAACGAAGACCCTCAAGGATAAGTAGGGACTCAGAGAATAAGGACAAGTACACCAAGCGCTACTCAAGAAGAAGATATCAAGATCATATTGGTGAATGGGTTTCCAGCGCTGATTCCGACAACCACTCCGAGAGAAGCTATCACTCCAACTCCGACTATAGTCAAGATGAAGGTGTTGCCGAACTTGCACTAGTGACGGCCGACTCCTACGACATATTTGATTCACCAAATTAAAGGAGTGGAAGTTGCTTCATGGCTAAAGGTCCCAAGGTATCACACCCCGAGTATCTTGATTTAAATAGTGATGAGGATGACTTATTAGGAGATGATGACTTGCTATTGGAGAAATCTAGTAATGTTAGTCAAGATGAACTTGTTAGTAATCATACTAGTCAAGATAAGTCGTGTGATGATGATAAGTTGGAAATAGAACGACTAACTCAAGAACTAAACACTCTTAAGTTAGCTCACGAGTCTACTCTACAAGATCATAGAGAGCTTCAAAGGACACATGAGAAGCTCCGCTTCGAGAAGCTCAATTTGCAGCAAGAACATGAGTTCCTTAAAGCTATCAATGACGATCTTCGAAAGAAGACTTCCTCTTATCTATCCAAGTGACTTCTCTTGTCTACATTCATTCCACAAGTTAAGGATAAGCAAACTAGTAACAAAGGCCAGAAAGGTTCTTCAACTAGTAGCAATAAAAATGATAAATCTAATGATACTTCTTCTAGTAATTCTATTGATCCCGCTAACACTTCTCTTAGCAAAGTTACACATGAGCAAGAAAATGAACTTTTGAAAGGGATTATAGAGAAAGTTATCTACAAGAGTCTTGCCGGGTGTAAGCAATTTGAGGAAATTGTTCGCAAGAACGGAGGATACCATAAGAAGCATGGCATTGGCTACTTCAACGCTAATGGAGTTGAATGGGAAGAAGGTCAATACCCCAAGCCCAAGTTTGTCCCTCAAAGGGAGAAGTATGAAAACACTCTTCCCAAGGGAAGAAAAGCTCAAGATGACCTTTCACCACAAAACCACAAGCTCAAGGGCAAGAAGAAGCTTCAAGAGGACATTGGCTTGTATGAATATGAATCCCAAGCTTTGGTGAAGTGGGTTCCCAAGGCTACTTAAATCTCAACTTCTACAAGTGCCACTTCAACACCAAGTATCCCCATCAACTTGATGTGGGTCCCCAAGAAGAATAACTAGAGAAGTTCTTGATGGGTGAATCCGCCAATGAAATTCACTCACATTCATTATTGGCAAGAACTAGTTGCAATCAACATCAACATTATGTAATAGTTCAAGGAGTCACACATTCCCTCAAAGGTAAGCAAGGGACAAGGTAATCAACAAATCCATGGAAATCATCACGTATGCTTTGAACTCCATGTACATAGATATCCTTGTATTTGTCTCTTGAGTGTTGGGACTAACCCATGTAGGTGAGAAGAGTAAGAAACAACAAGGAGGCTCCCAACTCATGGTGATATTCGTCACCCTTGAGAATCCACCACTACATCACCTACATGAAGTCTTCATCGACAAAACCCAAGGGGGGATGTCACATCAAGGGGGGCTTTACTCTAAGACTTGAGTCAAATCATCTCATAGTATGTGACAACATTAACAAGCTTTATGTAAAAGTGGTAACCCCACTTGTGCTTAAACGATGAGTATGACCTATGATCAAGTATTCTTACTTGGATCCTAAGTCAGTATACTCATATAGATGACCACGTCATCGCCAAAATGTTTGATAGATGCTAGTATGTATGTGCATGTTTGCCATGATTTCATTTGACATCTTATTGTGTGAGCACGATGGTCTACATTTCTTTATCCAGTCAAGGACATCCAATTGTTTCTATTTGGACTTTGATTTTGTTTTCTCCATTTGGATGGACAAGAATGCCTAGGACCCTTCTCTAGCTGTCTATTGTTTCTTGTCTCAAATTCTATTCATGCTGCATCACAAAATTTGAACAAGTACTTTTCGATCTCTCTATGTGAGGAGCACTCGGAGTTTCGTATCGACAAAGGACTGACCATTAAAACCTCCCAAGTGTATCTTAGTGGAACCAATCCAAAATTCTTGGTCTCACCGAATGCCTAGGGTTGATCTGGTTTTCACCTTGGTACCACCGATTCCATTTTTTTGGTTACACCGAGTTTCCTTGTCAGCTGACAGTTGAGGAACTCGGTGACACCCATAAACTAGAATCAGTGTCACCGACAGCAAAGGGTATATAACCTGGCGGACTCGACTTTAGAAATTATACCGCAAAAGTCCGTTTCCTCCAAACCCTAAGCTGCCAAACAAGACCCCTAGTCATCGCCTTCGTCTTCCCGAGCACCTCCGCCATTGAAAGTCCATGCCGTCGATGGGTCCTCCCCCCTGTCGCTGCCATAGTGAAATCTTCACCGAGTTAGGGTACGATTTTGACCCCTCATGCGCTCCCCTCACCGAATCTTGCACATTAGGACGTTTCCATCGATAAGACAAAGTTTGAGATCGATCTATCCACAAGAAACTTCATTAGACTAGCGAACGAACAATTTTTTAGGGTTTGCCATCCGCCATCTGAATCTTGGTGACACCAGAGCAAAAGAATCGCCATCATCAATTCACCTTTTTGGTCAACTGAGAACAACCTCGGTGAAACTGAGTGCCCATTTTCGGTCTCACCAAATTGTGGTGCGAAGTTTCTGTTGTGTAGGTTGTCAGTCTCAGTGGGTCCGAAAAGTTTCCATCAGTTCTACAGAAATTAATTTGACAGATTGAAAATCTTAAGAAATCTTTTGTTAGAACTTTGAAAATTGTATGCATTTTGTGATGACTCAACCCTTCTACTCCTCATTATTCTATTCACAGGGTCAGAGATGTCTACTTTAGAGGACAGTCAGAACAATCTCAAGGAGCCTGGTGTTGACATGAGCTCAGGCACTAGTCCAGAAGGGAGCTATGATGATGTACCTAGCTCACGAGATCTGCCCAAGGCTGCAACCAGGATAAGGAGGAAGCTCAAATCAGATGAGGAGGATGAAGATTTTGTTCTTGATATTGTGCCTCCCAAGACAAAGAAAGACAAGTCTGTCAGGAAGCCCACATATGAGGCTACATCTTCCAAGAAGGTGGCCAGAAAGGAGTATGCCCCCTCAAACACTTTGAGAGCACCTGAGAGCTCTAGGGGCACCATGAACATTGAGCCTCCCAGGAAGTCCATGCCCAAGAAGGAAGGTGAGAAGAAGAGGAGGGAGAGAAAAGTTTCTGTTCAAGTCACTAGGAAACTTGCTACCATGGTGAGGACCCCTGAGCAAAGTGAAGCAGAAGAGGAGGAAGAGCTAGTTGCAAAGGCTCCTCCCAAGAAGAAGAAGAAATTGTTGTCTTATGCTATGCCCAGCCAAGTAGCACCCAAGGGCAAGCCAACTGGATCCAAGAAGCCTTCTACACCCAAAACCAAAAAGTTCTCCAGAGAGATTCCAGCTTCTGAGAAGAACAAGGGATCTACCTCCAGAGATCCAAAGGAGGAGGATATGTCTGCTTTGATGAAGCGGAGACCACACCTTCCAGTACATAATGCCAGCCACCTGCAAGCTGATGACATGAAGAATAGGAAGGACCAAGGGCTGATAGATTGGAGTTCTATTGATCCATATTCATAGAGGAAGAAGACTGTTGTGGACTACAGGTTCTACACCAAAGAACAAAAAGACTTCTATGAAACGGTATTGCTTGACAAGAGCCATGCTATGAGTGACATGAGATATGTGGATTGGAAGTACATCAAGGACAATGAAGATTACTTCCCAAGTGTGCAAGACAACTTCCATTGAATTGGTTTGTATGAGTTTGTTGGCAAGGAGTTCACAGCTTGGAATGATGAGATGATCATGCAATTCTACTCCACTGCTCATTTCTATGGAGATGGTAGAATTGTGTGGGTGACTGAAGGTGCCAGGTATGAATCCACAGTTGACGAATGGCCTGTCATCTTAGGAGTCCCGAAGGTGAAAGATGGTGATATTGATGTGTACTATGAGCCCAAGGCAAGCCACAATGAGATGAAGAACATGTACAAGGAGATTCCTGCTGCACATCTGAAGTCTCACAAGCTAGGATCAATCTATTTCCTTCAGGCTGTTCTGCGCACGATCAACACCATTTTGAGGCACACCCTGATTCCTAAGTCTGGACATGAGAAGATGACCAGAGGCCACTCCATCAACATGCTACTCCGTCTCTATCAACATACGAGATTCAGAGTGATGGAATTGATTATGGAGACTATGAAGAGGATTGTTGATGATCAGAAGTGCTCATGTTGCTATGCACCCTACATCTAGATGCTTATCAACTCTAAGTTGGATAAGCACATCTTTGCGCTTGATCGACCACATTTGCCACTCTTGCCGGATCTCGAAGACAACGTTGTGGTGATGAATCTAGATCATCCCACATCATTTGCAGCACATGTACATGCTGGGGCAGGCATAGACACTAGTGCTCAACCGCCTATGACTAGGAGTGATTAGATGGAACTACTTGTCAGCTCTATGCTCAGTATGTAGAAGGACATCACCAACATCATGAAGAACCAAGAGATCCTCTCGAGGATTGTTGACACCAAATTCCACATTCTCAACAACAAGGTGGATGATATCACAGTGACTATGAATGAGCTTAAGAAGGAAGTTGATGTAGAGGATCGTGCACCTCTCAGGACGAGCTCTCAGTTCACTACTCAGGCTAGATCAGCTATAGTGCCAGCTCCAGAGTTGAGACCGTCTTCATCAGCACCAGCTACAGCCACTTCAGCTCCATCATCTCAACCAGTTCCTCCCATTGCTACACCAACTCTGCCATGACATCAGCTAAATTCTTCACCGATGCAGTTCTCCTGACTCCAACTTCAGCTACCGAAGGAGATCAGCCTCAGAAGAGCGTTTACCTCTATACCTTTGAACTTTTTGGTAACTTGTTGACAAAGGGGGAGAAGTTGTATAGATCATTAGGGCTTCGAGAGAGAGCGTTGGTTTTTATCGCTTTTTCAAAAAACCATTTGCTATCTTTTGGTTTGGATGTGTTAAAATTTGTCGGTGTTTGATCATACACTTGATGTGTGTTGCTACTATTTCCTATCTTTATGATTCTTATGAGATGATCATTCTCCTTGACTGATTATGTTGTGCTACGATATTCACTCTTATTATTCTCTCACACCACCAAGATGTATGTGACATGGAAGAAGTGTCCCATGTACCTAATCGGTTGTGCATTTGAATTCAAACGCAAATTCAAAATAATGCACAAATTTAGGGGAGCTCTTGCTTATCACATACTTCTCAAAGCGATGATTATATTCATTGATTGTATCATATATCGAAGCTTTGATCTATATGTTGTCATCAATTAACAAAAAGGGGGAGATGGAAAGCACATTTGCTCCCTTGGTGGTTTTGGTAATTAATTACAACATATATATCATTGAACTAATATTTCCACTAAGCATATTTTAGGAAAGTTCAATGATGGGTTGGGAAAAGTATTGTGGAGAAACCCCTAGATGCAAGGAAATGGATTAGCAAAGCTTCAAGAAAAGAGGACTCTACATTTTACCTTGTGAGAAATCACTTTGAGTCCATAGGAAAGCCAATACTATAAAAAAGGGGCAAGGTACTTTTGGTGAACAAGATGCTCAAACGTGCACAAGTGATAGTCACCAAAAAACACCCACAAATTCTTCCACAAAAGTCTGTCTACGCCAAACATCAAAATCAGTGCCACCAAGAATTCCCATTCGGCCCTACCGATTTACCATCCTAACAGAGAGCCAAGCCAAACCTAGCTTTTCGGTGCAACTGATTTTGATTCGGTGGAACCTGTTGGGGAACATCGCATGGGAAACAAAAAATTTCCTACGCACACGCAAACCTATCCATGGTGATGAGCATCTATGAGAGGGAGAGTGGATCTACATACCCTTGTACATCGCTAAGCGGGAAGCGTTAAGAAACACGGTTGGTGTAGTCGAACATCTTCGCGATCCAAATCGCCGAGCGTCCCGCGATCTCATCACGATCCGTCCCGCGATCCAATCACGATCCGTCCCGCGAACACATCACGATCCGTCCCGTGAACACATCACGATCCGTCTCACGATCTTGATCACGATCTGTCCCGCGAACTCATCACGATCCGTTCCGTGATTTCATCACGGACCGTCTCGCGATCTCGATTACGGTCCTTCCGATCTAGCGCCGAACGAACGGCACCTCCGCATTCAGCACACGTGCAGCTTGATGACGATCTCCACCGTCTCGATCCAGCAAGAAGAGGTGGAGAGGAGAGAGAGTTCACCGGCAGTGTGACGACGCTCCGGTGATGGTGATGGTGGAGCAATTCCGGCAGGGCTTCGCCTAAGCGCTGCAGAAAACCGATCTAGAGGAGCACGAGTGGAACGGGTAGCACGTGACCATAAGTTGTGTCCTGTGTGCTAGCCCTGCCCCTCTATTCATATGTTGAGCCCTGGGGTCTAAACTTGGAGCAAAAACCTCTACAAGGTCGATTTTGCCCGCACAAGGTCGGTTTGGCCCGCAAGAAAAGAGTCCAACTCGGATCCCTGCAATCCCGCGCACAAGCGGTAGTACCGCTTCACGGGCGGTAGTACCGCTTGAGCGGTAATACCGCTTCACAAGCGGTAGTACTGCCTTACTGCATAAGGCAGCAGCAAAACTTCCTTTTGCCCTTTCCAATACCTCGTGGGTTTTACCCCATTGGTCCATATAAAGTGTTGTTGTACCCGAACACTTCGGTAAACATCCGGAACCCCTTCCGGTTAATTCCGGAACTCTTCCAGAGATCAAAACACTATTATCACATATATCAATCTTTATCTCCAGACTCTTCCGGAGATCCTCGTCATGTCCGGGATCGTATCCGAGACTCCGAATATCCTTCGGTCACCACCATACATAACTCTATACTACCGAAACGTCACCAAACCTTAAGTGTGCAGACCCTGCGGGTTCGAGAACTATGTAGACATGACCGAGACACCTCTACGGCCAATAACCAATGGCGGGACCTGGACGTCCACATTGGTTCCTACATGTTCTATGAAGATCTATCGGTCGAACCTCTATGTCAAGGATTCAGTTAATCCCGTATAACGTTCCCTTTGTTCTTCGGTATGTTACTTGCCCGAGATTCGATCGTCGGTATCTCCATACCTAGTTCAATCTCGTTACTGGCAAGTCTCTTTACTCGTTCCATAACACAAGATCCCGTAACTAACAATTAGTCACATTGCTTGCAAGGCTCATTGTGATGTTGTATTACCGAGTGGGCCCTGAGATACCTCTCCGTCACACGGAGTAAAAAATCCTAGTCTCGATCCATGCCAACTCAACAGACACCATCGGAGATACCTGTAGAGCACCTTTATAGTCACCCAGTTACGTTGCGACGTTTGATACACACAAGGCACTCCTCCGATATCTGTGAGTTGCATGATCTCATGGTCATAGGAACACATACTTGACATGCGGAAAACAGTAGCAATAAACTAACATGATCATATGCTACGTTTGTAGTTTGGGTCTTGTCCATCACATCATTCTCCTAATGATGTGACCCCGTTATCAAATGACATCTCATGTCCATGGCTAGGAAACCTTAACCATCTTTTGATCAACGAGCTAGTCTATTAGAAGCATACTAGGGACATGGTTTTGTCTATGTATCCACACATGCATCTAAGTCTCCGATCAATACAATTATAGCATGGATAATAAACGATTATCATGAACAAGGAAATATGATAATAACTAATTTATTATTGCCTCTAGGGCATATTTCCAACAGTCTCCCACTTGCACTAGAGTCAATAATCTAGTTCACATCACCATGCGATTCGCATTGTTATGAATCTAACACCCCCTGAGTTCTGGGGCTTGATCATGCTTTGCATGTGAGAGAGGTCTTATAGTCAACGGGTCTGCGATATTCAGATCCGTGTGTACTTTGCAAATCTCTATGTCAAACCGTAAACACTGCTACCACATTCCACTTGGTACTACTTCCAAATGGCTGCTCCACTATATGTATCCAGATTGCTACCACTAGTCATCCGGATTGGTGCTAAAGCTTGCATCGACGTAACTCTTTACGACGAACTCTTTATCACCTCCAAAATCGAGAAACATCTCCTTAGTCTTTTAGTTACTAAGGATAATCTTGACTGTTGTCCAGTGATCCACTCCTGGTTCACTCTTGTACCCCCTGACGAACTCATGCCAAGGCACACACATGTGTGGTACACAGCATGGCATACTGTACAGAGCCTATGGCTAAGGCATAGGGGACGACGTTCGTCCTTTCTCTTTCTTCTGCCGTTGTCGAGCTTTGAGTCTCACTCAACTTCACACCTTACAAATCAGGCGAGAACTCTTTCTTTGACTGATCCATTTTGAACTCCTTTCAAAATCCTTGTCAAGGTATGTGCTCATTGAAAGTCTCATCAAGTCATCTTTGATCTATCTCTATAGATCTTGATGCTCAACAATTAGGTAGTTTTATCCAGGTTTTACTTTGAAAATCACTTTTCAAACAACCATTTATGCTTTCCAGAAATCCTACATTATTTCCGATCAACAATATGTCATCCACATATACTTATCAGAAATTATATAGTGCTCCCACTCACTTTATTGTAAATACAAGTTTCTCGTAAACTTTGTATAAACATTAAAACTTTGATCACCTCATCAAAGCGTATATTCCAACTCCGAGATGCTTGCTTTAGTCCATAGAAGGATCACTAAAGCTTGCACACCTTTTAGCATTCGTAGGACTGACAAAAACCATCCGGTTGTATCACATACAACCTTTCCTCAAGTAAACCGTTAAGGAAACGCTGTTTTGACATCCATCTGCCAGATTTCATAATTGAAAATGCAGCAACTGCTAACATAATTCCAACAGACTTTAGCTTCACTACGAGTGAGAAAGCCTCATCGCAGTCAACTCCTTGAACTTGTCACAAACACCTTTGCAACAAATCGAGCTTTACAAATGGTGACATTTACCATCAGTGGCTGTCTTCATTTTAAAGGTCCATTTGTACTCAACGACCTGCCATCTAACGAGCTAGTCTACCAAAGTCTATACTTGGTTTTCATACATGGATTTTATCTCGGATTTCATGGCCTCCAACCATTTGTCGGAATCCGGGCCCATCATCGCTTCTCCATAGCTCGTAGGTTCATCGTTGTCCAACAACATGACCTCCAAGACAAGGTTGTCGTACCGCTTAGGAGCAGTACACATCCTTGTCGACCTACGAAGTTTGATAGTAACTTGATCCTGAAGCTTCATGATCATCATCATTAACTTCCTCTTCAACTAACGTAGGCTTCACAGAAACATCTTTCTGCGCTGCGCTACTCTCTGGTTGAACAAAGGTTTAACAACCTCATCAAGTTCTATCTTCCTCCACTCAATTCTTTCGAGAGAAACATTTCCTCGAGAAAGGATCCGTTTAAGCAACAAACACTTTGCACTTGGATCTGAGATAGAAGGCATACCCAACTGATCTTAGGGTATTCTATGAAGATACATTTGTCCGCTTTGGGTTCGAGCTTATTAGGTGAAAACATTTTCCACACAAGCATTGCAGCCCCAAACATCTAAGAAATGACAGCTTAGGTTTTATCAAACCATAATTCACACGGTGTCATCTCAACGGATTTAGATGGTCCCCTATTTAAAGTGAATGTAGTTGTCTCTAATGCATAACCCCAAAATTATAGTAGTAAAACGATAAGAGACATCATAGCAGGCACTATATCCAATAGAGCAAGACTATGACGTTCGGACACACCATCACACTATGGTGTTCCAGGTGGCTTTAGTTGTGAAACAAATTTCATATTGTCTTAAGTTGTATGCCAAACTCGTAACTCAGATATTCACCTCCACGATCATATCGCAGTCATTTTTATCTTCTTGTCACTATGATCTTAAACTTCACTCTGAATTTGCTTGAACCTTTCAAACGATTCAGACTTGTGTTTCATTAAGTAAATATACACTATATCTACTCAAATCATCAGTGAAGGTAAGAAAACAACGATATCCACTGCACGCCACAAGACTCACTGGATTGCATACATCAACATGTATCATTTCCAATGAATCACTTGCCCGCTCCATCCAACGGGGTCCTTTAGTCATCTTGCCCAAGAGGCATGGTTCGCATGTCTCAACCGATTCGAAATCGAATGAGTCCAAACATCCATCTATATGGAATCTCTTCATGCGCTTTATACCAATATGGCATTTAGCGGCAATGCCACAAGTATGTGGTACTATCATTATTAACTTTGTATCTTTTGACATCAATGTTATGAACATGTGTATTACTACGATCAAGATTTCAACAAACCATTCTCACTGGGTGCATGACCATTGAAGGTATTATTCATGCAAACAGAATAACCATTATTCTCTAATTCAAATGAATAACCGTATTGCAACAAACATGATCTAATCATGTCCATGCTCAACGCAAAACACCAAATAACATTTATTCAGGTTCGTCACTAATCCTGAAGGTAGAGAGAGCGTGCGATGTTGATCACATCAACCTTCGAAACATTTCCAACACATATCGTCACCTCACCCTTAGCTAGTTCTCCGTTTATTCTGTAGCTTTTATTTCGAGTTACTAACATTTAGCAACCGAACCGGTATCCAATACCCAGGTGCTACTAGGAATACTAGCAAGGTACACATCAATAACTCATATATCAAATATACTTCTGTCGATGTTGCCAGCCTTCTTATCTACCAAGTATCTAGGGTTGTTCCGCTTCGGCGACCGCTCACCTCATAACAGAAGCACTTAGTCTCGGGTTTGAGTTCAACTTTGGGTTGCTTCACTAGAGCAGCAACTGACTTGCTATCCATGAAGTTCCCCTCCTTTCTCTTGCCCTTCTCGAAACTAGTGGTTTGATTAACCATCAACACTTGATGCTCCATCTTGTTTTCTACCTTCGCGGTGTCAAACATCGCGAACAGCTCAGGAATCATTATTTCTATCCCTGGCAATTTATAGTTCATCACCAAGTTCTAGTAGCTTAGTGACAGTGACTTGGAGAACTATGTCAATCACTATCTTATCTGGAAGATCAACTCCCACTTGATTTAAGCGATTGTAGAACCCAGACAATCTGAGTACACGCTCAACGATTGAGCTATTCTCCTTCATCTTATAGGCAAAGAATCTTGTTCGAGATCTCATATCTCGCAACATGGGCACGAGCCTGAGATCACAATCTCAGCTCCTAGGACATCTCATATGTTCCGTGACATTTCAAAACGTTTCGGAGCCTCAATTCTAAGCCGTAATGCATGACGCACTAAACTATCAAGTAGTCATCGGAATGTGCCTGTCAGATGTTCACAACATCTACAGACGACGCTAGAGGGGGTGGCGCACCGAGCGGTGCATTAAGGACATAAGCCTTCTGTGCAGCAATGAGGACAATCCTCAGATCACGGACCCAGTCCGCAATATTGCTACCATCATCTTTCAACTCTATTTCTCTAGGAACATATAAAAATTAAGGGAGCTACAGCGCGAGCTAGTAATCTACAACATAATCTGCAAAGACACTATTGACTATGTTCATGATAATGAGTTCAATTAATCATATTACTTAAGAAATCCCACTCAAATTAACATCCCTCCGGTCATTCGAGTGATACATGATCCAAATTCACCAACTCAAGTCCGATCATCACGTGAGTTGAGGTGGCTGCAATGGTGAACATCATTATGTTGATCATATCTACTATATGACTCATGTTCGACCTTTCGGTCTCTTGTGTTCTGAGGCCATGTCTGTACATGCTAGGCTCGTCAAGTTTAACCCGAGTGTTCTGCACGTGCAAATCTGGCTTGCACCCATTGTATGTGAACGTAGAGTCTATCACACCCGATCATCACGTGGTGTCTCAACACGACGAACTTTCGCAACGGTGCACACTCGGGGAGAACACCATTTATATTGAAATTAAGTGAGGGATCACCTTATAATGCTACCGTCGTCCTAAGCAAAACAAGGTGCATAAAAAGGATTAACATCACATGCAAATCATAAGTGACATGATATGGCCATGAACTTGTGCTTTTGATCTCCATCTAGAAAGCACCGGCATGATCTCCATCGTCACCGGCATGACACCATGATCTCCATCATCTTGATCTCCATCAACGTGTCGCCATCGGGGTTGTCACGCCCTGCATGCTTCTACTACTATTGCTACCGTTTAGCGATAAAGTAAAGCATTACATAGCGCTTAATGATTGACACGCAGGTCATACAATAATTAAAGACAACCCTATGGCTCCTGCCGGTTGCCGTATTCATCGACATGCAAGTCGTGATAATCTATACATCACATGATCATCTCATACATCACATATATCACATCATGTAATTGGCCATATCATATCACAACATACCCTGCAAAAACAAGTTAGACGTCCTCTAATTGTTGTTGTTGCATGTTTTATGTGGCTGCTACGAGTATCTAGCAAGAACAATTCTCACCTACGCAAAAACCACAACGGTGATACACTATTTGCTTTTCAACCTTCTCAAGGACCGCCTTTGTCGAATCGGATCCAACTAAAGTGAGAGAAACTGTCACCCGCAAGCCATCTAGGCAACAAGTTGCGTCGAGGGAACCGGTCTCTCGTAAGCGTACGAGTAATGTTGGTCCGGGCCGCTTCATCTCACAATCCCGCTGAAACAAAATACGACCAAGGGAGGAAGCAATCTAAGCATCAACGCCCACAAACCTTTTGTGTTCTACTCGAGATCTCATCGAACCATCAACCTAGCTCATGATGCCACTGTTGGGGAACGTCGCATGGGAAACAAAAAATTTCCTACGCACACGCAAACCTATCCATGGTGATGAGCATCTACGAGAGGGAGAGTGGATCTACATACCCTTGTAGATCGCTAAGCGGGAAACGTTAAGAAACGAGGTTGGTGTAGTCGAACATCTTCGTGATCCAAATCGCCGAGCGTCCCGCGATCTCATCACGATCCATCCCGCGATCCAATCACGATCCGTCCCGCGAACACATCATGATCTGTCCCGTGAACACATCACGATCCGTCTCACGATCTTGATCACGATCTGTCCCGTGAACTCATCACGATCCGTTCCGCGATCTCATCACGGACCGTCTCGCGATCTCGATCATGGTCCTTCCGATCTAGCGTCAAACGGACGGCACCTCCGCGTTCAGCACACGTGCAGCTTGATGACGATCTCCACCGTCTCGATCCAGCAAGAAGAGGTGGAGAGGAGAGAGAGTTCACCGGTAGCGTGATGGTGCTCCGGTGATGGTGGTGGTGGAGCAATTCCGGCAGGGCTTCGCCTAAGCGCTGTAGAAAACCGATCTAGAGGAGCACCGGTGGAACGGGTAGCACGTGGCCGTAAGTTGTGTCCCGTGTGCTAACCCTGCCCCTCTATTTATATGTTGAGCCCTGGGGTCTAAACTTGGAGCAAAAACCTCTACAAGGTCGATTTTGCCCGCACAAGGTCGGTTTGGCCCGCAAGAAAAGAGTCCAACTCGGATCCCTGCAGTCCCGCGCACAAGCGGTAGTACCGCTTCACAAGCGGTAGTACTACCTTACTGCTTAAGGCAGAAGCAAAACTTCCTTTTGCCCTTTCCAATACCTCGTGAGTTTTACCCCATTGGTCCATATAAAGTGTTGCTGTACCCGAACACTTCGGTAAACATCCGGAACCCCTTCCGGTTAATTCCGGAACTCTTCCAGAGATCAAAACACTATTATCACATATATCAATCTTTATCTCCAGACTCTTTCGGAGATCCTCGTCATGTCCGGGATCGTATCCGAGACTCCAAACATCCTTCGGTCACCACAATACATAACTCTATACTACCGAAACGTCACCAAACCTTAAGTGTGCAGACCCTGCGGGTTCGAGAACTATGTAGACATGACCGAGACACCTCTATGGCCAATAAGCAATGGCGGGACCTGGACGTCCACATTGGTTCCTACATGTTCTACGAAGATCTATCGGTCGAACCCCTATGTCAAGGATTCAGTTAATCCCGTATAACGTTCCCTTTGTTCTTCGGTATGTTACTTGCCCGAGATTCGATCGTCAGTATCTCCATACCAAGTTTAATCTCGTTACTGGCAAGTCTCTTTACTCGTTCCGTAACACAAGATCCCGCAACTAACAATTAGTCACATTGCTTGCAAGGCTCATTGTGATGTTGTATTACCGAGTGGGCCCTGAGATACCTCTCCGTCACATGGAGTAACAAATCCCAGTGTCGATCCATGCCAACTCAACAGACATCATCGGAGATACCTGTAGAGCACCTTTATAGTCACCCAGTTACGTTGCGACGTTTGATACACACAAGGCACTCCTCCGATATCTGTGAGTTGCATGATCTCATGGTCATAGGAACACATACTTGACATGCGGAAAACAGTAGCAATAAACTGACACGATCATATGCTACGTTTGTAGTTTGGGTCTTGTCCATCACATCATTCTCCTAATGATGTGACCCCGTTATCAAATGACATCTCATGTCCATGGCTAGGAAACCTTAACCATCTGTTGATCAACGAGCTAGTCTATTAAAGGCATACTAGGGACATGGTTTTGTCTATGTATCCACACATGCATCTAAGTCTCCGATCAATACAATTATAGCATGGATAATAAACGATTATCATGAACAAGGAAATATGATAATAACTAATTTATTATTGCCTCTAGGGCATATTTCCAACAGAACCGAGTTTGTGTGGCAAACGAACTGATGCCTGGTTACACAAAATTGGTATGACCGAGTCTGTTGTATCGGCACCACCGAGATTTGCCATCTGACCGCCCACCTTTTCGGTGTCACCGAGAAGTTCATATCGGCCTCACCGAGATTCAAAAGTTGTCACCTTTGTAGCAACTTGGTACCATCGATATTCACACATCGGTGTCACCGAGTTGGTCACCTAAGGTGTAACGGTTGGATTTTTGGAGATGCCTATATATACCCCTCCACCACCACTCACTCGAAAGAGAAGCACTCAGAACAGATCCCCGCTTGTCCCATCAGATTTTCCGAGAGAGAGCCACCTACTCATTTCTTGAGATATTCCATTCCAACCATATGAATCTTGATCTCTAGCCTCCCAAGTTGCTTTCCACCCAATCAATCTCTTCCACCAAAGCCAAACCTGTGAGGGAGTGATTGAGTGTTAAGGAGTCTATCATATTGTAGCACAAGAGCAAGGACTTCATCAACATTATTGAGCCTATTACCTTTTGGGGGGTGCATCCTAGATTGGTTAGGTGTCGCTTGGGAGCCTCCTACTTCGTATTGTGGAGTGAACCAAGAAGTTTGTAAGGTCAAGGGGATCGCCTACTTCGTGAAGATCTACCCCGAGTTAGGCTAGTCCTCCGTGGACGTAGGCCATCATGGTATACTCAAGGTTGCTTCTTCGTGGAACCCTCCGCGGGTAGAGCCCTCCGTTGACTCTCGCGACCGTTACCCTTCATGGGTTGAAGACTCCATAAACGTGGTTGTACGATAGCACTACCTATCGGAACCACGGGAAATATCTTCGTGTCTCCAAATTGCATTTGATCTTCCTACCCTTCCTTTACTACTCATGCTTGTCTTTACTTTCCTCTGCTATACTCGTAGACATGCATGTGTAGGGTGTGCTTGACTTGCTATAAACACTAAAATCTTCCAACACTTAAAATTGGGAAAATGTATAATTTTTATTTGGTCAAGTAGTCTAATCACACCCCCTCTAAACCTACTTTCGGTCCTACACAACAACACACCTCCAGTGGTTGAGGACTTAGGCGGCGCCGATGAGGCCGCAACTAGTCACATTAATAATGCTGGAGAAGATATGCTCTCCGATGACCCTAAGGATGACAACTACGTGTTGGAGGTCGAGGAAACAAGCCTCGTGTTCGAGGACTTTGTTGTCCCCAAAAAAATTGAAGCCCTTGCAGCCTACCGGAGGCGCATAATGGAAACAACCCAAAGTTTTTAACTCGAGCAAGCTCGTCTCAAAGCCGATCGGGACACACTAAACGATAAAAGTGGGTCGAGATCCTTTCAATTGGACAACAACTCGAGCATAGACGAGCAAGTCAATCCAACTAATACCCGCGGATACGCCTACTTTCATAGTTTGATGATGAATTATAGGACTATCCTTCTCTGAACCATGATCATTATGATCAACAGGACTGTCCTCCTAGGGGGCGGTACAGGCCGCTAGGTCACCCCTGAGAACTACGGGCCAATGATCATTTGAACAATAGGAGAGTCAACCGGCCTACACGGATGTTTGACCTCCATGACAAGCTGGACATGGTGCCTCGGTATATCTATACATCCAGGGTCCGAGAACCCATTGGTCACACAAGCTACCACGAATGGCTGGATAGGAACACCCAGGCTCATGAAGATAACCATGTTAGGCCATCGTAGTATGCCCGGCACTTTATCAACTGAGCTAGAGGAGCGGCTCACCCGATGTGCTTCACTGACGAGGTCATGCAACACCTATTTCCTGAATGGTCGAAGCCCATCAACATTGGACCTTATGATGGGACTACAGACCGAGCTATATGGATTGAAGACTTTCTTCTCCATATTCACACGACAAGAGGAGATGACCTCCACGCCATCAAATACTTACCCCTGAAGCATAAGACACTCGCAAGGCATTGGCTTAACAGCCTGCCCGAGGATTCCATCGGAAGCTAGGAGGAGCTCAAAGATGCATTCCGAGCTAACTTCCAAGGCACTCATGTGCGACCTACGAACGCTGATAACCTTAACCTCATCAAGCAACAGCCCGACCAGTCGGCACGAAAGGTATGGAATCGGTTCTTAACTAAAATGAACCAAATAATCGACTTCCCAGAGGCTGAAGCAATTGCGGCTTTCCACAATGGAATCCGAGACGAATCGTTAACTCGGCAGCTCAAACAGGACAAGCCAAAAACAATGGTCGTGCTCACCTCTCTCATGACTCAGTTTTGTGTTGGAGAAGACAGCTGGCTTGCTCGTTGATACATCCATTTTGTATCATGTTTTCCATTGATAACTATTATGTTTTGAATCATTATTAAACTTTATGATGTAATCCTAATGCCTTTTCTCTCTTATTTTGCAAGTTTGATTCAAAGAGGGAGATTGCCGACACCTAGAATTCAGGACCGAAAAAAACCATAGAAGGGTTGGATATTATCTAGAACTCCAAATGAGCTGGAAATTTATGAAGAATTATTTTGGATATAGAAATTATCGGCTAAGGAATCAACAGAAGGGGACCCACCAGGTGGCTATGAGCCAGGGGCGTGCCCTACCCCTAGGCATGCCACCCTCGATCGTGGCCCCTGCTAGGCCTTTGGTGCCCATGTTCTCCTCTATGATGTCGTTTACCCTAGAAAAATCACAAGCAGACTTTTGGTATGAAGTGTCGTCCTCTCGAGGCGTTACGTGGGAAGGAGCACTTTTTGCTCTCGGGCATAGCGATTCTACCGGGGAAACTTCCCTCTAGGAGGGGAAAATCGAAGCCATCATCATCACCAATACTGCCTCCATCATGGGAGGATCAATCTTCATCAACATCTTCACAAACACCATCTCATCTGAAACCCTAGTTCATATCTTGTATTCAATCTTTGTCTCCAAACCTCAGATTGGTACATGTGGGTTGCTAGTAGTGTTGATTACATCTTGTAGTTGATGCTAGTTAGTTTAATTGGTGGAATATTATATTTTCAAACCCTTAACCATATTCATTACACCTTTGATCTTGAACATTATGATTCTTTGTGAGTAATTACTTTCATTCTTGAGTACATGGGAGAAGTCTTGTCATAAATAATCATGTGATGTTGGTTTCGTTGATATTTTTATGATGTGTATGTTGCTCTTCCTTTAGTGGTGTCGTGTGAACGTCGACTACATGACACATCACCATATTTGGGCCTAAAGGAAAACATTAGGGAATAATAAGTAGATGATGGGTTGCGAGAGTGACAAAAGCGTAAACCCTAGTTTATGAGTTGTTCCGTAAGGGGATGATTTTGATCCTCATGTCTAATGATATGGTTAGATTTATCTTAATTCTTCTTTCGTAGTTGAGGATGCTTGCGAGAGGGGGTAATCATAAGTGGGTTGCTTGTTCAAGTAAGAACAACACCCTAGCACCGGTCCACCCACATATTAAATTATCAAAGTAATGAACGCGAAGCAACTAACATGATGAACCATGACTAGAGGAAATTCCCATGTGTCCTCAAGAGTGTTTTTCTTCATATAAGAGTATGTTCTAGTTTTTCCTTTGCTACAAAAAGGATTGGTCCACCTTGTTGCACCATTGCTACAATTGTTACTTGTTATGAATTACCTTTTTATAAAATTATCAATCAACGCTACTTTCAGTGTTTGTCGAAACTTCCATACTAAATTTCACTTGTCATTTCCTTTTGCTCCTCGTTGGGTTTGACACTCTTACTTATCGAATGGACTATATTGATCCCCGATACTTTTGGGTCATCAAGACTCTTTTCTGGCACTGTTTTCGAGCAGTGACGCGCCTGTGGAATTTGGCAAGGAAACACTTTTGTTACGTGTTGAAATTTATTGTCACTTGTTACTTGATACTTCTCCAATGTATTTATAATTTTTTATTTTTCCATGCTATAATATTATCATCCGAGGATACTCTTGGGCATTCATTTGCCGATTCATATTATTTTTGAGTAGTAACCTATTAAGCCAATGCCAAGTGCCAATTGTTGTTTTCTGCATGTTTTTGGATTTTTAGGTTTACGATACCAAACGAAGTCCAATTGCCCCGAAACTTTTTGATGATTTTTTCTGGTCCAAAAGAAGACCTGGATGCTTCGGGAGAAGACTAAAGGCCGCACTGGGCCTAACAAGCCAACAGGACGCGCCCGGGGGGGGGGGGGTGGCCGCACCCTATTAGCTTGTGGCCGCCTCGGCTCTCCTGACACCGTACCCTGGCCTATAAATTCACATATATTCCAAAACCACTAGGTAATCTCCCGAAACACTTTTTCGCCACCGCAAGTCTGTGTTCCGCCACGATCTCATCTGGAGCCCTTTTCCGGTGCCCTACCGGAGGGGGATCGATCACGGAGGGCCTCTACATCATCCTTTTTGCTCCCATAGAGATGTGTGAGTAGTCACCCACAGACCTACGGGGCCACATCTAGTACCTAGATGACTTCTTCTCTCTCTTTGATCTTCAATACAAAGTTCACCGCAATCTTCGCGGTGATCTATTCAATGTAATCTTCTTTTGCGCTGTGTTTGTTGGGATCCGATGAATTGTGGGTTTATGTTCAGATTATTTATGATAAAAGATTTGAGTCTCCTTTGAATACTTATTTGATTCTTACTTGCCTGATCATCATAGCTTCGTAAATCTCTCCTATCTATCTGTTTAGTTTGGCCAGATAGATTGGTTTATCTTTAGTGAGAGAGATGCGTTGTAGTGGGTTTAATCTTGCGGTGCTCTATACTCCAGTGGCAAAGTAGGAGACAAGACACGTTTTTGTTTTTTCCACAAAATGGCAATTATGATCATTGTCAAAAACTAAGACTGACAAAAGTGAAATGTCAAAATCTAGAGTGGTATAAGAAAAATTGGCAAAATCTAGAGTGGCATAAGAAAAAGCGGCAAAATCTAGAGTGACAAAAACATTTTCCCTTCTTTAAAATCTGATTTTTGTTTCAAAATGCGAACATTCTTTTACGAAACAGGATTTTTTTTAAAACATTTGGCCGGCCTAGTATCCACGGCTCTCCCGCTGACATCAGAATTTCGTTTCATTTTTTATTCACATCTTTTGTTTCGCTTATTTACTTTTCTGTATTTCTAATATTCAGAATATTTAAATTAAACAAATATTTTAAATAAAAATGTAAATTTTGAATTTCAAGAATGTTAAACATGTAAATAAAAATGTTCTTGAAATATGCAAAAAAATGTACAACATGAATAAAAAATGGAAAATATCAATCATGTCCATAGAAAATGTTAAAAGATTGTAAAACAATGTTATTGTAATTAAAAACTATTTGTATATTAAAACAATGTACTTTACATTTTAAAAAGTGTTGACAAGTTTCGAACAATGTGTTCACAACGTTACAAAAAAAATTAGTTCAACATAAAAAAACTTTGCATAGCTGAGATAAAAATGTTCCAACACGTATTTTCTAAAAACTTAACATGTATTCAGAAAAAATAAAATCATGTTTTTTGTAAAAATGTTACAAATGTATATGAAAAATATGAAACACACACACACACACACTTTTAACGTGTGTGTGAGTGAGTGTGTGTGTGCTCGCGCGCGCGGGCTTGTGCGTGTGCATGTGTGTGTGTATGTTAATCATGCATTTTAAAGGTTAAAAATGCGTACAGAAATATTCCTTGTGTACAAGAAACAAAATGCACAATGCACATAAAAATGTAGTTATGGAAAAAAACAAAGAAATCAAAGAAAATTGGTGAAACGGGCTTGTTAAAAATCAGTCGACTGAGACTTCACGAAGTCTCAGTCGACACTATAATCCGTTGATCTTGCATCGAGATTAGTGCAAATAATTATTTTTCAGTTTTTTTTCTCTTTGCATACTATACTATTTGACTGAGACTTCGCGAAGTCTCAGTCGACTGAAACCTAGACACTCCCTTGGTGAAAACCTGCGAAGGAAACAAAGAAAACAAAGTAAAGTAGGAAAAAATTAAAGAAAAATAGAAAGGAAATGCGAAAAAAAAACTGGAGATAACTAATCAAACCTATGAAAGGAATAAATTAAACAGAAAGAAAACATATGTTAGACATGTATAGAAAAATGTTAATTTTGCATTTGAAAAATCTTAAACATTTATAGAAAATGATTTTGAAGTATACGAAAAATGTACAACGTTAATGAAAAAAGTAGAAAATATTAATCATGTGTACATAAAATGTTTATAGATGATGGAAAATGCTCATGTAACTCAAAACAAAAGATTCATACATAAATAAAATACTTTAGTTAAAAAAGGTTCATGAGTTTCAAAATATATGTCCATGACATTATAAAAAAAAGTTTGCACAGTTCAGAAAACAATTATCATTGAAAATTGGCCCAACATGTATTCAAAATAATGTACAAAGCATGCTTTGTAAAAAAAATATTATATGAAATCATGATTTTTTTTATAAAAGTGTGTTCATATGTATAGAACTTTTTTACAGCGTGTATGAAAAAGAGTGAACATCAAAACACGTATTAAAAATATTAATAATGTATTTTAGTATGTAAAACATGTGTAAAAATGTTCTTAATATATAAAACAAATTCTACAGTGCGCGTGAAAAATGGATACATGTATCTAAAAATTAAAAACGGGCAAGTAAGGAAAAAACGAAAAAGAACAGAGAAAATCGGTGAAACTGAAACAAAAAAAGGAAAACGATCTAGGCGAATGTGCCCACAAAAGCGGAGGAGCCCGCGAAAATGTGCCGGCCTGGCACGCGAGCCCGAATAAGGAGCGTCATATGGGTTTTGCGCGCTCCCCGGCCGGCCACGCCTTCGTTCACAAGAAGCAGCAACACACGGCAAACCGCTGCTTCAACACACGGCAGACCGCTGCTTGACCAACGACGCCTGAAAACAACGGCCGCCAACAAGCAGCTCACAGCAGTGGCGTAGCCAGGCCCCAGGCTACCCTGGCCATGGCCTGGGGCGTGGCAATACATTTGTGTGTTGACTGTTCATATTTTCACACTGTAGATTACTGTTTAGCACTGTTGTTCTAGAGTTGGCCTGGGGCGTTGTAAAATCCTAGCTACGCAACTGGCTCACAGGATATGAAGGCACGCTTTCTCTTTGTCGAGGACAGGGGGCAGAGATAGATACGCCCCTGTACAGTACGTGCGCGTTGGTGGGCTGATCGTGCCGTCAAGACATTCTGCGCTGGCGGTGCCACAACCTAAAGTTTTGTCGATCTTAGCCAGAAGGTGTATGACCACATAATAAAGACCCCGAAAGTGAAAAGCAACTCGTCCTTGGCCGTAGGCCGACCCACACACACACACACACACACACAGCACGCCAAGAGCACCACAGTCCGTCCGGTCACGAGAAGCAGCACACGCGCGCGCGCGCGCGCACGGCAAACCGCTGCTCGACCAAACGACGCTGCGATCCTCGCATTTGCCCAGAAAACAACGGCCGCAGCTCACAGAATATGAAGTGTACGCTTTCCGTCCATCGAGGTCGAGGGGATAGATACGCCCCGTACGTGCGTGCGCGCGCGCATCGATCTCCTTTCCACTTTCTACTAGTCCGTGGGCGTCGGCGCGTGGCATCTCCGGTCGCCTGGACGAGGGCGCGTCGCGGATCGCCGTCAAGCGCCACCACGACCGCCCCGCTTTCCGAGCTACCCACGCGCGCGCGGCGATGCTTGTTCGCCGCCGAGCCGCACCGAGGGCCGGCCGACAGCGACGCGCGATTCCGGCGTCGCCCAATCAGCCCCGAGACGCGCGCCTTTCGTCGCCATCGCCCGCGTACGTGCGTGCGTGCGTGCTAGTAACTACTAGTAGAATCATTGCGGCTTTTTGCGTGTACCGATCGATCGACCTGCGGTTACATCACCCCACCGGCCGGCCCCGTCCAGCACGGCGTCGAGCCGTCCGGCCGGTGGAGCACGTCGACCGTGAAGTGATCAGCCGCGCCACTAGCTAGGGCATATGTGCACGCACCCATCCGTCGATCGTTGCCATCGAGAGCTTGCCCGGCCGACTGGTTGTCAATGCTCGCTAGGAGTAGTAGATGCCTAGCTCGATCGGTGCCCGGCTAGCTAGCTAGCTAGCTTTTCTCCGATCGACGGAAGCCATCCACGTCGCGCTAGCTAGCTCGTGCACCCAAGCGTAACACTTATGATCGATGGTGCGAGGCGAACGAACATGGCTCGGGGAGCGACGTCCGGCGCGTGAACGGTGCACGGGGCTACGTCAGGGGTCCCGACCATGGATCTGATAAGATGCATGCCACGTACGTACAGTGACGATAGAAAGAACCCCGACAAACGGAGCCATGGGCGACCTGGTAACAGTTTGTCTGGGGGCTTGTCCACGCGCGTCAGTGCTTGGAGGACCCACGGCTGGTTAACCAAATCACTAACTAACACTAACTAACCAACTAAACTGTGCTTGCTTGCGCGAGAGACAACGACCGACACGACGAGCTCCGATCCATCAACCAATGTCGACACTCCCTCCCTGGAACACGGGTGGGTGACACGAGCACCGGGACACCTGTCCAGCGGTGCTGATGCAAGTGCGTTGCACCACACGATCACCAGCCCCTCCACCATGGATACGGCGACGTCGGCCTCAACTCGGGTCGTCGTCGTGTTCCTGGTTTATTTATGCTGTGTGTATGTTTCTTGCTCAACGGGTGTCTTTCGGTCTATACGGCACGTCGTGTGTAAACAAGT
This sequence comes from Hordeum marinum, assembly GCA_022496015.1. Taxonomy (NCBI): domain Eukaryota; kingdom Viridiplantae; phylum Streptophyta; class Magnoliopsida; order Poales; family Poaceae; genus Hordeum; species Hordeum marinum. The sequence goes on along the minus strand of CM039676.1, from coordinate 375,327,118 downwards.
CGTGCACCGTCTTGTGGTCGGGCGACCCGCATGGCAACGACCAAAGACCGTATCTCACCGTGTCGAGAGCTGCCGTGCACGTGTCGCCAATGCGATGCCCATGGTGATCTCGGTTCTTCTTTCTCGTGGTTTCAACACTGAAACTCGGGGAAGTATGGGACACAAGGAACACCAAAGTCTTTATTAGGCAGGAAACATATATATTGTTTTTGTGAGGAGCGGTATTACTGATGGATGCATGGACAGTGAACTCGGGGAACATGTCGGCATGTGGCGTGACTTCTTTTCCTCCAGGACTCCCCTCTCCTTGTAAACCCTCGGCCTTTCGTCCAACCTTTCCTGAAAATGAAAATTCTAGGTGAGGAGCAACCCACTCCTTGTTTCGTTTTTTTAAAATTAATTGGGCAATTCTTTTTTCCTGATAGTACTTTCTCTGTTTTTATTTACTCTGCATATTAATTTAAGCAATGGTACGTGTATGAAACCCTACGTGATGATTTTATGTAAAAGCTTATGTGTAGGTAGTTAATTGGGCCTTGATTAGCGGCTGGAGCCCACCCTGCTAGAAAAAAAATTGGAGGAGGAGGGGGGAGGGGGTATTTATGAAAGGCTAAGCAAGTTCACGTAGCATCTTTAATTTTGACCTAAGTCAAACAAGTTTATAGAAAACAATATAAACTTTCAAAATAACATAAACATATGATCCAAAAACATATTCGATAATGATTCTAATGGTATTAATTTAGTATTGTGAATATTAATATTTTTATATATAAACTTGATCAGAGTTTACAAATAAGAACCATGAAAAGTAAGATCCCAAATAAGAAAACAGAAACCGAGGAAGAGGAAACCACAAGAGTGAGGACTAGCAGAGTCTCGTCTTTTGTCATTCTTTGCTCCATTTTTCACTTGATGATTCCTTCGAATTTGCCGACAAAAAATTCAACAAATCTAATATACAAAATAAATAAGACTGAAAAAGTATTAACGATAGAGCTCCTACCACACTTGTTAGTTTCTGGAAAAAAAGAGGTCCCACACGCTGGCAAAAGGCCTACGCTCCGAATGTGCACTAGAAGCATGAAACAACTGGCTTGTATTTGTATTTGTAAGTATTATTGAATTATGAAGGAAATGGCGTGCTAGTCATTTAAATTTTCATAAAATAGTATAGCTGCTTACTATCTATGAGAAATCCAGACAATGTGAAAGCTTTGTAGTTAATATTCAAACCCTTGAAAATTCTTCTCGTGCTTCTAACTATCACTTTATCTCGAGATCGAGTTAGAAACACGAGAAGAATTCAGACCCTTGAAACACGAGAAGAAATTTCAAACCTGGAAGTACTACTTTTCTCACTTGTTTGAATTTTCAAGGGTTTTCTTACTAGTTTATTCTCACCACACTTGCACCAAATATAAGCCACATACACTATCCAGCTCCTCCCCGGGAAACCTGCACAGTTCAAATCTAAAATACATGAATAATTTGCGGTTTCTCAGGAGATACATCTTGAGAGGCTAGTGGTGGGATGTCGCTGCGTAAAGATTAGGTATATGTGTGACACCGATAAGCTAGAGATTTTGTAGTCACATGATGTAATCTATCTATGGAGCCTTCTTCCTGGAAATCAGCTAGACCACATCTCACGAATGATTATTTCTCTCTAATAGGGACAATAGCCACTAGACACTATGATAATTAGGCTAACAAAATAGTGATGACACGCGGTTACATAGGAAAGAAAATGACTACAATGAAGTCAGTAAGCTTAAGAGATATCTTTAGCGGCGTTGATAACCACTCCGAAACCCCTGTCTGGCTGCATAAGCCTTGGAAATTCCAGCGTCGTTCTCATTTGGAACAGTTCCATTTCCATCCACTGCTTTGGAATAGGCTGGAAAGAACATTCCACCACTAGAATTCAGAGGATGGCACGATGCCGATAGCTACCGCTGGTATTAAACTAGGACAAATCAATGTTTATTACTCAGACTAACCACTCGCAGCTCACTGTCACTGGCGCGCAATAATGGATCGTAATCTGTTGTTTAGGCACCTGACTTGTTTATGGTACTAGGACACAGTCAGTAAGTGATGTCCTCCGACAATAAATCTGGCGTTGTTTCATTCGTTGACAACGGGGGGCAGCCGGCAGCCCCTTTGGCACTAATTAAAAAGTATTACGTTCTCCAGCAATTGAAGCAACCAGGATTGTGTGCTGGAACCACAAACCTACAAGAGTGGAAAGGGCATATCTGAGGCGGAATCTGCATCTCGTCACTTGATCCATCTTCTTCCTCTAAGAATAGAATATACTTCTTCTTCGATCCGTAATCGAAAGGCATTGGGGAGCATATTGTTCAGCTCTTGCGCCCCGTCTTGACCACCGCCGGAGGCATCAATCATGCTTTGCACATTGCTCACCTCATATCATCAGACCAAGTAAATGAAATGAAAGAAAGCACCGACGGACGAACGGATAGTGTAGGGAAGCAACACACAGTCACCAAGCTGACTTGTTGGCGGTCATTTTCAGGTTTCGCCTAAACAAATCACCGTGCAAGAGCTAGCAGCCCTTGGAGCCCACAAGAGGTAGCTAGCTACCTGGAGATCACATCATGTTTACATTTTCTTTTTCGAAGAAACAGGGTCGGATTAGGCGCCCACCGTCAGCTGCTGATGGATAAAACGGAGGCAAAGTACACGCGTAACACTTGCTCCAGACCGGCACCAGAAATGGTAACCAACGATGGTGACATTTCTTCCTCATACACACGAGGGGCGCACCACCGCCTGCTGCTAGCTGCGAGATGGGGCTGCCTCGTAGTCGTAGCGTACAAGATTCAGCGAGGACTGGAATCGTCTAAGGCCGTTTCGACTCACCACGATCGAGCCGTCCACCGTCCGGATCGAGCGGCTGAGCTTGCCCGTCCGGTCGGTGCCCCAACCTTTCCGGCGCAATCAAAACCCGCCGTTTTCCCTGGTCTCCCGGCCCCGACCGCGGTCCGGCACACGGCAACGGCAACGGCGGACTTGACCTGACCTCGCCAACTTTTCAGTAACAGGAGAGGGGAACGCAGAGTCACCACGACACACCAGGCAGGCCAAACATTTGCCAGCGGTGAAACTGTATGCTCCGGCAAAACCTACGATAATGATAGCAATACAGTACGTGCCCAAGGTACGGGAGCACTGTACCAGCTGCGCAGAGAAGGAGTACTGGCAGACTGGCAGTGCTTGTGCTATTGGAAATTAATAAAGCTCTGTTGTGTGGTTGCTGGCTGGCTGCGCCCACAACACATCACATCAGCGAAAAAGAGCCCCACAGTCTGCTGACTGCCGGGCCCGCGCTGCCTGTGCAACGCTCATGTCGCACCTGAACCTGAGCCGACGGGTCGACGACGGGGCAACGTCGCCGTCGAATCGTCCCGCCAGACGCCAACAGTGCGCTGCAGTAGTACTTGCTCCTGGCACGCTCGGACGGATGCCCTACGTGCACTGGCTGGCAGAACAGCGCTCGAACCAACAGGTCCTGCTCTGCCTCGGCCGCTCGGCTCATCCACGGAGCATCTCCAATACACATGTCAAATACTCCTACATTATTAAATTAATATGCTTGGGGTAAAATTTACATCATTAAAAGAGAGTTTTTACATCTTAAAAAACTTCAACTTCGATAAATAATTTAAAATCTACATCAGCGCGGAAGCGCCCATGATGAGGTGCAATGGAGGGGCGTTGGCGGCCGCTGGGTCTGACCAGGCGTCCAGGGGGTTCGGCGGCGACAGGCGCGCGGCATTGAGGTGGCACGCGTTTTGCTCGAGCGCCTCAAGTGACGTAAATTTGTACTTGGTGTCTTATTTCACACCATGAGCACATCTCAAGAAAAAAAATACTTATACATTATCTATTGGAGCAACATTTTTGTGCATTGGTGATGTAAAAAATGTTATTTTTGATGGTGGGCCTCCTATTTGTTGGCCGTCTCCATCACGTCCGTGAAGAATTGTCGCACTTCGTGGCCGCCTCGCAAAGAAAGCGGTGGTTGGCCTCCACCTTGAGATATGACCGGATGGAGTAGAGAATGGCTTACTGCTTAGTCGCCTCATACGTTTGGACGGCGGACGACGTTTACTTCGTCAGCACGTCGGCGAAGTCCGCAATTGAAGGCATTGAACCGGCCTTGCATGGGTCATCTTTCTTATTCCGCTATGAGTCATACATGGCTTCGTTTTGCGCCTGCTCCTTCTCCTTCGTCTTCGGCTAATTCAGAGACAGTCTCACTGCAATACGAGCTTCGACCTAGCTTGGATCTCCTCCAACAACTCTCACCGTCCCTTCGGGGTGAGCATGGCATAAGTAACGATCTGTTGCCTGGCCATGACGACCAACAATGGTTGAGAGGATTGAATGATGACGATAGGAAGGGCGTAAAGGGAAAATAGGACGAGCTAGGGTTGGGGTGCCGTCGTCAAGCTTAAATAGCTGGGTCTGGCCCCTCGGGTGGCATGCCGGAGCGAGGTTCTCCTAGAACCGTTGTGTTTAGACATGTGTAATGTGGGTTCTGTTCATCGGTCTGACATGACAAACGTATCTGGACATGACCGAATCTTTTCCTATTTGTCCTAAATACGAGCTGAATATAAAAGGTGTTGATCAACCCAAACGTATAGAATCAATATCAAAGATGCGGTCGAGTTGAAATTTTATGACTGGCTGGCCGTCCTTCCAGGCGCATAGGACGGTTTGAGAAGCCGGTTGTACTCTTACCTCAGGGCCTCATCACCATTACGTTACGCGATCGACCGGGCGGGCGCAACAAACACGTCGATCTCGGGGATTCGATTTCCAGGGCAAATTTACATATACGTGACGGCGATGTCCTGGGGGAACAGCAGAATATTTAAGGGGGAGTTCAAATCTCGCCACACTAGGACTGGACAGCGACCGCCGGCCATTACTTTGGGTGCGATCTTGCGACAATGGCTGTACCCGCGTTCTGACAGGTGCGCGCCTGGCTTGACTAACGATTTACTTATGCACCGATGCCTCTACTGACATCAATTTGATACGTTAAAATGGAGGACCCGAACGAGCACGAACATGAGTGCGACCTAATGTACGTAGTACGTACACGCCGGAGCTATATACAAAAGGGAAATAATTGCGCGACCTTCTCTGGCCAGATCAGAAGGACGCAACCTAGCTACAACGCGAAGTTTCAGCCCTTGGAGCCCGGTTTTTGGTAAGAGACGAAATTGCTGTTTTAAGCTTCGAAAATATTCTACAAAGACGTATGAGCATCACCGTATGTACACCTTATGTACAAGTCTACAATTTATCAGCGGAGGGCATCTTCAACACTGAACTGCATATTTGTTTTCGTGTCCGTCCGCGGACACGTATGTGAAGGACGGACAGTCAACACCGTGCGCATACATTTCAAACACTTTTTAATAGATTAGACGGACTTCATACAAATCAAAGCACATTCATTACATTCAAACATTTTTTTTCATTAAGAAAGGAGTGGCCGAACCTAAACTTACTCTATGGAGGCGTCGGTCGTCCACTTTCTTTGTATTCCGTATTGACGACCATGTCGTCCATCTGCCGTCTTCCTAAGCGTCAACAAGATTTAAGACCCGTAAAGTGAATGTGCGGTGTCCGATGAGGACGAGTAGGACATAAAAAACAGACTTTTAATAGATTAGACGGACTTCATACAAATCAGAGCACACACCTAAGAGTTTTCCTAGAGTAGGGCCGGTGCTCCCTCTCCCCTCGCCCCTCGTGTCGCCCCCGCGGGCGACCCGGGGGGAAAACCCTAGCCGCCGGCCTTCGAGTCTCCTCCTCCTCTCTCCCTCCTCACCGTCGTCCACAACGCCGTCGGGCAAAGCCTGGCCGGCTGGGCGGCGGCAGGGCTTCTCCCCATCCTCTCTGTCTTGGCTGGCGCAGGACAACGGGATCCAGAGGAACACCGGGCGAACGTGGGGTCCGGCGGCAAGGCGGGTGGGTCTCCCGTCGGCGTCGTGCGCAGCACGGCAATGGCAACCCACGTGTCGTGAGGTGGTGGCTGCGTTGGCCTGACCGGTGGTTGCGGGTGCCGCCGGATCTAGATCGGATCCATCTGTATCCTATCTTCGGACTCCGTCGGCCGCCGCGGGGTGGTGATGATCGTCGCTGTCCTCGTCGGATCGTTGGATTCGGCGTCTGGAGATCTACGAGTAGTTCTTCTTGATCCTCCTTTCTGGTGGGTTGAGCCCCATGGCTCTTTCATCTTCGCGGGTTTCGGACCGTGGCTTGCCGGATCCGGAGTACACGGAGGTTTGGTGGCATAGGATGGGGCCGGAGGAAACTTTGGTCGGCTTGTTCGGCCCAGCATCGGTGATGTCACTCGATGCCGTTACCCTCCCTGGAGGCGAAGTCGAGGTCTCCCCTATCCACCCCGAACCCCTCCCGGACGAAAGTTCAAAATTCAGTCGGGATTGGGCGGCGGTGTCCTGCGTGTCGTATCCTCGACGGAGGCGCCGTCTTGGGAGGACCTGCTATTCCGGGGAGAGATGTTGTGGATGGTGGGCTCCGAGTAGCTCCAGCAGTGGTGATGGTGTGGAGGTTGCCAGGTGGTGCGGCGTTGTATCTACCGCGTCATTGACGACGAGTGTTGGTGGCATGGTGCAGCTGCATATCGACGACGAATGCGACTGGATGGACAAGCACAAGGTGGTCGAGCTGTCTGGCACCATGATGGCGTTGACGACAGGTCTGCAAGGTCTGTGCGTCAGTACCTGCTCTAGAGATGGATTAGCGGAAGAAGGTGGCGGCGGCCTCGGTGAGTGCACCGGACCGGTGTGTGCCCGAGTCCCGGTATGTGGCTAGGATGGGGCATCCGACATTAGATGTTAGGATTTGGTGCGATGTCTGTTTGGTATTAGGCTCGGACATTCGACACCACTGCATCAAGGGGATAGGAGTAGTGACAGATGTTGCCTAGATGGTGGCTTTAGGCTTACTGATGTACTACTTTGTAAGGTCTTTTGTGCTTAATAATTAATAAAGTGGCCGTATGCATCGTCCAGATGTAGAGGCCGGGGGTGCATCCTCCTTTTCAAAAAAAAAACAGGACATTCATTTCATTCGAACATTTTTTTCTTTAAGAAAGGAGTGGCTGAACCTAAACTTACTCTACGGAGGCGTTGGTCGTCCACTTTCTTTGTATTCCGCATTGACGACCATGTCCTCCATCTGCCGTCTCCATGAGCGTCGACAAGATTTAAGACCCTTAAAGTGAATGTGTGGGGTCCGGCGAGGACGAGTAGGACATGAAAAACGGATTGGCCCACTTAGGACACAAGGCGTTGCCGCCTCCCATGCCCTACTCATCCACGGAGTTCGCGACATGTTCGTCTGCCGGTGGACTTGAGGTCGATGATGGACGTGGACGGTCCGTCACGGTCCACCTGCCACATGCGCACACGGAAGTTGGATGACAGCCTGTACAACGCACAACTGGCGGCGTTCTTGTCCTCGATTGCGTGTGCCAGCGCGTGCGCGCATGGTGCCACCTCCACGTCTGCCCCCGCCTTTAGTTTGTTGTGAGCGGCACGTAGAGCACACACGGCCTCATACAATGCCCGTTGCTCCGCAACGAAGGTCGGGTTTGCCACGACCATGGCAATCACGGCCTCCTCACTTGCGCGCTCGCCATAGATCTGGCCCTCCACGATCCAGTTCTGCTCAAGGAGGAACATGTTGTGCCTGTTCTCCCCCTACAAATGTCGGAAAAGCTGACATACGAGCCAACTTAGGCTGCTCCTCCTCCGCCATGAAGGCACCGTAGTGCGCCTATGCCTGCTCCATGGTCAGGCCGGCAAGCACAAGCTCGGACAACTGTGAGGTGTCGTTGTCCGAGCCCATCTCCATCATGGTATCATCATCGGAGACCTCGAGCGAGCTAACAGGCATGCCCTGCTTGATCCGCTTGGCGCGGTAGGACCGCCAAGTGCCTACAAGAGCGGTCACCTCATGCTTCATCTCTGATGAAAGACTATCCAACAAAGTGTTCCCACTTCCGGGCATGGCAGACGTGAAGCAAAGGTGGAGGATGTGGAGGAAAATGTTTGGTGTGGAGTTAGTTAGGTGTGTCCGCTGCTAAATAGCGGATTCCGGTGGGGCCAAGCGTCCAGGTGCATCAATGCGTGACGCTGGAGTTGGTTCCTAGGCCGGCAAGCCTGCTTAATGCCGGCATATGGACGGACGAGGCATTGAATGGGCGTGGCCGATATCTTTCCCGTCTCGTACAACAAATGTCGTAAGCATTGAAGGGACGCCTGGTGGAGCATTAAATGTGTTTGTCTCGCACCATCAGTATTAGTATGATAACACTATAGCACTGTACACCTCGTGTACATACTGTACACCACTGTTGGTGACCCCTTAGTCATGTAAAAGGAGGCCCAAGGCATTACGGTAGAGGACTTTTCTACTTTTGGACTTTTGACCTTTTGAGATCCCCTCAGGCCCATTCTGCATGCGTAGAAGCTATGTACTATAGCGCTCCCGAAACCTGGGGGCCGGAACTGGTCCAATACAACCAAGCAGGAGTAGGGTTTTATGCATCCTTGCGGCCCAAACCTGGGTAAATTCCCACGCGCTAGCCGTTCGATCTGCTCTTTGTGCGAGCCTTCTTCCCCGCTGAACCATAAAGGGATCCCTCCGATCCCATAGGTGTCGTCTCCACCGACACTCGCATAATAATGATGAGTGGGTTGTATACGCTTGGAGCCCCCCAAGGACGCGGAGGGGTTCCATCCCATGCCCGAGTGGAAGCCCCATGCTCCGTGCTAGCAGCAACACTGTCCTCCAATGACTATGCCCGCGCAACGTGGATGCCCTACGCTCCGTGCCGGGGGAAGAGGAAGACGAAGACTAGCCTAGGTGCCAGACGTGGTAGTTGCTTGCTTCTTTTTTGGTGTTCGAATTGCCACTCTTTGAAATAAAATTTGAAGATTTCGGAACTCTATTTGCAAAAGAGGCGGGAACTTTTGTCTCATCACACTTTCTTCTTTCTGCCCTTGGAGTCTCTTTCTCTGAATTGGCACCGTGCAAAATCCTATGCACTTTGGCCCTCCCCGGGGCACCTCAGAGCATGCCGGCAAGGACCTGTCGCCTCAGGAACCTACATCTTTTGGTGGTCGACTCCGTCTTGGGGGCTCCGACCGCGGCGCAACACAACATCACGGAGCCTCGGGAGGCTCAGGCGCCTCCCGAGGTAGCGGCCGACAAAATAGTATGGGGGGCGCTCGAGCGTCAAGGGGGACTCCTGAGCAACGCGCCTCAGGAGCCTTACCGGTCATATAGCCCCTCGCGCCGTTGGTCTCGTCCTGGTGATCCGGATTCCCTAATGGTGGTCGAGGCCCCACCCCTTGGTCTCGTCCTAGTGATCCGGATGCCCTAACGGTGGCCAGGGAATGCGCCGGACTGGGTCCTGTTGACGTAGAGCGCTGCTTGAGCGTCAAGGGGGGTTCTGGAGCAACACGTCTTGGGAACCTCACCAATCTCGTGGCTTCATAACCCATGGTCTCGTCCTGGTGATCCGGACGCCCCAGTAGTGGCCGAGGCCTCGCCCCTTTGGTCTCGTCCTGGTGATCCGGACGCCCAAACAACGATCGAGGCCCGCTCAGAATTGGGTCCCGCAAACGTAGAGTATCGAAAGGGCCCCCAAACTGTTCTGCAAACAAGCCAGAAGCCCCCCAGGTGGGATCCCCGAGCTCTGTGGACGGTTCAGCTGCACCGCGCGATGCACGGGATCACCACGACCCGACAAGCTAAGTACACCACCTAACAGAGCAGAATCTTTCTGATCAAATGATAGCCTGAATGCAGCGTAGGGGGATTGAGCACTAACGTATGTATGCAGGAGATACGGTTCACCATGTGCTACCGTCAGGGTTCTTATGGTCACCGATGTCGTGGAGGACGACGCTAGGGAAGGAGTCTGTTCTCGTCAAGCGATGATGATCAGGACCCAGGACTTGAACGCGGAAAGCTCCCCCTCGGGAGGGTACGCCCTGTGAGGACCCGACAGGCCGCCATCATCGAGCCACATCAGCAATGACACCAAGCCCCACACAAGAGACAAACTCTTGTCACGTCGAGCAAGCGACCGGTGATTTAAGGGAAACAGTGAGGAGTACGAAGGTAATACACTAAAGACTAACGCCCTCAGGGGCTCAGTTTTTCTTAACATAAGAAGAACCATAAAAAGAAAACAAGGGGTGCCTAAGCGGATGAGCCGTTGTCGCCTTCCGAACCACCGACCGCCTCGGCGTCGGAGCCATCATCCTCGTCGGAGGAGGGCACTTGGAAGAACCGCTCCACCAGGGATTCCACGTACGGGCGCACCTCATCCCCGAGGGGCCTTTTGGAGCTCCTCGAGCACCCATTCCGTGATGCTCAGAAGATCAAGCTCCGGGGCGTGGCGGCGTAGGTTGAAGAAGACGCACGTCACAGCAAGGTCTAGGAGATCGCATGCATTGGCCTCGTTGTCCTCGTCCACCCGAGAGACGTCGGCCTCCAGCGCCTCCGCCACCCTGCCGAAGAAGTCGAGATAGCCTCCATCGTCGTGGACGGACAACAGCGTGGGCGCTTCCCTGATGAATCGGCCCACTGCACCAGCCATGCGGCGGGCAATGCCCAAGTACTGCTTAGCACGCTGTGCCTACAACATATTTGCATGCGTTGCCTCATCCTGGACAGCCTGCACAACATCGGCTGCCTCCTTGATCCGGGTCTGGAGCGATGCCAGCTCTGCCCTTGCCTCCTCTTCACCCCTGAGGGCGGCTAGGAGGGCGGCCTCGACACTCATCAGCTGGGCCCGCAACATGTACGCCTCCTTCTGGAGCTCGCCGAGCCTACGCTTTTTGGTAGCTGGCACCATGGGAGGAGGAGATGGTCAGGTCCGACGTGTCGTGCTTGTCTGCAAGAAAAGAGATGGGTGGTGGAGCACTCACTCGTCAATGATGGCCCAGTCGCGGTGAGCTTGGGCCGGCCCCGAGCCCCCTGCTGCCGCTTCTGGAGGAAACGTGAAGAAGCCGAAGGCCCCGCGCGCTTCTCAGCGCCCACATCACTCGCTCCAGACGCCATGGTGTGCAGGGATCAAGGAAGAAGAGAGAGATTTCTTTAGGATAACGGAGAGTGAGGAGGCACACCAGGATTGCAAGACCCCCAGGGCGGGGCGAATTTAGAGGCATAACTGCAACCTGCGGGGCATCGTGGGGAGTGCTGGCGTCGTGCGCTCCTCGGGCGCCGTAGGGCAGGTTCGGTCGGCGTGCAACCTTGCTCCACGTCACTTCATCTGCTCCTGTTGGGTCACATCCGTGTGGCCCAAGGGAGCGGCCGCATTCAAGGAAGTGTAATGATGGCCCCCTACAGTGCACAGGCGTCGGATTAGTTTGACATGGGGTGGTTCCTGACGACCTTCGGGGAGTGGAGGCATAAGTGCCTCGGTGAGCGACGCGTGTCAAGCCTGGCCCGCATACATTTGGGGCACACGACACTTCCGGCCGTCCTCAACGGCTTCGCCCGGAAGCCAACTCGAGCGCGCCTCGGGCCCGGGGGCTACTGTCGGCGTTCTGGGAATGGGGGTACCCAGACTTGCCTACCTGCGGCCCAGGGCGTGACCGCACTTCGACAGCCCAGTACGACCCGGCGTGGCCCCACTCGAGACAAGGCCCTCGCGAGAGCTGTGGGCTCACCAGGTGTGACAGCCCAAGTGCTGCCCCTACTTTTTATGGCATGTATTCTTATGTGAACCTTGTTGTCATGAGTTAATGAAATGAGTTTGCTCCTTGTCATGCCTTGTCTCATGCATTCATGCATCATGCATCATATTATTCATCATCATACCATGCCTTTGTTTGTGATGTGCTTTGTGACCTTGTGGTGTTGGGAGTGATCTTGTGATGTGTGATGTGGTTAGAGTGTGGGTGGTGCAACACTCCTTCTCCTTCCCCCTCTCTTATTCTTTTCAAACAAACCCAACCTAAACCCTTTTTATTCCCTTGTCATTTTACCAACAGATTTAACTTGCTATTAAAAATGTTTAAAAATGTTCAGGTGATAGCCTATAATATTTTGAGCATGTGAGTGTTGTCCTTTTGATGTTTTGAGCTTTGTGATTTGGGTTTTAAAATATAACAGAGGGCTGTTTTATTATTGTATTAAAATTTACTTGCTTAAAAAATCCCCTTGTCAATTTTATTAAATAGTTCTCATTTTCTTTTAAACAAAAGTATTTTTGCTTTATCTCAAATCCTTTTTATTTTCCTCTATGGGTTTTTCTTATCTTGCTATTTTTATTTAAAAGGAAAACCCTGTTTTGTTTTTTTGTCAGTGTAAGCTTGGCCTTTCCCCTCGCGGCCCAGCTGGGGCGCCGAAGCCGGCCCAGCCGCGCAGACGGCCACCTGCTCTCGTCCGTCATCTCCGTTAGAGTTTTCAGAGAGAGAGCGTGTTGTCACCGTCCCCTTTCGCCGTCCGTCGCCGTCAGCTCCGGGGGTATTTAACCCCTCGACGTGCGTGCCCCTCTGCCTAGGGTTCGTCTTCCCCCTCCAGCCGGCGCCGCTCCCTTCTCCCTCTCCTTTCTTCTCCTTCTTCTTCCGGGTGCAGAGAGAGAGCAGAGAAATTCAGTGAGGCTGTTGGTCATCTATGCCCCCGTCGCCGCGTCTCCGGTGGCCCTCGTCGCCGGTGGACATGGCGTGGAGCTTGGGGTCGTCGCTCGCAATCCGTTCCCACCGCTAGGGAGGTGAGGAGCACCTCCCTCGCGGTGCCGCGTCGCCGTCGTCCGCAGGGGTCAGGTCTGCGCCGGCGTTCTTCTTCCCCTCCGTCGCCGACGCGTCTTTGCTGCGTCCTTCCTCTTCGCTGCGTTTGAGCGTCACCGTGTTGGAAATATGCCCTAGAGGCAATAATAAATTAGTTGTTATCATATTTCCTTGTTCATGATAATCGTTTATTATCCATGCTATAATTGTATTGATCGGAGACTTAAATGCATGTGTGGATACATAGACAAAACCATGTCCCTAGTATACCTCTAATGGACTAGCTTGTTGATCAAAGGATGGTTAAGGTTTCCTAGCCATGGACATGAGATGTCATTTGATAACGGGATCACATCATTAGGAGAATGATGTGATGGATCAGACCCAAACTTCAAACATAGCATATGATCGTGTCAGTTTATTGCTACTGTTTTCTGCATGTCAAGTATATGTTCCTATGACCATGAGATCATGCAACTCACGGATCTCGGAGGAGTGCCTTGTGTGTATCAAACGTCGCAACGTAACTGGGTGACTATAAAGGTGCTCTACAGGTATCTCCGATGGTGTTTGTTGAGTTGGCATGGATCGAGACTGGGATTTGTTACTCCGTGTGACGGAGAGGTATCTCAGGGCCCACTCGGTAATACAACATCACAACAAGCCTTGCAAGCAATGTGGCTAAGTGTTAGTCATGGGATCTTGTATTACGGAACGAGTAAAGAGACTTGCCAGTAACGAGGTTGAATTAGGTATGGAGATACTGACGATCGAATCTCGGGCAAGTAACATACCGAAGAACAAAGGGAACGTTATACGGGATTAACTGAATCCTTGACATAGAGGTTCAACCGATAAAGATCTTCGTAGAATATGTAGGAACCAATGTGGACGTCCAGGTCCCGCCATTGGTTATTGACCGTAGAGGTGTCTCGGTCATGTCTACATAGTTCTCGAACCCGCAGGGTCTGCACACTTAAGGTTCGGTGACGTTTCGGTAGTGTAGAGTTATGTATGGTGGTGACCGAAGGTTGTTCGGAGTCCCGGATGAGATCCCGGACGTCACGAGGAGCTCCAGAATGGTCCGGAGGTAAATATTCATATATAGGATGTCCCAGTTTGGTCGCCGGAAAAGTTTCGGGCTCATCGGTAGTGTACCGGGAGTATCGGTAGTGTACCGGGAGTGCCGGTAGTGTACCTGGGGACCTCCGGGAGGGGCACTTCGACCCCAAGAGGTCCATGGGCTGTGGGAGAATAATAACCAGCCCTTAGTGGGCTGGGAAAGCAGCCACAAAGGCCCATGGCGCATGAGAGAAAGTCCTAAAGCAAAAAGTGGAAAATCAGCCAATAGGAGGCAATCCTACTCCAACTAGTATTGGAGGTGAAGTAGGATTGCTCCCACCTCCTATTTCGGCCGACCCAAAGGCCTTGGCTGCCTCTACTCTCCTCTCCTCCTATATATACTAGTGGATTGGGTGGGTTTTGGACAGAATTTCCGGCCACGTGCTACCCGTTTCACCGGTGCACAGTTTCTCCTCTAGATCGGTTTTCCGCAGCGCTTAGGCGAAGCCCTGCCGGAATCACTCCACCACCATCACCGGAGCGCCGTCACACTGCCGGTGAACTCTCTCTCCTCTCCACCTCCTCTTGCTGGATCAAGATGGTGGAGATCGTCATCAAGCTGCACGTGTGCTGAACGCGGAGGTGCCGTCCGTTCGGCGCTAGATCGGAAGGACCGTGATCGAGATCGCGAGACGGTTCGTGATGAGATCGTGGAACGGATCGTGATGAGTTCGCGGGACAGATCGTGATCAAGATCATGAGACAGATCGTGATGAGATCGCGGGACGGATCGTGATGAGTTCACGAGACGGATCGTGATTGGATCGCGGGACGGATCGTGATGAGATCGCGGGACGCTCGACGATTTGGATCGCGAAGATGTTCGACTACACCAACCGCGTTTCTTAACGCTTCCCGCTTAGCGATCTACAAGGGTACGTAGATCCACTCTCCCTCTCGTAGATGCTCATCACCATGGATAGGTTTGCGTGTGCGTAGGAAAATTTTTGTTTCCCATGCGACGTTCCCCAACAGTGGCATCATGAGCTAGGTTGATGGTTCGATGAGATCTCGAGTAGAACACAAAAGGTTTGTGGGCGTTGATGCTTAGATTGCTTCCTCCCTTGGTCGTATTTTGGTTCAGCGGGATTGTGAGATGAAGCGGCCCGGACCAACATTACTCGTACGCTTACGAGAGACCGGTTCCCTCGACGCAACTTGTTGCCTAGATGGCTTGCGGGTGACAATTTCTCTCACTTTAGTTGGATCGGATCCGACAAAGGTGGTCCTTGAGAAGGTTGAAAAGAAATCCATGTATCACCGTTGTGGTTTATGCGTAGGTGAGAATCGTTCTTGCTAGATACCCGTAGCAGCCACGTAAAACATGCAACAACAATTAGATGACATCTAACTTGTTTTTGCAGGGTATGTTGTGATGTGATATGGCCAATTACATGATGAGATATATGTAATGTATGAGATGATCATGTGATGTATAGAATTTCACGACTTGCATGTCGTTGAATACGGCAACCGGCAGGAGCCATAGGGTTGTCTTTAATTATTGTATGACCTGCGTGTCAATCATTAAGCGCTATGTAATGCTTTACTTTATCGCTACGGTAGCAATAGTAGTAGAAGCATGTAGGGCGTGACAACCCCGATGGCGACACGTTGATGGAGATCATGGTGTCGTGCCGGTGACGATGGAGATCATGCCGGTGCATTCTAGATGGAGATCAAAAGCACAAGTTCATGGCCATATCATGTCACTTATGATTTGCATGTGATGTTAATCCTTTTTATGCACCTTGTTTTGCTTAGTACGGTGGTAGCATTATAAGGTGATCCCTCACTTGAATTTCAAGATGAACTGTGTTCTCCCCGAGTGTGCACCGTTGCGAAAGTTCGTCGTGTTGAGACACCACGTGATGATCGGGTGTGATAGACTCTACGTTCACATACAACGGGTGCAAGCCAGATTTGCACGCGCAGAACACTCGGGTTAAACTTGACGAGCCTAGCATGTATAGACATGGCCTCGGAACACAAGAGACCGAAAGGTCGAACATGAGTCATATAGTAGATATGATCAACATGATGATGTTCACCATTGCAGCCACCTCAACTCACGTGATGATCGGACTTGAGTTGGTGAATTTGGATCATGTATCACTCGAATGATCGGAGGGATGTCAATTTGAGTGGGAGTTCTTAAGTAATATGATTAATTGAACTCATTATCATGAACATAGTCAAAGTGTCTTTGCAAATTATGTTGTAGATTACTAGCTCGCGTTGTGGCTGCCTTGTATTTTTATATGTTCCTAGAGAAGTAGAATTGAAAGATGTTGGTAGCAAAATTGCGGACTGGGTCCGTGATCTGAGGATTGTCCTCATTGCTGCACAGAAGGCTTATGTCCTTAATGCACCGCTCGGTGCGCCACCCCATCTAGCGTCGACTGTAGATGTTGTGAACATCTGACAGGCACGTTTCGATGACTACTTGATAGTTTAGTGCGTCATGCATTATGGCTTAGAATTGAGGCTCCAAAACGTTTTGAACGTCACGGAACATATGAGATGTTCTAGGAGCTAAGATTGTGATCTCAGGCTCATGCCCGTGTTGCGAGATATGAGATCTCCAACAAGATTCTTTGCCTGTAAGATGAAGGAGAATAGCTCAACCGTTGAGCATGTACTCAGATTGTCTGGGTACTACAATCGCTTGAATCAAATGGGAGTTGATCTTCCAGATAAGATAGTGATTGATATAGTTCTCCAAGTCACTGTCACTAAGCTACTAGAACTTGGTGATGAACTATAAATTGCCAGGGATAGAAATAATGATTCCTGAGCTGTTCGCGATGTTTGACACCGCGAAGGTAGAAATCAAGAAGGAGCGTCAAGTGTTGATGGTTAATCAAACCACTAGTTTCGAGAAGGGCAAGAGCAAGGAGGGAAACTTCATGGATAGCAAGTCAGTTGCTGCTCCAGTGAAGCAACCCGAAGTTGAACTCAAACCCGAGACTAAGTGCTTCTGTTATGAGGTGAGCGGTCGCTGAAGCGGAACAACCTTAGATACTTGGTAGATAAGAAGGCTGGCAAAATCGATAGAAGTATATTTGATATACGAGTTATTAATGTGTACCTTGCTAGTACTCTTAGTAGCACCTGGGTATTGGATACCGGTTCGGTTGCTAAATGTTAGTAACTCGAAATAAAAGCTACGGAATAAACGGAGAACTAGCTAAGGGTGAGGTGACGATATGTGTTGGAAGTGTTTCCAAGGTTGATGTTATCAACATCGCACGCTCTCTCTACCTTCAGGATTAGTGACGAACCTAAATAAATGTTATTTGGTGTTTTGCGTTGAGCATGAACATGATTAGATCATGTTTGTTGCAATACGGTTATTCATTTAAGTCAGAGAATAATAGTTATTCTGGTTACATGAATAATACCTTCAATGGTCATGCACCCAGTGAGAATGGTTTGTTGAAATATTGATCGTAGTAATACACATGTTCATAACATTGATGTCAAAAGATACAAAGTTAAATAATGATAGTACCACATACTTGTGGCACTGCCGCAAAATGTCATATTGGTACAAAGCGCATGAAGAAACTCCATGGTGATGGATATTTGGACTCATTCGATTTCGAATCGGTTGAGACATGCGAACCATGCCTCTTGGGCAAGATGACTAAAGGACCCCGTTGGATGGAGCGGGCAAGTGATTCATTGGAAATGATACATGTTGATGTATGCAATCTAGTGAGTCTTGTAGCGTGCAGTGGATATCGTTATTTTCTTACCTTCACTGATGATTTGAGTAGATATAGTGTATATTTACTTAATGAAACACAAGTCTGAATTGTTTGAAAGGTTCAAGCAAATTCAGAGTGAAGTTTAAAGATCATCGTGACAAGAAGATAAAAATGACTGCGATATGATCGTGGAGGTGAATATCTGAGTCACGAGTTTGGCATACAACTTAAGACAATGTGAAATTTGTTTCACAACTAACGCTACCTGGAACACCATGGTGTGATGGTGTGTCCGAACATCATAGTTATGCTCTATTGGATATGGTGCATGTATGATGTCTCTTATCATTTTACTACTATAATTTTGGGGTTATGCATTAGAGACAACTACATTCACTTTAAATAGGGCACCATCTAAATCCGTTGAGATGACACCGTGTGAATTATGGTTTGATAGAAACCTAAGCTGTCATTTCTTAATACTTGGGGCTGCGACACTTGTGTGGAAAATGTTTTCACCTAATGAGGTCGAACCCAAGGCGGACAAATGCATCTTCATAGAATACCCTAAGATCAGTTGGGTGAACCTTCTATCTCAGATCCAAGTGCAAAGTGTTTGTTACTAAAATGGATCCTTTCTCGAGGAAAATTTTCTCTCGAAAGAATTGAGTGGGAGGAAGATAGAACTTGATGAGGTTGTTAAACCTTTGTTCAACCAGAGAGTAGCGCAGCGCAGAAAGATGTTTCTGTGAAGCCTACGTTAGTTGAAGAGGAAGTTAATGATGATGATCATGAAGCTTCAGGATCAAGTTACTATCGAACTTCTTAGGTCGACAAGGATGTGTACTGCTCCTAAGTGGTATGACAACTCTATCTTGGAGATCATGTTGTTGGACAACGATGAACCTACGAGCTATGGAGAAGCAATGATGGGCCCGGATTCCGACAAATGGTTGGAGGCCATGAAATCCGAGATAGGATCCATGTATGAAAACCAAGTGTAGACTTTGGTAGACTTGCTCGTTAGACGGCAGGTCGTTGAGTACAAATGGACCTTTAAAATGAAGAGAGACACTGATGGTGAATGTCACTATTTGTAAAGCTCAACTTGTTGCAAAGATGTTTGTGACAAGTTCAAGGAGTTGACTACGATGAGACTTTCTCATTCGTAGTGGTGCTAAAGTCTGTTGGAATTATGTTAGCAGTTGCTGTGTTTTCAATTATGAAATCTGGCAGATGGATGTCAAAACATCGTTTCCTTCACGGTTTACTTGAGGAAAGGTTGTATGTGATACAACCAGAAGGTTTTGTCAGTCCTAAGGATGCTAAAAGGTGTGCAAGCTTTGGTGATACTTCCATGGACTGAAGCAAGCATCTCGGAGTTGGAATATACGCTTTGATGAGTTGATCAAAGTTTTTGATGTTTATACAAAGTTTACGACAAACTTGTATTTGCAATAAAGTGAGTGGGAGCACTATATGTAGGATTCCTGGAAAGCATAAATGGTTGTTTGGAAAGTGATTTTCAAAGGAAGACCTGGATAAAGCTACCAAATTGTTGAGCATCAAGATCTATAGAGATAGATCAAGATGACTTGATGAGACTTTCAATGAGTACATACCTTGACAAAGATTTTGAAAGAGTTCAAAATGGATCAGTCAGAGAAAGAGTTCTCGCCTGATTTGTAAGGTGTGAAGTTGAGTGAGACTCAAAGCTCGACCACGGCGGAAGGAAGAGAAAGGACGAACGTCGTCCCCAATGCCTTAGCCATAGGCTCTGTATAGTATGCCATGCTGTGTACCGCACCTGTGTGTGCCTTGCCATGAGTCTGTCAAGGGGTACAAGTGTGGTCCAGGAGTGGATCACTGGACAGCGGTCAGAATTATCCTTAGTAACCAGAGGACTAAGGAAATGTTTCTTGATTATGGAGGTGATAAAGAGTTCGTCGTAAAGAGTTACGTCGATGCAAGCTTTAACACCTATCCGGATGACTAGTAGTAGCAATCTGGATACGTATAGTGGAGCAGCCATTTGGAAATAGTACCAAGTGGAGTGTGGTAGAAGTGTTTACGGTTTGACATAGAGATTTGCAAAGTACACACGGATCTGAATATCGCAGACCCGTTGACTATAAGACCTCTCTCACATGCAAAGCATGATCGAGCCCCAAATCTCATTGGGTGCTAGATTCATAACAATGCGAATCACATGGTGATGTGAACTAGATTATTGACTCTAGTGCAAGTGGGAGACTGTTGGAAATATGCCCTAGAGGCAATAATAAATTAGTTATTATCATATTTCCTTGTTCATGATAATCGTTTATTATCCATGCTATAATTGTATTGATCGGAGACTTAAATGCATGTGTGGATACATAGACAAAACCATGTCCCTAGTATGCCTCTAATGGACTAGCTCGTTGATCAAAGGATGGTTAAGGTTACCTAGCCATGGACATGAGATGTCATTTGATAACGGGATCACATCATTAGGAGAATGATGTGATGGATAAGACCCAAACTTCAAACATAGCATATGATCGTGTCAGTTTATTGCTACTGTTTTCTGCATGTCAAGTATATGTTCCTATGACCATGAGATCATGCAACTCACGGATATCGGAGGAGTGCCTTGTGTGTATCAAACGTCGCAACGTAACTGGGTGACTATAAAGGTGCTCTACAGGTATCTCCGATGGTGTTTGTTGAGTTGGCATGGATCGAGACTGGGATTTGTTACTCCGTGTGACGGAGAGGTATCTCAGGGCCCACTCGGTAATACAACATCACAACAAGCCTTGCAAGCAATGTGGCTAAGTGTTAGTCATGGGATCTTGTATTACGGAATGAGTAAAGAGACTTGCCAGTAACGAGGTTGAATTAGGTATGGAGATACTGACGATCGAATCTCGGGCAAGTAACATACCGAAGAACAAAGGGAACGTTATACGGGATTAACTGAATCCTTGACATAGAGGTTCAACCGATAAAGATCTTCATAGAATATGTAGGAAGCAATGTGGACGTCCAGGTCCCGCCATTGGTTATTGACCGTAGAGGTGTCTCGGTCATGTCTACATAGTTCTCGAACCCGCAGGGTCTGCACACTTAAGGTTCGGTGACGTTTCGGTAGTGTAGAGTTATGTATGGTGGTGACAGAAGGTTGTTCGGAGTCCCGAATGAGATCCCGGACGTCACGAGGAGCTCCGGATGTTGGGGAACGTCGCATGGGAAACAAAAATTTTCCTACGCACACGCAAACCTATCCATGGTGATGAGCATCTACGAGAGGGAGAGTGGATCTACGTACCCTTGTAGATCGCTAAGCGGGAAGCGTTAAGAAACGCGGTTGGTGTAGTCGAACTTCTTCGCGATCCAAATCACCGAGCGTCCCGCGATCCAATCACGATCCGTCCTACGAACCAATCACGAACTGTCCCACGATCTCGTCACGATCCGTCCCACGATCCAATCACGAACGTCTCGTGGCCTTGATCACGATCCTTCCGATCTAGTACCGAACGGACGGCACCTCCGCGTTCAGCACACGTGCAGCTTGATGACGATCTCCACCGTCTTGATCCAGCAAGAGGGGTGGAGAGGAGAGAGAGTTCACTGGCAGAGTGACGGCGCTCCGGTGATGGTGGTGGAGCAATTCCGGCAGGGCTTCGCCTAAGCACTGCGGAACTACGATCTAGAGGAGAAACTATGCACCGGTGGAACGGGTAGCACGTGGCCGGAAATTCTGTCCAAAAACCACCCAATCCACTAGTATATATAGGAGGAGAGGAGAGGAGAGGCAGCCAAGGCCTTTGGGTCAGCCGAAATAGGAGGTGGGAGCAATCCTACTTCACCTCCAATCCTAGTTGGAGTAGGATTGCCTCCTATTGGCTGATTTTCCACTTTTTGCTTTAGGACTTTCTCTCCTGCGCCATGGGCCTTTGTGGCTGTTTTCCCAGACCACTAAGGGCTGGTTATTATTCTCCCACAGACCATGGATCTCTTGGGGTCGAAATACCCCTCCCGAATGTCCCCCGATACACTACCGGCACTCCCGGTACACTACCGATACTCCCGGTACACTACCGATGAGCCGGAAACTTTTCCGGCGACCAAACTAGGACATCCTATATATGAATCTTTACCTCCGGACCATTAAGGAGCTCCTCGTGACGTCCGGGATCTCATCCGGGACTCCGAAAAACCTTCGGTCACCACCATACATAACTCTATACTACCGAAACGTCACCGAACCTTAAGTGTGCAGACCCTGCGGGTTCGAGAACTATGTAGACATGACCGAGACACCTCTACGGCCAATAACCAATGGCGGGACCTGGATGTCCACATTGGTTCCTACATATTCTACGAAGATCTTATCGGTTGAACCTCTATGTCAAGGATTCAGTTAGTCCCGTATAACGTTCCCTTTGTTCTTCGGCATGTTACTTGCCCGAGATTCGATCGTCGGTATATCTATACCTAGTTCAATCTCGTTACCGGCAAGTCTCTTTACTCGTTCCGTAATGCAAGATCCCGCAACTAACAATTAGTCACATTGCTTGCAAGGCTTACTGTGATGTTGCATTATCGAGTGGGCCCCGAGATACCTCTCCGTCACACGGAGTAACAAATCCCAGTCTCGATCCATGCCAACTCAACAGACACCATCGGAGATACCTGTAGAGCACCTTTATAGTCACCCAGTTACGTTGCGACGTTTGATACACACAAGGCACTCCTTCGATATCCGTGAGTTGCATGATCTCATGGTCATAGGAACATATACTTTGACATGCAGAAAACAGCAGCAATAAACTGACACGATCATATGCTACGTTTGTAGTTTGGGTCTTGTCCATCACATCAGTCTCCTAATGATGTGATCCCTTTATCAAATGACATCACATGTCAATGGCTAGGAAACCCTGACCATCTTTGATCAACGAGCTAGTTCACTAGAGGCATACTAGGGACATAGTGTTTGTCTATTTATCCACACATGCAATGTGTTTCCGATCACTACAGTTATAGCATGGATAATAAACGATTATCATGAACAAGGAAATATAATAAAAACACTTTATATATTGTCACAGAACAGATTTATTGGATTCAGTGCACTAGGCACTACTCCAAGATCTGTTATGAACTGCTTCATCCAGACACCTTCCTTCGCTGCCTCCGAGGCTGCGATGTACTCCGCTTCGCACGTAGAATCAGCTACCACGCTTTGCTTGGAACTGCACCAGCTTACCGCTCCCCCATTAAGAATAAATACGTATCCGGTTTGCGATTTAGAATCGTCCGGATCAGTGTCAAAGCTTGCATCGACGTAACCCTTTACGACGAGCTCTTCATCACCTCCATAAATGAGAAACATGTCCTTAGTCCTGTTAAGGTACTTAAGGATATTCTTGACCGCTTGCCAGTGCTCCATTCTAGGATAACTTTGAAACCTTCCAGCCATACTTATGGCAAGGCTGACATCGGGTCTTGTGCACAGCATTGCATACATGATAGAGCCTATGGCTGAAGCATAGGGGATGACGCTCATCTTTTCTTTATCTTCTGCAGTCACTGGGCATTGAGTCTTACTCAACTTCACACCTTGCAACATAGGCAAGAACCCCTTCTTGGCCTGTTCCATTTTGAACTTCTTCAAAACTTTATCAAGGTATGTGCTCTGTGAAAGTGCTATTAAGCGTCTCGACCTATCTCTATAGATCTTAATGCCTAATATGAAAGCAGCTTCTCCTAGGTCCTTCATTGAAAAACTCTTATTCAAATATTCCTTCACGCTTTCCAGCATTTCTATATCGTTTCCGATCAGCAATATGTCATCCACATATAACACTAGAAACGCTACAGAGCTCCCACTCACTTTCTTGTAAATACAAGCTTCTCCATAAACTTGTATAAACCCAAACGCTTTGATCACCTCATCAAAGCGTTTATTCCAACTCCGAGATGCTTGCACCAGTCCATAAATGGATCGCTGGAGTTTGCAAACTTTGTCAGCATTCTCTGGATCGACAAAACCTTCGGGTTGCATCATATACAACTCTTCCTCAAGGAAACCGTTGAGGAACACCGTTTTTACGTCCATCTGCCAAATTTCATAGTCGAAATAAGCAGCTATTGCCAACATGATTCTGACAGACTTAAGCATCGCTACGGGTGAGAAAGTCTCATCGTAGTCAACTCCTTGAACTTGTGAAAAACCCTTTGCCACAAGTCGAGCTTTATAGACGGTGACATTACCGTCCGCGTCCGTCTTCTTCTTATAGATCCATTTGTTCTGAATGGCCTTTCGCCCTTTAGGTAGTACTTCAAAGTCCATACTTTGTTTTCATACGTGGATCCCATCTCAGATTGCATGGCCTCTAACCATTTCTTGGAATCCGGGCCCATCACTGCTCCTCCATAGCTCGTAGGTTCATTATTGTCCAACAACATGACCTCTAAGATAGGGTTGCCGTACCACTCGGGAGTAGTACGCGTCCTTGTTGACCTACGAGGTTCAATAGCAGCTTGATCCGGAGCTTCATGATCATCATCATTAACTTCCTCTTCTACCGTTGTAGGTTCCACAGAAAAATCTTTCTGTGCTGCGCTACTCTCTGGTTGAAGTAAAGGTTCAATAACCTCATCAAGCTCTATTTTCCTCCCACTCAATTCTTTCGAGAGAAACTCTTTCTCAAGAAATGTTCCGTTCTTAGCGACAAACACTTTGCCCTCGGATCTGAGATAGAAGGTATACCCGACTGTCTCTTTCGGGTATCCTATGAAGACGCACTTTTCCGCTTTGGGTTCCAGCTTTTCAGGCTGAAGCTTTTTGACATAAGCATCACATCCCCAAACTTTAAGAAATGACAACTTCGGCTTTTTGCCAAACCACAGTTCATATGGCGTCGTCTCAACGGATTTTGATGGTGCCCTATTTAAAGTGAATGCAGCTGTCTCTAATGCATAACCCCAAAATGATAGTGGCAAATCGGCAAGAGACATCATAGAACGCACCATATCCAATAAGGTCCGATTACGACGTTCAGACACACCATTACGCTGTGGTGTTCCGGGCGGTGTCAACTGTGAAACAATTCCACACTGTCTTAAGTGATTGCCAAACTCATAACTCAGATATTCACCTCCTCGATCAGATCGAAGAAATTTAATCTTCTTGTTACGATGATTCTCAACTTCACTCTGAAATTGCTTGAACTTTTCAAATGTTTCAGACTTGTGCTTCATCAAGTAAATATACCCATATCTACTCAAGTCATCAGTGAAGGTGAGAAAATAACGATAACCACCGCGCGCTTCGACATTCATTGGACCGCACACATCAGTATGTATGATTTCCAATAAGTCACTCGCCCGTTCCATTGTTCCAGAGAACGGCGTTTTGGTCATCTTGCCCATAAGGCATGGTTCACATGTGTCAAGTGATTCAAAATCAAGTGACTCCAAAAGTCCATCAGCATGGAGCTTCCTCATGCGTTTTACACCAATATGACCTAAACGGCAGTGCCACAAGAAAGTGGTGTTGGAAATATGCCCTAGAGGCAATAATAAAATGGTTATTATTGTATTTCCTAGTTCATGATAATTGTCTATTGTTCATGCTATAATTGTGTTAACCGGAAACCGTAATACATGTGTGAATACATAGACCACAACGTGTCCCTAGTGAGCCTCTAGTTGGCTAGCTCGTTGATCAATAGATGGTCTCGGTTTCATGACCATGGACATTGGATGTCGTTGATAACGGGATTACATCATTAGGAGAATGATGTGATGGACAAGACCCAATCCTAAGCATAGCACAAGATCGTGTAGTTCGTTTGCTAAAGCTTTTCAATGTCAAGTGTCATTTCCTTAGACCATGAGATTGTGTAACTCCCGGTTACCGTAGGAATACTTTGGGTGTGCCAAACGTCACAACGTAACTGGGTGGCTATAAAGGTACGCTACGGGTATCTCCAAAAGTGTCTGTTGGGTTGACACGAATCGAGACTGGGATTTGTCACTCCGTGTGACGGAGAGGTATCTCTGGGCCCACTCGGTAAGACATCATCATTATGAGCTCAATGTGACTAAGGAGTTAGTCACGGGATGATGTATTACGGAATGAGTAAAGAGACTTGCCGGTAACGAGATTGAACAAGGTATGGGGATACCGACGATCGAATCTCGGGCAAGTACCATACCGATAGACAAAGGGAATTGTATACGGGATTGATTGAATCCCTGACATCGTGGTTCATCCGATGAGATCATCGTGGAGTACGTGGGAGCCAACATGGGTATCCAGATCCCGCTGTTGGTTATTGGCCGGAGAGGTGTCTCGGTCATGTCTACGTGTCTCCCGAACCCGTAGGGTCTACACACTTAAGGTTCGATGACGCTAGGGTTATAGGGAAATAGTGTACGTGGTTACCGAAGGTTGTTCGGAGTCCCGGATGAGATCCCGGACATCACGAGGAGTCCCGGAATGGTCCGGAGACGAAGATTGATATATAGGAAGTGAGGATTTGGTTACCGGAAGTGTTCCCGGTGTCACCGGTAGTGTACCGGGACCACCGGAAGGGTTCCGGGGGTCCACCAAGTGGGCCCACCTGCCCCGGAAGGTTCCGTGGGCTAAGAGTGGGAGGGAGCCAGCCCCTAGGTGGGCTGGTGCGGCTCCCACCCCAGCCCAAGGAGTGGCAAAGGTGGAGGGGGGCAAACCCTAGGCTTAGATGGGCCTTAAGGCCCACCCTAGGGCGCCCCACCTCTCCCTTGCCCTAGCCGCCGGCCAGATGGCATCTGGTGGCTGCCGCCACCCCTAGGGTGGAACCCTAGGGCGCAGCCACCCCTCCTCCCTCTCTCCTATATATAGTGGAGGTATTTGGGGCTGCACAACACACGGTTCTCCCTCTCTCTCTAGTGCAGCCCTACCTCCTCCTCCCCTCGTTCTCCGTAGCGCTTAGCGAAGCTCTGTCGGAGTACCACGCACCTCCATCGCCACCACGCCGTCGTGCTGCCGGAGCTCTCCCTCAACCTCTCCTCCCTCCTTGCTGGATCAAGGCGTAGGAGACGTCACCGGGCTGCACGTGTGTTGAACGCGGAGGTGCCGTCCGTTCGGCACTTGATCGGATCCACCGCGATCTGAATCGCTGCGAGTACGACTCCATCAACCGCGTTCTTGTAACGCTTCCGCTTAGCGATCTTCAAAGGTATGAAGATCCACTCTCCCCTTGCTCGTTGCTGGTTTCTCCATAGATAGATCTTGGTGACACGTAGGAAAATTTTGATTTACTACTACGTTTCCCAACAGTGGCATCATGAGCTAGGTCTATGCGTAGAATCTATGCACGAGTAGAACACAAAGCAGTTGTGGGCGTCGATTTTGTTAATATGCTTGCCGTTACTAGTCTTATCTTGATTCGACGGTATTGTGGGATGAAGCGGCCCGGACCAACCTTACACGTACGCTTACGTGAGACCGGTTCCACCGCCTGACATGCACCAGTTGCATAAGGTGGCTAGCGGGTGTCTGTCTCTCCCACCTTAGTCGGATTGGATTCGATGAAAAGGGTCCTTATGAAGGGTAAATAGCAATTGGCATATCACGTTGTGGTTTTGGCGTAGGTAAGAAACGTTCTTGCTAGAAACCTATAGCAACCACGTAAAAACTTGCAACTACAAATTAGAGGACGTCTAACTTGTTTTTGCAGCATATGCCTTGTGATGTGATATGGCCAGAAGGATGTGATGTGATGCATTGTGATGTATGAGATTGATCATGTTCTTGTAATAGGGTTCACGACTTGCATGTCGATGACTATGACAACCGGCAGGAGCCATAGGAGTTGTCTTACATTATTGTATGACCTGCGTGTCAATCATAAACGCCATGTAATTACTTTACTTTATTGCTAAGCGTTAGCCATAGTAGTAGAAGTAATAGTTGGCGAGACAACTTCATGAAGACACAATGATGGAGATCATGATGATGGAGATCATGGTGTCGTGCCGGTGACAATGATGATCATCGTGCCCCGAAGATGGAGATCATAGGAGCAAGATGATATTGGCCATATCATGTCACTATATTGATTGCATGTGATGTTTATCATGTTTACATCTTATTTGCTTAGAACGACGGTAGTAAATAAGATGATCTCTCAATAAAATTTCAAGAGAAGTGTTCACCCTAACTGTGCACCGTTGCTAAGGATCGTTGTTCCGAAGCACCACGTGATGATCGGGTGTGATAGGTTCTAACGTTCGCATACAACGGGTGTAAGCCAGATTTACACACTCGAAACACTTAGGTTGACTTGACGAGCCTAGCATGTACAGACATGGCCTCGGAACACGGAAGACCGAAAGGTCGAACATGAGTCGTATAGAAGATACGATCAACATGAAGATGTTCACCATGGATGACTAGTCCGTCTCACGTGATGATCGGACACGGGCTAGTTGACATGGATCATGTATCACTTGGATGACTAGAGAGATGTCTATCTGAGTGGGAGTTCATTGAATAATTTGATTATGTGAACTCGATTATCATGAACTTAGTCTAAAATTGCCTTTAATATCTATATTGTAGACCCAATGGCCAACGCAAATGTCAACCTCAATTTCAACGCGTTCCTAGAGAAAACCAAGCTGAAAGATGATGGAAGCAACTATACGGACTGGGTCCGTGGCTTGAGGATCATCCTCATAGCTTCCAAGAGATTGTATGTCCTTGATGCACCGCTAGGTGACCCACCCATTCTCCCAGCGGACCAAGACGTTACGAACGCTTGGCAGTCACGCTGCGATGATTACTCCCTTGTTCAGTGCGGCATGCTTTACAGTTTAGAATCGGGGCTCCAAAAGCGTTTTGAGCAACACGGAGCATATGAGATGTTCCAAGAGCTGAAACTGGTTTTCCAAGCTCATGCCCGAGTCGAGAGATATGACATCTCTGACAAGTTCTTCAGCTGTAAAATGGAGGAGAACAGTTCTGTTAGTGAGCACATCCTCAAGATGTCTGGGCTTCACAACCGCTTGACTCAGCTGGGAGTTAATCTCCCGGATGACTCAGTCATTGACAGAATCCTCCAGTCGCTTCCACCTAGCTACAAAAGCTTTGTGATGAACTACAACATGCAGGGGATGGAGAAGTCCATTCCTGAGTTGTACTCGATGCTGAAATCAGCAGAGGTCGAGATCAGAAAGGAGAATCAAGTGTTGATGGTAAATAAGACCACTAGTTTCAAGAAAGGCAAGGGTAAGAAGAACTTCAAGAAAGACGGCAAAGCTGTTGCCGCGCCCGGTAAGCAAGTTGCCGGGAAGAAGAAGAACAAGAATGGACCCAAGCCTGAGACTGAGTGCTTTTATTGCAAGGGTACCGGTCACTGGAAGCGGAACTGCCCCAATTATTTAGCGGATAAGAAGGACGGTAACGTTAAAGGTATATGTGATATACTTGTTATTGATGTGTACCTAACCAGCGCTCGTAGTAGCTCCTGGGTATTTGATACCGGTGCAGTTGCTCACATTTGTAACTCCAAGCAGGAGCTGCGGAATAAGCGGAGGCTCGCCAAGGATGAGGTGACGATGCGCGTCGGGAATGGTTCCAAGGTCGATGTGATCGCCGTCGGCATGCTACCTCTACATCTACCTTCGGGATTAGTTTTAAACCTTAATAATTGTTATTTAGTACCAGCTTTGAGCATGAACATTGTGTCTGGATCTCGCTTGATGCGAGATGGCTACTCATTTAAATCCGAGAATAATGGTTGTTCTGTTTATATGAGAGAAATGTTTTATGCTCATGCCCCGCTGGTCAATGGTTTATTTTTGATGAATCTCGAACGTGATGTTACACATATCCATAGTGTGAGTACCAAAAAGTGTAAAGTTGATAACGATAGTCCCACTTACATGTGGCATTGCCGTCTTGGCCATATTGGTGTCAAACGCATGAAGAAGCTCCATGCTGATGGACTTTTGGAGTCACTTGATTTCGAATCATTTGACACATGCGAACCATGCCTCTTGGGCAAGATGACCAAGACTCCATTCTCCGGAACAATGGAGCGAGCAACTGACTTGTTGGAGATAATACATACCGATGTATGCGGTCCAATGAGTGTCGAGGCTCGCGGTGGCTACCGTTATGTTCTCACCCTCACTGATGACTTGAGCAGATATGGGTATGTCTACTTAATGAAACACAAGTCTGAAACCTTTGAAAGGTTCAAGGAATTTCAGAGTGAGGTCGAGAATCAACGTGACAGGAAAATAAAATGCCTACGATCTGATCGTGGCGGAGAATATTTAAGTCACGAGTTTGACACGCACCTTAGGAAATGTGGAATTGTTTCACAGCTCACGCCGCCAGGCACACCTCAGCAAAATGGTGTGTCTGAACGTCGTAATCGCACTCTATTGGATATGGTGCGATCTATGATGTCTCTTACCGACTTACCGCTATCATTTTGGGGATATGCATTAGAGACAGCCGCGTTCACTTTAAATAGGGCACCGTCTAAATCCGTTGAGACGACACCGTATGAATTATGGTTTGGAAAGAAACCTAAGCTGTCGTTTCTAAAAGTTTGGGGTTGCGATGCTTATGTGAAGAAACTTCAACCTGAGAAGCTCGAACCCAAAGCGGAAAAGTGCGTCTTCATAGGATATCCCAAAGAGACTATTGGGTATACCTTCTACCTACGATCCGAAGGCAAAGTCTTTGTTGCCAAGAATGGATCCTTTCTCGAGAAAGAGTTTCTCTCGAAAGAAGTAAGTGGGAGGAAAATGGAACTTGATGAGGTAATTGTACCTTCACTCGAACCGGAGAGTAGTGCAGCACAGGAAGTTGTTTCTGTGGAGCCTACAACGGCTAGAGAGGAAGTTAATGATGATGATCATGAAACATCAGATCAAGTTGCTACTCGAAGGTCCACTAGGACACGTTCCGCACCAGAGTGGTACGGTAATCCTGTCCTAGAGATCATGTTGTTGGACAACGGTGAACCTTCGAACTATGAAGAAGCAATGGCGGGCCCGAATTCCGACAAATGGCTTGAGGCCATGAAATCCGAGATAGGATCCATGTATGAGAACAAAGTATGGACTTTGGTGGACTTGCCTGATGATAAGCGAGCCATTGAAAATAAATGGATCTTTAAGAAGAAGACTGACGCAGACGGTAATGTGACCGCCTATAAAGCTCGGCTTGTCTCTAAGGGTTATCGACAAGTTCAAGGAGTTGACTACGATGAGACATTCTCACCCGTAGCGATGCTAAAGTCTATCCGAATCATGTTAGCAGTTGCCGCATTTTATGATTATGAGATCTGGCAAATGGACGTCAAAACGGCATTCCTTAATGGCTTCCTCAAGGAAGAACTGTATATGATGCAGCCGGAAGGTTTTGTCGATCCTAAAGATGCTAACAAGGTATGCAAGCTCCAGCGCTCCATCTATGGGCTGGTGCAAGCATCTCGGAGTTGGAACATTCGCTTTAATGAGGTGATTAAAGCGTTTGGGTTTGTACAGGTTTATGGAGAACCCTGTATTTACAAGAAAGTGAGTGGGAGCTCTATAGCGTTCCTTATACTGTATGTGGATGACATGCTGATAATGGGAAATTATATAGAACTCTTGGAAAGTATAAAGGCCTACTTGAATAAGTGTTTTTCAATGAAGGACCTTGGAGAAGCTACTTAAGCATCGCTACGGGTGAGAAAGTCTCATCGTAGTCAACTCCTTGAACTTGTGAAAAACCCTTTGCCACAAGTCGAGCTTTATAGACGGTGACATTACCGTCCGCGTCCGTCTTCTTCTTATAGATCCATTTGTTCTGAATGGCCTTTCGCCCTTTAGGTAGTACTTCAAAGTCCATACTTTGTTTTCATACATGGATCCCATCTCAGATTGCATGGCCTCTAACCATTTCTTGGAATCCGGGCCCATCACTGCTCCTCCATAGCTCGTAGGTTCATTATTGTCCAACAACATGACCTCTAAGATAGGGTTGCCGTACCACTCGGGAGTAGTACGCGTCCTTGTTGACCTACGAGGTTCAATAGCAGCTTGATCCGGAGCTTCATGATCATCATCATTAACTTCCTCTTCTACCGTTGTAGGTTCCATAGAAAAATCTTTCTGTGCTGCGCTACTCTCTGGTTGAAGTAAAGGTTCAATAACCTCATCAAGCTCTATTTTCCTCCCACTCAATTCTTTCGAGAGAAACTCTTTCTCAAGAAATGTTCCGTTCTTAGCGACAAACACTTTGCCCTCGGATCTGAGATAGAAGGTATACCCGACTGTCTCTTTCGGGTATCCTATGAAGACGCACTTTTCCGCTTTGGGTTCCAGCTTTTCAGGCTGAAGCTTTTTGACATAAGCATCACATCCCCAAACTTTAAGAAATGACAACTTCGGCTTTTTGCCAAACCACAGTTCATATGGCGTCGTCTCAACGGATTTTGATGGTGCCCTATTTAAAGTGAATGCAGCTGTCTCTAATGCATAACCCCAAAATGATAGTGGCAAATCGGCAAGAGACATCATAGAACGCACCATATCCAATAAGGTCCGATTACGACGTTCAGACACACCATTACGCTGTGGTGTTCCGGGCGGTGTCAACTGTGAAACAATTCCACACTGTCTTAAGTGATTGCCAAACTCATAACTCAGATATTCACCTCCTCGATCAGATCGAAGAAATTTAATCTTCTTGTTACGATGATTCTCAACTTCACTCTGAAATTGCTTGAACTTTTCAAATGTTTCAGACTTGTGCTTCATCAAGTAAATATACCCATATCTACTCAAGTCATCAGTGAAGGTGAGAAAATAACGATAACCACCGCGCGCTTCGACATTCATTGGACCGCACACATCAGTATGTATGATTTCCAATAAGTCACTCACCCGTTCCATTGTTCCAGAGAACGGCGTTTTGGTCATCTTGCCCATAAGGCATGGTTCACATGTGTCAAGTGATTCAAAATCAAGTGACTCCAAAAGTCCATCAGCATGGAGCTTCCTCATGCGTTTTACACCAATATGACCTAAACGGCAGTGCCACAAGAAAGTGGTGTTGGAAATATGCCCTAGAGGCAATAATAAAATGGTTATTATTGTATTTCCTAGTTCATGATAATTGTCTATTGTTCATGCTATAATTGTGTTAACCGGAAACCGTAATACATGTGTGAATACATAGACCACAACGTGTCCCTAGTGAGCCTCTAGTTGGCTAGCTCGTTGATCAATAGATGGTCTCGGTTTCATGACCATGGACATTGGATGTCGTTGATAACGGGATCACATCATTAGGAGAATGATGTGATGGACAAGACCCAATCCTAAGCATAGCACAAGATTGTGTAGTTCGTTTGCTAAAGCTTTTCAATGTCAAGTGTCATTTCCTTAGACCATGAGATTGTGTAACTCCCGGATACCGTAGGAATACTTTGGGTGTGCCAAACGTCACAACGTAACTGGGTGGCTATAAAGGTACGCTACGGGTATCTCCGAAAGTGTCTGTTGGGTTGACACGAATCGAGACTGGGATTTGTCACTCCGTGTGACGGAGAGGTATCTCTGGGCCCACTCGGTAAGACATCATCATTATGAGCTCAATGTGACTAAGGAGTTAGTCACGGGATGATGTATTACGGAACGAGTAAAGAGACTTGCCGGTAACGAGATTGAACAAGGTATGGGGATACCGACGATCGAATCTCGGGCAAGTACCATACCGATAGACAAAGGGAATTGTATACGGGATTGATTGAATCCCTGACATCGTGGTTCATCCGATGAGATCATCGTGGAGTACGTGGGAGCCAACATGGGTATCCAGATCCCGCTATTGGTTATTGGCCGGAGAGGTGTCTCGGTCATGTCTACGTGTCTCCCGAACCCGTAGGGTCTACACACTTAAGGTTCGATGACGCTAGGGTTATAGGGAAATAGTGTACGTGGTTACCGAAGGTTGTTCGGAGTCCCGGATGAGATCCCGGACATCACGAGGAGTCCCGGAATGGTCCGGAGACAAAGATTGATATATAGGAAGTGAGGATTTGGTTACCGGAAGTGTTCCGGGTGTCACCGGTAGTGTACCGGGACCACCGGAAGGGTTCCGGGGGTCCACCAAGTGGGCCCACCTGCCCCGGAAGGTTCCGTGGGCTAAGAGTGGGAGGGAGCCAGCCCCTAGGTGGGCTGGTGCGGCTCCCACCCCAGCCCAAGGCGTGGCAAAGGTGGAGGGGGGCAAACCCTAGGCTTAGATGGGCCTTAAGGCCCACCCTAGGGCGCCCCACCTCTCCCTTGCCCTAGCCGCCGGCCAGATGGCATCTGGTGGCTGCCGCCACCCCTAGGGTGGAACCCTAGGGCGCAGCCACCCCTCCTCCCTCTCTCCTATTTATAGTGGAGGTATTTGGGGCTGCACAACACACGGTTCTCCCTCTCTCTCTGGTGCAGCCCTACCTCCTCCTCCCCTCGTTCTCCGTAGCGCTTAGCGAAGCTCTGTCGGAGTACCACGCAGCTCCATCGCCACCATGCCGTCGTGCTGCCGGAGCTCTCCCTCAACCTCTCCTCCCTCCTTGCTGGATCAAGGCGTAGGAGACGTCACCGGGCTGCACGTGTGTTGAACGCGGAGGTGCCGTCCGTTCGGCACTTGATCGGATCCACCGCGATCTGAATCGCTGCGAGTACGACTCCATCAACCGCGTTCTTGTAACGCTTCCGCTTAGCGATCTTCAAAGGTATGAAGATCCACTCTCCCCTTGCTCGTTGCTGGTTTCTCCATAGATAGATCTTGGTGACACGTAGGAAAATTTTGATTTACTACTACGTTTCCCAACAAGTGGTACTATCATTAACTACTCTACATCTTTTGGCATCAATGTTATGAACATGTGTGTCATCACTATCAAGATTCAATATGAATAAACCCCTAACATTGGGTGCATGACCATAAAAGATATTACTCATATAAATAGAACAACTTTTATTCTCTGATTTAAATGAGTAACCGTCTCGCAATAAACAAGATCCAGATATAATGTTCATGCTTAACGCAGGCACTAAATAACAATTATTTAGGTTCATCACTAATCCTGATGGTAATCGAAGAGAGAGCGTGCTGACGGCGATCACATCAACCTTGGAACCATTTCCCACGCGCATCGTCACTTCGTCCTTTGCCAGTCTTCGTTTATTCCGTAGTTCCTGTTTTGAGTTGCAAATGTGAGCAACCGAACCGGTATCAAATACCCAGGCACTACTACGAGAACTAGTAAGGTACACATCAATAACATGTATATCATATATACCTTGTTTGTCGTTGGCCGCCTTCTTGCCAGCCAGGTACTTGGGGCAGTTTCGCTTCCAGTGACCAGTTCCTTTGCAATGAAAGCACTCAGTTTCTGGCTTAGGTCCATGCTTAGGCTTCTTTGTAGGAGTAGCAAATGCTTTGCCATCCTTCTTGGTTTTACCCTTCTTGCCTTTGCCTTTGCCGTTTTTCTTGAAACTAGTGGTTTTATTGACCATCAACACTTGATGTTCTTTCTGGATTTCAGACTCAGCGACTTTCAGCATCGCAAACAGCTCGGCGACTGACTTGTTCATCCCGTGCATGTTATAGTTCATCACAAAGCTCTTGTAACTAGGTGGCAGCGATTGAAGAACTCTATCAGTGATCGCCTCCGGCGGAAGGGTAATTCCCAACTCCGCTAGACGGTTTGAGTACCCAGACATTCTGAGTATGTGCTCACTAATAGACCCGTTCTCCTCCATCTTGCAAGCATAGAATTTATCGGAGGTCTCATACCTCTCGATCCGGGCATTCTTCTGAAAGATAAACTTCAACTCCTAGAACATCTCATATGCCCCATGACGTTCAAAACGTCTTTGAAGTCCGGGTTCTAAGCCATACAATATTGCACACTGAACTATTGAGTAGTCTCCAGCACGAGCCTCCCAAGCGTTCTTAACGTCTTCGGAGGTCATGTCTTCTGGCTGGTCACCAAGCGGTGCATCAAGGACATATGACTTCTGGGAAGCCGTGAGGATAATCCTCAGATTACGGGCCCAGTCAACAAAGTTACTTCCATCATCTTTCAATTTAGCTTTCTCTAGGAACGCATTAAAATTCAGGGGTGCTACTGCGCGAGCCATTGATCTACAACATAAATATGCAAAGGTTACTTAGACTATTGTTCAAGATAATGAGTTTAGTTAATCAAATTACTAAGGCTCCCACTCAAATTGACATCCCTCAGGTCATCTGAGTGTCACATGATCCAAATTCACCAACTCAAGTCCGATCATCACGTGAGTTAAGGTGGCTTCAATGGTGAACATCATTATGTTGATCATATCTACTATATGACTCATGTTCGACCTTTCGGTCTCTTGTGTTCCGAGGCCATGTCTGGACATGCTAGGCTCGTCAAGTTTAACCCGAGTGTTCTGCACGTGCAAATCTGGCTTGCACCCGTTGTATGTGAACGTAGAGTCTATCACACCCGATCATCACGTGGTGTCTCGACACGACGAACTTTCGCAACGGTGCACACTCGGGGAGAACACAGTTCATCTTGAAATTTAAGTGAGGGATCACCTTATAATGCTACCGTCGTACTAAGCAAAACAAGGTGCATAAAAGGATTAACATCTCATGCAATTCATAAGTGACATGATATGGCTATCAACTTGTGTTTAAGATCTCCATCTTTGAAACACCGGCATGATCTCCATCGTCACCGGCATGACACCATGATCTCCATCAACGTGTCGCCATCGGGGTTGTCACGCCCTGCATGCTTCTACTACTATTGCTACCGTAGCGATAAAGTAAAGCATTACATAGCGCTTAATGATTGACACGCAGGTCATACAATAATTAAAGACAACCCTATGGCTCCTGCCGGTTGCCGTAATCACCGACATGCAAGTCGTGATAATCTATACATCACATGATCATCTCATACATCACATATACCTCATCATGTAATTGGCCATATCATATCACAACATACCCTGCAAAAACAAGTTAGACGTCCTCTAATTGTTGTTGCATGTTTTACGTGGCTGCTACGCGTATCTAGCAAGAACGATTCTGACCTACGTATAAACCACAACGGTGATACATAGATTGCTTTTCAACCTTCTCAAGGACCGCCTTTGTCGGATCCGATCCAACTAAGTGAGAGAAACTGTCACCCGCAAGCCATCTAAGCAACAAGTTGCGTCGAGGGAACCGGTCTCTCGTAAGCGTACGAGTAATGTTGGTCCGGGCCGCTTCATCTCACAATCCCGCTGAACCAAAATCCAACCAAGGGAGGAAGCAATCTAAGCATCAACGCCCACAAACCTTTTGTGTTCTACTCGAGATCTCATCGAACCATCAACATAGCTCATGATGCCACTGTTGGGGAACGTCGCATGGGAAACAAAATTTTTCCTACGCACACGCAAACCTATCCATGGTGATGAGCATCTACGAGAGGGAGAGTGGATCTACGTACCCTTGTAGATCGCTAAGCGGGAAGCGTTAAGAAACGCGGTTGGTGTAGTCGAACTTCTTCGCGATCCAAATCGCCGAGCGTCCCGCGATCCAATCACGAACCGTCCCGCGAACCAATCACGAACCGTCCCACGATCTCGTCACGATCCGTCCCACGATCCAATCACGAACGTCTCGTGGCCTTGATCACGATCCTTCCGATCTAGTACCGAACGGACGACACCTCCGCGTTCAGCACACGTGCAGCTTGATGACGATCTCCACCGTCTTGATCCAGCAAGAGGGGTGGAGAGGAGAGAGAGTTCACCGGCAGCGTGACGGCGCTCCGGTGATGGTGGTGGAGAAATTCCGGCAGGGGTTCGCCTAAGCACTGCGGAACTACGATCTAGAGGAGAAACTATGCACCGGTGGAACGGGTAGCACGTGGCCGGAAATTCTGTCGAAAAACCACCCAATACACTAGTATATATAGGAGGAGAGGAGAGGAGAGGCAGCCAAGGCCTTTGGGTCGGCCGAAATAGGAGGTGGGAGCAATCCTACTTCACCTCCAATCCTAGTTGGAGTAGGATTGCCTCCTATTGGCTGATTTTCCACTTTTTGCTTTAGGACTTTCTCTCCTGTGCCATGGGCCTTTGTGGCTGTTTTCCCAGCCCACTAAGGGCTGGTTATTATTCTCCCACAGCCCATGGACCTCTTGGGGTCGAAATACCCCTCCCGAAGGTCCCCCGGTACACTACCGGCACTCCCGGTACACTACCGATACTCCCGGCACACTACCGATGAGCCAAAAACTTTTCCGGCGACCAAACTAGGACATCCTATATATGAATCTTTACCTACGGACCATTCCAGAGCTCCTCGTGACGTCCGGGATCTCATCCGGCACTCTGAACAACCTTCGGTCACCACCATACATAACTCTATACTACCGAAACGTCACCGAACCTTAAGTGTGCAGACCCTGCGGGTTCGAGAACTATGTAGACATGACCGAGACACCTCTATGGCCAATAACCAATGGCAGGACCTGGATGTCCACATTGGTTCCTACATATTCTACGAAGATCTTATCGGTTGAGCCTCTATGTCAAGGATTCAGTTAGTCCCGTATAACGTTCCCTTTGTTCTTCGGCATGTTACTTGCCCGAGATTCGATCGTCGGTATCTCTATACCTAGTTCAATCTCGTTAACGGCAAGTCTCTTTACTCGTTCCGTAATGCAAGATCCCGCAACTAACAATTAGTCACATTGCTTGCAAGGCTTACTGTGATGTTGCATTATCGAGTGGGCCCCGAGATACCTCTCCGTCACACGGAGTAACAAATCCCAGTCTCGATCCATGCCAACTCAACAGACACCATCGGAGATACCTGTAGAGCACCTTTATAGTCACCCAGTTACATTGCGACATTTGATACACACAAGGCACTCCTTCGATATCCGTGAGTTGCATGATCTCATGGTCATAGGAACATATACTTTGACATGCAGAAAATAGCAACAATAAACTGACACGATCATATGCTACGTTTGTAGTTTGGGTCTTGTCCAGCACATCAGTCTCCTAATGATGTGATCCCTTTATCAAATGACATCACATGTCAATGGCTAGGAAACCCTGACCATCTTTGATCAACGAGCTAGTTCACTAGAGGCATACTAGGGACATAGTGTTTGTCTATTTATCCACACATGCAATGTGTTTCCGATCACTACAGTTATAGCATGGATAATAAACGATTATCATGAACAAGGAAATATAATAAAAACACTTTATATATTGCCTCTAGGGCATATTTCCAACACCGGAATGGTCCGGAGGTAAATATTCATATATAGGATGTCCCAGTTTGGTCGCCGGAAAAGTTTCGGGCTCATCGGTAGTGTACCGGGAGTATCGGTAGTGTACCGGGAGTGCTGGTAGTGTACCGGGGGACCTCCGGGAGGGGTACTTCGACCCCAAGAGGTCCATGGGCTGTGGGAGAATAATAACCAGCCCTTAGTGGGCTGGGAAAGCAGCCACAAAGGCCCATGGCGCAGGAGAGAAAGTCCTAAAGCAAAAAGTGGAAAATCAGCCAATAGGAAGCAATCCTACTCCAACTAGGATTGGAGGTGAAGTAGGATTGCTCCCACCTCCTAGGTGTGGTTGCCGGAATTCCATCGCCGACGTTGCTGTCGCCATAGTGTGCAGGGTCGTCAGTTTCGTCAGATACCGCGCATAGTGCTAGTACTAGTTGCGCTTGATGCCTCCTTTGTTGTGATCCGGTGCAGTAGCGCAATGGCAACCGGCTCGGGGGGGAGACCGGCAGGTCTGGGGTTCGACCCCGCACCCCCTCTTTTTTTGGTGTTTTCTTTCCTCTGTTTTTTTGTTTTGTTTTCTTTCTTTTATATGTGGTGTATGTATATGTGTATGTGTATGAATACATGTATAGATATGTTCCTTTTTCTTTTTCCTTGTTGTTTAGTAGAATACATGTGTATGTGTATTAGATATATGTGTGTGTGTGTGAGTGTGGAGTTACATGCATGTGTATGTGCATATATGCACTTGTGCATATATGTGTGCATATGTGTGTGTGTTGAGCACCCACACACATAGGTGAGTGTGTGCTCATGAGTGTATGTGCAATATGCAATTTTGCATATTTGCCATGTGTATCTGTATGTGTGGTAGTGGTGTGTAGGTTTGGGTGTATGTGTGTGTGTGACAAGTGGGCCATGCCCCACTTGTCACACCCTATCTATGGTGATGTGTGTCATGTTGTTTTGTAGTGTTATTTAGCTCTTTTCCTGTTATAGTAGTATTACCAAATCTGGATAGGTTCATTTATGTTCATGAACATTTTGAGTAAGTTTTCACTTATAAGAGTGGATGATGATTTTGCTATGTAGTTGTTTTCATGATGCTCCATGGGACTATATGAGTATGATACATGATTTTGGGGTAGAAAGACCCAAGGAATCCATTGGTGCAATTGGATTTCAGTTTTGAGCAAGTTAGCAAAACTGCTATTTTCTGCTGTGATGCTACTTTGTAATTTTTGCATGAATTAATCCATGCTTGCTTTGGGGCATGTGCCAACATGGAGTTGTTAGTGTTTTATGCCTATTATGCCATGGAATTTTTGTTTGACATGAGAATCAACCATATAAGTGGGAAACTTGCTGCAAAGTAGCTAACTTAATGTTACTGTTTTCCCCATGCTAAATATTTCTAAGTCTGAGAATCTGCTATTATTTTTATGCCATGAAGAGTGGTTGCTATCTTGTGATATGTTGTGAATTAGCTCAAGCTCAGTGCTAGTGATTTGAAGTATATGTTGTCTTCTAGCATCCTGTTAATTTTTATGTCATGAAGTGGTCTCTAACACCATTAGTTTCTTCTGTCAACTTGCCATCAGGTTAACTCAGATTCTAGAAAACTGTTAATTTCACTAAGTCCTAGAAATCTATTTCATCATGCCAACTTGTGAGCTTCATGCTTATTGATGTGTGCCTCCTTTCCAGATTGTGTAGTTGGATAAGTTGGTAAGAATGTTATGTAGTTTCTGTCAATACCTTGTTTGTGGCTGTAGGATTCCTGCAGCTCAAGTTATTGGCTGTGAAAGTTGCTATGTTACTGTTTTGTGGCAGATTGTTTGTTTTATTGTTTTGTGACTTGTGGGAGCTATACTCCATGGAATTGCTTGAGCTTTGGCTCTATTGTGGTTGTTTTTTCATTACCTAACCAGTGGATACCTTGTAATGCGAAGGAATAGCCCAGGTCCTTCTTGTCTTGTGTTTTGCCTTCGTATCTTGTCGTGAGCGTATCGTGAGATCCGTAACTCCATTTCTTACGTTCTTCACATGTATTTTTATCGTTTTTGCATGATGCATCCATATTTGCCATGTTCATGCATGTCTAAATAACTTAACATAAGGTTCTGTCCAGATTCATTAATAACCAATCCTTTGCATGTGAAACATGACTAGTTAGGATTGCCATGCTAAAACTCTTCAAATAAGCATGCATCATTCTTGCTTGTGCATTGCACCATGGTTGTTTGTTTATTATTTCTGTTTATTTTGGGTAGACGCGAATGTTGAACCTGAGTACGAAGAGCCAGGCGAGTACAACTACGAGGATCCCGCTACTTGTTCCACTGAAGAACCAACAGGCAAGATGATCGTACCCGGATCCCGATACTATTTTCGCTTGCTAGTGTCTCGCTCTTATCGTTAAAATTGCACTACCCACCACTTGAATGTCAGCCTCCTAATTGCCATGATAGCCTCTAACCCTCCACTTCCTAGCAAACCTTTGATTGGCTAACTTACCGTTGCTCAGCCCCTCTTATAGCGTTCATAGTTGCAGGTGCAGGTTGTTCCATGTGATAACATGGATTTGACATATCACAATATTATCTGCTATTTAATTTAATGCACATATATATCTTGGTATTGGTGGAAGGCTTGGCCTTTTTCTAGGTGTTTTGTTCCGCCGTTACCGCCATAGTTTCTTGTTATCGGTGTTATGTTTCCATACTTTGCGCTCCTAACATGCTCGGGGTTGTTACGGGGACCCCCTTGTTTATTCGGTTAAGATTAAAACTTGTCTGGCAAGACCCAACTTTGGTACTACATTTGCTTAGTAACTTAATAAAATTTGCATAGGGCTTTGCAACCCCGTGGATAATTAATCAATCCCCGGGCCAGTGCTCCTCATGAGTGTTGGTCCAAACTAGAGCACTGTGCGGGGCCAACCCAGGGCAACTTGGGAGATTTCTATTAGGCCTCCGTACGCGTCGGTTATCCGTC
This sequence comes from Hordeum marinum, assembly GCA_022496015.1. NCBI lineage: Eukaryota > Viridiplantae > Streptophyta > Magnoliopsida > Poales > Poaceae > Hordeum > Hordeum marinum. Next base: position 375,285,124 of record CM039676.1, on the reverse strand, counting down.
GTGTCCTGAGAACGAGATACACGACTCTTATCGGGTTCGTCGACACGTCGGGTGGTCTTGCTGGATTTGTTTTACCTTTATCGAGTATCTTGCGTGAGGAACTTTGACTTTCTTCGGGCTATCTCGAGGTGTTAGAATTCCTTTGGAGTTGCCTAGGATGATCACGAGAGCCATGGTCGAGGCTATTCCCGCGGAGTGTGGTTAATTTGTGATGGACTAGTTGGAGCACCCCTGCAGGGTCAAATCTTTCGGAAAGCCGTGCCCACGGTTATGTGGCAACTTGGATATTTGTTTAACACCCGGTTATAGTTAACTTGAAGTAAACTCTAATTAAAATGCACCAACTATGTGAGTAACCATGATCGTCTCTGCTCATGAACATGATCCAAGAGAGAACAAGGTGGGGTTATGATTGACGTAAGTAAGTATTCAGGATCTCATAGAGGTCACTCTAGATTCGATCGTTCATCGTAGGCCACATATTTATCTTCATGCTACGTAAGTTTATCCACCATAAATGCTTAGTGTTGTTGCAAACTAAACACATACCCCATCCCAACCTTTAAGCTTGAATAGTCTCGGTACCCGGACGTATGATTGCTGAGTCCTTGTGGCTCATAGATTACTACAACAATCCAGGTACATGTACAGATGAGTTCGTGCAGGATGATCTGACGCAGCTCCAGTGGGATTATGACGAGGAAAGAGGCAGGATGTACGTGACTTATCCGGATCAGTAGAGGCCCATGGTCGTGATCTTTGGGAAGCAAGATAGTATCATTGCATCTGTTTTTTTATCGTTTGTTTTCGTCCGTAGCCGGACCCTGTCTTAATATTGATGTTTGAACTCTTGTGTGGAATTGTAATTTAGTATGTGGCGAGTGTAAGCCAACTCATATACTCATCTCTTCTTGTATGTATGATGTAATGATGCTATACTTGCGAACGACAAGATGCGCCTCTATCCCTTGCGAGGCCCCCGTGCCTTAATATGGATATGCGCGCATCTTGGGTGTGATAAGTTGGTATTCAGAGTCATACGGCCATAGGAGCCTTTGCTTGATCTAACTTGGCCGAGTCGAGTCTAGTAAAAAACTATTTTGAGTCTAGTTATATCAGAGAGTAGGATTCTTTTTTCTCCTCTTCTATGCTCTAGTGAGGTACTCGACTTAGGAATTTTGATTCTACTCCTCTTCTCGCTCATTTTTTTAGGATCACGTGGGTATTTTGGAGTCTATATGATATCGATGTGATAGGGTTCTGTCTTGGTGCCTCCTGTCTAACTTGATTTCTTCCGGGGAGTCGAGCTCCAGGGAATGTTGGCACATCGTTATCATTCAGCTTCCTTGATATCTCAGGACGGAGAGTGTTTGGAATTACTTCAATACTTGTCGTGATGAGATAAGGTCGGAGTCACCCAGTACTAGGAAGGCGTCCGAGGTACCACCATGGCTTAGTATCGTTGTGAGTTCGAGGATTCAAGTTAGATGAATTTGCGAAAGTCTCTGGTTATGTGTTGAAGGATGGATAAAGTTGGGGGGTGTAGGATTGCTAGTTGTGTGAGATATTTCCTCCTTGTATCCCCCACACCGGATTGCATAATCAGAAACTTTTCGGAAGTTCTTAGGTGGGAAATCTTGTAGTTATCTAGGATCATCTTCTTCAGATGTATGTGGGCATATACATTTGTTCCAAGAAGTTAGCTCAATACTTTTGTGTTATTGCAAGTGGCTTCTAACATCTGATGATGTTATCATAAACCGAAGAAGCATTCTTACTAATTTTTCAGTAGGAAGGCTGCAATGTTATCTGTTCAATTTCTTTCAAGCATTTGATTCAGCTATTGAATTCATCTTATCAATGAGGTGCTGGTGTTTTCGTCCATCTTCAGGATGGCTCCACCAACTCGCAACAATCCGGCCGCGGTGAGGAGCAGGCTGATGTTTCACCACCCCCGCCACCGCCTCCTCCTCCAGAAGCTTGGCAAGCTATGATGGACACAACCAATGCGGACACTCAGATGTTGCTCAGTATGTTGCAAGAAAGAGATCAGGGTCAGCAAGGCTTTCAAGGGAATTTTCAGAATCAACCTCAGTTTGCGACGCTCAATCAGTTCCTTGCCAACTAGCCCAAGTCTTTCACCTGTTGTGAGCAGCCTTTTGATGCTGATGATTGGCTCCGTGATATGAGTAAGCATTTTTAGTGCAGCAATGTCAGTCCAGAGGACTTTGTCAGATTTGCATCGTTCCAGCTCAAGGGTTAGGCTGCTGATTGGTGGCAACAGTACAAGGATTCCAGGGGCGATCGTGTTGTTACTTGGGACGATTCCCATCGTGACTTCAGGGCCCATTACATTCCGATAAGCTTTGTCGAGGAGATGCATGAGAAGTTCAGGCACCCGAAGCAGGGAAGCAAGTCTGTCTATCAGTACAACATCGAGTTCAGAGGTGGCGATGATCTATCAGTTCAGAGGTGGTCTCAAGGATGAGCTTCTGCCAGGCCTAGTTCTTCAAGAGCCTCGTGAGTTTGATCAGTTCTACAAAATGGCTTTGAAGGTCGAGGCAACTCAGCTCAAGTTGGAGAACTCAAGGAAGTGTTCAAGGGATTCATATTCGTCTTCTTCCAGCTCTCAGATGGTTCCTAAGCAGCAGAAGTATTGGGTGCCAAATCCCCCTCCGTTTTGTCCTCCTCAGCAGCAGAAGCAGTTCAGTGGCCGTGGTTCTGCCCACCCACCCAACCTAGGATTTTAGCAAAGACCCCAGGCGTCCAAGACAGTTCTTCTTCCTCCTCCAGGCAGTATTCGTCCGCTTTCTGAGGTTACTTGTCACAAGTGTGGCAAGAAGGGTCACTACGCAAACAAGTGCAACTAGTGGCGTCTTCCGCCTCCTCCTCCATTCAGACCTCTAGGCAATGCAATGGTGAAGCATAATCCCAAGTTAGCAAGGGTGCACATGGTGAACGCAGCAGAGGTAGAGGATTCTTCCCAAGTGATCATGGGTAATCTCTTAGTTAATTCTATTCCTGCAAAAGTGTTGTTTGATACTGGAGCGTCGCATTCATTCATGTCTAAAGCATTCTTCGCCAAGCATGATTTTGATTCTGAATATTTGAGTAAGGCTTTGCGCGTTGTTTCTCCCGGCACTCTCATGAGCGCTAACAAGGATGTTTCTATCAAGATGGGCAATTATTCTTTTCTGGCTTCTCCAATTGTTCTCGGTAATTCCGACATTGATCTCATTTTGGGCATGGACTTCCTAGCTATGAATAATGCTTATGTTGATTGTCAAGCAAAAGAAGTCAAGCTGACTCATCCTTCAGAAGATGTGATTATTTTCGCGGCTCGCGATGACACAATCCGTCTCTTTGCTCTTAATGAGAAGGGTGAAATCTTGGCAATTTCTCAAATTCTGGTGGTTAATGAGTATGAAGATGTCTTTCCAGAAGAATTGCCAGGAATGCCTCTGCACCGGCCAGTCGAGTTCGTGATTGATCTTGAGCCCAGAACTAAACCGGTCTGCAAGCGCCCTTGTAAACATGGCCCCGAAGAGCTGAAAGAGTTGAAGAAGCAGCTAGATGAGCAAGAACGTTTGGGTCTGATCAGACCAAGTTCTTCTCCATGTGGTTGTGGTGTTCTGTTTGTCAAGAAGAAGGATGGCACAGACCGGCTTTGTGTTGACTACCGTCCATTGAACAAGAAGACAATCAGAAACAAGTACCCACTTCCCAATATCAATGGGTTGTTTGAACAACTGAAAGGTGCCAAGGTTTTCTTGAAGCTTGATCTTCGCATGGGTTATCATCAGATTCGCATTCGCGAAGAAGACATTCCTAAGACCGCTTTTAGGACGAGTTTTGGCTCTTATGAGTACACCGTCATGTCATTTGGTCTTGCTAATGCTCCTCCAACCTTATCAAGGATGATGAACTTCATTTTCTCTCCTTTCAAGAATGAGTTCGTCTTGGTCTATTTGGATGATATCCTTGTGTTCTCAAAGACCGAAGAAGAGCATGCAGAGCATCTCCGCCTTGTGCTTGACAAGTTAAGGGAGCATCGATTCTATGCCAAGTTTTCCAAGTGTGAGTTTTGGCTCAATGAAGTGGTGTACCTTAGGCATGTGATCTCTGCCGAGGGAATTAAAGTGCACCCTAAGAAAGTTGAGGCAATCTTGAAGTGGGAGCCTCCTCAGAATGTGAAGCAGCTTTGGAGTTTCCTCGGGCTTGCTAGTTATTGCAGAAGATTCGTGGAGAACTTCTCTCAAATTGCTAAGCATCTATCCAATCTCATCCAGAAGAGTGTCAAGTATGTGTGGTCTCCTGAGTGTGATGTGGCGTTCAATACGCTCAAGCAGAGACTAAATTCAGCTTCAGTTCTTGTTCCTCCTGAGCAGTCAAAGCCTTTCCAAGTATCCTGTGATGCTTCTCTCCAAGGTCTTGGTGGTTTTCTCATGCAAGATAAGAAGATTGTTGCTTATACCTCGCGCCAGTTGAAGCCTACCGAGAAGAACTACCCCACTCATGATCTCGAGTTGGCGGCAGTTGTGCATGCTCTAATGACTTGGTGGCATTTGTTGTTGGGTAGACCAGTTGAGGTATACACCGATCACAAGAGTTTGAAGTACATTTTCACTCAACCCAATCTTAATCTTCGGAAATCTCATTGGGTGGAAATGCTTGAGGACTTCAATCCAAGCATTGAGTATACTCCTCGAAAAGCAAATGTCATTGCAGATGCGCTTAGTCGTAAGGCGTACTGCAATAGTCTCATCTTGAAGCCTCTCCAACCCGAGCTTTGTGAAGCCTTCCGCAAGCTCAACCTTCAAATGATTCCACAAGGATTTCTTGTCAATCTTCAAGTTTCTCTAACTCTGGAAGATCAGGTTCACCAAGCGCAACTTCTTGATGCTATGGTGAAGAAAGTGAAGAAAGGTGTGGCCAAGGGCATTCCAAAGTATAAGTGCTTTCGCGTGGATGACAAAGACACCTTGTTCTTTGAGGACCGTCTTGTGGTTCCAAAAGGTGATCTCAGGAAGGTTATCATGGACGAAGCACACAATTCTCTTCTATCCATTCATCCAGGCAGTTCCAAGATGTATCAGGATCTCAAGCAAACGTTCTGGTGGACTCACATGAAATGCGAAATTGCTCGGTTCGTGAACCAGTGTGATTTTTGTCGCAAAGTGAAGGCAGAACATTAACGTCCAGCACGTCTTCTTCAGCCTTTGCCTATCCCAGAGTGGAAATTCAATCATGTGGAGATGGATTTCGTCATTGGGTTTCCCAAGTCCAAGAGAGGCAACAATGCCATCTTCGTGGATATCGACAATCTAACAAAAGTTGCTCATTTCCTACAAGTCAAAGAATCTATCTCGGCAGCTCAACTTGCAGAGTTGTATACGTCAAGGATAGTATCTTTGCATGGTATTCCTCAGCTCATCTCATCTGACCGTGGAAGCCTCTTTACTTCCAAGTTTTGGGAGTCCTTCCAGACTGCTATGGGTACCAAGATCCGTTTCAGCACGGTGTTCCATCCGCAGACAAGTGGTCAAGTTGAGAGAGTCAATCGTATCCTTGAAGATATGCTCAGAGCCTGTGTGATTTCATTAGGCATGAAATGGGAAGACTGCCTTCCAAATGCTTTATTCTCATACAACAATAGCTTTCAGGCTAGCTCAGGCAAGCCCCCTTTCAAGATTCTATACGGCAGGAAGCATCGTACCCCGCTTAACTGGTCTGAAACCGGTGAGCATCAGATTTTGGGAAATGACATGATCACTGAAGCAGAAGAGATGTGTCGTGTCATTCGTGAGAACCTCAAAGCAGATCAATCCCGACAGAAGAGTTATTACGATAACAAACATTGGGATGTTTCCTTTCAAGTGGATGATCTAGTCTATCTCAGAGTCTCTCCCATGAAGGGCACTCAGTGGTTTGGTATTAAAGGGAAGCTAGCTCCTCGCTTTGTTGGTCCTTTCAAAATTGTTGGCAAGAGAGGTGGACTTGCATATCAACTAGAGCTTCCTCCAAATTTCACAAATGTGCATGATGTCTTCCATGTTTCTTAGCTCCGGAGGTGCTTCAAGACTCCGGAGCGTACCATTGACCTCCAAGACATTGATCTCCAAGAATACCTCTCTTATCGTGAGCATCCAGTTGCAATTCTCGAAGAAACTGAGCGTAAGACTCGCAACAAGTCTATCAAGTTCCTCCAGGTGAAGTGGTCTCATCATTCCGAAAAAGAAGCTACTTGGGAACGTGAGGACCTTCTCCGTTCCGAATTTCCGGAGTTCTTTTGTTCCTAGATCTCGGGTCGAGATCCTCTTGTAGTGTGGGAGAGTTGTGATAGCCCAAGTGCTGCCCCTAATTTTTATGGCATGTATTCTTATGTGAATCTTGTTGTCATGAGTTAATGAAATGAGTTTGCTCCTTGTCGTGCCTTGTCGCATGCATTCATCCATCATCCATGATATCATTCATCATCATGCCATGCCTTTGTTTGTGATGTGCTTTGTGACCTTGTGGTGTTGGGAGTGATTGTTGGAAATATGCCCTAGAGGCAATAATAAATTGGTTATTATCATATTTCCTTGCTCATAATAATCGTTTATTATCCATGCTATAATTGTATTGATCGGAAACTCAGATACATGTGTGGATACATAGACAACACCATGTCCCTAGTATGCCTCTAGTGAACTAGCTCGTTGATCAAAGATGGTCAGGGTTTCCTAGTCATGGACATGAGATGTCATTTGATAATGGGATCACATCATTAGGAGAATGATGTGATGGACAAGACCCAAAATACAAATGTAGCATATTACAGTGTCAGTTTATTGCTACTATTTTCTGCATGTCAAGTATATGTTCCTATGACCATGAGATCATGCAACTCACTGACGCCGGAGGAGTACCTTGTGTGTATCAAACGTCGCAACGTAACTGGGTGACTATAAAGGTGCTCTACAGGTATCTCCGAGGGTGTCTATTGGGTTGGCATGGATCGAGACTAGGATTTGTTACTCCGTGTGACGGAGAGGTATCTCTGGGCCCACTCGGTAATACAACATCACAATAAGCCTTGCAAGCAATGTGACTAAGTGTTAGTCGCGGGTTCTTGTATTACAGAATGAGTAAAGAGACTTGCCGGTAACAAGATTGAACTAAGTATGGAGATACCGATGATCGAATCTCGGGCAAGTAACATACCGAAGAACAAAGAGAACATCATACGGGATAACTGAATCCTTGACATAGAGGTTCGACCGATAAATATCTTCGTAGAATATGTGGGAATCAATATGGGCATCTAGGTCCCCCTATTGATTACTGACCGCAGAGGTGTCTCGGTCATGTCTACATAGTTCTTGAACCCGCAGGGTCTGCACACTTAAGGTTCGGTGACGTTTCAGTAGTATAGAGTTATGTATGGTGGTGACCGAAGGTTGTTCAGAGTCCTAGATGAGATCCTAGACGTCACGAGGAGCTCCGGAATGGTCCGGAGGCAAAGATTGATATACAGGAAGTGCTGTTTTGGTCGCCGGATAAGTTTCGGGCTCATCGGTAGTGCACCGGGAGTGCCGGTAGTGTACCAGGGGACCATCAGGAGAGGTATTTCGATCCAAGAGGCCACATGGGCTGTGGAAGGAGGTAAACCAGCCCCTGGTGGGCTGGCCGAGGCCTCCACTAAGGGCCCATGCAGCTAGAGTGGTTTGAGAAGGAAAAAAAATCCAAAGGTGGAGGGGTGGAAAGAGTTTCCAAGTGGAAAGGAGGAATCCTACTACTAATAGGATTGGAGTAGGACTCCTCCACCTCCAATTTCGACCAAACCATGAGGGTTTGAGGCTGCCTCCTCCCCTCCCTCCCTCCTATATATACTAGAGGATTTAGAGGAAAAAGCTAACCCTAATAGCCATGTGCTACCTCTCCTCTAGATCGCAGTTTCTCCTCTAGATCGGTTTTCAGCGGTGCTTAGGCGAAGCCCTGCTCGAATAGCTCCACTACCATCGCCGCAACGCCGTCGCGCTGCCAGAGAACTCATCTACCTCTCTGCTCCCTCTTGCTGGATCAAGAAGGAGGATATCGTCATCAAGCTATACGTGTGCTGAACGCGTAGGTGTCGTCCGTTCGGCGCTAGATCGGAAGGACCATGATCAAGATCGCGAGACGGATTGTGATGAGATCGCAGGACGAATCGTGATGAATTCACCGGACGGATCATGATTGGATCGCGAGACGGATTGTGATAAGATCGCGGGACGCTCGGCGATTTGGATCGCAAAGACGTTCGACTACACCAATCGCGTTTCTTAATGCTTCCCACTTAGAGATCTACAAGGGTATGTAGATCCACTCTCCCTCTCGTAGATGCTCATCTCCATGGATAGATCTTGCGTGTGCGTAGGGAAATTTTTGTGTCCCATGCAACGTTCCCCAATAGTGGTATCAGAGCTAGGTTTATGTGTAGATGAGATCTCGAGTAGAACACAAAGAGTTTGTGGGCGTTGATGCTTAGATTGCTTCCTCCCTTGGTCGTGTTTTGGTTCAGTGGTATTATGGGATGAAGAGGCCCGGACCAACCTTACCCGTACGCTTACGAGAGACCGGTTCCATCGACTAACGTGTAACCTCGTTGCACAAAGATGGCTAGCGGGTGTCTGTTTCTCATACTTTAGTTGGATCGGATTCGACAAAGGCGGTCCTTGAGAAGGTTGAAAAGCAACTTATGTATCACCATTGTGGTTTTTGCGTAGGTGAGAATTGTTCTTTCTAGATACCTGTAGCAGCCACGTAAAACATGCAACAACAATTAGAGGACGTCTAACTTTTTTTGCAGGGTATGTTGTGATGTGATATGGCCAATTACATGATGAGATACATATAATGTATGAGATGATCATGTTTTGTATAGAATATCACGACTTACATGTCGATGACTACGACAACTGGTAGGAGCCATAGGGTTGTCTTTAATTATTCTATGACCTGCATGTCAATCATTAAGCACTATGTAATGCTTTACTTTATCGCTAAACGGTAGCAATAATAGTAGAAGCATGGTGGGCGCGACAACCCCGATAACGACACGTTGATGGAGATCAAGATGATGGAGATCATGGTGTCATGCCGGTGACGATGGAGATCATCCCAGTGCTTTCATGATGGAGATCAAAAGCACAAGTTCATGGCCATATCATGTCACTTATGATTTGCATGTGATGTTAATCCTTTTATGCACCTTGTTTTGCTTAGGATGACTGTAGCATTATAAGGTGATCCCTCACTTAAATTTCAAGATAAATTGTGTTCTCCCCGAGTGTGCACCATTGCGAAAGTTCGTCGCATCGAGACACCACGTGATGATCGGGTGTGATAGACTCTACGTTCACATAAAACGGGTGCAAGCCAGTGTTGCACATGTAGAACACTCGGGTTAAACTTGACAAGCCTAGCATGTACAGACATGGCCTCGGAACACAAGAGACCGGAAGGTCAAACATGAGTCATATAGTAGATATGATCGACATGATGATGTTCACCATTGAAACCACCTCAACTCACGTGATGATCAGACTTGAGTTGGTGAATTTGGACCATGTATCACTCGAATGACCGGAGGGATGTCAATTTGAGTGGGAGTTCTTAAGTAAAATGATTAATTGAACTCATTATCGTGAACATAGTCAGTAGTGTCTTTGCAAATTATGTTGTAGATTACTAGCTCACGCTGTAGCTCCCTTGAATTTTTATATGTCCATAGAGAAATAGAGTTGAAAGATGATGTTACCAATATTGCGGAATGGGTCCGTGATCTGAGGATTGTCCTCATTGCTGCACAGAAGGCTTATGTCCTTAATGCATCGCTCGATGCGCCACCCCCTCTAGTGTCATCTGTAGATGTTGTGAACATCTGACATGCACGTTTCGATGACTACTTGATAGTTATGTGCGTCATGCATTACGACTTAGAATTGACGCTCCAAATGTTTTGAATGTCATGGAACATATGAGATGTTCTAAGAGCTGAAATTGGGATCTCAGGCTCGTGCCCGTGTTGTGAGATATGAGATCTCCAACAAGATTCTTTGCCTGCAAGATGAAGGAGAATAGCTCAATTGTTGAGCATGTGCTCAGATTGTGTGGGTGCTACAATTGCTTGAATCGAGTGGGAGTTGATCTTCCAGATAAGATAGTGATTGATATAGTTCTCCGAGTCACTATCACTAAGTTACTAGAACTTCGTGATGAACTGTAATTATGCTAGGGATGGAAATGATGATCCTTAGCTGTTCATGATGTTTGACACCGCGAAGGTAGAAATCAAGAAGGAGCATCAAGTGTTGATGGTTAGTAAAACCACTAGTTTCGAGAAGGGCAAGGGCAAGGAGGGAAACTTCATGGATGGGAAGTCAGTTGCTGCTCCAATGAAGCAACCCAAAGTTGAACCCAAACCCGAGACTAAGTGCTTCTATTATGAGGAGAGTGGTCACTGAAGCGGAATAACCCTAGATACCATTTAGATAAGAAGGCTGGCAACGTCAACAGAAGTATATTTGATATACATGTTAATGATGTGTACCTTGCGAATACTCCTAGTAGCACCTGGGTATTGGATACCGGTTTGGTTGCTAAATGTTAGTAACTCGAAATAAAAGCTATGAAATAAATGGAGAACTAGCTAAGGGTGAGGTGACAATGTGTGTTGGAAATGTTTCCAAGGTTGATGTGATCAACATCGCACGCTCTCTCTACCTTCGGGATTAGTGATGAACCTAAATAAATGTTATTTGGTGTTTTGTGTTGAGCATGAACGTGATTAGATCGTGTTTATTGCAACACGGTTATTCATTTAAGTTAGAGAATAATGGTTATTCTATTTGCATGAATGATACCTTCAATGGTCATGCACCCAGTGAGAATGGTTTGTTGAATCTTGATCGTACTAATACACATGTTCATAACATTGATGCCAAAAGATACAAAGTTAATAATGATAGTACCACATACTTGTGGCATTGTCGCTAAATGTCATATTGGTATAAAGCGCATGAAGAAACTCCATGCTTATGGATCTTTGGACTCATTCGATTTCGAATCGGTTGAGACATGCGAACCATGCCTGTTGGGCAAGATGACTAAGGACCCCGTTTTCCAGATGGATGGTGTGGGCAAGGGATTTATTGGAAATGATACATGTTGATGTATGCAATCCAATGAGTCTTGTAGCGTGCGGTGGATATCATTATTTTCTTACCTTCACTGATGATTTGAGTAGATATAGTGTATCTTTACTTAATGAAATACAAGTCTGAATCGTTTGAAAGGTTCAAGAAAATTCAGAGTGAAGTTTAAGATCATCGTGACAAGAAGATAAAAAATGTCTGTGATATGATCGTGGAGGTGAATATCTGAGTTACGAGTTTGGCATAAAACTTTAGACAATGTGAAAGTTGTTTCACAACTTACGCCACCTGGAATACCATAGTGTGATGGTGTGTCCGAATGTCATAGTCGTACTCTATTGGATATGGTGCGTGCTATGATGTCTCTTATCGTTTTGCTACTATAATTTTGGGGTTATGCATTGGAGACAACTACATTCACTTTAAATAGGGCACCATCTAAATCAGTTGGGATGACACCGTGTGAATTAGGGTTTGATAGAAACCTAAGCTGCCATTTCTTAATGTTTGGGGTTGTGATGCTTGTGTGGAAAATGTTTTCACCTAATGAGTTTGAACCCAAAGTGGACAAATGCATCTTCATAGAATACCCTAAGAACAGTTGGGTGAACCTTCTATCTCAGATCCAAGCATAAAATGTTTGTTGCCAAAAATGGGTCCTTTCCCGAGAGAGAGTTTCTCTCAAAAGAATTGAGTGGGAGGAAGATAGAACTTGATGAGGTTGTTGAACCTTTGTTCAACCAGAGAGTAGCGCAGCGCAGGAAGATGTTTCTGTGAAGCCTACGTTAGTTGAAGAGGAAGTTAATGAAGATGATCATGAAGCTTCAGATCAAGTTACTATCGAACCTCGTAGGTCGACAAGGATGTGTACTGCTCCTGAGCAGTACGACAAACCTGTCTTGGAGGTCATGTTGTTGGACAATGATGAACCTACGAGCTGTGGAGAAGCGGTGATGGGCCCCGATTCCGAGAAATGGTTAGAGGCCATGAAATCCGAGAAAGGATCCATGTATGAAAACCAAGTATAGACTTTGGTAGACTTGCTCGTTGGACAGCAGGTCGTTGAGTACAAATGGATGTTTAAAATGAAGACATACGCTCATGGTAAATGTCACCATTTGTAAAGCTTGACTTGTTGCAAAGAAGTTTACGACAAGTTCAAGGAGTTGACTGCGATGAGACTTTCTCACTCGTAGCGATGCTAAAGTCAGTTGGAATTATGTTAGAAGTTGCTGCATTTTTCAATTATTAAATCTGGTAGATGGATGTCAAAACATCGTTTCCTTAACAGTTTACTTGAGGAAAGATTGTATGTAATACAACCAAAAGGTTTTGTGAGTCCTAAGGATGCTAAAAGGTGTGCAAGCTTCAGTGATCCTTCTATGGACTGAAGCAAGCATCTCGGAGTTGGAATATACACTTTGATGAGGTGATCAATGTTTTTGAGTCTATGCAAAGTTTATGAGAAACTTGTATTTACAATAAAGTGAGTGGGAGCACTATAGAGTTTCTGATAAGCATATGTGGTTGACATATTGTTGATCGGAAATGATGTAGAATTTCTAGAAAGCATAAAGGGTTGCTTGAAAGGAGTTTTTCAAAGGAAGACCTGGATAAAGCTACCTAATTGTTGAGCATCAAGATCTACAGAGATAGATCAAGATGCTTGGTGAGACTTTCAATAAGTACATACCTTGACAAGATGTTGAAAGAGTTCAAAATGGATCAGTTAGAGTGAAGTGTTCTCGCCTGCTTTGTAAGGTGTGAACTTGAGTGAGACTCAAAGCTCGACCACGGTAGAAGAAAGAGAACGGACGAACGTCGTCCCCTATGCCTTAGCCATAGGCTCTGTATAGTATGCCATGTTGTGTACCGCACCTATGTGTGCCTTGCCATGAGTCCATCAAGGGGTACAAGAGTGATCCAGGAGTGGATCACTAGACAGCGGTTAAGATTACCCTTAGTGATTAAAAGATTAAGGAAATGTTTCTCGATTATGGAGGTGATAAAGAGTTCGTCGTAAAGACTTACGTTGATGCAAGCTTTAACACCAATCCGGATGACTCTTAGTAGCAATCCGGATACGTATACTGGAGCAGCCATTCGGAATAGCTCCAAGTGGAGTGTGGTAGAGATATTTACAGTTTAACATAGAGATTTGCAAAGTACACATGGATCTGAATGTCGCAGACCCATTGACTAAAAGACCTTTCTCAATGCAAAGCATGATCGAGCCCCAGAACTCATTGGGTGTTAGATTCATAACAATGTGGATCACATGGTGATGTGAACTAGATTATTGACTCTAGTGCAAGTGGGAGACTGTTGGAAATATGCCCGAGAGGCAATAATAAATTGGTTATTATCATATTTCCTTGCTCATGATAATCGTTTATTATCCATGCTACAATTGTATTGATCGGAAACTCAGATACATGTGTGGATACATAGACAACACCATGTCCCTAGTATGCCTCTAATAGACTAGCTCGTATATCAAAGATGGCTATGGTTTCCTAGTCATGGGCATGAGATGTCATTTGATAACGGGATCAAATCATTAGGAGAATGATGTGATGGACAAGACCCAAAATACAAATGTAGCATATTATCGTGTCAGTTTATTGCTACTGTTTTCTGCATTGTCAAGTATATGTTCCTATGACCATGAGATCATGCAACTCACTGACGCCGAAGGAGTACCTTGTGTGTATCAAACGTCGCAACATAACTGGGTGACTATAAAGGTGCTCTATAGGTATCTCCGAGGGTGTCTGTTGGGTTGGCATGGATCGAGACTTGGATTTGTTACTCCGTGTGACGGAGAGGTATCTCAGGGCCCACTCGGTAATACAACATTACAATAAGCCTTGCAAGCAATGTGACTAAGTGTTAGTCGCGGGATCTTATATTATGGAACGAGTAAAGAGACTTGCCGATAACGATATTCAACTAGGTATGGAGATACCGACGATCGAATCTCGGGCAAGTAACATACCGAAGAACAAAGAGAACATCATACGGGATAACAGAATCCTTGTCATAGAGGTTCGACCGATAAATATCTTCGTAGAATATGTAGGAACCAATATGGGCATCTAGGTCCCTCTATTGATTATTGACCATAGAGGTGTCTCGATCATGTCTACATAGTTCTCGAACCTGCAGGGTCTGCACACTTAAGGTTCGGTGACATTTCGGTAGTATAGAGTTATATATGGTGGTGACCGAAGGTTGTTCGGAGTCCCGGATGAGATCCCAGATGTCACGAGGAGGTCCAGAAAGGTCCGTAGGTAAAGATTGATATATAGGAAGTGCTGTTTTGGTCGCCGGAAAAGTTTTGGGCTCATCGGTAGTGTACCGGGAGTGCCGGCAGTGTACCGGGGGACCATCAGGAGAGGTATTTCGACCCAAGAGGCTACATGGGCTGTGGGAGGAGGTAAACCAGCCCCTGGTGGGCTGGTCGAGGCCTTCTCTAAGGGCCCATGCGGCTGGAGTGGTTTGAGAAGGAAAAATTCCAAAGGTGGAGGGGTGGAAAGAGTTTCCAAGTGGAAAGGAGGAATCCTACTCCTAATAGGATTGGAGTAGGACTCCTCCACCTCCAATTTCGACCAAACCTTGAGTGTTTGAGGCTGCCTCCTCCCCTCCCTCCCACCTATATATACTAGAGGATTTAGAGGAAAAAGCTAACCCTAATAGCCACGTGCTACCTCTCCTCTAGATCGTAGTTTCTCCTCTAGATCGGTTTTCAGTGGTGCTTATGTGAAGCCCTGCTAGAATAGATCCACCACCATCACCACAACACCGTCGCGCTGCCGGAGAACTCATCTACCTCTCCACTCCCTCTTTCTGGATCAAGAAGTAGGAGATCGTCATCAAGCTGTACGTGTGCTGAACACGGAGGTGTCATCCGTTCAGCGCTAGATCGGAAGGGTTGTGATCAAGATCGCGAGACGGATCGTGATGAGATCGCGGGACGGATCGTGATGAGTTCGCGAGTCGGATCATGATTGGATCGTGGACGGATCGTGATGAGATCGCGGGACGCTCGGCGATTTGGATCGCGAAGACATTCGACTACACCAACCGCGTTTCTTAACGCTTCCCGCTTAGCCATCTACAAGGGTATGTAGATCCACTCTCCCTCTCATAGAGCTCATCACCATGGATAGATCTTGCGTGTGCGTAGGAAATTTTTTGTTTCCCATGCAACTTTCCCCAACAATGATCTTGTGATGTGTGATGTGGTTAGAGTGTGGGTGGTGCAACACTCCTTCTCACAGTGATCTTGTGAGGTTGGGTTTGTTTGAAAAGAATAAGGGGGAAGGAGAAGGAGTGTTGCACCACCCACACTCTAACCACATCACACATCACAAGATCACTGTTGGGGAACGTTGCATGGGAAACAAAAAATTTCCTACGCACACGCAAGATCTATCCATGGTGATGAGCATCTACGAGAGGGAGAGTGGATCTACATACCCTTGTAGATCGCTAAGCGAGAAGCGTTAAGAAATGCGGTTGATGTAGTCGAACGTCTTCGCGATCCAAATCGCCGAGCGTCCCGCGATCCCATCACAATCCATCTCGTGATCCAATCACAACCCGTCCCGCGATCTCATCACAATCCGTCCCGCGATCCAATCACGAATCGTCTCGCGATCTTGATCATGCTCCTTCCGATCTAGCGCCGAACGGACGACACCTCCGTGTTCAGCACACGTACAGCTTGATGATGATCTCCGCCTTCTTGATGCAGCAAGAGGGAGCAGAGAGGTAGATGAGTTCTCCGGCAGCGCGATGGCATTGCGGCGATGATGGTGGAGCTATTCCAGCAGGGCTTCGCCTAAGCACCGCTAAAAACCGATCTATAGGAGAAACTGCGATCTAGAGGAGAGGTAGCACGTGGCTATTAGGGTTAGCTTTTCCCTCTATATCCTCTAGTGTATATAGGAGGGAGGGAGGGGAGGAGGGATCCTCAAACCCTCAAGGTTTGGTCGAAATTGGAGGTGGAGGAGTCCTACTCCAATCCTATTAGGAGTAGGACTCCCCCTTTCCACTTGGAAACTCTTTCCACCTCTAGTTCACACCACCATGTAATTCGCATTGTTATGAATCTAAGACCCAATGAGTTCTGGGGCTCGATCATGCTTTGCATGTGAGAGAGGTCTTTTAGTCAACGGGTCTGCGACATTAAGATCCGTGTGTACTTTGCAAATCTCTATGTCATACTATAGACACTGCTACCACACTTCACTGGGAGCTATTCCAAATGGCTGCTCCATTATACGTATCTGGATTGCTACTCAGAGTCAACCAGATTGGTGTTAAAGTTTGCATCGACGTAACCCTTTACGACGAACTCTTTATCACCTCCATTATCGAGAAATATTTCCTTAGTCCTCTAGTTACTAAGGATAATCCTGACCGCTTTCCAGTGATCCACTCTTTGATCACTTTTGTACCCCTTGACGGACTCATGGTAAGGCACACACAGGTGCAGTACACAACATGGCATACTATACAGAGCCTATGGCTAAGGCATAGGGGACGATGTTCGTCCTTTCTCTTTATTCTACCGTGGTCGAGCTTTGAGTCTCACTCAACTTCACACCTTACAAATTAGGAAATAACTCTTTCTCTGACTGATCCATTTTGAACTCTTTCAAAATCTTGTCAAGGTATGTAGTCATTGAAAGTCTCATCAAGCATCTTGATCTATCTTTATAGATCTTCAAGCTCAACAATTAGGTAGCTTTATCCAGGTCTTCCTTTGGAAAACTCTTTTCAAACAACCGTTTATGCTTTCCAGAAATTCTACATCGTTTTGAATCAATAATATGTCAATCACATATGCTTCTAAAAAATTCTATAGTGCTGCCACACACTTTATTGTAAATACAAGTTTCTTATAAACTTTGTATAGACTCAAAAACTTTTATCACCTCATCAAAGCATACATTCCAACTCCGAGATGCTTGCTCCAATCGATAGAAGGATCACTGGAGCTTGCACACCTTTTAGCATCCTTAGGTTTCACAAAACCTTCTAGTTGTATCTCATAAAATCTTTCCTCAAGGAAGGAAATGATGTTTTTGACATCCATCTGTCAGATTTCATAATTGAAAAATGCAGCAACTGCTAACATAATTCCAATAGACTTTAGCATCGCTACGAGTGAGAAAGTCTCATTGTAGTCAACTCCTTGAACTTGGCGGAAACTTCTTTGCGACAAGTCAAGCTTTATAAATGGTGACATTCACCATCAGCGTCTGACTTCATCTTAAAGGTCCATTTGTACTCAATGACCTGCCGTCCAACGAGCAAGTCTACCAAAGTCTATACTTTGTTTTCATACATGGATCCTTTCTCGGATTTCATGGCCTCTAACCATTTGTCGGAATTCGGGCCCATCATCGCTTCTCCATAGCTCGCAGGTTCATCGTTGTCCAACAACATGACCTCCAAGATAGGGTTGTCGTACCACTCAGAAGCAATACAAGTCCTTGTCGACCTACGAGGTTTGATAGTAACCTGATCCGGAGCTTCATGATCAGCATCATTAACTTCCTCTTCAACTGACGTAGGCTCCACAGAAATATCTTTCTGTGCTGCGCTACTCTATGGCTGAAACAAAGGTTCAACAACCTCAACAAGTTCTATCTTCCTCCCAGTCAATTCTTTCGAGAGAAATTCTTTCTCGAGAAAGGACCCGTTTT
Organism: Hordeum marinum; assembly: GCA_022496015.1. Lineage (NCBI taxonomy): Eukaryota > Viridiplantae > Streptophyta > Magnoliopsida > Poales > Poaceae > Hordeum > Hordeum marinum. The sequence continues at coordinate 375,267,225 of CM039676.1, read as the reverse complement.
AGCAACAAACATTTTGTGCTCAGATCTGAGATAGAAGGTATACCCAACTATTACATTACGGTATTCTATGAAGATGCATTTGTCCGCTTTGGGTTCGAGCTCATTAGGTTAAAACCTTTTTCACATAAGCATCGCAGCCCCAAACATTAAGAAATGACAACTTAGGTTTCTATCAAACCATAATTCATATGGTGTCATCTCAACGAATTTATATGGTGCCCTATTTAAGGTGAGTGTAGTTGTCTCTAATGTATAACCCCAAAACGATGGTGGCAAAACGATAAGAGACATCATAGTACGCACCATATCCAATATAGAACGACTATGACATTTGGACACACCATCACACTATGGTGTTCCATGTGGCGTGAGTTGTGAAACAACTTTCACATTGTCTAAAGTTGTATGCCAAACTCGTAACTCAGATATTCACCTCCACGATCATATCATAGATATTTTTATATTCTTGTCACGATGATATTAAACTTCACTTTGAATTTGTTTGAACTTTTCAAATGTTGTAGACTTGTGTTTCATTAAGCAAATATACTCATATATACTCAAATTATCACTAAAGGTAAGGAAAATAACGATATCCATTGCATGCTACAACACTCATTGGATCGCATACATCAACATGTATTATTTCCAATAAGTTACTAGCCCGCTTCATCATACCGAAAACAGGGTTTGTAGCCATCTTGCCCAAGAGGCATGGTCCGCATGTCTCAACCGATTCGAAACTGAATGAGTCCAAATATCCATCAACATGGAGTTTCTTCATGCGATTTGTACCAATATGACATTTAGCAGCAGTGCCACAAGTATGTGGTACTATCATTATTAACTTTGTATCTTTTGGCATCAATGTTATGAACATATGTATTACTACGATCAAGATTAACAAACCATTCTCACTGGGTGCATGACCATTGAAGGTATTATTCATGTAAATAGAATAACCATCATTCTCTAACTGAAATGAATAACCGTGTTGCAATAAACATGATCCAATCATGTTCATGCTTAACGCAAACACCAAATAATATTTATTTAGGTTTGTCACTAATCCCGAAGGTAGAGAGAGCGTGCTATGTTGATCACATCAACCTTGGAAACATTTCCAACACACATCGTCACCTCACACTTAGCTAGTCTCCATTTATTCTGTAGCTTTTATTTCGAGTTACTAACATTTAGCAACCGAACCGGTATCCAATACCCAGGTGCTACTAGGAATACTAGTAAGCTACACATTAATAACACGCATATCAAATATACTTCTGTCGATGTTGCCAGCCTTCTTATCTACCAAGTATCTAGGGTTGTTCCGCTTTAGCGACCACTCTCCTCATAATAGAAGCACTTAGTCTTGGGTTTAGGTTCAACTTTGGGTTGCTTCACTCGAGCAACAACTGACTTGCCATCCATGAAGTTTCCCTTCGTGCCCTTGCCCTTCTCTAAACTAGTGGTTTTACTAACCAGCAACACTTTATGATCCTTTTTCATTTCTACCTTCGCGGTGTCAAACATCACGAATAGCTTAGGGATCATTATTTCAATTCCTAGCATTTTATAGTTCATCACCAAGTTCTAGGAGCTTAATGACAATGACTTGGAGAACTATATCACTCACTATCTTATCTGGAAGATCAACTCCCACTCGATTCAAGCGATTGTAGCCCCCAGACAATCTGAGCACATGCTCAATGATTGAGCTATTCTCCTTCATCTTGCAGGCAAATAATCTTGTTGGATATCTCATATCTCACAACACGGGCATGAGCCTGAGATCCTAATTTCAGCTCTTAGAATATCTCATATGTTCCGTGACGTTCAAAATGTTTTGGAGCCTCAATTCTAAGGCGTAATGCTTGACGCACTAAACTATCAAGTAGTCATCGGAACGTGCCTGTCAGATGTTCACCACATCTACAGACGATGCTAGAGGGGGTGGCGCACCGAGCGGTGCATTAAGGACATAAGCCTTCTATGCAGCAATGAGGACAATCCTCGGATCACAGAACCAGTTCGCATTATTGCAACCATCATCTTTCAACTCTATTTCTCTAGGAACATATAAAATTTAAAGGGAGCTACAGCGTGAGCTATAACATAATTTGCAAAGACACTACTGACTATGTTCGTGATAATGAGTTCAACTTATCATATTACTTAAGAAGTCCCACTCAAATTGACATCCCTCCGGTCATTCGAGTGATACATGATCCAAATTCACCAACTCAAGTCCAATCATCACGTGAGTTGAGGTCGTTTCAATGGTGAACATCATCATGTTGATCATATCTACTATATGACCCATGTTCGACCTTTCAGTCTCTTGTGTTCCAAGGCCATGTCTGTACATGGTAGGCTCGTCAAGTTTAACCCGAGTGTTCCACATGTGCAACACTGGCTTGCACTCGTTGTATGTGAACGTAGAGTCTATCACAACCGATCATCACGTGGTGTCTCGACATGACGAACTTTTGCAACGGTGCACACTTGGGGAGAACACAATTTATCTTGCAATTTAAGTGAGGGATCACCTTATAATGCTACCGTCATCCTAAGAAAAACAAGGTGCATAAAAGGATTAACATCACATGCAAATGTAAGTGACATGATATGGCCATGAACTTGTGCTTTTGATCTCCATCCTTAAAGCACCGACATAACACCATGATCTCCATTATCATGATCTCCATCATTGTGCTGCCATCAGGGTTGTCGCGCCCACCATGCTCATACTACTATAGCTACCGTTTAGCGATAAAGTAAAGCATTACATAATGCTTAATGATTGACACGCAGGTCATACAATAATTAAAGACAACCCTATGGCTCCTGTCGGTTGCCGTACTCATCGACATGCAAGTCGTGATATTGTATACAACACATGATCATCTCGTACATCACATATATCTCATAATGTAATTGGCCATATCACATCACAACATACCCTGCAAAAACAAGTTAGACATCCTCTAATTGTTGTTGCAAGTTTTACGTGGCTGCTACGGGTATCTAGCAAGAAAAATTCTCACCTACGCAAAACCACAACGGTGATACATAAATTGCTCAACTTTCTCAAGCACCGCCTTTGTCGAATCCGATCCAACTAAAGTAGGAGAAACAGACACCCGCCAGCCATCTTTGTGCAACGAAGTTACACGTCATTCAATGGAACCGGTCTCTCATAACCATACGAGTAAGGTTGGTCCGAGCCGCTTCATCCCACAATACCACTGAACGAAAACACGACCAAGGGAGGAAGCAATCTAAGCATCAACGCCCACAAACTCTTTGTGTTCTACTCGAGATCTCATCTACACATAGACCTAGATCATGATGCCACCGTTGGGGAACGTTGCATGGGAAACAAAAAAATTGCTACACACACGCAAGATCTATCCATGGTGATGAGCAGCTATGAGAGGGAGAGTGGATCTACATACCCGTGTAGATCGCTAAGCGGGAAGCGTTAAGAAACGCGGTTGATGTAGTCGAACTTCTTCGCGATCCAAATCGCCGAGCGTCCCGTGATCCCATCACGATCCATCTGGCGATCCAATCACGATCCGTCCCGTGATCTCATCATGATCCATCCCGCGATCCAATCACGAATCATCTCATGATCTTGATCACGTTCCTTCCGATCTAGCGCCGAACGAACGACATCTCCGCGTTCAGCACACGTACAACTCGAGGACGATCTCCACCTTCTTGATGCAGCAAGAGGGAGCAGAGAGGTAGATGAGTTCTCCGGCAGCACGACGACGTTGCGGCGATGATGGTGGAGCTATTCCAGTAGGGCTTCGCCTAAGCACCGCTGAAAACCGATCTAGAGGACAAACTGTGATATAGAGGAGAGGTAGCACGTGGCTATTAGGGTTAGCTTTTCCCTCTAAACACTCTAGTATATATAGGAGGGAGGGAGGGGAGGTGGCAGCCTCAAACCCTCAAGGTTTGGTCGAAATTGGAGGTGGAGGAGTCCTACTCCAATCCTATTAGGAGTAGGATTCCTCCTTTCCACTTGGAAACTCTTTCCACCTCTCCACCTTTGGATTTTTTCCTTCTCAAACCGCTCCAGCCGCATGGGCCCTTAGAGGAGGCTTTGGCAGCCCACCAGGGGCTGGTTTACCTCCTCCCACAGCCAATGTAGCCTCTTGGGTCGAGACACCCCTCCCGATGGTCCCCCGGTACCCTCCCGGCACTCTGGGTACACTACCGATGAGCCCGAAACTTATCCGGTGACCAAAACAGGACTTCCTATATATCAATCTTTACCTCTGGACCATTCCGGAGCTCCTAGTGATGTCCGGGATCTCATCTGGGACTCCTAACAACCTTTGGTCAGCACCATACATAACTCTATTCTACCGAAACGTCACCGAACCTTAAGTGTGCAGACCCTGCGGGTTCGAGAACTATGTAGACATGACCGAGACACCTCTATGGTCAATAACCAATAGTGGGACCTGGATGCCCATATTGTTCCTACATATTCTACGAAGATCTTTACCGGTCAAACCTCTATTTTAAGGTTTCAATTAATCCCGTATGTTGTTCCCTTTGTTCTTCGGTATGTTACTTGCCCGAGATTCGATCATCGGCATCTCCATACCTAGCTCAACCTCGTTACCAGCAAGTCCCTTTACTCATTCCGTAATACAAGATTCCGTGGCTAACACTTAGTCACATTGCTTGAAAGGCGTATTGTGATGTTGTATTACCGAGTGGGCCCTGAGATACCTCTCCGTCACACGGAGTAACAAATCCCAACCTTGATCCATGCCAACCCGACAGACACCCTCGCAGATACCTGTAGAGTACCTTTATAGTCACCCAGTTACGTTGCAACGTTTGATACACACAAGGCACTCCTCCGGTGTCAGTGAGTTGCATGATCTCATGGTCATAGGAACAAATACTTGACATGCAGAAAATAGTAGCAATAAATTGACACGATCATATGCTACGTTTGTAGTTTGGGTCTTGTCCATCACATCATTCTCCTAATGATGTGATCCCATTATCAAATGACATCTGATGTCCATGACTAGGAAACCATAGTCATCTTTGATCAACCGGTCAAACCAGGAAATATGATAATAACCAATTTGTTATTGCCTCTAGGGCATATTTCCAACACAAAGGCATGATTTTGTGTCGGCGTCCCGCATCGAGCATACACTTGGCTCAACATAAGATTGTCGTACAGAGTTTCACTTGATGATACCCCCGAGGATCTTCTCCTCGAAAACTCCAAAAGAATCACATTTTTATTTGCGAATTATTTCTGAAAAAATTTGTGACGCAAAATTTTGTTAACAAAACGAAACAAGATTGATAGCAACGACTCCTAAGGATGCATAGAGGCCATATTAAGCATTCAAACTACTTAGAACTCTAAGAATTCAACATGCAAGCTCATCTACAGCAGCACCAAGATTAGATAACTATTCTAAAAATAAACCACTAAATCAAAAACTAATTGGAGCAATGGGGGAGTTACATACCAAGAAGCAATCCCTTAAAACAGTTTCAAAAATGGAGCTACGAGCAAAGAGATCAAAGTCCACAGGTTTGTGAACAAGAACAAGAGAAAGAGAGAGAGAGGGAGAGAGAGAGTTGTGATGATGTTTTTCAAGAGGTACGAGACGACATGGGCTAAGGGAATAAGTGAGGGGACCCACATGGGGCCCACAACCCACCAGGGTGGTTCTGGGGTGGCTCGCACGCCTTGGTGTCTTGTGGGCACTAGGTGCACACCCCTCTAATGTTCTTTGTTCCAAAAATTTAGAAATATTTGGGAAAAATTCGTGTTCAATTTTTAGGACGTTCTGAGAACTTTTATTTTTGGGTCATATTTTATTGCACGGAGAAATGAGAAGACATGATAAACATGGCATTTTATTTTATTTAACTAAGAAAAACAGAAGACAAAAACTGGATACATAGAGTTGTATCTATTAAATTCATCAACTTCATACCTCTCAAAAATGATCCATTAATAAGGCTGATCAAGTCTTATTAATAACCACCTTCGATTAGCATGAAACCGACAAACTTTCGTAAAACACTAAGTTACCTCAACGGGGATGTGCATATTCCCAACTATAATTATATCATATTTCTTTTGGGCGCTAGGTAGAGGTAGATGAAAGCTTGCAATAGTGAGTGTCGGAGAATTCTCAATAACATTTACACCATTTACTTGGAATTGCTTCTTCGGCAAGTGCACCGTATGCTTATTACCATTGATATGAAAAGTGACTTTGCTCTTATTGCAATAAATAACAGCCCTTGCAGTATTCAAAAAGGTTCTACCAAGGATAATCGACATGTTGCCGTCCTTGGGCATCTCAAGAATAATAAAGTCCGTTAAGATAGTAACATTTCCAAAAACAATGGGCACACCCTCACAAATACCGATTGGTATGGCAGTTGATTTGTGAGCCATTTGCAAAGATATTTCACTAGGTGTGAGTTTTTTCAAATCAATTATTTTATATAAAGAGAAAGGCATAAGACTAACACCAACTCCCAAATCACACAAAGCAGTTTTGGCATAATTTCTTTTAATGGATCAATGTATAGTTGGTATTCCAGGATCTCCAAGATTTTTAGGTACTCCATCCTTAGAAGAATAATTGGCAAGCATGGTGGAGGTTTCAACTTCAGGTATGTTTCTTTTATTAGTGATGATGCCTTTCATGTATTTTGCATAAGGAGGCATCTTGAAGATATCAGTTAAGTAGGTATATAGAAAGACTGCCTAATCATTTCAGCAAAGCATTCAAATTCTTCATCATCCTTTTTCTTAGATGGTTTAGGTGGAAAGGCATGGGTTTCTGAACCCATGGCTCTCTTTCTTTACCATGTTTTCTAGCCAAAAAATATTTTTTACCATATCTTTTATTTTTAGGTTGTGGGTTATCAAGATCAATAGCTGGTTCTATTTCTACATCGTTATTTGGTTCTTTATCATTACTAGGTGGATTATCCTCATGCACATCACTATCATTATCATTATCACTAGGTGGACGTTCATTACCAGATTGAGTTTCAGCATTAGAAATAGAGACATCATTATTATCACGAGGTTTTTTGTCTCAGATTCACTAGAAGCATGCAAAGTCCTATAATTTTTCTTTTCCTTTTTCTTCTTAGAGGGACTAGGTGTATCAACATTCATTACTTGAGAGTCTTAATCAATTATATCAGGATGACCCTCAGGATGAAGAGGTTCTTGGGACATTCTACCTCCTCTAGTCACTACTCTAATAGCATGATCATTCATATTATTATTCATTTCATCAAGAAATTCTTTTTGAGATTTAGCAACTTGTTCTAACTAAGTTTGAACCATAGAGGCATGTTTTCCTACACCTCTAACATCATTACTGATTTTAAATAACAAGTCACTCAAGCAGGCAATCATATCAGAATTATATTTCAATTGTTTCAGAACATTTGCATTGAAGCGATCTTGTTTCGTAATGTAGTTATCAAACTCATATAAGCATCGACTAGGATGTTTGTTGTAGGGAATGTCACCTTCATTAAAATTTAATACAGAAATTACCTCTACCACCTATGGAGGTGGTGGTGTGTTCAATCCATGTATTTCTTTAGTAGGTGGTAAATTCTTAACATCCTCAGACTTAATACGTTTTTCCTTCATACATTTATTTGCCTCTTGCATATCTTTAGGATAGAGACATAAGATACCCCTCTTCATCGGAGTGCGTTCAAGTGGTGGTTCAGGCAGAGTCCAATCGTCATAATTACTCAATATATTATTTAATAGTTCCTCAGCTTGTTCAACAGTCTGTTCCCTGAAAACAAAACCAGCGCAACTATCTAGGAAGTCCCTAGAAGCATCAATTAGTCCATTGTAGAAGATATGAAGTATTTCATTTTTCTTAAGAGGATGATCAGGCAGAGCATTAAGCAATTGGAGAAGCCTCCCCCAATCTTGTGGGAGACTCTCTTCTTCAATTTACAAAAAGTTAAATATTTCTTGTAAGGTAGCTTGTTTCTTATGAGCAGGAAAATATTTTTCAAAGAAGTAGTAAATCATATCCTAGGGACCACGCACACAACCAGGAGCAAGAGTATGGTACCATATCTTAGCATCACCCTTTAATGAGGACGGAAATAATTTGAGAATATAATAGTAGCGAATCTTCTCATCATGAGCAAATAGGGGGCTATATCATTCAACTTAGTAAGATGTGCTACCATAGTTTCAGTTTCATAGCCATGAAAAGGATCAGATTCAACCAAAGTAATTAACTCTAGGTCGACAAAGAATTCATAATCCTTATCGATAACAAAGATAGATGAAGTAGCAGACTTAGGATCACATTTGAGTTTAGCATTCGATGTTTTCTCTTTATACTTGTATAGTAGTTACTTAAGATCATTTCTATCCTTACAAGCAAGAATCTCTCTAGCTATTTCTCCATCCAAAGGATAACCTTTAGGTATTTAGGGATTTCAAATTTAGGAGATCTAGGACTAATAGGTGTTTCATAAGTATAAGTTTCAAACACTACTAGGAGAAACCTTATAGGCAGGAGCCTACTAGTAATCTTTGAAAAATACAAACGCTGCTGCTAAGTACTAGTAGCGCTGTATTTGGGCAGCGCTACAAGTAAGGGCTTAGTAGTAGCGCTGGAAACTAGCAAAGCACTACTGCTAAGGGGGCCCTGACGATCCCATCGACAGTTTTTATAGTAGCAGCGCTGTCCTCAAGAAAGCGCTACTCCTAAGCCTCCTAGCAGTAGCGCGTGCGGTGAGGGAAGCGCTACTGATATGGGGCCCCACTTAGTAGTAGCGTTGTTCCCAGCAAACACTACTACTAAGCCTCATAGCAGTAGCGCGTTGTGTATTCCAGCGCTACTAATAAGCATTGTAGCCACCTTTTTCACCCACCCTCTCTCTCCCCCTTCTTCCTCCTCCTTTTCCCTCTCCCCTCTCCACCATTATTACCCTTCTTCTCTCTTCCTTCTACCTCTCTTCTCTCCGCATTAATGCCCCCCTCTCCCCTTCTTCCTCCCCCTTTGCCCTCTCCCATCTCCACCATTATTGCCCTTCTTCTCTCTTCCTTCTACCTCTTTTTTCTCCCCATTAATGCCCCCTCTCTCCCCCTTCTTCCTCCCCCTTTGCCCTCTCCCATCTCCACCGTTGTTGCCCTTCTTCTCTCTTCCTTCTACCTTTCTTCTCTCCCCATTAATGCCCCCTCCACCACAATTCTCCTTCATATCTCTCTCCTCACCATTAGTTAGCTAGAGGCATCTCTCCTCCCAAGAACTATATCTAGCTAGCTATTTAGACATCCACTCTCCATCCCTATATTGGCCGCGAAGGCCTAATGATCTAATTACCGTGCACAATCTCTCTCGGGGTATAGGTGAGTAAAAAGTTGTGCATTTCAAGAATGGGAATATGTGTGTTTGTGATATGAAGGGATATTGTGTGAGTGACATGCCCCGTGAGTTGCTTATGTTTTGCCAAAATGTCGACTTATTTCCGTTTCGGCGGATTTCGAGCAAACGCGATATGTCCTATTTTTAGGCAAGGTCATGTCAAATTTTCATATGACTTTCGCTTGTTATACCGTGCAGTCATGAGGGTGAGTGGAAGGAAGGTGGAGCGATACTTGCAATGCGCGGTGATGGACATGTATGCAAATAATCGTAATGGGATTAGATGTCCGTGTACAAGATGCAAAGAAGGAGTCATTTTGGGCCCTTTTGATCGTGGCAGTTTGAAGGCACGCGTAATGATGTATGGTTTTATGGATGACTATACTCGGTGGATAAGTAAAGATGATGATGATGATGACGTCCACCTGGTAGGGAACAATGACATGATGGGGCTAGACGAAGAGATGACCGATCGATGCGAAGAGGATGGCATCGGACATGGCGGCCGGCAAGAGTCCGGAAATGGAGAGTCCATATATAATGGAGAACAGACGGGCATGCCACAGTCTTTGATGCTACTAAGTTTAGTCGTGCAGGACCCTCATGTTCGAGACCTCCTTAGCAAGAGTACGACTACTAACAGAGCTGCTTCTGGAGAGGAGGCCAAGGTGGCGCAACTTGAAGTAGACTCGAAGACTCCATTGTATGACGGTTGCGATCCCGAGGTGACCCGCTTGAGTTTCATGCTCGAACTTCTAAAGACAAAGGCCAAAACAAATGGACAAACAAAAGCCTCAATGAGCATTCGAAGTATCTACATAGTAAAGGTCTTCCCGCGGGGAACCTGTGTCCTACTAGTGTTGAGGAGGCCAAGAAAATCATTTGCCCTCGTGATCTGCAGCACATTAGATACCACAATCAATGATTGCATCATTTATAAGGGGGAGCATGCAGAAATAACCAGCTATCCATTGTGTCTGGTACAAGAAGGCAGGAAAGAAAACTCCTCAAAAAGTTGTATGGTACTTTCCGATCACTCCCCGTCTGCAGCGGTATTTCGTAGATCCTAAGGAAGCAAAGCTCATGTGCTGACACGCGGAAAGGAAGAAGCCCGACGATGGAGATGATTCGAATCCGAGACACCTCGCAGATGGTAGCCAGTGGAGAGCATTCAACGCCGAATAACCATTTTTCAGAGAAGATGCAAGGAACATCGTGTTTGGTGCCAGTACCGATGGCATGAATCCCTTTGGAAACCAGAACACCGACCACAACACATGGCCCGTCTTTGTATGGATGTACAACCTCCCCCTATGGAAGTGCACGAATACAAAGTACATAGACATGAGCATGTTGATTCAAGGGCCAAAACAACCGGGAAATAATATTAACCTGTATATGGGGCTTCTAAAAGAGGAGCTAGCCACGTTATGGAAATCACCGGTCAAGACATGGGACGCCAGCAAAGGAGATTATTTCTATATGAGAGCCGTGCTGATGACGACGATGCACGACTATCGCGGTTATGGGTATACCTCAGGACAGGTGTGCCATGGATACTACAGATGCATGAGGCGCATGGATGATACAACATCTTAGCAACTTATGTCAACGAAAAATGGCGAATCTAGGAAAATTGTGTACATGGGGCATCGTAGATGGCTCGAGAAGGATGACCCATGAAGAAAACGTGGAGATCTAATCAATGGTTTGGATGAGCATCGAGGACCTCCACGTAAGAGGAGCGGCGCCAAAATCAAGGACTTGTTGACTAACTGGGAACAGTGCCCCGCGTCGAGAAAGATGGAAAAGGCGCCGGAGCCGCTGCTGAAGGTATGGAAAACAAGGTGTGTTTTCACGGACTTGGAGTACCGGCATAATCACGACATGCCTCATTGCCTTGATCAAATGCATATCACGAAGAATGTCCTCGAGATCTTGCTTGGCACACTAATGAACATGCCGGAGAAGACCAAGGATGGGCCGAAGGCAAGGAAAGACTTGGAAGATTTGGATATCAGGATAGATCTCCACATGCCCCGTAAAAAGTCGATGGAGAAGGAGACGGAGGTGGAGGCGGCGCCAAGGGGCCGAAAATTCAACAAGAAGGAGGAGAATTGGCCCCCTTCTTGCTTCACCTTAAGTGCGATGGAGATCGATCAATTCATCAAGTGCCTTACGGGAATCAAAGTCAGTTCCGGTTAATGTGGGAAGATAAGCAGATTTCTTAACACCAAGAAGAAAAGGTTCAGCGGGATGATGTCTCATGACTATCACGTGATGCTGATGCAGATACTCCAGGTTGCCCTTGGAGGGATAATGGAGAGGCACGTCTGTGATACACTTACTGGTCTCTGCAACTTCTTCAACATTATCTCTTGAAAGTCCATTAGTGTGAAGCAGCTCCGATAGCTACAAAAAGAGATTGTTGTCATACTATGTGATCTTGATATGAACTTCCCACCCGCGTTCTTTGATGTCATGGTGCATCTGTGTGTCCACATCGTGGACAACATCATCGACCTCGGACCGACATTCCTTCACAACATGATGTCATTCGAGAGGATGAATGGGGTCATCAAAGGATTCGTTCGTAACATGTCCCGTCCCGATGGGAGCATCGTCCAGGGTTATATGACCCAAGAGTGCATCTCATTTTGAGAGAATTATATATGCGGTAGAGACCCTATTGTTGGTTTTCCCGTCAAGAAGCACCATGGTAGGATTGGAGGAGAAGGTCACAACAACGGCCGGAGGGAGTTGCACGTGGACTACTCGAATCGACGGGACGACTTTGACAGGGCTAACTTAGTAGTGCTAAAACACCTAGATGAGGTAGATGATTATGTGACACTGCACAAAGAAACCATCGCAAAGAAGTACCATGATCAGGGGATGTGCAAGACGGATGACAAAGTTACTGTAGAGCACAATGCCACTTTCTATTGTTGGTTAAAAGAGCATATTCTTGCTAATCCCCCGGAAGAGGGCAGTTCGGATGGATTTCTCATAAACACCTTATCACATGGCCATGTGCCCAAATTCGTGTCCTATCAAGCATACGATATCAACAGGTACATGTTCTACATGGAGGCCAAAGACATGGATAGTGATTACCAGAACTCAGGGGCGATGATTGAATGCATGATCGACGCCAACAGTACAATTGAAAGATTCTATAGAATGGTCAAAGAGATCTGGGAGCTTGACTATGCTGGAATGCATGATGCGACGATGTTCTGTGTCAGATGGGCTAAGGACGTCGCAAGAGAAAACAAGTATTTCACTACCATGTCTTTACCCAACGCGAATAGCGCTACTTTGAAGGTTAACGTCATCGCCAAAACTGATCCATGGCTACACGCTAAGCACTTGACACAATGCTTCTTCATAACCGACCCGACCAATCTCGTCTATGTTTTCATGAGGAGAGGCAAAAGAAGCATCGTCGGAATGAATGGAGTCGCCAATGAGGAAGACTAGGACCATTAAGGTAACCTGATGAGGGAAGATGACGATGACGATCAAGCGTACGTGAAAAGAAAAATTGTAGTCCATGGTGTGAGAAAAGTCATAAAGAGGGGCTCAATTATTCGACAATGAACAAGAAAGGGAAGAAGAAGCTCAATGCGAAACGTCGTCGATGCAGCTGAGAAACCATCATCTATATATATGTATCTATTTTGTGTACGCACTTAAGTAACCGTCATCGGTCAAATGATATACATTGTATCCCCTTCAATTACCACCACATTGTTCCGGTGATATATATTCGCGTAGTAGTATGGGAGGGAGATCGATGTTCTCGTCGACTACGTGTGAGGCCATCGGGCGAGAAACAAAAAATCAAAGTCAACAGAAAAGGAAAGGAAAATAATAAAAAGAAAAGGAAACAAAAAACTAGAAAAGGAAAATAATAAGAAATAATAATAAGAGCTTAGTAGTAACGCTGGTTCCAAACAAGTGCTACTCCTAACTTTAGCAGTAGCGCTGATTCCCATCCAGCGCTACTGCTAAAGTTAGCAGTAGCGTTCGATGGAAACCAGCGCTACTGCTATTTTCATTAACCCTCGCTCGCTCAAAATTTTTCCCAACTCCCTCCATTCCCCCACGTCGTGCCCCCCTCTTCCCTCGCCTTGCCGCCACGCCGCCGGCCGCCCTCGCCCTTCAGGAACCCGCCGCCGGCCGCCCTACCGTCGGCCGCCCCTGCACCCAGCCACCCTGCCGCTCGGTGCCCGGACCCCGAGCCCTGCAGGCCCACAACCGTTGCTCGGGCACCCGCAGCCCCGGCCGCCCCCACCGTCCCGACCAGCCCCCCTCTCTGGCACGCCAGCTCCCCTCCCCCCTGGTGAGATGAATGGCCGCCAACCCCTCACCCCCACACATTTTTTTATTTTTTTCTGTTAGGTTAGTTAGGTAAGAAAAAAGGGAATAGTAAACAAGAAGAAGAAGAAATTTAGAAGTAAAAGAAGAAAAATAGAAGAAAATAAATACGCAAACAAGAAATAAAAAAGGAGAAAAAATAAGAAAAGAAGAAGGAAAATAAGGAGGAAAAGAAGAAGATGAGAAGAAAAAAGAAGAAAAAAGTGGAGTAGAAAAACGAGGAGAAGAAAAAGAAGAAGAAAAAGAGGAGAAGAAACAATAATTAGAATAAAATAAAAATAAAAAGAGGAGAAGAAAAAAGAAGAAGAAGAAGTTTTATTTTTTGTACTTGTTTTATATTTTGTACTTGTTTACTTGTTTTATATTTCATCATTTTGCAATATGAACCCTATGTCATTGATGTCATCTATGCTTCGAGTGGCCTATGTTTTTACGGAATATTGATTCATTTTCGTTCCGGCAAATTTCAGGTGCTCCATTTGTCCACTTTTTAGCAAAGGTCATGCCGAAAATTTCTGTGATTTTTGGCATGACTTGTGCTAGAAACTAGCTAGGACATATGGAGTGCTCGGGATTTGCCGGAAGGGGAATGAATCAACATTTCGACCAAATATAGGCCCCGTTTTTATTTTCATTATTCATTTCATTCCGACCAAATAATTGAATGAGCATACTTAAATAGTCATAGGAAACATGAATCACCATGCGGAAGCTGGGGGTTCTGGTAGTCGCACCGAAGAAGACCCCGTCGAGGCAGCAAACAATTATTTTAGCTACCTGGACGAACAACTATTGGGGGTGCAGGGTGAAAGTGGCAACAACAACCCCGCCGACACTGACACCAACAAAGGCACCAACACTCCAGGCACCGCCGACACCGAGACCGCCCCCGAGACCGGTGAAGGACCGAGATCATGATAGTTAATTAGTTTGGTTACGTATGAGGAACTTCCTTATTTATGTTTACTATATATAGGTTGCTTGTATTTTGCTAACTATATATATATATATATATGCCTCTTTGTGTTTCTCAAGTACATTATGTTGCACATTAAATCAACTTACGGTGCAGGTTCATAGACCGGGAGATGGCGAAGGATAGGTGTAGGATCGAAAGTAGGTCTAGAGGGGGGGTGATTCGACTACTTGACCAAATAAAAGTTTTTCGTTTTTCCCTATTTTAATTCGGAGCAAGTTTTAGCATTCATAGCATGTCAAGTAACACCCTACACATGCATGTCTAAGAGTATTGCAGCAGAAAATAAAGACATTGTACATATGAGTAAAGAGAGGGTTAGGAATGCAAACACAAGTGATGACACGATGATTTTTCCTGTGGTTCCAATAGGTGGTGCTATCATACGTCCACGTTCATGGATGTTGGAGAACGTTGCATGGGAAACAAAAAAAATTCCTATGCACATGCAGATCTATCCATGGTGATGAGCATCTACGAGAGGGAGAGTGGATCTATGTATGCTTGCAGATTGCTAAGCGAGAAGCGTTAAGAAACGCGGTTGGTGTAGTCGAACGTCTTCGCGATCCAAATCGCCGAGCGTCCCACGATCTCATCACGACCCGTCCTGCGATCCAATCACGATAAGTCCCGCGAACTCATCTTGATCCGTCCCGCGAACTCATCATGATCCATCCCGTGAGCTCATCACGATCCGTCTCGCGATCATGATCACGGTCCTTTCGATCTAGCGCCGAATGGACGGCACCTCCGCATTCAGCACACGTATAGCTTGATGACGATCTCCGCCGTCTTTATCCAGCAAGAGGGAGCGGAGAGGAAGAAGAGTTCTCCGACAGCGTGGCGGCGCTCCGGCAATGGTGGTGGAGCTATTCCGGTAGGGCTTCGCCTAAGCACTACAAAAAACCGATCTAGAGGAGAAACTATGCACTAGAGGAACGGGTAGCACGTGGCTGAAAATTGTGCCAAAACCCTAAAATCCTCTAGTATATATAGGAGGAAGAGAGGAGGAGGCTTGTCTGCCAATGAGGCAGCCCTTGGGTCGGCCGAACCAAGTGGGATTGGAGGATTCCTCCTCCAATCCTAGTAGGACTAGGACTCCTCCTTATTTTTGCCTTTTTTTTGCCCTTTTCCACCTTTTTCTCTTTGGGATTTTCTTCCCAGCCACATGGGCCTTGTGTGGGACTTCCACCAGCCCACAAAGGGCTGGTATTTAATCTCGCACAGCCCATGAAGCCTCTTGGGTCGAAATACCCCTCCCGGTGGTCTCCCGGTACACTACCGGCACTCCCGGTACACTACCGATGAGCCAGAAACTTTTCCGGCGACCAAAACAGGACTTCCTATATATGAATCTTTACCTCCGGACCATTAAGGAGCCCTCGTGACGTCCGCGATCTCATCCGGGCTCCGAACAACCTTCGATCACCACCATACATAACTCTATACTACCGAAACGTCACCAAACCTTAAGTGTGCAGACCCTACGGGTTCGAGAACTATGTA
Organism: Hordeum marinum; assembly: GCA_022496015.1. Lineage (NCBI taxonomy): Eukaryota > Viridiplantae > Streptophyta > Magnoliopsida > Poales > Poaceae > Hordeum > Hordeum marinum. The sequence goes on along the minus strand of CM039676.1, from coordinate 375,250,920 downwards.
GACATGACCGAGACACCTCTACGGTAAAAAAACAATAGCGGGACCTGGATGCCAATATTGGTTCCTACATATTCTACAAAGATCTTTATTAGTTGAACCTCTATGTCAAGGATTCAGTTAATCTCGTATGATGTTCCCTTTATTCCTCGGTATGTTACTTGCCCGAGATTCGATCGTCGGTATCTGTATACCTAGTTCAACCTTGTTACCGGCAAGTCTCTTTACTCATTCCGTAATACAAGATCCCGTGGCTAACACTTAGTCACATTTCTTGCAAGGCTTATTGTGATGTTGTATTACCGAGTGGGCCCTGAGATACCTCTCTATCACACGGAGTAACAAATCCCAGTCTTGATCCATGCGAACCTAACAGACACCTTCGGAGATACCTGTAATGCACCTTTATAGTCACCCAATTATGTTGCAACATTTTATACACACAAGGCACTCCTCCGGTGTCCATGAGTTGCATGATCTCATGGTCAAAGGAACATATACTTGACATGCAGAAAACAGTAGCAATAAACTGACACGATCATATGCTACGTTTGTAGTTTGGGTCTTGTCCATCACACCATTCTCCTAATGATGTGATCCCGTTATCAAATGACATTTCATGTCCATGGTTAGGAAACCTTAACCATCTTTGATCAACGAGCTAGTCTATTAGAGGCATACTAGGGACATGGTTTTGTCTGTGTATCCACACATGCATCTAAGTCTCCGATCAATACAATTATAGCATGGATAATAAACGATTATCATGAACAAGGAAATATGATAATAAATATTTTATTATTTCCTCTAGGGCATATTTCCAACAGTATCCCACTTGCACTAGAGTCAATAATCTAGTTCACATCACCATGTGATTCGCATTGTTATGAATCTAACACCCAATGAGTTTTGGGGCTTGATCATGCTTTGCATGTGAGAGAGGTCTTATAGTCAACGGATCTGCGACATTTAGATCCGTGTGTACTTTGCAAATTTCTATGTCAAACCATAAACACTGCTCCCACACTCCACCTGGTACTATTCCAAATGGCTTCTCCACTATACGTATCCAGATTGCTACTACGAGTCATCTAGATTGGTGTTAAAGCTTGCATCGACGTAACTCTTTACGGCGAACTCTTTATCACCTCCATAATCGAGAAACATCTCCTTAGTCTTTTAGTTACTAAGGATAATCTTGACCGCTGTCGAGTGCTCCATTCCAGGATCACTTTGAAACCTTCCGGCCATACTTATGGCAAGGTTGACATCGGGTCTTGTGCACAACATTGCATACATGATAGAGGCTATGGCTGAAGCATAGGGGATGACACTCATCTTTTCTCTATCTTCCGCTGTCACTGGGCATTGAGTCTTACTCAACTTCACACCTTACAAATCAGGCGAGAACTCTTTCTCTGACTATGTATCCACACATGCATCTAAGTCTCCAATCAATAGAATTATAGCATGGATAATAAACGATTATCATGAACAAGGAAATATGATATTGACTAATTTAGAATTGCCTCTAGGGCATATTTCCAACAGTGAAGTCTTCAACCCATAGAGGGTAACAGTCGCGAGAGTCCATTTAGGGCTCTACCCATGGAGGGTTCCACGAAGAAGCAACCTTGACTATTCCATGCGGCTTCCATCCATGAAGGACTAGCCTCACTATGGGTAGATCTTCACGAAGTAGGCGATCTCCTTGCCCTTATAAACTTCTTGGTTCACTCCACAACACGAAGTAGGAGGCTCCCAAGCGACACCTGACCAATCCAGGAGGCACCACCCTCCAAAAGGTAATAGGCTCGGTAATGACGATGAAATCCTTGCACTTGTGCTTCAAGATGATAGACTCCTCAACACACAATCTCTCTCACACAGATTTGGCTTGGTAGAAGAGATGGGATTGGTGGAAAGCTACTTGGGGAGGCTAGAAATCAAGATCCATATGGTTGGAGTGGAAGATCTTGACCTCAACACAAGGGTAGGTGGTTCTCTCTCAGAAAACTGAGTAGGACAGGTATGGACTAGTTCTAAGTGCTTCTCTGTCGAGTGGGTGGTGGTGAAGGGGTATATATAGGGATCTCCAAAAATCCAACCGTTACACACAATAAGTCAGACTCGGTGACACCGAAGTGTAAAACTCGGTGGTACCAAAGTGACAAAAGGTGGCAACTTTTGAATCTAATGGACCGATATATAACTCTCGGTTGCACTAACAAGGTGACCAACGGTTAGATTTACCTAACTCGGTGACGCCGATTCACCATTCTCGGTCGGACCAAAAATGAGAATTTGCATAACAAGAAGTTGTTAACCCAACTCGTGGCACCGAGTGCAGTGTCGGCTTCACCGAAGTGTTAGGATTTGGCTGAGTCTATCTAGGGTTTGGAACTCGGTGGCATCAGGATAGTAAAGTTGGTTGCACCGAATTGGTATATTTGGCTTAGGACAGACTTTGATGGGAGAGAATGTGGATGTCTTGGTGACTGCCACTTGTGCACGTTTGAGCATATTGTTCACCATCAAAACTTTACCCCCTTTTAATAGTATTGGCTTTCCTATAGACTCAAAGTGATTTCTCACAAATATGAAATGTAGTGTCGTCTTTCTTGAAGCTTGGCGAACCTATTTCCTTGCATCTTGGGGTAATTCCACAATCCTTGTGCCATTCCCATCATTGAACTTTTCCTAAAATGTACTTGGTGAAGTCATTAGTTCAATGACTTATATGTTGTTATTAATTACCAAAACCACCAAGCAAGCGAATGTGCTTTAAATTCCCCCCTTTTTGGTAATTGATGACAACATATAGATCAAAGCTTTGACAAAGACATAATCCGTGAATATAGTCGTCGCTTTGAGAAGTATGTGATAAGTAAGAGCTCCCCCTAAATTTGTGCATTTTTTTAAATTTGCATTTGAATGCAAATGCACAATCAATTAGGTACATGGGTCACTTCTCACATGTCACATACCACTTGGTGGTGTGCGATAATAATTGAAGTGAATAATGTAGCACAACACAATCAACCAAAAGATGATAGATCATCACATAAGCATATAAGATCATAGGAAATAGTAGCATCACACATCAAAGCGTATGATCAAACATCCTCGAACGTGTATCACAAGCAAGACAAAAGAGTATCACGGCAACCAAAAGCAATTGTTTTTGAAAACAAAAAACACCAAATGCCTCTCTCTCTCAAAGCCTAATGATCTATATACACTTCTTCCCTTTGGCAACAAGTTACCAAAAAGTTCAAAGGTATCTATCTAAGCGTTCTTGGGCTGATCTCCTCCGGTTGTTAATGAAGGAGTCGAGAGCACGGCGTCGGCGAAGATCTCTGTAGATGTCGTCGAAGGAACTGGAGTGGACACTAGTGGAACAGGAGACGATGGAGCAGGAGTTGTGCTGACAGTAGCTGGAGCTAATGAAGAGGGCCTCGATTCCGGAGCAGGCATTATGGCTGATCTCATCTGAGTGGTGAACTGGGTGCCTGGCCCGAGAGGTGATTCTACCTCATCAACATCATCATCATCATCAGAATCGGTAGTGGAGACCCGGGGAATGTGCATGCAGTAAACTTCCTTCTGGAGCTCAATCACTGTCTTGGACAACTTGTCCACCTTATCTCCAAGCACTTTGATCCTCGACTCGAAGATCCTCACAAGGCTGTTCTGTTTATCCAGAATCCCTTTGATATCCTTCTGCATGCCTTGGACAGCTATGATCAGAAGATCCATTGCTCGTTCCTGGATTTTGGGACTTGAGCACTAGCGGCTCGAACAACTTCTACCTCTTCTTGTGCTGTAGCAGATGTGGGATGATTTGGGTTCATCACCACAACGTTATCCTCAAATTCTGGTTGTAGGGGTAGGTGTGGGCGATCAAGAGCAAAAATGTGCTTCTCCAAGTGTGAGTTGATGAGCAACTGGATGTTGGGTGCATAGCAACATGAGCACTTCTGATCAGTGGTAGCCCTCTTGATTGTCTCAATAATCAGATCCATAACTCTAATCCTGGTGTTCGTGTCAAGGTGGATCAACATATTAATGGAGTAGCCTCGGATCATCTTGTCACCTCCAGACTTGGGCATCAAGGTATGTGTGAGAATAGTGTTGATAGTCAGGAGGCCAGCTTGCAGATAATAGATAGATCCTAGCTTGTGTGTTTGCACCTTATCTGCGGGGATAGGAGTATACATCTCTTTCATGGCATTGTGACTAGCCTTGGGTTCAAAGTATACATCCAAATCTCCTTCCTGAGCTTCAGGAACTTGAAGTAGAGCAGCCCATTCCTTAACAGTGGTTTCGTACCTAGCACCTTCAGTCATCCATACAATTCTACCATCTCCGTAGGAATGAGCAGTGGAGTAGAATTGCATGATCATCTCGTCATTCCATGCTGTAAGTTTTCTGCCAATGAACTTATCCAGACAAATGCATTGAAAGTTATCTTGGACACATGGGAAGTAGTTCACATTGTCCTTAATAAACTTCCAATCGACATATCTCATGTCGCTAACAGTAGGGCTCTTGTCAAGCAGAACGGTCTCATAGAAATCTTGTTGCTCTCTGGTATAGAACCTGTAGTCAACAACGGTCTTTCTCCTCTGAGCATATGGATCTATGGCTCTCCAGGCTCTCAAGCCTGATTCTTTCCGCTTCTTCATGTCCTCAGCTACCAAATGGCTGGCATCATGCACTGGAAGATGTGATCTGAGTTTCATCAATGTGATTAGGTCATCATCATATTCTGTTCTGGAGGCACTCCCCTTGTTCTTCTTTGAAGCAGGAATGTCTCGGGTCGTCCTCTTGGTCTTTTGCACTGCATTTTTCTTAGATGCAGGCTTGGTGCTCTTGGAGGTGCCAATCTTTGGCATAGCATCAGCCATGAGCTTCTTGGCTTTCTTCTTGGGAGGCGCTATATCAGCATGCTCTTCCTCCTCCTCCTCAGCAGCAGCACCAACAGCCTCCTCTAGATCCTCAAACATAGAGGTAGGCCTACCCATAATACGAACAATCCTCTTCCTAGACTTCTTCTCCCCTGCCTTCTTAGGCATAGCTTTCTTGGGGACCTCAACTGACATAGTGGCTCTTGCACTTTCATGTGCCTTGAAGGTTACAGATGGATCATAGACTTCGCTGACAACTCTTTTAGAGGAAGTAGCTTCAGTTGCTGACTTCTTGGCAGCCTTTTCTTCCTTCTTAGCAAGAATCTACTCAAGAATGAAACCCGAGTCTTCTTCATCTGAGTTGAGCTTCTTCCTGGTTCTGGTGGCAGCCTTGGGCAACCCATGAGAGCTGGGGGTGCCTGGATCTGAGAAAGAACTGGCTTCTGGGTTTGTTCCAGAACTCATACAACTCCCTGCTCTAGCAAATTCTGACTGTCTTCTGAGCCTGACATACTAACCCTATGAATAAAGTATAGGAGAGTAGAACAAGATGAGTGATCAAAAAATAAGGCTGGTTTTTTGAAATTTGAGCAATGAATTTTCAAAAGATTTGCAATCTGTCAAATAGATATCGATGCAGCCGAAAGGAAATTTTCGGTGGGGCCGAGACATAGTCACTCTTTAATAGTAACTTGGCAGCCTTTTCAATCGGACCGAAAAGAGCAACTCAGTTCCATCGAGTCAGTTCTCAACCTCACTGAAAAGCATATCAGTGAGACCGATATTTTCGTTTTGATTCCATCGAGATTTATCGGGCGGACGGCAAACCCCTAGAAAATCCATCTAACGCAAGATTTCGGGGATTTGAGAGGATAAGAACATGTGCAAAGGGTGCAGTGATGATTAACAAGTATATAATGCGAAAGAATCGGATGGAGAGCGCACCAGAGATCGAATCCGTACCCTAAATTGGCGCGGATCCTCTATGGCGGCGACGAGGGAGTGAATTTCATTGGTGATGGCGATTCCCAGCAGCGGAGGAGCGTGGGGAGACAAGGGAGACGACCAGGGGTCCTTCGAGCGACATCTTAGGGTTTTGGAGCGCGACGTTTGAAGGTGGAAATTTCAAAGAGTCGGGGTCCAGACTTATATACCCACCACTATCGGTGACACCGATTCTAAGTTTTCGGTGTCACCGAGTGCCTCAACTATCGATTGACAGGGACACTCGGTGTAACCGATAAAATGGAATCGGTGGTACCGAGATTGAAAAACTAGATCAACCCTAGGCATTCGGTAAGACCGAGATTTTGGTGTTGGTTCCACCGAGATGCACTTGGGAGGTTTTAATGGTCAGTCCTTTTCGATACGGGACTCCGAGTGCTTCACACACAGAGGGATCGAAAAGCACTTGTCCAAATTTTGTGATGCAGCATGAATAGAGTATGAGGTGAGAAAGCATAGATATCCAAGTAAGAATACTTGATCATAGGTCATACTCATCGTTTAAGCACAAGTGGGGCTACCACTTTTACATAAAGCATTTAATGTTTGTCACATACTATGAGATGCTTTGACTCAAGTCTTAGAGTAAAACCCCACCTTGATGTGACATCCCCCCATAAGAGGGATAAACTAACCTTGGGTTTTGTCGTTGAAGACTTCATGTTGGTGAGGTAGTGGTGGATGCTCAAGGTTGATGTAGATCACCAAGAGTTGGGAGCATCCTTTTTGTTTCCTTACTCTTCTCACCTACATGGGTTAGTCCCAACACACAAGAGACAAATACAAGGATATCTATGGACATGGAGTGCAAAGCATGTGTAATGATGTCCATTGATTTGTTGATTACCTTGTCCCTTGCTTACCTTTGAGGGAATGTGTGACTCCTTGATCTATTGCATAGGGTAGATGTTCATTGCCAATAGATCTTGCCAATAATAAATGTGAGTGAATTTCATTGGCGGAGTCACCCCTCAAGAACGCTGTAGTTCTTCTTGGGAATCCACATCAAGTTGATGGGCTTTCTCTGGTGTGGAAGTAGCACTTGTAGAAGTAGCCTTGGGAACCCACTTCACCAAAGCTTGCGATTCATCTTCATAAGAGTCAAAGTCCTCTTGAAGCTTGTTCTTGCCCTTGAGCTTGCTGTATTGTGGTGGAAGGTCATCTTGAGTGTTTGTCCCCTTGGAAAGAGTATTTTCAAACTTCTCCTTTTGAGGAACAAACTTGGGATTGGGATATTGACCTTCTTCCCACTCAACTCCATTAGCGTTGAAGTAGCCAACACCACGATTCTTTCGGTATCCTTCGTGCTTGCGTACAATCTCATCAAATTGTTTGTACCCTTCAACACTCTTGTAGTTACCTTTCTCTATAATTCCTTTTAATAAAATATTTTCTTGCTCAAGTGTAACTTGGCTAAGAGAATCATCATTAGTGGAATCAATAGAACTACTAGGAGCAACATCATTTGGTTTAGCAATTTTATTTTTGCTGCTAGATGAAGAACCTTTCTTTCCTTTGTTACTAGTTTGCTTAGATTTGACTTGTGGCATGAATGTAGACAAGAGTAATCTTTTGGCAATATAATATGAAGTCTTCTTTCGGAGATCATCATTGATAGCTTTAAGAAATTCATGTTCTTGCTCCAAATTGAGCTTCTCGAAGCGTAGCTTCTCATGAGTTCTTACAAGCTCTCTATGATCTTCAAGAGTAGATTCATGAGCTAACTTAAGAGTGTTTAGTTCTTTAGTTAGTTCTTCTATTCTCATCTTATCATCATCAATTGACTTATCTTGACTAGCATGAGTAATATCAAGTTCATTATGATTAACATCACTAGTTTTATCACGTAGCAAGTCATCATCATAAAGAAAATCATCTTCATCACTATCGAAATCAAGATATTCAGGGTGTGATACCTTGGGGCCTTTAGCCATGAAGAAACTTCCACCTCCTTTATTTGGTGAATCAAATATATCATAGGAGTTGGTTGTCACTAGTGCAATTCCGGCAACACCATCATCTTGACTATAGTCGGAGTTTGAGAGATAGCTTCTCTCGGAGTGGTTGTCGGAGTCGGAGCCAGAAACCCATTCACCAACATGAGCTTGATGCTTCCTTCTTGAGTAGCTCTTGGTGTGCTTGTTCTTCTTTTCTGAGTTCCTACTTGTCCTTGAGTGTCTTCGTTCATAACGATTATTTCTAATCCTTCTCTCTCTTCGAGGTGATTCATCTCTTGAGCTTCGTCTTCTTGGTGACTGTTCTCTTCGTTTGTAGGGAGATGAGCACTCATTTGAGTAGTGTCCGGGCTTCCCACAATTGTAGCAGTTTCGGTCATGACTTGACGAACGCTTCTCTTCATATATTGAGTTAGAACTATCATCTTTGCTTCTATTCTTGTAGAACTTGTTGAATTTCTTGACCATTAAGCTTATCTCTTCATTTGTGACAAGGTTGTCAATTGAGGTAGCGGGAGCATCACTTGTGGCTTTGTAAGCACCGCTAGACTTGTGATGAAGGTCTTCCTTGTCTTTGATTGTCACCTCATGCACAATATTCTACCAATCACTTCCATTTGTTTGAGATCTTTGTAGTTGGGCATCATTTGGATCCATGTGCACACGGTGTCATATCTCTCATCCAAAGCTCAAGGTATCTTCTTGATGATGAACTTGTCAGTCATTTCTTCGCTACCTAAGCCGGCAATCTCCTTTGTCATGAGAGCTAGCCTAGAGTACATTTTAGCGAATCCTTCACCATCCTTCATCTTGAACTTGTCAAGTTGACCTTGAAGAACATCTAACTTGGATTCTCTCACGGACTCAGTTCCTTCGTGCATATCAACCAAAGTATCCCATATCTCTTTTAAGTGTTCAAGACGGCTGATTTTGTTGAATTCTTCAGGACATAGGCAGCTGAAGAGTATGTCACATGCTTGAGCATTGAGTTTCAACATCTTCAATTCATCTGCAGATACTTCACGATCCGGTTCCTTTCCATCCGCAAAGAATTCACCTTGCAAGCCAACACGAACAACAACCCAAATGGCAGGATTATGACCAAGCAAATTCATTTTCATTTTATGGGTTCAACTAGCAAAATAGTGCCATCAAAGTACGGACCTCTGCAGTGATAATTTCCCTCACTAGATGCCATACTTCTCCTAGGTTGTGAAACCAATGCAACGGAGACCAAAGCTCTGATACCACTTGTAGGATTGAAAGTAGGTCTAGAGGGGGGTGATTATACTACTTGACCAAATGAAAGTTTTGCATTTTTCCCAAATTTAATTCTTGGCAAGTTTTAGCATTCATAGCATATCAAGTAACACCCTACACATGCATGTCTAAGAGTATTGCAGCAGAAGTAAAGACATTGTACATATGAGTAAAGAGAGGGTTAGGAATGCAAACACAAGTGATGACATGATGATTTTTCCCGTGGTTCCTATAGGTGGTGCTATCGTATGTCCACGTTCATGGAGTCTTCAACCTACGGAGGGTAATGGTCACGAGAGTCCATGGAGGGATCTACCCATGGAGGGTTCCACGAAGAAGCAACCTTGACTATTCCATGCGGCTTCCGTCCACGAAGGACTAGCCTCACTATGGGTAGATCTTCATGAAGTAGGCAATATCCTTGCCCTTACAAACTTCTTGGTTCACTCCACAACACGAAGTAGGAGGCTCCCAAGCGACACCTAACCAATCTAGGAGGCACCACCCTCCAAAAGGTAATAGGCTCAGTAATGACGATGAACTCCTTGCTCTTGAGCTTTAAGATGATAGACTCCTCAACACACAATATCTCTCACACAGATTTGGTTTGGTAGATGTAACATCCCAAAATTTCATTTTGGAATGTTATGAATATAGCTATGCATTCATCATCATCATTGCTTGAATGTATGTGTTTGTTGAAATGCCTTTTCAAAAATTCCAGAAAGCTCTTTCTACCTTTTCCTATATTTGCTTTCACCTATTTGAAATTTTGGTTAAAAGTTCAAATAAGAGAGGAGGAACATGACACTCCACACCAGGGACTAATTGGTGATATATTTGAACAATAATAACCAGGGGTTATTTTGAAAATATTTGCAAAAAGGGTTTAAAAACAATTAGGCAATTTCTGAAAATATTATTTTTACAAAGTGTTCAAATGACAGAATAAAAATGTCCATTAAATAGCAGTTATTATTCTGTTAATTTTGATATATAATACCCCTATATTTAGAGACGATTTGAATGCTTTAAATGTATGTGAATGTCTCGTGATTTTTTTAAAGAAAAACAGTAACGGTAACCGTTTCCGGTATTAAACGGGCCGGCCCATGGCAGTTATATCACGCTTTTACTACGAGCCGGCTAACCGCGTGCAACGGATACATCTCCCTCTCACTGACGCTGGACCCCACCCGTCCGACCGTTTTCTCTCGCGCGGTCGTCGCCTTCCTTCCCGCGCGCGCCGGACCCGACGCCGGCAGTTTCCACCCTAGCCGGATCTCTCTCCTCTCTCCTTCCCCGCACCCCCCGAGCATCTATATAAGAGCCCCACTTCCCCGCATCCATTTTTCCCCCGAGCCTCTCTCTCTCTCGCCGAGATGCTGCCCCAATTGCTCGCCGGAGCTCCCACCCTCACCGGACTCGCCGTCGACCGTAGCCACCACGTCCGACCACCGTTCGCCCCATTGTTGCCACCAGTCGACTCCGGAGAACCGTCGCCATCGCCCGGACCACTTCCCCGTCCTCCCCGACCACCGGAGCGCCTCGCCGTCGCATTCGCCGCTACCGGACTCGCCGGAGATCCCCACGCCGGCGACCTTTACACCGTGAGCTTCCCCAACCGTTCGATCTGGATCTTACGATCCAGATTAGAACATTATTATTACTTGAACCGGTATCCTCTTAGGATCGGCCGACCGGCCGTAACCCCGCTCGGACACCCACCTCAGCCACTCACGGGTCGCCACGTCACCCTAGTCGACCGTTAGTTAGTTTTTCTTTTCAGTTTTGTTTTTCAAAAAACAGAATGTATTCCAAATTTGCTTTAGCTATATCTTTTAATCTGTTTAGAGTTTTGAGTTGATTCTTTTTGCAATAGCTCACAATTTTCATGTAGTTTCACCCTGTACTTTTAAATTTCAAATTTGAACTATAAAATTTGAATTTAATCAAATTTGCTCAAAATCTTAAAATCTGAATAACTAGAGTTTGAAAATAGATTTTGATATGAATCTTTTTGCTACTGTTTGGTATTAGTTAGGACTACCTTCATGCTTAGTTTGAGGATTTTTAGGTTTAATTTGATTAGTGTTTTCACTCACTGTTAATAAAAATATAGATTTGCCTAGTTTAATTTCATTTAACATAGGAATCCCAACTTCTTTTCAAATAGGCATAATTTGATTAAAACAACTAACTAGTAATAGTTTGTTTTCAAACAAAGTTTTGTAAATTTAATTCTGTTTTCTAAGACAGATTTAATAGTAAATTATTTTCTGCCAAGAACATGTTTTGTTAACAAATTATAAGTTAGTTTTTCATTCTTTTTGTCAGTATAACTATAGTTGATTCATATAGTGTTTATCAAAACTATTATAAACTCTACTAAAGTTTTCCCAACAAACTTAAATTGATTTTTGTTTTGTTTAATAGTAAAATATTCTATTGTTGCCTTGCTATCAACAATTGTCTTGTTATTTCAAAATAGTTTTATTATGTAGTAGTGTTTTCATCATCTCCTTTGGAAAACAAAACCTTGTGTGTTTTACTTGCTAGAGACTTTTGTGCATTGTTTGACTTGATTGTTTAGTACTTCTTTGCTGAATGTTATGAGTACTTATTTTGGTTGTATGCTTATTTGAGTGCTTGTTTGCTTCGTTAGATTATTCGGAGTGCGAAGCTTGTTACTTAGAGTCACTCACGTACGAAGATCATCAATCAGGCAAGTCACCTTGATCATACTTTTACCCATGTTTTATATGCATTAGTTCTATCATCTCCCCAGTTGCATGCAAGATATGTTAGTTGGAAACTTGGTTACATTGTAGTAGTATCATGTGGTAGATACCCCTCTTAACCCTCTTTGACAACATTGGCCCCGGGAAACGTTGTTTTAATTTTGCTATGCTATTAGTAGACGGGGTTGGTTGTGAGAATCATGAGAGTTGAGAGAGTTAATAAGTTCAAGACCTGCATAATGATCAAGATTTCAAGACTCCAAGTTTTCAACATACCTCTGGGTGGATGATGGTTGAACGGCGCCCTGGAGAAACCAGTGGTTAGCCTAGGTGAAGCTGGAGATGGCCAGTATTCACGCGGAAAGGTCCACCCAGGCACAAAGAGATGGATGGGTGCTTCAAGACCCAAGGCTTACCTGCACAGCCACAAGTCATTATGGGCTCTGGCTTGGTCGGATATCGTGGTGACCCTGAACAGGCGGTGCTACGAGAGGTAGAAGAACAGTAGGAAAGGATGGGCACCGACAGAGTCGCAGGGAAACCCTTTGGAAGACCATGTTTTGGTCATCCGTTTCTCAAACACCCTGAAGTGCGAGAAACCAAATGGAGGCGACCAAATCTTGTGGGGAACGTGTGCAAAACTCTGCAGAGTATTTCAAACCTAATCGATTAGCCGTGTCCACGGTCATGGACGACTTGAGCCAAAGGAATTGAAATTTCCTGAACTCTCAACACAAATAATATGATGATGTGGGTATTTAATAATTTTGGGTATGAGAAATGGTTGGTGGAACCATCTCATTAATCAACCAACTTAGTAACATTTTGCTTAGGCCCTTTTCTTGATGTAGGAAAAATTGGCTTTACGCAAAACTTACCACCCCACCTGCCATATATGCATATAGACTAGTTGATATTTTCACACCTCTACTGTGACTTTGCCGGCATATTCCATATGCTGACCTACACGGCTGCAACATATCATGTTGCAGAGTATTTTTCTGACCAGGAGTGAGGACGCGTTCTATGCTCAGTGAGATGCCCTTGGAGTCAGATGGACTCATCTACCTTCGACGCTTCCGCAAGATTTAGATATTCTCATGAGTTGGCCTTTGGCCACTTTATTGTAATATTATTGTAATAAAGGACTCGATATGAGATTTCGATTAATATAATGCTGTGTGATTTCCCTTTGATATATACATTGATGTACCGTGTGTGTACCAGCATGATCTTGGGATGGTACGGAAACACCGGAGACTTGACCTTTCAGGTCGGGTCGCTACAGTAGAAGAGATGGGATTTGTGGAAAGCAACTTGGGGAGGCTAGAAATCAAGATCCATATGGTTGGAGTGGAAGATCTTGACCTCAACACAAGGGTAGGTGATTCTCTCTTAGAAAACTGAGTAGGATTGGCATGGAATAGTTTTGAGTGCTTCTCTATCGAGTGGGTGGTGGTGAAGGGGTATATATAGGCATCTCCAAAAATCAAACAGTTACACACAATAAGTCAAACTTGACGACACCAAAGTGTAAAACTCGATGGTACCGAAGTGAGAAAAGGTGGTAACTTTTGAATCTCGGATTGACCGATATATAACTCTCGGTTGCACCGACAAGGTGACCAACGGTCAGACTTACCAGACTCGGTGACGCCGATTCACCATTCTCGATCGGACCAAAAATGAGAATTTGCATAACAGGAATTTGGCAACCCAACTCGGTGGCACCAAGTGCAGTGTTGGCTGCACCGAAGTGTTAGGGTTTGGCTGAGTCTGTCTAGGGTTCGGAACTCGATGGCACCGGGATAGTAAAGTTGGTTGCACCGATTTGGTATATTTGGCTTAGGACAGACTTTGATGGGAGAGAATGTGTATGTCTTGGTGACCGTCACTTGTGCACATTTGAGCATATTGTTCACCATCAAAACTTTACCCCCTTTTAATAGTATTGGCTTTCCTATAGACTCAAAGTGATTTCTCACAAATATGAAATGTAGAGTCCTCTTGCTTGAATCTTGGCGAACCTATTTCCTTGCATCTTGGGGTAATTCCACAATCCTTGTGCCATTCCCATCATTGAACTTTTCCTGAAATGTACTTGGTGAAGTCATTAGTTCAATGACTTATATGTTGTTATTAATTACCAAAACCACCAAGGGAGCAAATGTGCTTTCAACAGGTACCCGGGAGCTAGCCACAGAGGGTTCGATAGCAGAGCGATGCTATGGCAAGAGAGAGGGAGCAAGACCGGTGCCTCAAGAACTACTACATAGTCGCGCTCTTGCTCATACCGATCCCTCTTCTCTTCTACATGGTTTAGATAAAGATGATGAAACTTGTGGGTGTGACATGACCATGCAGTTGCATATATTCGAGACATGACTTGTGTATCGCTATTTTTGAGATGTGTGATGATATTTGTGTTGGATAATATGATGATGATGGTGGTGGTATATATGACAAGTCTCCTGTATGTGTATGATATGATGAGAATAATGTATGTTTATTATGATATGATGAAACTACCATATAGAGCATGTACAAAAAAGTGAACACAAAAGGAACGGAAAATAAAAAAAATAAACTAAAACCTAGGCTTAGCAGTAGCTCTGGTAATTTGTAGGAGTAGCAATGGTTTAGTAGCAGCGCTTGTTTTAAACTAGCGCTACTACTAACAGCACTTACCAGTAGCGCTGGTTTTCTAGCACTACTGCTAAACACTTAGCTGTAGCATCTTAGCAGTAGTGCTGGCCCCAATGCTACTAGTAGAGGGAAAACCAGCGCTACTGGTAGGCTTTCTCCTATAGTGAAAGATCTCATCAGTTTCAGCAGTTTCAGGAGTTTCAATGATTTCATTCTCTCTTGATCTAGCAGTTTGTTCATCAAGAAATTGACCTAATGGCACATTATCATCAAGCATGGTACTAGTATCATCATAAGCATCATTCATAGCAGAAATAGCATCATCAATATCAGGGTTAATAGCATGTGGTGGTGTTGCAAACTTGCTCATAACAGAAGGTGAATCAAGTGTAGAGCTAGATGGCAATTCCCCTCATCATAGAGGAAAAAATCTTGGTTTTTGTATCCTTCAGATTCTTCATAGTGATAAATTGATGTAAATCCCAAGTGAGTCAGCAAATATAGTTATTCTCCCCGGTAACGGCGCTAGAAAAGGGTCTTGATAACCCACAACTATAGGGGATCACAACAATTTTTGAGGATAGAGTATTTAACCCAATTTTATAGATTCGACACAAGGGGAGCCAAAGAATATTTGAGAGTATTAGCAGTTGAGTTGTAAATTCAACCACACCTAGAAATAAATATCTGCAGCAAAGTGATTAGTAGCACAGTAATATGATAGTTTGATAGCAGCAGTAGCAGTAATAGTAGCGGTAACAGTAGCAGTAGTAGTTTAGAAAGTGCAATAGTAACAACAACAGTTGTAACTTAGCAAGAGCAATATGTGGAACACTCATATGCACTGGATCGTTGCATTCGTTGGATGATTTTCATCATATAACAGTCAAAACCTAGGGCGATACAGAACTAGGTCCAGTCCGTCAATGTAATGTAGGCATGTATTCCATAAATAATCATATGTGCTTATGGAGAAGAACTTGCATGTCATCTTTTGTCCTACCCTCCCATGGCAGCGGGGTCCATAAGGAAACTAACGTATATTAAGGCCTCCATTTAATAGATAACCGGAACAAAGCATTAACACATAGTGAATACATGAACTCCTCAAACTACGCTCATCACTAGAAAGTAGCCCAAATATTGTCACTATGGGGCTTACAGATCATAACACGTGATAGGTGCATATGACTAGGCAAGATCAGATCAAGAATATAGATATAATGGTGATAACATAAACGGTTCATATCTGAAATCATGGCACTCAGGCACTAGTGACAAGCATTAAGCATCGCAAAGTCATAGCAACATCAATCTTAGAACATAGTGGATACTAGGGATCAAGCCCTAACAAAACTAACTCGATTACATGATGAATGTCATCCAACTCCTCACCGACTAGGAATTCTACTAAGGAATTACTCACTCCCGGTGGGGAGCATCTTGGAATTCGTGATGACGGAGGGTTGATGATGACGATGACCGAACGTTCCCCTCTCCAGAGCCCCAAATGGACTCCACATCTGGCCTCCCGATGAAGAACAGGAGGTGGCCGCGGCTCCGTATCGTGCAGCGCGATGAAACTTCCTCCTCAATTTTTTCTACAAAAATAGGATTTCATAGCGCTGGAATTAAGGTTCGGGGGGGTGAGGTGCGCACCACCCACCAGGCCACGCTAGGGGGGCTGGTGTGCCCTGGTGGGTGTTTCCCAGCCTGGTGCCCTCATGTGATGGGTTTTGGCCCCAATATTCCTCGAATATTCTGAAGTAATTCTCCAAAAGTTTCATTCCATTCCGATTTTTTTATTTCTGCTCAAAAGCAACACCATGGTAATTCTGCTGAAAACAACATGAGTCTGGGTTAGTTTCATTCAAATCAGGCAAATTAGAGTCCAAAACAAGAACAAAAGTGTAGGAAAAGTAGATACGATGGTGACGTATCACTTGACCTCCCTTCTTGGGGCGCCTTGCCCCTCCTTATATAAGTTGAAGGGGCAGGCTTATATTGAGGATGTCCCCTTATTCGACCCAGCTCAGAGGGATCTTCCCGAATTCCCCCTTGCTCCTTTGAAGAAGCCTTTCAACTGGCGCCTGAGAAGTTCTCATCAAGAGGATAGTGCCAAATTTAGATGACTGGTTCTCAAGGTGAAGCTATTAGCACACTACGTTCTGACCATCATTGAAGTGATGGCCACGACCATCAGGCGATGCGTCCAACCCCTTCAACAAAGGATGCACCCTTTGTCATGTTATAATGGCTCAAATGACGCGGCCCGCTATAAGAGGGAAGGTCCCACCAACCAAGAAGCTCTGGCCGCCATACTGGTAAATCTCTTGAAAGGAGGAAAAGATGGGTTCATTAACTTGAACGACAGGGACAGATATTCGAACCACAATCCCATTGAATGGGTGAGTGCAATCTTATTCCCTTACTTTAGGCATTTCCATACCAGTTTTCGACTAACCAAATCTATTGAACATCTATCGAACATGACTAGAGGTGTTGGATCGAGACAGTCAACTATCCTTCCCCTCAACCCAAGAATTATTCTCGAGATGATGACGCACGATTTCACGATGATCCGGACACTTCGATTATTTTTTAGGATGAATTCTTTTACTAATGGAGTCTCGATGATTCTATGGTTGACATCATGGTCAAACATCCGAGGATATTTCTCTCCTAAAACAAGAGTAATAAGAAGGCTCCTACCTGAAAAGACACCCATCTCCTATTGCTTCAGAGGTATCTCTCCCCATTCCCATGGGCGCCATAGCGGATGCCGAACACAGGACAATGTGTCTCCATCGGAGCCCATACAAGGGGTTGTCAAGCGTAGAGCCACCAGAGGAGCTATTTCAACTTCTCCTCCCCCAAAAGGTAATGACTCAAACTTTTTACCAATCGAGTGCTGCTTGCCACTGTTTATGAATTTTTGTGGTCTTGATCGATCTATTATTGGAGCCGAACACAACTCCCAATGCCCGAAGACCACGGGTGGGTTCAAGGTGACGACTTTGAACAATGGCGTCCCACATCCGCAGGTGGTAATGTGGGAGCATCTGCCACGTACCAGCATCCATAAGAGGCTGGTGAAGTTTCCGCCACTAATTCCGAGGTAGAAAGTGTATTGAACCACCGGTGTCGGAAGGGATCACTACACCACCTCACATTAAGAGACCGTGAGATTAATGTTGTTGCTTTGGTGGATATGCACATACGTGCTGCCCGATTAGGAGTTGAAGGTATGGCCAATATTATGCGAGATAATCTTCAGGTAAGTAATAATTTCAATGACGTAATATGAATCCCAACCCGGTAGCCCCCGAGCCTTAATGTGGGCAAGATGACCATATTGAGGGTCCAACAAGATCTGATTTTTACCATTCATAGGACGCAAGGGAGAAAAATGACAAACTGTCTAAAGACCCTGAGACCAGTCGGACACAGCTAGAGGCTGCAAAATCCAAGCTAAAAGGAGTGAACAAATTCACTCGGGAAGCACACGGTAGGTAGCAACTTCGAGTGATACGTAAGTGCTCAAGGTATCAATATCTAACTAGGTTTTGCTTGATAGCAGTCGAATCGATAGGTCAATTACAAAAAGAAATGTATGTGTCGAGAGGGTTGCAAAGGTATGTTGAATGATAACTCGAGGCCGGCCATCGAGTACTGACCCGTAATGTTGAAGAAAATAATAAACTACCACGGAGAATCAACAACAGGACGGTGAAATCGAGTATTTAAAAACCAAGCTGGCATGTGCCCGTGAAGAAAATCAGAGATTGAAAGGTGGTATATTTGGTAAGCATAACTCTAAACTCATAATTCCATATACACATTGTATTTAAGCTAATGAGCACACCACATCTATTGGCAGTTCATTTAACCGAACGTCCTGAAGAAGAGGCCAACTCGTATAAACATGACCTGTTGAAGGCTTTATCCATGGTGCATGAATGGGGACGAAAGGTGATGAAGAGCATGTTCAAGGCTATGTGTCCATCTGAGAATCCATCGACAGGTATGGCCGAATTGGCGGACCATTTCAAAGGAGGTCATCATTGATTCGAGATATGGAAAACATCACCCTGTCAAGAAAGGGCATGGGGGCTTGGGACATGGTGAAGACGATATTCACCAAGCTTAATCCTGAGCACTTGGCTCGAGTCGGGCCTGTAGGGAAAGATGGTCAAAAGATACCTATAAACCTGGTATATGACCAGGTAATGCTTGCCGCGTGCCTCTCTCAACAAGACTGCCGTCTGGATGCAATAATAGACAATCTCGATCAGCAACTAGATATTTGATCCTATGTAACTATGTAGTTTTCATCAAATGTCGCTACATCTGAACAGGAAATATTGTCTTTAACTAGCCTTCAGCTTTAACCTCGCTTGAGAATAGTCACGA
The DNA here is from genome assembly GCA_022496015.1 of Hordeum marinum. NCBI lineage: Eukaryota > Viridiplantae > Streptophyta > Magnoliopsida > Poales > Poaceae > Hordeum > Hordeum marinum. The sequence goes on along the minus strand of CM039676.1, from coordinate 375,231,993 downwards.
AGTATTGCTTACTATGTACGAGCTGAAATATCAGGTAAACAGTTCGATGAACCGGGCAATCCGGCAGTGTGGTGCGAACAGATAAAAAGGTGATCAGAGAGCAATGTTATATTACTACTTAACATAAGAAACATCTTTCAACATAAATAGTTCCTCTACGGGATCCTTTCTTTGGGCGCTACGCTATACGTAGTCTTAATATCCGAATATCGCTAGTAGGCGGGCACAGATTCAGTACGGCTCATGATTTTGAATGCGGTAAAATTCATCGAATTATTTCTATCTCCTGTACAAATGACCAATTATGCTTTAAAGAATGCTACTTTTTGGGTTTAACCGTTTGAGGTACGTACCCGGATGACCCGATCGTAGAAATCGTAGAGGCGCTCCATTTACCCTCCAGCCGAACGATCAGGAACGTAAAGGATAAACACAGGATCCAGGCAAACCAGCTTGGCAAAATCTCAAGTCAAATTGATGCATATAATGGATGTGAAAACAACATAAGAATGTATACACATTACAAAGACGAAAATTAGTAGCACATGAAATATTTTAACCACTTAAATAAGAAGCCCCAGGTGTTTTTAATAAGAAGCACATTTAAAGATGTACGCCCGGGATTTTGTTAATACAGCCCGGTCTAGCCAAACATAACCTGACAAATAATAAAAAGGGGATAACTAAGAGTAAGGAAAAGGATAAAAACTGGGCTGATTGAGGGCATCAGTACTATCCTAGAAGTGCCAAATACGAGCTGCATTCCATGGGTTAGGTTCGAGGTGATTATCTGATGGGTTGCGCAGACGATATGCTCCTCCTGTAAGGACTTCATCAATGATAAAAGGGCCCTCCCATTTTAGCGATATCTTAATTTTATTTTTCTTCGGGAGGCGCATCACCAATTCATCCACATTGTAAGCTTTAGCTCGAATTTCTGGTTGTAATAGCACCGAGCATGTTGTTGATAAAATGTAGATCGTGCCAAAGCTATAGCGCGCTCTTCCCCCAAGGCGTCTAGGTTGTCCTACCGATCCAACTCGGCTTCCTTTTCCTCGTACATACACACTCTAGGTGCGTCATGCATGATATTGCAAGATAAAATTGCTTCTGCCTATATACCATAAATAATAGTGTATATCATGTTGACCAGTTGGGGGTGGTGCGCAAACCCCATAGTACGGAGTCAAGCTCCCTCCACCCAGTAGCAATTAGATTCTGTCAAGGAGCGAACCGGGCATGGTTTAATGCCGCTCATGATTAGTCCATTTGCTCTTTCAATCTGTCAGTTGCTTTGTGGGTGGTATACGGAGGCGTAATCAACCTTAATGCCTAAATTTGCACACCAGTCCTTAACTTCCTAAGAAGTAAAATTGGACCCATTGTTCGTTATATATGATACGCCCATTTTTCATCATGTTATACTATTGTTATTTATAATGTTTTTATGCATAATAATGCTTTGGGGAGTAATTCTAATGCCTTTTCTCTCATAATTCACAAGGTTTACATCAAGAGGGAGAATGTCGGCAACTAGATTTCAGCATACCGAAAAAGCACGTCAGAGAAACCTATTCTGCACAACTCCAATGAAGATAAAAATTCACGGGGAATATTTTTATATTAAATAAGAATTTTTGGAGCCAAGAACTATCGGAGGGGGTCCACCAGGTGGCCACACACAACCAGGGCGTGCCTACCCCCCTGTCGGGACCCCGATCCTAAGTTATATGAATCCAGACTGTAACATATCACTTCACTTTGCGGCCTCATGCACGGTAGTCCCCATGGCTGCCACCTTACCTTGGTCGGGACTATTTGCGTCTTTTTCCTCACGTATATGATTATGTCGCTAGCAATCATATGCTAGAGAACCACGGTCGACATAACTAGTCATAGAACCCTAGTGGCACATCCATACAGGAACATGCATACGTAACCAAATAGTGCAGGTGTCGGTCATCGTCGTGTGTAGACGAATCATAGCAAGCTAGGTGGACTCTATTACACCGTGAGACATTTCTGTCATCAGTTGCGTGTACACAAGTCATAGCAGGCTACATGGACTCCATTACACTACGACACATTTCCCCGTAGGGAAAGACACATCGGCAAAGAAGTATACACGCCAGTCAATCAATGTGTCCAGAGCATTAGCAAGCTACCATGGCTCGGTGGAAGTACAAAGAGGCATTTTCCCGTATGGAGGGCTACTAGAGGCACACAACTAGGTGTCGAATCCCACACATACCAATGCATTTCAAACATACACGCAATATGCACGATATGCGTAGATACAACATGGCATCAGAACATAACTCTATGACCCAAGTATTCATTAAGGGATAATTGTATTTGAGCACTTAGTTGTGCCACCATCGACAAGAATACCCGTAATTTTGGAAAACACGCGTTCATACCCACATCACTTTGCTCATCTTGTGCTTTTGCCCTTTGACCGTTTGACTATCATTTTGAAAACTTCATAACTATTTCATACTAACTCGGAAAAATGCAAATAAGATATCAAATGTTTGGAAAGACATCACCTATATGTGTATGACATTTGCATTCATGAGAAATTTTTTGGGAAGTCTCTATATCAGTTTTAGATCATATAGGTGATGGGGACTTTCCAACCCTTTTGTCATGACTGCAAATGACATGCACGCATAGGTGATGTGTTTCCGAACATTTTGATCTCTTATTTGAATTTTTCCAAGTTAGTATGAAATAGTTATGAAGTTTTGAAAATGACAGTCAAACGGACAAAGGGAAAAAGAACAAGACGAGCAAAGTGATGTGGGTATGACCGCGTATTTCCGGAAGCTAGGGGTATTCCTGTCGACGGTGACACAACTAAGGGCACAAATACAATTATTCCATTCATTAATGACACATAGGAGCCAACATATTGTAATATTAGAAAAAGGGGTCACATGACCCAAAACTCAAGTCATACAGGCATCGAGTGGAAGCAAAAAAAATTCTTAGTACAGACATCTACTAAAAGTGGCTGGAGGAGCCTGAAAAGCTACAATGACCCTACCAAAGGAACAAGACCTTTGTTTGGGATTCCTAAGCTAATCTGGTCAATATCGAACTTCACATCGTAAGAATCACTAATGAGATTGACGTATCTTCTGCAAAAACATAAATTAAGCAACCGTGAGTACAAAGGTACTCAACAAAACTTACATCGGAACTATCTACATATGCATTGGTATCAATGTAGGGGGTTCTGGAGTTTATTGCAACAAGGTAGCTTTGACTCTTGGCTAACCTGTACTATGACTACAAGTACTTTATTTAAGGTGGGATAACGCACACGAGTCCACATATGCACCAAATCAGTACACCACTATGGATCCACTCCCGTCTCCCTACGAGAAGGCCATCCATAACATTCACACTTATCTTGCACATTTTTAGAGTATCCATTTCAAATTATCTATGAACCACATAAGTTTTTCCAAGTAGTCCATATCCGAGGACGCGACTAATCAAACAGATTATTTCACCCTGCAGGGGTGTACTTCTGCACACACTATCTAGCCACTTATCGCCATGTGCACATAAAAAAGACACCTCGACAACCTTCAAGCAGAAGCCCGGTGAGGGAGTTGTCCATGACCGTTAACCACTAAAGACCCTAGTCTATGTTTATCGCCTATTTGAGACTGAACCCACAACGAAGTTTGGCTGAAGTTTCTTCAACGGCCCCAAACAATGTGCGTATGGTACCACAAGTCCACCATCCAAGTGACACTTCGTACATCGTGCCACTATGCCTCTACCGCATCAAAGCCCACCCTGTTGGGCAGCGCTAAGCACGGCCGCCAGCACTTTTCCTAAAAACACCAAAAACTAGTTGCAACTCCTGAATAGAGGTCTAGGAGATTAATAAGCCGAGAGGCCAATTAACTATCCCAATGTGCGGTATTATCTTATCTTGGATAACATACATAGAACTCAGTTCTTAAGGACGGTCCTAATTAGACAACCCACCATGTACTCCTACATGGCCTCTCATCGCTACCTTTACCAAATCGTGTTCACACACTTAGCTCTCACACAGTAGGACCTGAACACTATCATTCTGATTCATCGCCTAGATGGACCAGACCCAACACGACACGATTCTAAGCATAGCAGGCACAATAAGAAAGCAAGCATGGATGAGTAGGCACATCAAGGCTCGAACAGTTGCTACTCATGCTAACTGGTTTCAACTATTTACTGTGACAAAGACACGTCATGCAAAGGAATGGGTTCAACTACCGAGAACAGGTAAGAGTTGATTCGTTATTGTCCTAATGCAGTAAAAGAGAGTAGGAGCGAGAGAGTGGCTTTATACAGTATGCTCAAGGGCGTTTGCTTGCCTGACGGTCCTGAAGATATTACTTCTCTTCATTAGTGTCAACGATCACAACGTCGGGACCATCATCTACCGAGAAGGAACACCACCGACAAACAGGAAAGGAACACCTTCAATGCAATGCAACAAACATGGTGTATGCCATGCCATGTTAAAGCATTGAATTGACCTAGTGCAATAGATAGTCATATTAAGTGAAGTAGAATTCAAATATATGCTAAATTCCAACTTCAACACTATTTATTGAGTTATCCTAATCATGAAATGTCGTACTTGGGGATGTTAACTTGCTCAAACATGCATCAACATGGCATAAACAGATTAATTGCATTTTTTCTGATCATTTTTCATATATAATTTATTTTCATCTGAGGTACGGTTGACTTTATATGATTTTTCAAAGTTTATACCATTTTCTAGAAATTCCTGAATTATTTTATTACTAGAAATTCAATTAATGTGTCAGCAGTACGTCAACATTGCGTTAGCAGGTCAACAGGGCCGGTCTAGGTCAAACCTGATCGGCAGGACGCACATGTCAATGACACAGGGTCATCTCGAGAGGCTGACTGGTGGGGCCGGTCAACCCGGACGTGGCTAGTTCAAACCTGGCACGTGGGGCCCACCAGTCAGTGGTTGTAACTTGATTAAAATGTATTAGTTTTTAAACAGAGATTAGTTAGTCCGTGGGGTCCATTTATCAGTGTCACAGAGTGCTATTTAGGGGCATCATTAACCGCTAATGATGTTGCCACTTCACGCCTGCCGGCGGCAGAACGCCGGCAACCATCCGCGATGGCGGAAGTGCTCAGGATCGAGATATGGGCCACCATTTTGTATGCGGTTGGGCTCTACGAAAAGCACGCACTCGCGTGCATCCAATGCAGCAAGCGACGGCAGCTGGGGTGTACTGCACCGACGGTGACGATGGTGTCTGTAGTGGCTGGAGCTCAGGCTCAAGCGGGTCCGGGGCTAGAGGGCACGGGGCGGCCAGCTAAGCGGCCCAGAAGCTTCCTGGTAGCTCCATGAGCTCGCTGGCGTGCTCGAAAGCAAGCTCCTCATGCTTAGGCCATGGCGGTGACATGCCACGGCAACCAGAGCTCGACCACGACAGGGAGCTATCTAGGGGCCGCAAAGAATTAGGGGAAGAGGGCAAATCAGGGCAACGGCTCATCGCAGGTCTAGCAGAGGCAATGGAAAGGTCGGTGATGCACTCGTTGCTGCGAATCGAGAATGATAGTCACCGGAGCACGAGGTTGAAGACGGCAAAATTGGCGGTGAATCGTCCCGTCCGGCATCGAACGGCTTGATAGATATGACACCATATGCAAATTATCGTAATGATGCCCAACTACAAAGATCTCAAGCCTACGGTAGTGTTGGAAGGATTTTTGCTCATGAGATGACACAAAAGGACAAGGAAGAGCTTTACAATAAGTCTAGTGGTGATTACAAAGCGACAAGTGATGCTCCCGTCACGTCAAGCGACAACCTTGTCACAAATGAAGAGATAAGCCTCATGGTCAAGAAATTCAACAAATTCTACAAGAATAGAGGCAAATATTGAAGCTCCAACTCAATATATGAAGAGAAGCGTTCGTCAAGTCATGACCGAAAGTGCTACAATTATGGGAAGCCCGAACACTACTCCAATGAGTGCACGACTCCTTACAAAAGAAAGGAAGTGTCACCAAGAAGACGAATCTCAAGAGATGAGTCACCTCGAAGAGAGAGGAGGAGTAGAGATGATCGTTATGAATGAAGACCCTCAAAGAGAAGTAGGGACTCAGAGAAGAAGTACAAGTACACCAAGAGCTACTCAAGAACAAGACATCAAGCTCATGTTGGGGAATGGGTTTCCGGCTCCGATTCCAACAACAACTCCGAGAGAAGCTATCACTCAAACTCTGCCTATAGTCAAGATGAAGTTGTTGCCAGACTTGCACTAGTGACAACTGACTCCTGACATATTTGATTCACCAAATGAAGGTAGTGGATGTTGCTTGATGGCTAAAGGCCCAAAGGTCTCACACGTCAAGTATCTTGATTTCAATAGTAATGAGGATGACTTGTTAGTAGATGATGACTTGCTATTTGACAAATCTAGTAATGTTAGTCAAGATGAACTTGCTAGTAATCAGTTTAGTCAAGATAAGTCGTGTGTTGATGATAAGTTGGTAATAGAATGACTAACTCAAGAACTAAACCCTCTTAAGTTAGCTCATGAGTCTACTCTACAAGATCATAGAGAGCTTGAAAGGACACATGAGAATCTCCACTTCGAGAAGCTCAATTTAGAGAAAGAGCATGAGTTCCTAAAAGCTATCATTGATGATCTTAGAAAGAAGATTTCCTCTTATCTAGCCAAACGACTTCTCTTGTCTATGTTCATTCCACAAGTTAAGGCTAAGCAAACTAGCAACAAAGGCAAGAAAGGTTCTTCAACTAGTAGCAATAAAAATGATAAATCCAATGATATTGCTTCTAGTAGTTCTATTGATCCCACTAACACTTCCCTTAGCCAAGTTATACTTGATCAAGAAAATGAACTGTTGAAAGGGTTTATAGAGAAAAGTATCTACAAGAGTCTTGCCGGATGTAAGCAATTTGAGGAAACTGTACACAAGCACAGAGGATACCAGAAGAACCATGGCATTGGATACTTCAATGCTAATGGAGTTGAATGGGAATAAGGTCAATACCCCAAGCCCAAGTTTGTTCCTCAAAATGAGAAGTATGAAAATACTCTTCCGAAGGGAACATAAGCTCAAGATGACCTTCCACCACAAGACCCAAAGCTCAAGGGCAAGAACAAGCTTCAAGAGTACATTGACTCATATGAAGATGAATCCTGAGCTTTGGTGAAGTGGGTTCCCAAGGCTACTACAAGCTCAACTTCTACAAGTTCCACTTCAACACCAAGGAAACCCATCAACTTGATGTGGGTCCGCAAGAAGAAGAACTAGATAAGTTCTTGAGGGGTGACTCCGCCAATCAAATTCACTCACATTCATTATTGGCAAGAAGTAGATGCAATCAACATCAACTTTATGCAATAGTTCAAGGAGTCACACATTCCCTCAAAGCTAAGCAAGGGACAAGGTAATCAACAAATCCATGGACATCATTATGTATGCTTTGCACTCCTTGTCCATAGATATCCTTGTATTTGTCTCTTGTGTGTTGGGACTAACTCATATAGGTCGGAAGAGTAAGGAAACAGCAAGGATGCTCCCAACTCATGGTGATCTTCATCAACATTGAGCATCCACCACTACTTCACCTCATTGTTCAAAAAATCCTCCAATTTAATGATTTATCGTCCGATTTATCACTACTCATGGGGTGAGTGATAAGATTATGCCTTATCTTCACCTTTTTATCTTTTTTGCCGGTTTATCACCGTGACAGGCGATTTATCGGTAATCTACCAATAAATTAGGCCTATTCCTAGCTCTATGTTTGCAAAAAAAACTATGTTTATTTGTGTTTTTGTCAAGCTTATTATGCAATATGTACTATTGCCCTAGTTTTTTTTCATTATACGAGGATTCAAGGGCTAGAATCAAGGTAACACTTCTTTCCGATATTTTTTGGTGTTGAATATAGCATATATTAGTGTTGGGAACCTTGGATTTGCAAAAATGGCCAATTAACAGTCGACCGATAAAATCAATTAATTGGCCAATTTTTGATTAATCTCTTATGCCCGGCTGACTGAGACGCTAACGATAAGCGATATCCTCAAGATTGCTTCACCTACATGAAGTCTTCATACACAAAACCCAAGTTTAGTTTATCCCTCCTATGAGGGGATGTCACATCAAGGGGAAGCTTTACTCTAGGACTTGAGTCAAAGCATCTCATAGTATGTGACAACATTAAATGTTTTATGTAAATTGGTAACCCCACTTGTGCTTAAACGATGAGTATGACCTACGATCAAGTATTCTTACTTGACTCCTCAGTCAATACACTCATATATAGATGACTACGTCCTCGGCAAAGTTCTTGATAGATGCTAGTATGGTTGTGCATGTTTGCCATGATTTCATTTGACTTCTTATTGGGTGAGCATGTTGGTCTGCATTTCATTACACATTCGAGGACATCCAATTGTTGCTATTTGGTTCTTAATTTATCTTTTGCCAATCGGATGGACAAGAATGCCTAGGACCCTCCTCTTGTGTTGTCGTTTTCTCATGACAGATGCCATGGGTAGGCTTATCGAGAGTAGTTGGGGCCGATGGACACCGGTGGACTCCGGGAGCAGGATCGGGGACAAATGGTGCGGGACACACGATGTACCCAGGTTCGAGGACCATCATGGGACGTAATACCCCTAGTCCTGCTAGTCTGGTTGATGAACCAAAGAGGGATACAATGGTGCTCCTTGAGTTGTATGGGTGGAGGAGGAACAAGGAGGTAGCTTGCCTTCTCTACCTCTCTACGTGAGTGTGTGTCTGTGCTCGGGAAGTGATCGCCCCATGCATGGGGAATCCTCAGGGGGGTTTATAGGCCAACCCTCCGGAATACAATATGAATACAGGGTGTCAGAGGGTCCCAGCTGGCGGTCTCTATAGCCGGCCATGGGGCCCTCGGCTAAGGGGTCTTATTGTTGGTAGGGCATGTCGGCTGCAGGGTCTCGTTAGAAGCTGGATGGGCCCCACCTGGTAAGCCCCCATGCCCATCGCGTCAAGGCACGGTTCATTCTTAGAGGCATCGTCTAGTGCAGCCGACCGGGGTCAACGGTACGGCCGACCATGCTGTAGCCATGCCGGGGTAGGTAATGAAGTGGTTGAGTGCATGCCGACACTGTGCCGTGAGGCCGGTCGTAGTCGGCCAAGGTCAGAGGCACTGTTGCACTCACCGTAGCCACGCGGGCGCTGACCCCCGATGCGAAGGGCGTCCACTATAGCCATGCATGCCCTGTCCGCGGTATCCAATGCATCGCCAGCTAGAGAGCCATTGATCTCCTCCTCTAGCCGGCCAGCCCGTCGCAGCCGATAGCACGGAGCCGGACTGCACGGGGAGGTGGCTCGCCCTACAGTTGTTTCAAAAACTTGGAGTAAAGAGCCGGCTGTGGCTACCCCAGGTTTATCCCCATGTCAATAGTCCCTCAACTAGGGAGGCCCTCCGGTGAGCAATGGCGGACCTCGCCGGCTTGAGTTTTGTGCTCTTCATCAGGAGGCCAGGAGCCGAAAGGTATGGGAGCGCGGCGGCCGGCTCCATAGCCGGCCAACACTTCGCTGGACTCCTCGACCTCCCCAACAGGCAAAGGAGATGTGCCATGTGGGGAGCGCAGCAGGCCGTGGCCTCACAAGCCACGCGGAGGACAAGATCGGGCCATGGGGCAAGGCCCACTTCGGCTACAACATCGGCCCACGCGCGCGGACCTTCTTTTGCTCGGGATGTCGGGTGGCATTCCTGTGCGTATTAGCGCCCTTCCCGTACGTGGCGGAGATAATGCGCATTGTGAGCGATGGATCCGCTCCCCACTACCCATCGCGCGGGGTTTAAATGGAGGAGGGAGAGGTGCAGAATGGCTCATTCGCTCCCTCTTCCCCAGGCACATCATCTTCGTTGCTCCTCCCCTCCCGCTTCAAGAGAGAGAGAGAGGAAAAGCACGGGCGACACATTCGCCATTCTGCCGCCCGTCGTCGTCGAAGAGACGCACTACGACCAAGCGCTCGCGACCGCCGCCGCGACCGCGAGACCCTTTGGGAGCCATGGCGAGCAAGGGTGCTTGGGACGGCAGCGACGTCAACGAGCACCTCCGCCACCGCTGCAAGTTGCCATCGGAAGAGCACCTGGAGGGTAGTGTTGCCGGGGCGGAGAATGCTCCGGACCTGCGAGAGGGCAAGGTGGTGGTTTTTGCCAAGCACTTCCTTTGCAGGCTCGGGCTGCCAGCGAGCACATTCTTCCGGAGGTTCCTCACGTAGTTCGGCTTGCAGCCGCATTATCTCGCCGCCAACGCTGTCTTGCAGCTCGCAACGTCCGTCACCCTCTACAAGGGGTTCTTGGGGGTGGAGTTGCGCCTCGACGTCTGCTGCCGGCTCTTCTACCTCAAGCGCCAGATGGTGACGAATCCGGTAACCGGTCAAAAGGTCATGACCGCCTGGGGAGCCGCCCTGATTCACTTCTGAGCCGGAGCCGGATTCCCGCAACTCCCCTTGCAGGATTCTGTCGGGACCCCGATCCTAAGTCATATGCCAGACTGTAACATATCACAACACTTTGTGGCCTTATGCACGGTAAGCTCCACGGCTGCAGCCTTACCTTGGCCAGGACCGTTTGCGCCTTTTGGCTCACGTATGTGAACATGTTGCTGGCAATCAAACGACACAAAACCCGGGCCGACATGACTAGTCATAGAACCCAAGTGGCACATCCGTACGGAAACATGCATACGTAACCCACGAATGCAGGTGTCGGCCTCAAGCGTGTGTAGACGAGTCATAGCAAGCTACAAGGACTCCATTACGTCATGGGACATAAATGTCATCACTACACGTAGACGAGTCGTAGCAGGCTACAGGGACTCCATTACACTTCAAGACATTTCCCCAAAGGAACAGACATATCAGCAAAGAAGGATACACGTCGGTCAATCAATGTGTCCGTAGCAGTAGCAAGTTACCAAGGCTCGATGGAAGCACAAAGAGGCAATTCCCCGTAAGGAGTACCGCTAAAGGCACACAACTAGGTGTCGAACCCCATACATACCGTTGCACGTCACACGCACACACGACATGCCCGATATGCATAGATACAACTATGGCATCACAACATAACCATACATCAACACAACTTTTATTTAAGAGGTTCAGAAGAGCCTTGCATCTACAGGTAGGCATCACATGAACCGACACTCAAGTCATACAAGCAAGTTCATACAAACCAAGCGGAAGCATAATGCTGTCTGAGTACAGACAGTTGAAAGGGGAAAAGGCACATGGCCTGACTATCTACAGCCCGCCACAGGGCATAAGGTCGTAGCTGGGACACCTGCTATTTGGCATCGTCGACATCTAGATAGAACCCACCTGATGGGTCCTGAGTCTCATTTGCAACATTTATTAAGCAAACGTGAGTACAATCGTACTCAGCAAGACTTTAAACAGACCTAGACTATTCATGCTCATGTATCAACAAGGGGATTGGTGGAGTTTATGCAACAATGCCAGCTTTGACTCATGGCTAACCTATACTACACAATTTTAACTCTTTGTTTAGACTTTAGATATCGCACACGAGTCCACTAACTCCACATCAATACACCACCATGGATTCACTTCCGTCTCCCACGAGAGTGCCATCCACGGTACTCACACTTGACTTGATATATTTATGAGTATCCATTAAATTATCTATGAACAACATAAGTTCTCCAAGCAGTCCATATCCGAGGACGCGGTATTCGAATAGTTTCATACCCTGCAGGGGTGTACTTCTTCACACACGCTCTCGCCACTTATCGCTGTGTGCTCATAAAACCATGCACCTCGGCAACCTTCAAGCGGAAGCCCAGCGAGGACTCGGCCACGACCATCAATCACATAAGACCTCTAGTCCAGGCTATCGCCTATTTGAGACTGGACCCGCCCGGAAGTCCGACCGAAGTTTCTGCTACGACCCCAAACGATGTGCACAGGGTTCCCAAGCCCACCATTTGGGTGACCCTTGGTACACCGTGCCACTGCCTACCGCGTCGTAACCCACCCCTAGGGTCAGCGCGACGCATGGCCTCCAGCATGCTATAAACACTAGAAACTACTTGCAACTCCTAGACCAAGGACTAAGCGATTGATAAGTTGAGAGGGTCAATTAAGTATCCCAACGTGTGGTAGTAACTAGACTTGGATCACATACACGGAAGTCAGTTCCTAAGAACGACCCCAATGAGACAACCCTCTATGTACTCCTACATAGCCTTTCATCACTATCTTTACCAACTCGGGTTCATCATAAGCTTATCACATCAGAACAACATTGTTTCACTCTAGTTCATCACCCAAATGAATCAGACCTGACACAACTCTAAGCATAGCAGGCATAGGAGGCAAGGTAAGCAAAGCACAACATGGCAAAAGCATCTACCATGTATGCTAGGTTGCAAGGTTTAGCTATTTACTATGACAATGACAGGTCATGCAAAGGAATAGGTTCATCTACCATGTATGATAGACAAGTGAACATTTGTCCTAATGCAATAAACAAGAGCAGAAGCGAGAGAGTGGAATGTTATTGGAATGATCAAAGGGTTTGCTTGCCTTGCTGGGAAGCGGGAAGGTCTTCTCCTTAGTTGGAATACTCGGAGGTATCCTCAGAAGCAGGGCCTACCGCAATGCAGATGAATAACAATCAATACACGGCAAGTGCAACAATATCATGCATGATCATGACATGGCAACATGAATGGATAAGCTAATGCAACTATTATTCGAGTTGGATGGAGTGGATTTGAATATAGGTTCAAAGTCATTGTCCATTTCATATTCCATATATCGACCTATTACTAAATGTCAATGTTCAACTACATAGGTTGCCCTAACATGCATGATAACAGCATCATTGGATTCATTGGATTTTTCTGATAATATTTCATATATAAATTATTTTCATCTAATTTACAGATTAATTTATATGAAATTTAGAAGTTTTAAACATTTTCTGGAATTTCCTGATTTGTTGTTATACTAAAAATTCAATTATTGCGTCAGCCTGACGTCACTGTGACGTCAGCAGGTCAATAGACCCGGCCAGGTCAAACCTGACAGGGTGGGGCCCTTGTGTCAGCGTCAGGGGCTGATTCCCTGCACTGACCAGAGGTTTGACCCTTTGCGGGGCCTGCTGTCAGTGGCTAACGGTTTAATTAGCCGGGCTAGTTAGCACTAACCAGCCGACCACGTCGGCGCCCACCGGAGCTGGGCCGGCGGCGACCAAACCCGTCGCGGAGGACCACCGGAGTTGGCCGGAAACATGCCACATGGCACGATTTCGCGCGCCGGAAGCAGCTACGGGACGCCCACGCTCGTCCACGTCGAGTGGTGCTGGTCTGGGGGCTCGGGGTGGTCTGCAAAGACGACGACGACATGGGCGGTCACCCGAGCTCGGGTCAGTGAGGTTGCGGAGCTATGGTGCACTAGCGAGGGGAATGAGCAGCGCTACGGACTCCTGAGGGTGCGGGGAGCTCGATGAGCTCCGAGGTTTGAGGAAAAACGCACGACAGCGCCATGCCCGTCGTCAATGGCGGACGGCGGCACTCGAGCTAGCATCAATTCAGGGCATAGAGCTCGAAATCGAGCATATGGTTAGGGGGGAAAGATCCGTGGCCTCACCTAGATCTCGCAGCAGTGCTCAGCATGCTTGGGGAAGCTCTGGTTCAACGGCGAGCTTCGAGTCTTCGTCGACGGCTGAAGGTTGAAGACGATGATGACGGAGACAACATAGGGCTCCTTCGGTTGCTTGGCTTGGTGAGGAGGTCAGGGTTGACGTCGCGGTTCTTCCGAGCACGGGCATAGGGCGAGGGGTCTCGGTGGCTATGGGGGCAACGGCAGTAGGGCGGCAATGACTTCGGCCATGGCAAGCAGGGGCGAGGGAGAGGAATAGCAGGAAGGAGAGGGTCCAGGTGGCAGCTGGGGTCTATCCCATCGCCAGCACGACAAGGAAGAGGCCAGGCAGGCAGGAGGCGTGGCGCCCTAGCCACGCTCGCTGTGCGTCCCTTCACCACTGCCTACTGGTAGAGATAGGGGACGACTGGCATGGGCCAGGTGGACCGGCTGGGCTGCCAGGCCTCAGGTGAGCCCCCTTTTCCTTGTAGTTTTTGTTTTCTATTTTCTTTTGTTCTGGCATTTGTTTATTTTATTTTCAAGCACAATTGCTAAGTGATAAATATCCAAATATTTTATAGCATTAAGTTTGAATGTTTCAAACTTCTGTTAAAAGTTTCAGGATATTTTGAAATTTGAAATAATGATAATGTTTTATTTGGCATTTTCAGAAGCTTTATTATTTATTTTTGAAATGATATAATTGTTCAAATTTTTAGAATTGCCCCTTGTATAATCATGTCCACATTTATCAGACATAGGGGACATTTTAGATGGGCATTTTGGATTTGCTGATTTTTCACAATCATTAAGTTGGTTTGATTCAAATGAATTGTTTGGGGTTTCTTCTGATCCCCATTTCAAGTTGATGCAAAAAGTGAAATATGATGCACACAAATGCTATCCTAAGAGGCTAGCTAGGGATGTGACAAATTCGAAGAAGAGCCGAAGCCGGAGGAGGACTACATCACCCTCCCTGACTTCGTCAACCAGCTGCCGGTCGCGATGCTAAACTGGAGGGTGGCTCCGCCCTACTCACCCGAGACGGCAGACCGGCTCTGCGAGAGGCTGGTGGTGATGACAAGGATAAGGGCTGGCAGCCTTGGACCTCTTGGCCACGATGGTGGCATGCCACGTACAACCACTACAGAGCTGGCTGCACCTCATCTGCCAGATGGGAGGGCGGCGCGACCCCTACTGGCTCTCCACCAAAGAGCTGAAGACGGTGCAGGTGGCGACGAGGGTGAAAGACATTTCGGCCACCAAGATGGACAAGGGCGGATGGAAATGGTGGAAGGCCCCGTACAGCCGGGACCGTCCGGCTCCGCAGGTACGTGATGAGCCGTCCGACACCCTTTCTTTTTCTTTTGGAGCCGACACCCAAAGGAGGGATTCTCTTGCGTGGAGGTCTTCCCGCAGCCGTAGAACTATGGAGAGCCGGTTGTCGACGTGGTGGAGTCAGACCTCGAGGATCCGGCTGCCGACGTGGCGGAGCCGGCTACGACATGGAGCCGATGGAGTCGGACCGAGCCGGCACGTCCGAAGCCAGCGATGCGGAGATAGAGACGGATGACACCGAGTCGGCGGGTGAGTTCCTCCACCAATCGCTTTTGCAGGATTGGACCGATAACGTCGCTGAATCAGAGAGGACGTGGAATGCAGTGCCCCGAAGAACCCCGAAGCCTCGGGGGATGACACCATGGCACCGAGGAGGCGCGTCCGCCGCACCGATCGCAAGCCCAGCCAGGGCGATGCGGCGGCAGGCGACAAGGGGAAGCAGTCGGCCAGCTCCAGGCCGGCCCCCAAGCAGGCAGCCAGCGGGCAACCGGGCGGCAGCCGCGAAGGTGGAAGGAAGAAGCAACAGGTCGGCCAGACGGGCCCCACTAGGCGGGCGGTCCCTGTCATCATCGGGTAAGTTTTGTTTTCCTTCAGTGCTTGCTTGTTTTTAGTCAACTCCCCATTCTCATCTTTTTCCTCTAGGGGGCGCGCGCCCTAGGGAGGGCTATGGCCGCTGAGATGGCAGGCACGACGTTGCCAAATACCGCTAAGGAGAGGAAGCGCTAGGCATGGCAAGACCTCGAGGAGGCCGAGCGGGAGCGGCGCGAGGAATAGCGCCACCCGTGGGAGGAGGTGGCGCGGAAGTAGCCGCCGGGGAGGGCCAGCACAGAGGTGGTCGGAAAATCATGGGAGCCTTTCCCCCTTGGCCGGGAGAGGCGGTCCAAGGACAAGCATGACCCCACATGGCGGGCGAAGGCGGATGCGCAGGCTGAGGAGGAGGCCGCAGTGTGGCTGGTGCTGTTGATGGGGCGGAGCCGGGCAGTGACATGGCCCCATCGGGGGCGAATGACGAGCCGCTAGGGACAGAGGAGCCCCAGGAGGTCATCATTAAAGATTCAGCTCCGGAGGTTCCAGCTCAGGAGATTCCGGCTAAGGATGCGAGCTGTGGAGGCGCCGCTGGAGGCGGAGCGCCGGATATTGAGAATGCAGCACCCCGAGGCGCGGTGGCCCCGGGCTTGTCAGCTGGGACATCTGGCACCGCAGCACCGGGAGGGAAGGGCCCCCTGGTGATCACGGCGAAGGGCTGACCTGCCGACAGGGGTCGGACGCAGGAGACCTGGGCCAGGGTCAAGGGCACGGCCATCGACGATGGGCCGAGCGCCCTTGAAGCCATGGTGCCGGCCGTCATCACGGAGTTTGCCGCATGCCATGCCCAGATGGCACAGGACGGCCAGCTGCCAGCAACCAAGTGGCGCACCTTGAGCAATCTATCACGGTAAGAGTTCGAGGCTTTTGTACTTTTCTTTGATTTTTTCCAGTGGGGGCACGCCAGCGCACCTACTGGGTGTAGCCCCCGAGGCTCGGGCCGGCTGGGATGCAGGCATGTCGAGTCTAATGGCATTTTGCTTTTGTGACCTCTACAAGCCGCACAACAAAAGTCGGTTGTCTATCCTATCCACAGATCTACAAGGTAATGTTCTTCTGAATCTTCAGTCGGAGCGCGGGAGCGCACCCACTGGTGTAGCCCCGGGGATTCAGGCCGACTGCTCCGGAGGCAGGCTGAATACCTCTCTTCTTTGCTTTTTGACAAAGGCATTTTCGTCCTGAGCAGCCACCCACGCCGAGACAGTTAGCCTCTGTCGCTAGGGGGTGCATCTTGGGGAACGGCGGACTTCCTGACCGCAGAGTGCGACCGGCTCTGCCAGGAGATGGAACGGGCGCATGCTGAGAAGGATAAGCGTGAGGCGGCCCACCGTCGAGAGCTGGAGGAGCGGGAGTGGCTCTCCGCCGGGAGTCGGAGTAGTGGGAGGCGGCTCCACGCCAGGAGCTGGAGACCAAGGACATTGTGTTGGGGAAGGCGGCCATGGAGGAGCGGACGGCCAAGGTCGAGCACGAGCACTGGGTCAAGGAGTGGTCGGCCCGGGAGCTCGATCTACAGGAGCAGGGGCATGAGGTGGACCGGCTGCAGACGGACGAGTTTTGTTGTCTTTGTATGGTTGTTCGAAGTTGGAGTTTCTCTTCGTTGCTCATTTTTCATCCTTCTTCCCCCTTAGAGATCTTCCCACGCACGGAGGGATTCGCAGATGCGGCCATGGAGGCACACTGCAAGGAATAGTGGGCGCAGGGGATCTCCATTGAGCAGCACGCCGCCTGGATCCCTCGACGAGGTGGGGATTGCCGCCAAGGTGTGCCTAACCGAGGTGGTCCGGGCCCTGAAGCGGCTCCAGGCGGCCGACACCGCGCTGGTTTGCACCCTCTAGCCAGCTGCGGTGGAGCCGGACTCCATGAGCCGGCTGTTGACGTGGCTCGAGTTCGGGACCGCACAGATGAATGCCTGGAGGGCCTCCGCTGCACACGCTAGAGCGGCCATGGCGTTGCGCATCGCAAGGTCATGGTACACCGGGCTGCTCACGGCTCAACATGCTGGCACCAATGCGGAGCTTGAGGCGGTTGCTGATGCGCTGGCCGTGTGGGCCAATGACCTTGCTTCCTTCACCGTGTGGGACGAGTATGTCCAGGAGCGCATGGCAAACGGCGAGGCGATCCCGGAGGACCCGTACATGCTCGACCTTGACGACCCGGAGGGCAGCGCCACGGAGACGGACGACGAAGATGCCGGGTCCAGCACAGACAATTACGCCGACTCCGAGCCAGCTCGGGACTTGGACGTGGGGGCCGACGTGAGGCGTACCGTGGCCAAAGACAGGGCCTCTGCCTCAGCCGCCGCAAGGAATGCCGAAGGAGAAGACGGCACCGCCGCTATTTAGGGCCTTCTTTTTTATTTTGGTGCATTTGATTAGACCGCAATTCCACCCACTTGCAGTGTATGTAATGAACTTGTGGCCATGGGCCATTTATGCTCTTTTGTGTATATACATTATTATGCTTTTGGTTGCCAAAATGTTTGTGCGTGTCGGCTCGGCCTTAGCCTTTTTGCCCTTTCGGTTCCGTATGCGCAAAGCCTTGTCCCATTTTGTATCGGCCCCGCCAGCCGAACAACCTGGAGCCGGTCTATAGCTGGGACGGGGCATTCGCCTCAGGGGAGTCGGTCACGAGTTTGGAAAACGCGAGGGTGTTTCGGCTAAGGTGAGTGTCAGAGGCTAAGAAAAAAGAGTTGTGGCTAGCCCTAGTCGGCGACCCCTTCTGACCATTTTTCGTGTGCGTTAAGTTTACCGTGCCGAGGACCCACTAGCCGGAGAGCCGGAGGCCGGTCTGTAGCTGGGGGTGGGAGGGTTTTTCTTTAGTACACACTACAAGACCGGCTTCAGGGAGCGACGTCACGGCTAGTCGGCGAGCCCCCAGGACCATGGGACTGGGTCCGGGGAGCCGGTGAGTGAGGCGAAATGCTTTGTAAGGAATGGCCTGGCGGGTGGAGCTGATTTTTGCCATGGCGTCCGCAGCCTCGTTGTCCGCCCAGGGGACGTGATGAAACTCACAGCCCTCAAAGGAGCCGGTGAGCTGTTGGACGAGGAAGCGGTAGCTGTCCATGTTGGTGTCCCTCGCATCCCATTTGCCAGAGACTTGTTGTACCACAAGGTCAAAGTCTCCAAAGCAAAAGATGTGCCGGATGCCAATTTATTTGGCGAGCCAGAGGCCGTGGACGAGTGCCTCGTACTCGGCCACATTGTTGTAGGCCGCGAAGTGGATTTGGAGCGTGTACTTGAGCTGGTCGGCCTTAGGATACAACAAGATGATGCCGGCTCCCAAACCAGTCCGCATCTTCGAGCTATCGAAGTGCATGCGCCAATGCGACGAATCCTGGGGAGGCGGTACGAACTGGGTCTCGGCCCAGTGGATGAGGAAGTCAGCCGGTGCCTATGATTTGATGACGGTGTGCGGCTCGTACCGGATCTCGTAGTCGGTGAGGGCAATTGCCCATTTGGCGATCGGCTGGTGGCGTCCCGGCCTCTCATGATCTCGCCTAGTGGCGTCGTGCTCACGATGGTGATGGTGTGTTCTTGGAAGTCCTGCTTGATCTTCTGGTCGGCGAAGTATACACTATAGCACAACTTCTGGTAGTGGTAGTAGTTCTGCTTGGAGGCAGAGAAGACCTCGCTGAGGTAGTAGACCGGGCGCTGGACCGCTAGTGCCCTACCCTGCTTTGTCCGCTCCACTACCAAAACGACGCTGATGACGCGCGTGGTCGCCGTGATGTATGCGAGCAGGGGCTCCTTCCCAGCAGCCGGCTGGTGAGGACTCTCTTGAGGTCGCGGAACTCCTCATCCGCCTAGCCGATCCGCTCGAACTTGGCTGGCTTCTGTGCGGAGTCAGCTGCCGGCTCGACGAGTGTCGTCTTCCTCATGAGATGGTAGTGTCGGGGTTTCATCACGGCAGATGCCATGGGTAGGCTTATCGTGAGGGGCCGAAGGACGCCGGCGGGCTCCGGGAGCAGGGTTAGGCACAAGCGGTGGTGGACACACGATGTATCCAGGTTCGGGGCCTTTCGTGGGAGGTAACACCCCTAGTCCTGCTTGGTCTAGTTGAGACAATTGTCAGATTACAATGGCTCTCCTTCAGCTATATGGATCATGGATGAAGAAGGAGCTAACCCGCTCTTCTGCCTCTCTACGCGTGTGTGTGGAGTGGACGTGAAGAGAACTGGGAGATCAGTCGACCTCTTGCATGGGGGTGGCCTGGGGGGTTTTATAGCCCAACCCCCCGGATTACAATACCAATAGAAGGTCATGGGGGGCCCATCCGGTAGCCTCTCTGGCCGGATGTGGGGTCCTGTCGCCGGTAGGCCCTGCCGGCTGAAGGGTCCCGTCAGGAGTCGGTGGGGCCTGCGTGGCGGGTACCGATGCCGGTCACATAACGGCACGGGCCGCCCCTTGTGGCGTCGTCTTGCGCCGACCGACCGAGGTCAGCGGTTCGGCCGGCCGCCTTGTACCCATGCCGGGGCAGGTAATGGAGTGGTTGGGGCGTGCCAACACTGCTGGAAGCCCAGCCACCGTCCGCCAGGGTCAGAGGCCCTAAGACCTTCACTGTGGCCACTCCAACGCTGACCCCCGATGGGATGGGGACCACTGTCCCCACGCATGCCCTGACGACGGTATCCAATGCGCAACCGGCTGGGGGGCCAGGTGGCAACGCCCCCAGCGGGCTGGCACGTCGTAACCGGCAGGGCATAGCCGGCCGGCTCTGGCCGGAGGGACGCTACCGGCAGGGCGTAGCCGGACCGCAGGGGGAGGCGGCCCGCCCTTTGATTGCATTAGAAGGCCGGAGCAAGGGGGCACTTGAGGCTACCCCGGGGTCATCCCCCCGTCAGCAGTCCCCGAAGCCAGGGAGGCCGCCGACGAACCATGGTGGTCCTCGCCGGCTTGAAGATCGTCCTCGTGCCGTGGGGTGCCTTGAGAGCCGAGCGACGCCGGCAAACGACGGCCGGCTCCACAGTCGGCCGATGCCTCGCGTGCCGCCTCGGGTTCCCCACCAGGTAGAGAAGATACGCCACGCGGCGGAAAAGACCGGGACGCGGGGCGGGGCCCTCCACGACCACGGCCTCGGCCCGCGCGCAGGTCTCTTTTATGGCGCGGGCGGACGGTTGGCGTTCCCGAGCGCCATAATATCCGCCCAGCATGCCACGAGAATCGCGGGGGTCGTGCGCAATGAATACTGCCCCCACGATCACCCGCGCAGGGTTTAAATGGCGATAGGAGGGGGCAGAACAGCCCGTTCGCTCCCCCCACTATCGTCGCACCGTCGTCGTCGTCTTCCTCCCCCTCCACGAGAGAGGGAGAGATAGCAGGATGTCAAAGCACGAGGGCAGGCTGCGCCGCCATCTACCGCCGAAGAAAGCCTAGGCCGCCGCCGAGCACCCGTGCCCGTTGTCGCTGCCGCACGCCCCCTCAGCGACCATGGTAGGCAAGGGCGCATGGGACGGCAGCGACGTGGATGAGACCTTCATCAAGCACCTCCGCCATCACCGCAAGCTCCCGGCGGAGGCACACTTGGAGGCATGCCCAGCTGGGCCATAGAACTCCCCGGCACCGCAGGAAGGCGAGGTGCTCGTCTTTGCCGATCATTTCCTCAGCGGGCTTGGGCTGACGGCGAGCGCCTTTTTCCGCCGTTTCCTCACGCGGTTCGGTCTGCAGCCGCACAGCCTCCCCCCAATGCCATCTTGCCGCTGGCGACGTTCGTCACCCTTTGCGGGGGGTACTTGGGGGTTGAGCCGAGGCTTGACCTCTGGTGCCGGCTCTTCTTCCTCAAGCGACAGACGATGAAGGATCCGGTGACGAAGCAGATGGTGATGACCGCCTGTGGAGGCGCCATGATCCATATCCGCAAGGGGACTGGCTTCCCGAAACTCCCGCTGCACGAGTCGGTGAAGTGCTAGCAGCGAGGGTTCTTCTATGTGAAGAACGCGAAGCCGGAGGAGGATTACATCAACCTCCCAGACTTCGCCAACCACCCACCGACCGCGATGCTGAACTAGCAGGCGGTTCTGCCTCCGGCACCCGAGACGACGGACTGACTCTGCGAGCGCCTGCTCGTGATGTCCGGGATGGAGGGGCTAAAGGCCACCGATCTCCTGGCCGCGATGGTGGCGCACCGGGTGCAGCCGTTGCAGCGCTGGCCACACCTCATTTGCCAGATGGGAGGATGCCATGACCCCTGTGGGCTCTCGACCAAGGAGATGAAACAGGCCCATGTGGTGAGGAGGGTGAATGCCATCTCGACGGCGAAGATGGTGGAGGGCGAGTGGCAATGGGGGAAAACCCCGTACAGCCGAAGCCGCCTGGCATCGCGGGTAAGTGTCTGGCCACCTCCTTCCCTCCATCTTTTTTCAGAGGCAGCGCCCCGCCCCCCTTTGGCCTGACGGTGCGCCGCTCGGCCCGCCCGCAGATTTTCCCGCTGCTGCAGAACTACGGGGAGCCGGCCCCCGACACGGCGGAGTCGGACCCCAAGGAGGTCGAGGATGCCGACGACGTGGAGGCGGCTGACTCCAAGCGAGCCGGTGCGTCCAAACGGCGACGCGGAGACGAAGACAGATGGGGGCCGAAGAGGCCAAATCGACTGGTGAGTCTCCTCCCCAGATGCACCTACGGGAATGGACCGATGATGATGCTGAGGCGGAGACGTCACGTGTTGTAGAGGCTCCAGAGAAGCCCGAAACTTCGGAGGACGAGGTCACGGCGCCGCGGAGGCGCCAACCTCAAGCCGGCGGCGGCTCCAGCCGCGGAGGCCCGGACGCGGACGACAAGGGGAAACGACCGGCTACCACCAAGCCGGTGCCCAAGCGCGAGGCGGGGCCAAGAAACAAAGGGTCGCCCAGGCGTGACCCACGAGGAGGGCGGTCCCCGTTGTCGCCAGGTAAGTCCATCTCCTCCTCCACCTTGGTCCGTTACGTCTTCCCCCCAGTCCCTTATTTCGTCGTTACCATGTAGGCGCGCGCCCTGGGGAGGACCCCAGGTGGCGGGACAGAGAGGGCGGCGCCGCTAATGGCTGCCGAGGAGAGGGAGTGCCAGGCGTGGCTCGACCTCGAGGCGGCCGAGCAGGAGCGGCTCGTCGAGGAGCTCCGCCCATGGGAAGAGGCGACGAAGAAGCAGGGAGGAACCAGCGGGGACGCCGCTGGCGGAGCATGGGAGCCGTTCCCCCGCCTCCGAGGAACCAGCGGGGAGTCCGCTGGCGGAGCGTGGGAGCCGTTCCCCCGCGGCTGGGAGAAGAGATCAAAGGACCACCACGGTCCCGGGTGACGGATGGAGGCGGGCGCGAAGGCCGCGGAGGACGTGGAGGAGATGGACTACGACGCCACCCAGCCAGTGGCGGACGACGTGCCGCCGGGGGCAGAGGTGCCGGCCTCGGAAGCGCCGGCCCCGGAAATGCCGACTTCGGACGCGCCGGCTCCAGAGGTGCCGGCACCGTAGGCGAGTCGGCCCGGAGCCGCTGGAGGCGGAGCGCCAGAGGTCAGGGCTGTGACAGCCGGGGAGATGGCTGCCGGAGGCGCGTCGACAGCGGCCCCCGACGTGACGGCGACAGGAGGGGCCGGTCCCATCACGGTCTTCGACAAGGGAGGACCTGCGGACGGGGGCTGGCCGCAGCAGACCTGGGCGGCGGCCGGGAGCCCGGCCCTTGGCGAACCGTCGAGCGCCCTCGGGGCAGCGGTGTCCGCCGTTGTCGATGCGTTCGCCGCTTGCCGCGCCCAGACGTCGCAGGACGCTCGAGCCGCCAACGATCGGCTGGTGAACTTGGAGCAAGCGATCACGGTGAGCTCTCTTCTTTCCTTCTTCTCTTGACTTGGCATTTTCTGTCTTTTCCAGTGAGGGCGCGCCAGCGCACCCATCGGGTGTAGCGCTCGAGGCTCGAGCCGGCTGGGGCCCAGGCGGGTCGAGCCTAAAGCTATGTACTCTTGTTGTTTTGCAGGCAGCGTATGACCGTCGGGAGGCCGCGTACAACACCCTATTGGGGTTGTACCGAGGAGCCGAAAACTGGCTAGCCGTCGTGTCCGCGGATTTGCGAGGTATGTGCTCTTGTGATCTTTCAGTGGGGGCGCACAAGTGCACCCACTGGGTGTAGCCCCCGGGAATCAGGCCGGCTGCCCTAGAGGTGGGCTTAATCCTTTGTGACAATGGCGACTTCTTCTCGTGAAATTACCCACGCCGAGACGGTCAGCCTCCGGCGCCAGGTGGTGCATCTTTACGAGGAGCGGGAACTCCTGACGACGGAGCGTGACCGACTCCGTGGGGAGGCGGACTAGGTGAAGGCGCAGCGGGAGGGGTGTGAGGCGGCCCACCGCCAAGCATTGGTGGACCATGGGTCGGCCCTTCGTCGGGAGGTAGAGGAGCGGGAGAAAGTTCTCCATGAGAGGCTGGAGGCCAAAGACGCCGCGCTAGCCAAGGCGGCCGAGGATAGGCAGGCGGCTCAGGACGAGCATGAGCGCCAGCGCCAGGAGTGATCAGCCAGGGAGGTGCAGCTGCGGGAGCAAGGTCATGAGGTGGATCAGATGCTGCACGGTAAGCTTATGTTGCCTTGTTCTTCTCGCGCCTTCCTTCTTGGTCTTCCCGGCACGCAGGAGGTCACGGAGGCGGCTGTGGAGGCCAACTGTAAGGTCCGGCGGGCGCAAGGAGAGGCCGTTGGGCCGCTTGCCCCCTGGACCCTGGACGAGGTGGGGATCACCACCGAGGTGCGTCTGTCGGAGGTGGTCCGCGCCCTAAGGCGGCTCCAGGTGGCTGGCTTGGCGCTGGTTCGCACCCTTTGGCCCGGCGTGGCGAACCCGGGCTCCATGAAACGGCTGTCAAGGTGGCTGGAGTTTGGGATTGCGCGGGTGAACGCCTAGAGGGCTTCCGCGGCACGCGCCGGTGCGGACATGGCGCTCCGCATTGCCAGGTCGTGGTACCCCGAGATGGACTTGGGTTTTCTCACGGCCCAGCGTGCCGGCATCGACACGGAGTTGGAGGCGGTGGCCGACGAGCTGTTGGTGAGGGAGAGCGACCTCGCGTCCTTCGCCGCGTGGGACGAGTACATCCCGGAGCGCGGGGCGAGCGGCATGGTGGTCCCGGAGGACCGGTAAGGGCTCGCCCTAGACGACCCGAAGGGGAGCGCCGCCGAGACGGACGATGGAGAGTCCGACACCGATGACTATGCCGAGTCCGAGCCGGCTCCGGACACGGGGGCGGGGGCTTCTACCTCAACCACCCCGGAGGCACCGGCCTCGGAGGCGCCAGCACCGCCAGCTCCCGAGGCGTGAGCACCACCGGCTCCAGAGGCGTCAACACCGGAGGAGGGCCGGCCCGAAGCTGCCACCACTTAGGATTTTTCTTTCTTGCATTTTGTTTTAGACTGGAATTCCACCCACTACGTGTGTATCTGTAATGAACTCGTGGTCGTGGGCCTTTTATCGTTATGACTTACGCATTTTTTCTTAAAAAGAATGTGCGTGCCGGCTCTTCTTTCGCCTTTTGCCTTTTGACTTGTGTTCGCGCGCCGGGATTCCTTCGGGCTTCCGCCCCGCCTGCCAGCCAGCCGGGAGCCGGTCTGGGAAAGGGATGGGACTTCACCCTTGGGGAAAACCAGTGGCCTCTTGGAGTCAATCGGCTGGGGCTAGGTTCAGCCGGCAAAGGCCGGTTACTAGGAGTAACAAAGCTCGGCTAGGCCGGTCCGGCTGCCGCGCGTCGGCTGACCTCAGTGTGAGAAGTTCCTTCGCACCCCGTGGTCCCTTCAGCCGGACAGTCGGGAGCCGGTCTGTAGCTGGTTAGGGAGGGGAGGCGAAAGGTTGCTTGCTCACACTACTTGTCCGCCTCGGGGGGGAGTCGGGCGAGCCCCCGGGCCTGGGAGCCAGACCCGGTTGACGTGCCTTAAATAACAGGAAAACTTTGGTGGAATCGAAAAGGGGCGTGCCCCAAGTGCCGGCTTGGGGCCCCCGTTGAATTCATAAGCCCGAAAGGGGAAGGATACATACACTGGTTTTCAACAATAAAATGGATGGAGGAGCACCGCATTCCATGGGCGCTCTGTCTCCTCACCGGAGGCGTCTCTCTTGCACTTCTGCGGCTTCTGGGCGTCTATTAGATAGTACGCGTTGTTGTGCAGTGCCCGGCTGACGATGAACGGGCCCACCCATGGGGAGGAAAGCTTGTGCTAGCCAGCGGTTCGCTGGATCCGCCTAAGCACCAAGTCTCCTTCGCGGAAGGAGAGTGGCTGGATCCGCTTGTTGTGGTAATGCCGGAGCTTCTGCTAGTAGATGGATGTCTGGCTCAAGGCCAGCTCGCGGGCCTCCTCGAGGAGGTAGACGCCGTCTTCCCTTCCCTCCCTCGCATCCTTCTCGGTGTACAGGGTAACCCGAGGCGAATCAAACTCGATGTTGGTGGGGATGATCGCCTCGGACACGTAAACGAGAAAGAATGGAGTGTAGCCGGTCGACTAGTTGGGCGTGGTCCGGAGGCTCCAAAGGATAGCCGGCAGCTCCTCGACCCAATAGCCGGCCGACCGGACCAGTGGTGTCACGAGCCGGGGCTTGATGCAGGACAGGACCATGCAGTTTGCCCTCTCAACCTGGCCGTTCGACTGCGGGTGGGCGACGGACGCTAGGTCGAGCCGGATGCCCCGGCTCGAGCAGAAACGTGCTAGCGCGCCCTTGGCGAAGTTCGTGCTGTTGTCGGTGATGATGCTGTGGGGGACGCTGTAGCGAACTGTGATGTCTTCAATGAACCGGATGGCCGTGGGGCCATCCAAGTACTTGATTGGCCGGGCCTCGATCCACTTGGTGAATTTGTCGATGCCTACCAGCAAGTGTGTCATGCCGCCTCGTGTGGTCTTGAAGGGTCCCACCATGTCTAGCCCCTAGATGGCAAAGGGACACGAAAGGGGGATGGTCTAGAGGGCGCTAGCCGGAAGATGGCTCTACGTGTTGAAGCGCTGGCAGCCCTCGCACTAGTCAACCAGTTTCTTGGCCACGTCTAGAGCAGTTAGCAAGTAGAAACCATGACGGAATGCTTTGGCCACCAGGGACCTGGAGGCGGCATGATGCCCGCACTCGCCCTCGTGAATGTCGAGGAGGATTTCTTGCCCATTCTCCGGCTCGACGCAGCGTTGGAAGACGCCGATGGTGCTCCGATGAACCAACTCGTGGTTGATGATGCTGTAGGCCGGGGCTCGACGCTAAATTGACCTTGCAGTGGCCTCATCGGAGGGGAGCTCGTTGCGCTCGAGGAACGCCAGGATGGGCTAGGCCCATGAGGGAGCCGAGACAAGGGCCGGTTCAGCCCCCGGGACCGGCTCGTCAGCCCCCGGGACCGACTCGCTAGCCCCCAGGAGCAAGGTGGTGGCAGGAGCATCGACCGTCATCATGACGGCGATGGGCCGGGTGCCGGCGCGTGCAGACGTGGCCGGCTCAATTGCCGTGGCGGACGGCGCCGGCCCGACGGCTGGTGGTGACGGAGCCGGCAGAGCTGCCGCAGCCGACGGGGCCGGTTGGTAGCTGGTTCCACCGAGGTGTCGGCCGCGTTTGCCGATACGAAGATGGACTCTGATTTGGGAGAAGGCTTGATCAAAGTCTTCAGCAGCCGCTCGAGGGAGACGCCGGCTGGGATGCCCTGCTGGGTGGAGCCGATCTTGGCCAACGCGTCGGCCGCTTCGTTGTCCGCGCGGGGGACGTGGTGGAACTCGTAGCCCTCGAAGGAACCGGTGAGCTGCTGGACAAGGAAACAGTAGCTGGCCATGTTGGCGTCCCTGGCGTCCCATTCGCCAGAGACCTGTTGCACCACAAGGTCGGAGTCGCCGAAGCAAATGATGCGCTGGATGCCGATCTCCTTGGCGAGCCGGAGGCCATGGACGAGGGCCTCGTATTCGGCCACGTTGTTGGCAGCGGTGAAGTGGATCTGGAGGGCGTAGCTGAGCTGGTCTCCTCTAGGAGACGACAAGACGATGCCGGCTCCCAGGGCGGCTCGTATCTTCGAGCCGTCGAAGTGCATGCGCCAGTGCGTGGAGTCAGGCGGAGGCGGCACGAACTGGGTTTTGGCCTAGTCAACGAGGAAGTCGGCCATTGCCTGGGATTTGATGGTGGTGTGCGGCTCGTACCGTATTTCGTAGTTGGCCAGGGCGATGGCCCATTTGGCAATCTAGCCGGTGGCGTCCTGGCCGGCCATGATTTCGCCCAGTGGCGCTATGCGCAGGACGGTGATGAGGTGCTCCTGGAAGTACTGCTGGATCTTCTGGGCGGCGAAGTATATGGCGTAGCACATCTTCTAGTAGTGGGGGTAGTTTTGCTTGGAGGCGGAGAGGACCTCGCTGAGGTAGTAGACGGGACGCTGCGTCGGCAGCGCCTTGCCTTCCTCCGTCCGCTCCACCACCAGGATGACGCTGATGACGCGTGTGGTCGCCGCAATGTAGGCGAGCAAAGGCTCCTTGTCAGCCGGCGCGGCCAAGACGGGCGCGCTGCTGAGAGCCCGCTTGAGGCCGCAGAACGCCGCGTCTGCCTCGTCGGACCAGTCGAACATGGCTGGCTTCTTCGAGAGGTCTCGGCCCGGCTCGACCAGGGCGACTTGCGTAGGAGCCCGTAGAGAGGCAAGGCCTTCTTGCCCAGCCGGCTTATGAACCGGCTGAGGAAGGCAAGGCAGACGGTGAACTTCTGGACGTCGTGGAGCCGGACCGGCTTGGGCGTGCACTCGATCGTCCGGATCTTCTCGGGGTTAGCTTCCATGCCGCGGGCACACATGAAGAAACCCAGGAGCTGGCCGGCTAGGACGCCGAAGACACACTTGTCCGGGTTGAGCTTGATCTTGTATTCGTGCAAGTTGGCAAACGTCTCCCGGAAGTCGTCGAGGAGGCGGAAATGCTTCTTGGATTTGACAGCAAAGTCGTCCACGTACACGTGGACATTCCTGCCTATCCGAGGCAGGAGGCACTTCTGCATGCAACGCTGGAAGGTAGCGCCTGCATTGTTCAGGCCGAAGGACATGGTGATGTAGTAGTAGGCCCCGAAGGGGGTGATGAAGGAGGTCTTGAGCCGGTCGGCCAGGTCCAGCTTTATCTGGTGGTAGCAGGAGTAGGCATCCAGGAAAGACAGCAGATCGCAGCCGGTCATGGAGTCGATGACTTGATCGATCCGCGGCAGGGCGAACGAGTCCTTGGGGCATGCCTTGTTCAGGCTTGTGTAGTCGATACACATGCGCCAGGTCTTGTTTTTCTTCGGCACTAGGACTGGGTTGGCCAGCCAGTCCAGGTGGAATATTTCCATGATGAAGCCGGCTGCGAGCAGCCGGGCGATCTCTTCTCCTATAGTACACC
Source organism: Hordeum marinum (assembly GCA_022496015.1). Lineage (NCBI taxonomy): Eukaryota > Viridiplantae > Streptophyta > Magnoliopsida > Poales > Poaceae > Hordeum > Hordeum marinum. The sequence continues at coordinate 375,203,067 of CM039676.1, read as the reverse complement.
GCTTCTCCTCGGAGAAACGGCACAGGGGTTGCTTGACCGGCTTCGCATCCGGTCGTACGTGTAGCTTGTGCTCGGCGAACTTCCTTGGAACACCCGGCATATCCTTGGGGGACCATGCAAAGATGTCCCGATTCTCACGGAGGAAGTCGACGAGCTCGCTTTCCTATTTGCTGTCGAGGCGGGAGCCGATGGTCACGCACTGGGTGGGGTTGGCCGGATCGAGTGGCACCTGCCTGGTGTCCTTGGATGGTTGGAACGAGGCTTCGTTGACCGACTGGTACGGAGGGGCCTGCACGGCCGGTTGGGCAGAGGCGAGGGCCACCAGCCGGTCGAGCTGCTGCTTCTCCTCCGCTATCTCCAGGGCATCGGCCAGCCGACTGCCGTCTCACGCGCACGCCATTAACATCTGGTATTTGCCGGCGACGGTGATGATGCTCCTGGGACCCGGCATCTTGAGCTTGAGGTAGGCGTAGTGGGGGATCGCCGTGAACTTGACAAGAGCCGGCCGGCCCACCAATGCGTGGTAGGGACTATCGAGGTCCACTACCTCGAACAAGACCGGCTCGTGGCGGAAGTGACCGGCATCACCGAAGAGGACGTCGAGCTTGATCTTGCCGACAGGGGTGCATGACTTTACATGCACGATGCCGTGGAAGACGGTCCGACTTGTTTTCAGATCCTCCACCTCGAGCCCAAGCTTGAGCAGGGTGTCAAGGTAGAGGATGTTGATGCTGCTGCCTCCACCCACGAGAAGCGGCACGAGCGTCTCTCATAGGCGATGGTAGGATCGAGGACGAGGGTCTAGCTGCCAGGGTTCGGCATCACGGCTGGGTGGTCCGCTCGGCTCCAGGTGACCGGCTTCTCGGACCAATGCATGAACTGGGGAGTCACGGGCATGGTGGCATTCACCTCGCGGTGGAGCTAGCACTGGGCGTGCTTGTCCGTCTCTTCACTGGTGAAGACGACGTAGCAGTCGTCATGTTCGGGGTACCAGTCGTGCAGTCGGTCGTTGTTCCAGGCCGGGGGCGGGTCCGCCTGGACCGGTCCGGGAGCCGGAGCCGGAGCTGGTGCCGGAGCGCGGGCTGGCTGTGCGGGGTGAGCCGGAGGCCGTCCCCCTGGGCCAATCGCTGTGAGAAGCTGCACTGCCGAAGCGTGTGCGTGGTCGGCTTGGCACCAGAGTGGTTTTTGCAGGGAGGTCAAGCATTTGCCGGTGCGCTGGCGTTGGCCAGAGGCCTGGCCAGCCGGCTGCTCCTCCTCGATGGAGGCGACCTGCCGGCTCCCGTAGCGGGAGTCGAGCTGGTCGTTCTTGCGCTTGCTGTTCTGCTGCTGCCGGTTGTCGGCCGCTGTCCGCGGCGTGGCGGGGGGCGTAGCCCGCTTGGCTAGTGCCTTAGTCTTCATCCTCATCGAGGAATCAGCCGTGGCATATTTGTCCGCTTTGGACATCTGGTCCGCCAGGGAGGTTGGCTCGGAGCACAAGAGCTTGGGCTTGAGGGGGATGCCATCGCAGCTGCCTTCGATGAAGTACTCAATGGCCTGTACCACGTGCACTCCCTCGCAAGAGTTGTGGAGCTCGGTCCAGCGCGTGAGGTAGTCGTCGAGGGGCTCTTCCGGCCCCTGGACACACATGGCCAGCTCGCGGGGCCGGCCAGGCCGTTTGTAGGTGTCGGTGAAGTTACGGACGAAGGCCTCCTCGAAGTCCGTCCAGGTGTTGATTCTGCCGGCAACCAGGTTGTTCAGCCAAGTGCGGGCCGAGCCGATCAGCATGAGGGGGGCGTAGCGGACGGCTACGCGCTTGTTCCCCCTAGCGATGCCGACGGCGATGGTGTAGTCGATCAGCCAGTCCTCCGGCTTGGCAGCCTCGGTATACTTCAGGGTGTCACGGGGGAGCATGAAGCCGAGCGAAAAAGGCTCATTGCGGATGCGCGGACCAAAGCAGGCCGGGCCAATCGAGCACTCTCCTCGAGGAGAGCCGACTGCGCCAGCCAGTCAAGACGGAGTCGGGCCTCGTTGTCGCTGTGGGGGACGCGCCGTCCGAGCCGGGCTGCAAGCTCGGGACGGACGGACAGCGGGATGGACCGCGCCGGCTCCTGCCGCGGAGGCGGAGTATGCCCGCGGGTGCGCTGGCTGCTGCCTGCCGGTGCCTCGTCGCGGCGGTTGCTGCCAGCCGGATTGTTGTTGCGCCGGCTTTTCACAGCCGGCTGCTCGTTTCCGCGTGATGGGGGGGCGCTGAGCGTTGCTCCCCCGGGCGTTCTGGCCAGAGGGACGAGAGGTGCAGGAGTGCTGAGCCGGCCGGCGGTCAGCAACCCAAGTGACCCCGCCCTCGGGACGGGGAAACTCGGAGACGGCCTCACCGGGGGTGAGGACGACCTGTTGCGCATTGGCGGTGTCGATGAGGTCCTTGATGTGCTGCTCGTGTGCGGCCTGCTCCTCACCCTCCAAGGTTGTCATATCCTCGTAGGCAACCTTGGCGGCACGTAGGTTGGCCGCGGGGGTGTCGTAGACGGGGAAGCAGTCGCCGAGAATTTTTGCGACCATGCGGCTGCATCCTCGCATAGCACCACGCCGGCTGGGCTCAGGGCCAGCCGGGGTGAGACCGTACGCGGAGTTGTATTCCCTCTGCACGGCCTCTATCCGGCGCCGCTCGGCAATGAGGGCGCTGGCGTCTTCGAACAGCAGGCGGCGGACCACCTCCAGCTCGGCTCTACCGGTGCCCGGGTCCGCCGTCGTAGCGATAGGAGTGGCTAGACCTCGGAGGGTGGCGGCGAGTGGGTCGGGGTGCCGGCGCGAGCGGTGGCCGCGTCGGCCTCGGCCGCCCGCACACGTCCCGAAGTGGTGGAGGTGGCGGTGACCATCACTCCCACATGGGTGTCGAGGCCGATGGCCTCGCCCGTGGCGAGCGCGCCCACAGACAAGGGAGGGCCGGTGCAGTCAAGCACCCAACTAGGGTACTCGTCGGTCGCCGGCTCTTTGGCATGGCTCAGCTTGCTGAGCCGCCCAGCGAGCGCGGCGACGTCGAGCGCGAGGTCATGGCCGAGTCACTCGTCAAAGATGCCGGCCGCGTTGCCCGCAACACCCGCCGGAGCAAGCCCCATGAGCATGCGGTTCCGCCCGGACGCAAGGCGGCCGAGGGAGGTGGTGAAGGACCCCGCCCAGAGCGTGACTCTGGCCGGCGCCGCGGACGGCCCCACGGTGGGCGCCAACTATCGGCATTTCATCACGGCAGATGCCATGGGTAGGCTTATCGAGAGGGGACGAAGGATGCCGGCGGGCTCCGGGAGCGGGGTTAGGCACAAGCGGTGGTGGACACACGATGTACCCAGGTTTGGGGCCCTCCGTGGGAGGTAACACCCCTAGTCCTGCTTGGTCTAGTTGAGACAATGGTTAGATTACAATGGCGCTCCTTGAGCTATATGGATCGTGGAGGAAGAAGGAGCTAGCCCGCTCTTCTGCCTCTCGAAGCGAGTGTGTGGAGTGGATGTGAAGAGAACTGGGAGATTAGCCAACCTCTTGCATGGGGGTGGGTCGGGGGGTTTTATAGGCGAACCCCCCGGATTACAATACAAATAGAAGGTCATGGGGGGCCCAGCCGGCAGCCTCTTTGGCCGGCTATGGGGGCCGCCGGCTATGGGGTCCTGTTGCCGGTAGGCCCCGCCGGTTGAAGGATCTCGTCAGGAGCCGGCGGGGCCCGCGTGGCGAGTCCCGACGCTGGTCACGTCACGGCACGGGCTGCCCCTTGTGGCATTGTCTTGCAGCGACCGGCCGAGGTCAGCGGTGCGGCCGGCCGCCCTGTAGCCATGCCGGGGCAGGTAATGGAGTGGTTGGGGCGTGTCAGCACTGTTGGAAGCCCGGTTACCGTCCGCCAGGGTCAGAGGCCCTGACACCTTCACTGTGGCCACTCCGGCACTAACCCCCGATGGGATGGGGACCACTGTCGCCACGCATGCCCTGACGACGGTATCCAATGCGCAGCCGGCTGGGGGGGCAGGCGGCAACGCCCCCAGCTAGCCGGCATGTCGTAACCGGCGGGGCATAGCCGGCGGGCTCTGGCTGGAGGGCCGCTACTGGTAGGGCATAGCCGGACCGCAGGGGGAGGCGGCCCACCCTTTGATTGCGTTAGAAGGCCAGAGCAAGGGGGCGCTTGAGGCTACCCCGAGGTCATCCCTCCGTCAGGTAGAGGGGTAGGGCCTTCTGTCCTATCCGGATGATGAACCGGCTGAGCGAGGCAAGGCAGCCAGTGAACTTCTGGATGTCGCGGAGCATACGCTCGATCGCCCTGATCTTCTCTGGGTTAGCTTCGATGCCGCGAGCGGGCATGAAGAATCCTAGGAGCTGCACGGCTGGGATGCCGAAGACGCAATTCTCCAGGTTGAGCTTGACCTTGTACTCGCGCAGATTGGTGAAGGTCTCCGGAAGGTCGTCGAGGAGGCTGAAATGCTTCTTGTGCTTGACGACGATATCGTTAACGTAGACTTGGACATTCCTAGCAATCTGGGGCAGGAGGCACTTCTGCATGCAGCGCTGGAAGGTCGTGCCTGCATTCTTCAAGCCAAAGTACATGGTGATGTAGGAGTAGGCCCCGAAAGGGGTGATGAAGGAGGTCTTCAGCCGGTCGGCTGGATCCAGCTTGATCTGATGGTAGTCTGAGTAGGCATCCTAGAAGGACAGCAGATCACAGCTGGTCATGGAGTCGATGACTTGATAAATCTGTGGTAGGGCGAACGGGTCCTTTGGACATGCCCTGTTCAGGCTCGTGTAGTTGATAGACATGCGCCAAGTCTTGTTTTTCTTCTACCCACGGACAGGGTTGGCCAGCAATTCCGGGTGGAACACTTCCATGATGAAGTCGGCTGCAAGGAGTTGGGCTATCTCCTCGCCTATAGTGCACTGCTTCTCCTTGGAGAAATGGCATAGGGGTTTCTTGACCGGCTTTGCATTCGACCGCACGTGAAGTTGTGCTCGGCATACTTCCTCGGAACAGCCGACATGTCCTTGGGAGACCATGCAAAGATGTCACGATTCTCACGGAGAAACTCGACGAGCTCGCCTTCCTATTTGCTGCTGCGGTTGGCGCCAATGGTGACGCACTGCTTGGGGGTATCCTGGTTGAGTGGCACCTACTTGGTGTCATTGGACGGCTGGAAAGAAGTCTCGCCGCCCAACTGGGATGGGGGAGCCGGCATCGCCGGCTGCTCAGTGGCTTGAGCCACGAGCCGGTCGAGCTGCCGCCTCTCCTCCGCAATCACCAGAGGTTCGGCCAATCGACTGTTGTCGTGGGTACACTCGATCGATGTCTTGTAGTCCTCGACAACGGTGATGATGCCCTTGAGGCCCGGCATCTTGAGCTTTAGGTAGGCATATGGGGAACCGCCATGAATTTGACAAGCACCGACTTCCCCAACATCACGTGGTAGGGGCTGCTGAGGTCCTCCACCTCGAACCATATCGGTTCATGGTGGAAGTGGTGCTTGTCGCCGAAGAGGACGTCAAGCCAGATCTTGCCGATGGGGGAGCAAGACCACCCAGCACGATGCCATGGAAGACCGTCCGGCTCGGCTGCAAGTCCGTGTCCTTGAGGCCCAACTTCACCATCATGTCGCGTTAGAAGATGTTGATGCTCCGACCACCGTCGACCAACACTCGCGAGAAGCGGCAGGTGCGTCTTGCAGAGACGATGGTGGCGTTGAGGACGAGGGCATGGTGGCGTTCACTTCACACTGGAGCTAGCAATGGGTATGCTTGTCCGTCTCCTCACTGGTGAATATGTCATAGGCCCCGTCCTGGCCGGGGAACTGGTCGTGGGCGCGGCCGTCATGTTGGGTCGGAGCCGGCCCTGGGAGCGGCATCGGAGCCGGAGCCGGCGCTTGGGGCGACATCGGCAGAGGATACGGAAGGCCCTCGCCTCGGGCCAGCCGCTCCGAGAAGCTGCAGTGCCAGAGCGTGTGCGATGATAGCTTGGCCCTATAATGATGCTTGTAGGGAAGGCCGAGCATCTGCTCGAAGGTGAGCTTGGGCTGGTAGGCGGCTTTGCCAGTGCATTGACACTGGCTAGGGGCCTGGGCAGCCGGCTGCTCCTCCTCGATGGTGGCAACCTGTCGGCTCCCATAGCGGGGATCTGGCTGGTCAGGTATCCCTTGTGTTCTGCTGCTGCCGGTTGTCGGCAACTGGCCGCGGCATGGTAGATGGCAGGGTCGGCTTGGCAGGCATGGTGGCCTTGACCCGGATGGAGAAGTCGGCCACGGGGTACTTGTCCGCCTTGGCCACGAGGTCTGCCAAGGTAGCCGTCTCGAAACACATGAGCTTGTGTTTGAGGTGGGTGTCGTCATGACAGCCCTTGATTAAGTATTGTATGGCTTGCATCTCGTGCACTCCCTCACAGGAGTTGCAGAGCTCGGTCCATCGGGTGACATAGTCGCGGAGGGCCTTGTCCGGGACCTGGTCGCACATGGCGAGCTCGCGGGGGCGGCCTGGCCGCTTGTAGGTGCAAGTGAAGTTGTGGACGAAGGCCTCCTCGAAGTTCGTCCAAGTGTTGATGCTTCCGGCCGACAGGCTGTTGAGGCATGTCCTGGCCGAGCCGACCAACATGGCTATGCACTTGTTCCCCCTGGCGATGACGACTACGGTGGTGTAGCCGATCAGCTAGTCCTCCGTCTTGGCGGTACCATTGTATTTCAGGGTGTAGCGCAGGAGAGTGAAGCCGTCCAGGAACGGCTCGTTGCAGATCTGTTGTCTGAAACATGTCGGGCCGATCGAGCCCTCCTCCTCGAGGAGGCCCGACTGTGCTAGCCGGTCGATGCGGGTCCGGGCGTCATTTAAGCTTTGGGGGACGTGCGGTCGAATGCGAGACACGAGCTCGGGGTGGACCATCGGAGTGGGCAAATGCGCATGCTCCCGTTGTGGGGGCTAGGTGTGGGCGCATGGGCGCCGGCCGTCCTCGTCTGGCTCATTGCTACGTAGCCTGGTGACAGCCGATGGCTCGTTTGTGTGATGAGAGCGCATGCCGAGGGAGCTCCCACCATGCCTGGCGGATCCATGGGGGGAAGAGGCCCGTTGGACTAGCCGCCGTAGGCCGATAACCCACGCACCGTCTCCCTCAGGAGGTGGAACCTTGGAGATGAGGTTGAGGTGTTCGAGCCGGGCCTGCTGGGCGTTGGCGGTGTTGATGAGGTCCTCAACGTGTTGGTCCTGCAAGGCGCGCTCCTCGCCCTCCAAGCCGACTAGGTTGGCGTTAGCCACCTGGGTCGCCCTCATGTTAGCCGTTGGCGTGCCGTAGGTGGACATCGTGCCACCATGGATTTCCATGACCACATGGCCACAGCCGCGGACCTTGTCCCACCGGCTAGGCTCGGTGCTAGCCAGCGTGAGGCCGTAGGTGGGGTTATACTCCCGCTATGGAGATTCCATCTCGTGCTTGCACTACAAGAATCAGGTAATTTGCCATCGGCCATGGCTGACAGCAAAGGGCGGGACAACATACGGCAAAGGACTTTGTCGTCCGTCAGCGGACGACTCAAATTCCGACAAAGAAAAACCCGGTAAAGTGCTCCTTTGTCGTCTGCCTCAAGACCACGGACGGCAAAGAATCTTTGCGGTGGGGGAGCAGACGGCAAAGAGTTTGGACGGCAAACCCAGGGGCTATGGCCGTCAATTATTAACGACAGTTCTTTGCCGTCTTTCTCTTTGTCGTCGGCCTTATGCCCCCCTTGCCGTCGGTGGGCGGACGGAAAAGGGTAATGCCCTTTGCCCCTGGGGTCCCCCTTTGCCATCGGCCTTGGACCCTTAAAATTTCCCGTCTGCCTTGTTGACCTTTTTGTCGTCGATGGGACGATGACAGTGTCGGGACCCCGATCCTAAGCCATAAGAATCCAGCTTATAACACATCACATCACTTTGCGGTCTCACGCATGGTTATCTCCATGGCTGCCACCTTACCTGGGCTGGGTCCTTTTGCGTGTTTTGACTCACGTATGTGAATTTGTCGCTAGCATTCAAACGTCAAAGAACCCGGGCCGACATGACTAGTCGTAGAACCCAAGTGGCACATCCGTACAGGGACAGGCATACGTAACCCAACAATGCAGGTGTCGATCTCTAGCGTGTGTAGAGGAGTCATAGCAAGCTACAAGGACTCCATTATGCCATGGGACATAAATGTCATCACTGCACATAGACGAGCCATAGCAGGCTACAGGGACTACATTACACTACGAGACATTTCCCCAAAGGGACAGACACAGCAGCAAACAAGGATACATGTCGGTCAACCAATGTGTCTGGAGCAGTAGCAAGCTACCAAGGCTCGGTGGAAGCACAAAGAGGCAGTTCCCCGTAAAGAGTACTATTAAAGGCACACAACTAGGTGTCGAATCCCATACATACTGTTCCACGTCACACATACGCATGACATGCCCGATATGCATAGATACAACTATGGCATCACAACATAACCATACAACATTACAACATTTATTTAGAAGGCTCGGAAGAGCCAATACAATAAGATGTTACAAGCAGGGGTCACAAGACCCAACATTAAGAGCATTCAAACAAGCAAGCGAAAGTTAAACATGTCTGGGTACAGACATCTAAAAAAGTGGCTGGAGGAGCCTAAAAAGCTACAAGGACCCTACGAAAGGAACCAGACCTCTGTCTGGGATTCCCAAGCTAATCCGGTCAACATCGAACTTCGCGTCGAAAATACCACTAATGAGACTGACGTCTCCTCTGCAAAAACATAAATTAAGCAAACGTGAGTACAAGGGTACTCAGGAAGACATACATTAGAACTAACTACACATGCATCAGTATCAATGAAGGGGGTTGTGGAGTTTGTTGCAACAAGCCAGCTTTGACTCTTGGCTGACATGTACTACAACTACAAGTAGTATCTTTGAGGTGGGATAGTGCACACGAGTTCACATATTCTCCAATCAATACACCACTATGGATCCACTTCCGTCTCCCTACGAGAAGGCCATCCATGTCACTCATGCTTATCTTGCGTATTTTAGAGTATCCACTTCAAGTTTTCTATGAACCATATAAGTTCTCCAAGTAGTCCATATCCGAGGACGCGGCTATTCGAATAGATTCATAACCCTGCAGGGGTGTACTTCTTCACACATGCTCCCGCCACTTATCGCTATGTGCACATAAAACGCACCTCGGCAACCTTCAAGCGGTAGCCCAGCGAGGGAGTCGGCCACGACCGTCAATCACACAAGATCCTAGTCCAGATTTATCGCCTATTTGAGACTGAACCCGCACGGAAGTCCGGCCAAAGTTTCTGCTACGGCCTCAAATGATGTGCGCGGGTTCCCAAGTCCACCGTTCGGGTGCCACTTGGTACACCGTGCCACTATGTCTATACCGCATCACAGTCCACCCCGTCGGGCAGCACTATGCACGGCCGCCAACACTTTTCCTACAAACACCAGAAACTAGTTGCAACTCCTGGACTGAGATCTAGTCGATTAATAAGTCGAGCGGGGTCATATTTCAGGGCCCAACGTGTGGTAGTAACTGTCTTGGATACAAAACACAGAACTCAGCTCTTAAGGACGGTCCAATGAGACAACCCGCCATGTACTCCTACATGGCCTCTCATCGCTACCTTTACAAAATCCTGTTCACACACTTAGCTCTCACATAGTAGGACATGAATGCTGCCATTCTGATACTTCCAGACGGGAGGCCTCCCGAAGGAAGGAGTGGACTCCTCGGGGGGGCAACGAGCCGGCGGATCCGCGAGGCGGCGCTCCTGGCGGGGCCAAAGGGTCCGGCGCAGCCGGGGAACCCAGCAGAGAGGGTGAGTTCCCTCTTGCCCCCTTCATCCGGGACTGGACAGACGATGACGATGATGATCACGATTTGATGATTCTAGACGGACCTCCTCCAGCGGCGCGCCAGGACTGGAGGAGCGAGGTGTGACCGGCTCAAGGCCCGGCGGCCGAAGCGGTCGGGCGGGTGAAGAGGCCGACTCACGGGGGGCCGGCGACCTCGCCGCCCGGCCCGAAGCGGGTGAAGGTGGCCGCATGGAAGCTGCCGCCATGCGCCAAGCGGGGCCTGCCCCTTATTATCGCATAACTTCTTCATCTTTGCGCGAGTTTTTGCTTTCGCCTTGCGAGCCGGTTAACGACCGGTTTTTGGACGTTGCAGTGACCCCATCGAGCTCTAACATGAGGAGCCGGCGGGCGAGACGACGGATGCCGCCAGCCGGCTAGCCCACGAGCACGCGGCCACCCAGAGGAAGGAAAAGAGGAGGCTCACGGAGCTGCGAGCCTCTCGGTCCGGCACGCGAGGAGGGGTTGTGCACTCCAGGACCTCAAGCGGCCGGAGGCGGAGGGGGTCGATGGACCCCCCACAGCCAATAGACTCGGATACGGAGTCCACCCGCATGTCGAGGACTCTGTCAAGCGAGCCGCGGGGGCGGCCATGGACTCGCCAGCGCCTCCGCCTGCGCAAGAAATGGCCCAGGCGAGGGAGGCGACAACGAAGCCGGCTCCCGAGGCGACCAGGCCTGAGGTGCTGGAGGTGACCCCTCCTGCGGCCGAGCCGGCCCGGGTTGTGATGCCGGAGGTTCCGGTGGTCTCGGAGACGGCGTCAGAGGCGCCGCTGGAGACGGCAGCCATGGTGGTGGAGGTACCTTCCGGCACGACCGACGCGCCAGAGCAGCCGGGAGAGGAGGCGACTGCGGCACCGGGTGGGGACGGCAGGAGGCGAATCTCGGCCCCTTGCCGTCATCAACCCTCCCCCGGCGGCTAGAGCCATGGCGAGCCCAGGTGGCAGTGGCGGCCGGGCCCGGAGAGCCCTGCGGTCGATGCAGGAGGTCATCCGGGGCTGTGAAGCGCTGGCAAGCACGCCGGCCCTACCGGCCCCCAGGCAGGCAGCCCGGTCCCGTCCTTCGCGGACTTGGGAAATGTCCTGGACCAGTGCCGGCAGGAGCTGGCCCGGTTTGCGGAGGCGGCGGAGGCCGCCCTTCAGCGTGCAGAGGTAAGCCGGCACTTTTGCCTTAGAGTTTTCAGTGGGGGCGCGCGAGCGCACCCACTGGGTGCAGCCCCCCCGAGATGCGGGCCGGCTGACCGGCTGACCGGCAGCCGGGCCAGATCTCCTTTGAGCATGTCTTGACCTTCACGGCCCTTTCTTGCGACAAGAGGGAGCTTCTCTACAGCAGAAGTTGTTTGCGGAAGCGGTCGCCATCCACGACAGCAGTAAACATGGGTTCTACCGCCTGGAGGAGGAGCTGGCAAGCCTGCAAGGTAGGTTGCACTTTCTAGGAGCAGCGTATAGCCCCCAGGAATTGGCTGATGTTGGTTGCGTCTTGCACGCGAGCTGGCCACCCTCCGAGGGAAGAAGACCGGGCTTGTCGCCGAACGGGACCGGCTGACGCAGGACATCCAGGCGGCCGCGCAAGAGACAGACCGGCTGGCCGTGCTACTGGTCGATGGGGAGGCGGCCCTGGACCGGCTCAAGGCCGAGGCGGCAAAGGTGGTGGCGGCCCGGGAGGCGGCCATCAAGGAGAGGGCTGATGCCGCCCTGAGGAACGCCTCCCTTCAAGGCGAGGTGACCCTCCTTGAGAAGACGCTCGAGGAGTTCAAGGGTTCCCTCGCCACCTCGGAGGCGGCCCGAAAGTCGGAGCGCGAGGTGGCGCTCCACTTCGCCATTGGGGTGGATGACGCGATCGAAGGTAGGTGCCAATCTCTCTCTTTCCCCAGCCGGTTGCTCTTCCCTTTGCCATTTCTCGTGCTTCATGTTGCTTTTTCTTTCCTTCTCTTCTCCCTCCTTCCAGGACGTTTCCCGAAAACTCATCGCCGTGCTGCGCACGCCATTGAGGAGCATCGGGAATACCTTCGGGAGTGCGGTTGCCCCATCGAGGAGCACGCCGTGTGGGACATGGACGAGATTGGGATCGTCGTCAAGATGCGGTTGACCCATCTCGAGCAGAGCGTGGAGCGGCTCAAGACCGCCGGCAAGGAGGTCATCGCCGCGCTGTGGCCAAGCCGCGGGGGAGCTCCAACATACCGCGTGGCTTAGTGGCTGGAGCACGTCGTCCCCTGCCTAGAGGCCTGGAAGGCATCGGCCGCCCGAGCCGGGGCGCAGATGGCGCTCCAGTTCGTGATGTCTTGGTACCGCAGCGTGGACCTGGGCTGACTGACGACCATGCGGGACGTGTCGGCCGCAGAGCGGGTGGCCCACGAGCCGTCCCTTATTTAGCGGGCCAATGAGCTCGCGTCATACGTTGACGAGGACGAATTCCTGCCGGCCCTTGGCGAGGATGGCGAGCCGTTGCCCGAGGACTCCTTCGGTATCCCTCACGGCCTGGTGGATGATGAATTCGCCGACGAGAGCACCGACTCAAGCGGCAAGACGGCCGAGACCAAGGAGCCCGCCTCGAAGGCCAAGGAGGCCAATCCAAAGACCGCAACCACCTCCAAGGCGAGGACCGAGCCGCCTCGTGACGCGCCGGCTGGGGGCACGCCAGCAGGCGATGCGCCAGTGTCCTAAGCCCCCGGGCATCTTTTTTATCTTCTTTTTCCTGCATGTAAAAACTTGAATCCACCCACTGTGGGTGTTTGTGTAATGAACCGAATGCTGGCCGTGGGCCATTTTTGCCTTAACATTTATGCCATGAATATTCTGTTGTGTTTGCCTTGTGAATCATGCCGCCTCGTCCTTATCCCTTTTCGCCCACCTTGACTCTTTCCGTTTCTACTCCTTTTCCCCCTTTGGTTTTGACCCCGCCAGCCCGACAGCCGGGAGCCGGTCTGTAGCTGGGTCGGGGTGTCCTCCTTAGGGCAGCCGGTTCAAAACGTAGGAATCGCGAGGGTTTTTTGGGATAAGTAGAGTGGTACAAACGCGGCGAGGGTCCGGCTGGGCCCCGAATGGGTCTCCCTTTGTTTCGACCTTTCGTGTGAGCCAAACCTTGCCGCCCTCGGACCCCGTCAGCCAGACAGCCGGGGGCCGGTTCTGTAGCTGGTAAGGGTGGGGAAGTTTGGTCGGCTCACGCTACTTAGCTGTTTTTCAGAGAGGCGCTTCTAGGCCCAGTCGGCTAGCCCTCGGGCCCAGGAGCCAGGTCGGGGAGCCGGGGAGTGAGGAACGCTTTTGAAAAAAGCGAAACGGGGCTCGCCCCAAGAGCCGGCTTGGGGTGCCCATTGCATTTATAAGCCCAAAAGGACGGGGATACATACATACATTGATTTTCCTCAGCAGTAAAATGGGCGCAAGAGCGCTGCGTTCCATGGGCGCTTTGTTTCTTCACCGGAAGAATCTCTTTTGCGCTTCTGCGGCTTCTGGGCGTCTATCAGGTACTACGAGTTGTTACGTAGTGCCTTGCTGATGATGAACAGGCCCTCCCATGGGGAGGATAGCTTGTGGTGTCCGGTGGTTCGCTGGATCCATCTGAGGACCAGGTCCCCCTCGCGGAACGAGAGTGGCCGGATCCGCTTGCTGTGGTAGTGCTGGAGATTCTGCTGGTAGATCATCGTCCGGCTCAAGGCCAGTTCGCGAGCTTCCTCGAGTAGATCAACGCCATCTTCTCTTGCCTCCTTTGCATCCTTCTCCTTGTATAGGGCGACCCCAGGCGAATCGAACTCGATGTTGGTGGGGATGATCGCCTCGGACCCATACACGAGGAAGAAGGGAGTGTAGCCGGTTGACCAGTTCGGGGTGGTCCTGAGACTCCAAAGGATGGCCGGCAGCTCGTCGATCCAGCAGCTGGCCGACCTTACCAGCGGCGTCATGAGCCGGGGCTTGATGCCGTTCGCCCTCTCGACCTGGCCATTGGACTGTGGATGAACGACAGAGTCCAGGTTGAGTTGGATTCCTTGCTTGGAGCAGAAACGTGCGAGTGCGCCCTTGACGAAGTTGGTGACGTTGTCGGTGATGATGTTGTGGGGAACGTCGTAGCATACCGTGATGTCGTTGATGAACCGGACGGTCATGCGGCCGTTCAGCTTCTTGATTGGTCGCGCCTCGATCCACTTGGTGAATTTGTCGATGGCCACTAGTAAGTGTGTCGTGCCGCCTCGAGCGGTCTTGAATGGGCCCACCATGTCCAACCCCCAAACGGCAAAAGGCCAGGAGAGGGGGATGGTTTGGAGGGCCGTTGCCGGCAGGTGGCTTTACGCGCTGAAGTGTTTGCAGCCCTCGCACTCGTCGACCAATTTCTTGGCCACGTCGAGAGCCATCGGCCGAAAGAAGCCATGGCGGAAAGCTTTGGCCACTAGGGTCCGGGAGGCGGCATGATGCCCGCACTCGCCCTGATGAATGTCGAGGAGGATCTCCAGACCCTTTTCTGTCTCTACGCATCGCTGGAAGATGCCGGTGGTGCTGCGGTGGACGAGCCTGTTGGTGATGATGGCATAGGCCGTGGCCCGGCGCTAGATTTTCCTAGCTAGAGCCTCGTCCGGAGGCGGCTCGCCCCGCAGAAGGAACGCTAAGATGGGTTGGGGCCACGAGGGCTCCGTGATGGCGGACGGCTCAGGAGCCCCCGAGACTGGTTGATTAGTCCCTGGGACCGGTTCACCAGCTCCCGGAGCCGGCTCGGGAGCCCCCGAGGCTGGTTGGCTAGCCCCCGGGTTTGGCTCGCTGGCCCCCAGGGCCGGCTGGTTGGTGATCACCATGACGACCGTGCCGCCGAGGCTGCCCGCCTCGGGCGCCGCCGGCTCGATTGAGGCCGGTTGGGCGACCGACGATTCGAGAGCCGATGGTGAAGTTGCCGGAGAGGCGGCCGGGGCCGTCGATGGGCCGGCAACACCAGCCAGCACGAAGTTTGACTCCGATTCTGGGGAAGGCTTGATCGACGGCTTGAGCAGCCGTTAGAGGGAGACGTCGGCTGGGATGGCCTGCCGGGTGGAGCCAATCTTTGCCAGTGCATCTTCCACCTCGTTGTTCGCCCAAGGGACGTGATGAAACTCACGGCCCTCAAAGGAGCCGGTGAGCTGTTGTACGAGGAAGCGGTAGCTAGCCATGTTGGCGTCCCTAGCGTCCCATTCACTAGAGACTTGCTACACCACATGGTCGGAGTCGCCGAAGCAGAGGATGCGCCTGATGCCAATCTCCTTGGCGAGCCGGAGGCCATGGATGATGGCCTCGTACTCAGCCACATTGTTGGAGGTGGTGAAGTGGATCTGTAGGGCGTATTTGAGCTGATCACCTTTCGGGGAGGAGAGGACTATGCCGGCACCCAGGCCGGTCCTTGTTTTCGAGCCATCGAAGTGCATGCGCCAATGCGTGGAGTCTGGGGGAGGTGGGATGAACTCCGTCTCCGCCCAGTCGACAAGGAAATTTGCCAATGCGTGTGACTTGATGGCGCTTCTTGGCTCGTAACAGATCTCATGGTCGGCGAGGGCGATGACCCACTTGGCGATCCGGCCGGTGGAGTCCTGGACGCTCATGAGCTCGCCAAGCGGGGCCATGCTCACCACGGTAATGGTATGCTCTTGGAAGTATTGCTTGACCTTCTTGGCGGAGAAGTATACGCCGTAGCACATCTTTTGATAGTGGGGGTAGTTCTGCTTCAACGCGGATAGGACCTCGCTGAGGTAGTAGACGGGCCGCTGGACCGGCAGGGATTTTCCCTCCTCTGGTCGCTCGACCACTAGGACGACGCTGATGACGCGTGTGGTCGCTGTGATGTAGGCGGACAAGGGTTCCTTCTCAGCCGGCGTGGCCAGGACGGGCGCGCGGGTGAGAGCCTTCTTGAGGTTGCAGAAGGCCTCGTCCGCCTCGTCAGGCCAGTCGAAGGCGCTCGACCTCTTGGTTTGACCCGGCTTGATCAGAGCCCTCTTGCGAAGGAGCCCGTAGAGGGGCAGGGCCTTCTCTCCCAGCCGGCTGATGAACCGGCTGAGCGAGGCGAGGCAGTCGGTGAACTTCTAGACATCGCAGAGCCGGGTCGGTTTCGGCATGCGCTTAATCGCGCTGATCTTCTCGGGGTTAACTTCGATGCCGCGGGCGAACACGAAGAAACCCAAGAGTTGTCCGGCGAGGACGCCGACAACACACTTCTCCAGGTTGAGCTTGATCTTGTACTCACATAGGTTCGCGCAGGTCTCCCGAGGGTCGTCGAGGAGGCTGAAGTGCTTATTGGTTTTGACGACGATGTCGTCGACGTAGACGTGGACGTTCCTGCCTATCTGAGGCAGGAGGCACTTCTACATGCATCGTTGGAAGGTGGCGCCAGCATTCTTTAGGCCGAAGGACATGGTGATGTAGCAGTAGGACTCAAAGGGCATGATGAAGGAGGTCTTGAGCCGGTCTTCAGGATCTAGCTCTATCCGGTGGTAGCCTAAGTAGGCGTCCAAGAAGGACAACAAGTCGCAGCCGTTCGTGGAGTCGATGACTTGATCGATCCGCGGCAGGGCGAACGGGTCCTTGGGACATGCCTTGTTCAGGCTAGTGTAGTCGATGCACATGCGCTAGGTCTTGTTCTTCTTCAGTACCAGGACTGCATTGGCCAGCCAGTCCGGGTGGAATACTTCCATGATGAAGCCGGCTGCGAGCAACCGGGCGATCTCTTTGCCTATAGTACGCCACTTCTCCTCGGAGAAGCGGCACAGGGGTTGCTTGATCGGCTTGACGTCCGGACGGACGTGGATTTTGTGCTCGCCTAACTTCCTCAAAACACCCGGCATGTCCTTGGGGGACCATGCAAAGATGTCCCGATTCTCACGGAGGAAGTCGACGAGCTCGCCTTCCTTATTGTTGTTGAGGCAGGAGCCGATGGTGACGTACTGAGCCGGGTTGGCCGGGTCGAGCGGGATTTGCTTGGTGTCCTTAGACGGGTGGAAGGAGGCCTCGCCGGTGGATTACGAGGGTGGAGCCGGCACGGCTGGCTGGCTGGCAGCAAGGGCCATGAGCCGGTCGAGCTGTCGTTTCTCCTCGGCGATCTCTAGGGCCTCGGCCAGCCGGCTGCCATCTAGAGCGCATTCGAGCGACACCTTGTAGTCTCCCTTGATGGTGATGATACCCTTTTGGCCCAGCATCTTGAGCTTGAGATAAGCATAATGGGGGACCGCCATGAAGCTGACAAGAGCCGGCCGACCCAACAACGCGTGGTAGGGGCTCGCGAGGTCCACGACCTCGAACAGCACTGGCTCGCGGCAGAAATGACCGGGTCTGCCGAAGAGGACGTCAAGCGTGATCTTGCCGACAGGGGAGCAAGACTTCCCAGGCACAATGCCATGGAAAACCGTCCGGCTCGCCTGCAGGTCTTCTATCTTCAGCCCCAGCTTATGCATCGTGTCGAGGTAGAGAATGTTGATGATGTTGCCGCCATCTATCGGAACTGGTCTCTTCACGGTTGGGGAACTGGTCGATCAGACGACCGTCGTTCGAAGCCGTTGTTGGCGCTGGGGCGGTCGCTTGGATCGGGGCTGGCGCGCGGGCTGGCGGCGCGGGAGGAGCCCGAAGGCCGTCCCCGCGGGCCAATCGTTGTGAGAAGCTGCACTGCTGGAGCGTGTGCGTACAGGGCTTGGCCCCTGAATGGTTCTTGCAGGGGAGATCAAGCATTTGCTCGAAGGTGAGCTTCGGCTGACAGGTAGCCTTGCCGGTGCGCTGGCGCTGACCGGAAGGCTGGGCAGACGGCTCTTGATCCTCGACGGTATTGACCTGCCGGCTCCTATAGCGGGGATCCGGCTAGTCGTTCTTGCGCTTGTTGTTCTGCGGCTGCCGTTTGTCGGCAGCCGGCCGGGTCGTGGCTGGCATCATTGTTGCCTTGGCGGGCGGGGTCATCTTGACCCGGATGGCCGAATCGGCCGTGGCGTATTTGTCCGCCTTGGTCATGAGATCGGCGAGCGTGGCCGGCTCGGAGCACAGGAGCTTGTGCTTGAGAGGGGTGACGTCCCGGCAGCCCTCGATAAAGTACTGCATGGCTTGGACCCGGCGTCTGAGAGGGCCAGGGGTTGTTTGCTTCGGCCCGGCGGCCGGAAACGCGAGGGGAGCACGAGTACTGGGATGCTTGGTGGCCGGCAGCTCCCGTGCCCTCGCGCTTGGCCAGGGGCCCTCAGCGGCGGCGCCGCCCGTTGCGAGAAGATGTTGTTGTGCGTCAGCAGCATCGATGAGCTCCTTGATGTGGCGTTTGTGGGCGACACGCTCTTCGCCCTCCAAGGTAGCCAATTCCTCATAGGCCACCTTGACAGCCAGGAGGTTAGCCGTAGGGGTGTCGTAGACACGCATTTTGTCGCCGAGGATTTCGACATCCACATGGCCGCGGTCGCGCATAGCCCCACGCCGGCTGGGCTCGGTGCCAGCCAGGGTGAGTCCATAGGCGGAAGCGTACTCCCATTGTGCCGCCTCCATGTAGCGCCGCGTGGCGGCGAGGGAGGTGGCATCCTCGAACAAGATGCGGCGAGCCGCCTCGAGATCGGTCACAGCGATGTCGGAGTTTGCCGTCGGGGCGATCGGAGTGCTCAAGCCCCAAAGGGCCGCACCGAGTGGGTCGGACGTGCCGACGCGGGCGGCGGCCGCGGTAGCCGCGACCCGCGCCCGTCCGTACGTGGTGGAGGAAGTGGTGGCCATAACCCGCATGCGATCACGAGACCCGCTGGGCTGAGCCACAGCAAGTGCGCCCACCGCTGTGGGCGGGCCAGCACAGACGAGCACCCCCGCAGGGTACTTGTCAGCGGTCGGAGCCTCGGCAAGGCTGAGCCTGCCGACGCACTCGGTGAGCGCGTCGATGTCGGCCGTGAGGCTGACAGAGTTGCCCGCAGGGCATGCTTAGGCAAGCCCCACGAGCTCCCCATGGTTTTGCCGGGACGAGCGGCGACGGCGGGGAATGGCGAGGGGTCCCGCCCGGAGCATGAATCCGGCCGGCGCCGCGTATGGCCTCACGGTGGGCACCAACTATTGTCGTTTTCTCATGACAGATGCCATGGGGTGGCTTATCGTGAGTGGTTGGGGCCGGAGGACGCCGACGGGCTCCGGGTGAGAGATTGGGCACAAGCGGTGGAGACACACGATGTACCCGGGTTCAGGGCCATCCGTGGGAGGTAACACCCCTAGTCCTGCTTGGTCTAGTTGGATGGATGGGTATGTGTACAAGGATGCTCTTGGAGCTGTGTCTAGAGGAGGAAGAAGGAGCTGTCAGCTCGTCTTCCTCTACTACTAGAGGAGGGAATGTGAGTTCTGTGGGTGCATGTGTGAGACCATTCGTTCGTCCCCTTTGCATGGGGGGCTCGGGGGGTTTTATAGGCCAACCCCCCGGCTCTTACAATATGTCATAAGTACAATGGTGGGGGGACCCGGCTGGCAATCTCTCCGGCTGGCCAGAGGGTCCCGCCGCTCGTGCCGTCTTGTCATGGATAGGGTCCACCGGCAGAGCGATCCCATCTATCGTTGGGGCCCGCCAACCGGCTCTATGATTGGTCCTTGCTAACCTGCCGCGGCACGGGCCGCCCGGGGGGCGTCGTCTAGCGCCAGACGGCCGAAGTCTCCGGTACGGCCGGCGGCATTATAGCCATGCCGAGGTAGGTAATCAAGTGGCTAGGACGTGCCGGCACTGTTCCCCCGCCCGGTCGCGCTCACCGAGGTGAGCGGCCAGGATGGTTGGACTGTAGCCACGCATTAAGGTGCGTAAACGGCCACTGTAGCCATAGGGCCGCCCGTCGTGCCGGTCACGTCACGTTGTCATACCTGCGTGTAGAGGGACGGGAGGGGGCATGACCGTCCCGATGTCAATGGAAGAGCCAGCCCGTGGGCTGCCGGCCGTGCCCAGTCGGTCGAGGGCCCAACCGGCTCCTTGATCAGACGGCCGGGGCGCCAGCCGGCACTCGCTTGCGCTGAACGTCCTCCAGCCAGCCATGGCCAGCCGGCCGCATAGTTTTTCTTCAGACCGAAAAGGGGGAAGACCTCGTTGCTTTGGCCTACCTAGGGGTATAAACCCCGTCAGAGTTAACCATCGCGCGCTCCTGACCCTCACACAAAGGTTGACAATCATTAAACAAATCATGCTCCGACTTCGTTACATAACGGTTCACCATACATGCATGCTACGGGAATCAAAAACTTCAGCACAAGTATCTCTTCCAATTAACAACTACTCACTAGCATGACTCTCATATTACCATCTCTATTATCTCAAAACTATCTGCAAGGAATCAAACTTCTCGTAGTATTTGATGCACTTAATATGAAAGTTTTTATTATGTCTCTGTTGGATGCCCATTATATTAGGACTAAAATCATAATCTAAACAAATTACCATGTTGGTTTTAAGAAACTATCAAAATAATATAAGTGAGGTACGAGACTTCAACAATTTCTATAAAATATAACACCACCATGCTCTAAGAAGATATAAGTGCAGCACTAGAGCAACATTGCCTAGCTCAAAAGATATAAGTGAAGCACATAGAGTATTCTAATAAATTCACGATTCAGCGTGTCCCTCTCAAAAAGATGTGTGAAGCAAGGATGATTGTGAAAAACTAAAAATCAAAGACTCATATCATACAAGAAACTCCAAGCAAAACACATATCATGTGGTGAATAAAATTATAGCCTCAAGTAAATTTACCGATGGATTGAAGACGAAAGAGGGGATGCCTTCCGAGGCATCCCCAAGCTTTGGATTTTGGGTATCCTTGAGTATGGATTGGGGTTCCTTGGTCATCCCCAAGCTTAGGCTCTTGCCACTCTTTATTCCATAGTCCACCAAATCTTCACCCAAAACTTGAAAACTTCACAACACAAAACTCAACAGAAAACTCATGAGATCCGTTAGTATAAGAAAAATAAATCACCACTTAGATACAGTTGTGAACTCATTATTTATTTATATTTGTGTAATACCTACTGTATTATAACTTCTCCATGGTTCATACCCCCCGATAAAACCCATAGGTACATCAAAATAAGCAAACAACACAAAGAAAACATAATTTGTCAAAAACAGAACAGTCTGTAGCAACCTGTAGACTTAGAACACTTCTAAAACTCTAAAAATTCTGAAAAATTAGGATAATCAAGGAACTTTGTATATCAATCTTTTGTAAAAATGTCAGATCAGAATAACATTCCAGTGAATTTGCAAAATTCCTGTACTAAGAGAAAATGTTTCTGTTTTTTCAGCAAAATCAAATTGCAAACACCATAGACCATCCCAAAGGTCTTACTTGGCTCAAACACTAATTTAAAAAACAGAACACAATTATTACAGAAGTAGTAATGTGAAAAACACACCAACATAGAAACAAAAAAACAGAAAGCAAAATAAAAGTGTGTTGCCTCCCAACAAGCGCTATTGTTTTAACGCCCCTAGCTAGCCAAAACGCAATAGATCTACGTATTGTCATCTTTGGTATGCAATCCATAAGTAGCTATCATAGGAGATTCATAAGGTAATTTTATTTTATTTCTAGGAAAGTGTTCCATGCCATTCCTTAATGGTAATTAGAATCTAATATTTCCTTCCTTCATATCAATAATTGCACCAATCGTTCTAAGGAAAGATCTACCAAGAATAATAGGACATGTAGGATTGTAATCTATGTCAAGAACAATGAAATCTACGGGTACATAATTCCTATTTGCAACAATAAGAACTTCAGTAATCCTTCCCATAGGTTTATTTAAAGTGGAATCCGCAAGATACAAGTGTAAGGAACAATCATCAAATTCACAAAAACTTAGCACATCACATAGAGTTTTTGGAATCGTGGAAACGCTAGCAATCAAATCACACAAAACATGGCACTCATAATCTTTAATTTTAATCTTAATAGTAGGTTCCCACTCATCATAAAGCTTTCTATGTATAGAAACTTCCAACTCAAGTTTTTCTTCAAAAGATTTCATCATAGCATCAACAATATTTATTGAAAGTTTTGTTTTGATTATAAGCATGAGGAGAATTCAACATGGATTACAACAAGGAAATACAATCAATCAAGGAGCAACTTTCATAATTAAAGTCCTTGAAATCCAAAAGAGTGGATTCATTGCTATTTAAAGTTTTGACCTCTTCAATCCCACTTTTATCATTCTTAGCATTAAGATTTATAAAGTCTGAATCACTGGGACGCATTTTAACTAAAGTTGAGTCATCTCCAGTCCCATATTTATCAAGATTTACATTGGAAAACAAAGATTCAATAGGAGTCACATCAATCACTTTAAGATCTTCATCAATATTCAAATATTCTGGCTTCGCGGCCGTAACTTGTTTGTCAGAAATTTGGCCCACTAAGTTTTCAAGGTGAGCAAATTGAGATTTCAAACAATAGAACTCTTTAGACATATCATCAAGTTCCTTATTCATGTACTCCCACATAGTCTTTTGTTCTTTAACATCATTCCTAAAGAAGCTATTATGATCATATTGAAGCGACATGAAATATTTAACGTTATCCTCCGGATCTTCCAACTTTCTAAGATAAGGATCAAAGCCTTTGGGTCGAGCCAAAAAGATGACCAACCAATTTAGCACACAAGAAAGCGGAAGGCAAACGAAAGAGACGAACGGAAGAAGGGCGAACAAAAAGGCAAATCTTTTTGGTATTTTCTGAAAATCGTTTTAGAAGTGGAGGAGAGGAAAACGAGAGGCAAATGGCTAATAATGTAAATGCAAGAGATGAGTTTGTGATGGGTACTTGGTAGGCTTGATGTGTAGCCTCCCCGACAATGCCGCCAGAAATCCTTCTTACTACCTCTTGAGCTTGCGTTGGTTTCCCTTGAAGAGGAAAGGGTGATGCAGCGAAGTAGATAAGTATTTCCCTCAGTTGTTGAGAACCAAGGTATCAATATAGTAGGAGGAACAAGCAAGTTACCAATGGATGCACCTACACAAACAATAAAACTCTTGCACCCAACGCTATAAACACTACTAGAAAAAGGACTGTTAGTGGCGCACCTATTTTTGCCATTAATGGCGCACTATAGGTGCGCTACTATTACCACGCCACTAGTAACAAATACTAATGGCGCACCTTTGGTGCGCCATTAGTATTGTAGGTAACAGTGGCGCACCTTGTAGTGCGCCATTACTATTGCTACAGGTGCGCCACTGGTAACTTTTTTTTTGAATTTTTTTGATTTTTTTTAATTTTGAAGGCGGGAAAATAGTAGTGGCGCACCATCTAACCCCCACCGAGCGCCATTGCTATTTTTGCTCGTTTTTTGCTTGAATTTTTTTCAAATTTCGTTCTCGACCTGGATCTGGTATGTTTTGTGCCGGGGGAGCTCCACATGTGGCCGGAAGTAGAGGAGGAGGGAGGAGAGACCGTGAGGAGGAGAGGAGGGAGGAGAGACCGTGAGGATCAGCAGAGGAGGGAGGAGGAGGTCGCCGGAGAGGAGGAGGAGGACCGTGAGCAGGAGAGGAAGGAGGAGCACCGTGAGGAGGAGAGGAGGGAGGAGGAGGTCGTCGAAGGAGGAGCACCATGAGGAGGAGAGGAGTGAGGAGGAGGTCGCCGAAGGAGGAGCATCGTGAGGAGGAGGTCATCGGAGGAGGAGCACCGTGAGGAGGATGAGGTCGCCCGAGAGTTGGAGATGGAGTGGACGAAAGGAGGAGAGGAGGAGGTGGAGTGGAGGAGAGGAGGAGAAGAATGAAGGGGTAAGTGGCTGGCCAGCCCTTTTAAACTTCTATCCCAACTTAGCAGTGGTGCACCATGCACAGGTGCGCCATTGCTATTTTTTTGAATTGTGAAGGCAGGAAAAGAGTAGTGGCGCACTATTCACTCATGCGCCATTGCTAAATTTTTTTATTTTTTCGAATTTTTTTTTAATTGTGAAGGCAGGAAAATAGTAGTGGCGCATTATTCATAAGGTGCACCATTGCTACCTTGTTTTTTATTTTTTTATTTTTTTGAATTTTGAAGGCGGGAAAATAGCAGTGGCGCACCATGCACTAGTGCGCCATTGCTAATTTTTTTTATTTTTTGCATTTTTTTCGAATTTTTTTGCCTCCTGATTTTAAAAGCATCGTAACTTTTTTTCTATTAGGTTTTTGAGGATTCTAGAAAATCGATAACCGGTATAGCCCGTTGAATTCGGATGTAACTTTTCGAGTACATGATTTTTCATATAAAAAACTTTTTCATCGGAGGTCGTATGCAAAAGTTACGGCCATTTTACCGAAACACGGCGGCCTTTTGCAAAAAAAATTCAAAATTCATGTTTGTTAATTTTCCTAACAACTAGAACACATAACACATAGGCATCTATTTTTTTGAAAAAAAAATTGAATCTTTTATCATTTTTTTTTACTTTTTTAAAACCCTAAAAGGCGATCCACCAGGGGGTGTGTGTGTTTGTGTGTGTGAGACATTAGTAATGGCGCACCCTCCCTGGTGCGCCATTGCTAACCCTAGCAATGGCGCACCAGGGAGGGTGCGCCATTACTAACCTCACACACACACGCAGGCACACACACACACTAGACATAGCAATGATGCACCACACCTAGGTGCGCCACTACTATGTAGCATAGTAGTGGCGCACCTAGGTGTGGTGCGCCATTGCTATATCCGGTGGGGGGAATGGACCAAAAAATAGCAATGGCGCACTGCTCATGTGGTGCGCCATTAGTAAAAAAATAGCAATGGCGCACCTAATTCTGGTGCGCCACTGCTATATAGCTGTGGCGCACCACCATCACGGTGCGCCACTAGTAGAGATATTGGGGATAAGCCTTTTTCTAGTAGTGAAAGGGGTTGTCAATCCCTTCACGGTTATTTGCAAGGATTAGATCTGATATAAATAGATGTAAACGAGTACGGGAAATAATAGGTAAATAAGTTGCAGCAAAGTATTTTTGTATTTTTGGTTTATAAATCTGAAAATATATTATGGAAAGTAGACCCGGGGGGCATAGGTTTCATTAGAGGCTTCTCTCATGATGGCAAGTATTACGGTGGGTGAACAAACTACTGTCGAGCAATTGATAGAAAAGAGAATATTATGGAGATATCCAAGGCAATGATTATGCATATACGCATCATGTCCATGTCAAGTAGACCGAAATGATTCTGCATCTACTACTATTACTCCACACATCGACCGACTCCTGCCTGCATCTAGAGTATTAAGTTCATAAAGAATAGGGTAACGCATTAAGTAAGATGACATCATGTAGAGGGATAAGCTCAAGCAATATGATGAAAACCCCATCTTTTTACCCTTGATGGCAACAATACAATACATGCCTCGCTACCCCTACTATGTCACTGGGTGAGGACACCGCAAGATTGAACCCAAAACTAAGCACTTCTCTCAATGCAAGAATTACCAATCTAATTGGCAAAACCAAACCAATAACTCGAAGAGACTTGCAAAGATATGAAATCATGCATATAATAATTCAGAAAAGACTCAAATAATATTGATAGATAATCTGAACGTAAACCCACAATTCATCGGATCTCGACAAACACGCCGCAAAAGATTATTACATCGGATAGATCTCCATGAAAATCATGAAGAACATGGTATTGAAGAGGATAAGAAGCCATGTAGCTACTAGCTATGGACCCGAAGGTCTATGGTGGACTACTCACGCATCATCGTAGGGGCAATGGAGTTGATATAGATGCCCTTTGTGATCGAATCCCCCTCCGGCAGATTACCGGAAAAGACTCCACGGTTGGATCTCACGGGAACCGAGGCTCCTGGCAGCGGAAAAGTGTTTTCGTGGCTCCCTCCGATATAGAGGGAATATTTGTAAATTTATAGGCCGAGAAATAAGGTTAGGGGAGCTGCCATGGGCCCACAAGCCAGGGGGCGAGCCCTACCCCCCTAGGCGCGCCCCTATGGCTTGTGGCCACACGGCGGCTCTCCCTACTTCATCTCCAAGTCTTCTGGGTTGCTTCTGGTCGAAGAAAAATTATTCCGAAGATTTTATTCCATTTGGACTCCGTTTAGTATTCCTTATCTGCGATACTTAAAAACAAGGGAAAAACAGAAACTGGCACTAGGCTCTAGATTAATAAGTTAGTCCCAAAAATAATATAAAATAGCATATTAATGCATATAAAACATCCAAAACAGATAACATAATAGCATGCAACAATCAAAAATTATAGATACGTTGGAGACGTATCACCTGGCATTTTAAACTTCATGTACCCGTAGTGCGGTATGGCTTGAAACCTGGTGAACGCTTCATGCCCAAGCAGGGTGTGACAGCCGCCGCGAAATGGTACGATGTGAAAGACAAGTTCCTCGGACCTATAGTTCTCAGGGGTAACCACATCGAGGGTAACCTGTCATGTGCATCGCGCCTCTCTTCCGGGTATAATCCACCGAAACGTGGTTGAGCTGTGTTTGACGCGAGATCGTTCGAACTGCATTTTATCCAAGGTATCATCATAGACGAGGTTTAAGCCACTACCGCCATCCATGAGCAGTTTATGCAGCCGCCAACCATCTATTATAGGGCTGAGCACCACAGCGGGTGGTGTTCGGTTGGAGCTGATTCTCGGCTGGTCCTCCTCGTCGAAAGTTATGGTTGTGGCTGCCCAAGAGTTCGTGGCTGCCAAATGGTGTATTTGGTCAAGTTCATGGAGATCTCTATTCCTCTGATTGTTTTGATGAGAACTTTTTGTAGATTGTCAGGACCTCCATGTTGTCACCTGGTGGTGTGCCTGATCGTCTTGTTGGGAGTGAGATGCCAAGGATAGCATCTCTGCTATTTGCAACTTGCCTTACGACCTAACAAGCTCGGAGGCTATGAGTCGGGTTTGTGTTCGCGGATGTATAGTGTATGGGGCATGGCTTGTCCATTAGTTCTAAAAGAATGGTTCGATGTCCCTCAAGACGTTTGATTTTTCTCAATGTATTCATGGTCGGCTTACTCTCATGGGGACACGTGTTTCCTCCGAGCTCCTGTGGAACCTCTGGCTTGGATTGACTGCGGTTGCTGAACCTGCTAGGTGCTTTCCATGGCACAATACTTGTGCACCAAGTTTGATAGTTTGGAGAAGTCGCAGATGTGGCGACGAGTGAGGGCGATTAGTATCCCGTTCTCCCGGAAATTATGCTGGAAGGCCGCTATGATTTGTTGATCGTTGCAGCCCATTAACTTATGCTTGGTGAGGAGGAATCGAGCCCAGTAATGGTGGACTATTTCCCCGGACTATTGTGTGATGTGTAGCAAATCCCATATGTCGGGTTTCCCTGAATTGGTCGGAGACTATGGAACATGGGTGGTGGATAGGAAAAAATTACTTATTTTGATAGGCCGAGGGACGAGGGACATGCAGGTTAAGTCCTACGTCCCTGCGATCTCCCGAGCTCTGCATGGGTTCGACGTGTGAATCGTTCACCGTGCTTTCTCATTCCGTTCCTAAGTCAAGTGTTGATTCGGTCATTATTTCCTTATTTTCTATGGGTCTAAGCCCGGATTCCATACTATGTGAGCAACTAGGTTCATCTGACACCTGAAGATAGACCATTCTGAGTTTCGGAAAGCGGGAAGACTAGTCTTTAACCGAACTCTTGATGGTTGATACGTCTCCATCATATCTACTTTTCCAAACTCTTGTGGCCTTGTTTTGGACTCTAATTTGCATGATTTGAATGGAACTAACCTGGATTGACATTGTTTTCAGCAGAACTGCCTTGGTGTTATTTTTATGCGGAAATAAAAGTTCTCGGATTGACCTAAAAATTTACGGAGAATATTTTTGGAGTTAATAAAAAATATTGGCGAAAGAATCAACCAGAGGGGGCTACCCATTGGCCACAAGAAAGGGGGCGTAGCCCCCCCTAGGCCGCGTCCAGGTGGCTTGTGGGCCCCCTGCAGCTCCACCGGCCTCAATTCCAACTCCATATAATCCTATTCAGGGCAGAAAAAAAACAAGGAGAAGAGTTCATCGCGTTTCATGATACGGAGCCGCCACCACCTCCGGTTCTTCCTTGGGAGGCCAGATCTGGAGTCCATTTTGGGCTCCGAGGAGGGGAAATCGACGCCATCATCATCACCAACCATCCTTCATCACCAATTCCATGATGCTCTCCGTTGTTCGTGGCTAATTCCATCGTAGGTTTGCTAGACAGTGATGGGTTGGATGATATTTACCATGTAATCGAGTTAGTTTTGTTAGGGTTTGATCCCTACTATCCACTATGTTCTGAGATTGATGTTGCTATGACTTTGCTATGCTTAATGTTTGTCACTAGGACCCGAGTGCCATGATTTCACATCTGAACCTATTATGTTTTCATGAATATATATGTGTTCTTGATCCTATCTTGCAAGTTGTAGACACCTATTACGAGTTATGATCCGCATCCCCCAGGGTGACAATAACTGGGATTATTTTCGGTGATTACCATAGTTTGAGGAGTTCATGTATTCACTAAGTGCTAATGCTTTGGTATGATTCTCTATTAAAAGGAGGCCTTAATATCCCTTAGCTTCCATTAGGACCCCGCTGCCACGGTAGGGTAGGACAAAAGATGTCATGCAAGTTCTTTTCTATAAGCACGTATGACTATATATGGGATACATGCCTACATTACATTGATGAATTGGAATTCTATGTCACCCTATGTTATAAATGGTGCATGATGAATGTCATCCGACATAATTATCCATCACTGATCCATTGCCTATGAGCTTTTCACATATTGATCCTTTTGTCATCGTTACCATTAGTTCCATACTACTTTGCTACTAAATACTTTGATGTGGATATTAAGTCTTTCAGGTGTGGTTGAATTGACAACTCAGCTACTAATACTCGAGAATATTCTTTGGCTCCCCTTGTGTCGAATCAATAAATTTGGGTTGAATACTCTACCTTAGAAAACTATTGCGATCCCCTATACTTGTGGGTTATCAATGGTGGGCACCAGATGCGTAATAGGTGGGACGTAAATTTCCCTATCATCGGGCTTAAGGCCGATCTAGTCGTAAAAGAAGGGTTGGTCGCTACTAACCCCCATCGTCCGAATTCGCCCCAGCCGTTCATTGAAGGATGTGACATCTGTAGGGTCCAAATCTCGGGCATATGTGGAGTTACCCTGTAGCGCAGGTATTCCCATGGTTTCCGGGGGCATGCTCGGGTGTAGCTCGACAAGTTAGGAACCAAGTGCGTTGATTGGGTCCGGATTTGGAGTCGGACCTAAGGTGGAGGGCGCCTCTGGTTCGCGGTCTTCTACTGTTGAACCTGCGGTGTTGGTGCTCACGTGCTCTCCAAGAGGAGCAACCAGCTTGGTTAAAACAAGATCTCCCAAGGAGTCGGTGATGAACTCTAGGTTGCCGAACCTGAACTCCTCGTCGGGGGCAAAGCTTCCGATCTGTCCCAAGCGGTCGGTCGGGTGTGCGTGTAGCACGACGCTGCCGAATGCGAAAATTTGTCCGGGGATGAAGACGCCCCCATTACAGATGCTGCTCTTGAAGATGAAGTGAGTCATCGATCCTTTTGGCGATCTCATAGTGGAACTCTCAATGAAAGCACCAATGTCAGTGTCAAACCAGTAGATCCCTGGTAGGGGGTCCCGAACTATGGATCTTTGATCGATGGGTAACATGAGACAAGGGAGACAATATTCCCCAGGTCTGGGCCCTCTTAATGAAGGTAAAACCCTACGTCCTGCTTTGATTGTATTGAATATGGGGTATCAAGTACAGAGTTGATCTACCTCAAGATTGTATGGTGTGGTCTAAACCCTAAAGATAATGAATTTAACCTTGTCCTACGGACTAAGAACCTCTAGTTTATATAGTCACCAAGGGTATCGAGGGTTACCCAACGTCGATTACATTAGGAAAGAAATATGCTTGTACTTGGAGTCCAAGTTACGACCCGAGAGATCCCGTCTTGATTGTGGTCTCCGGACCTTTATCGACAATCACAGGGCGGCCCACTGTCCTCCCCATAGAGATAGGTTATACGTCTACATCGTATCTACTTTTCCTAACGCTTTTGCTCTTGTTTTGGACTCTAATTTGCATGATTTGAATGAAACTAACCCGGATTGATGTTTTTTAGCAGAAATACCATGGTGTTGTTTTTGTGCAGAATTAAAAGTTCTCGGAATCGAACATAACTTTTTGGAGATTTATTTAAGAATAAATAAAAATACTAGAGCCAAAAACCAGCGGAGGAGGGGGCTGACATGGTTTGAGACTGTGTCGGTATTTCCCCTAAGAGGAAGGGATGACGCAGCACAACGACGGTAAGTATTTCCATCAGTTATGAAACTAAGGTATCAATCTGTAGAGGAAGATCATGCACCCACGTAAACAGCACCTACACACAAATAACAAATACTTGCAACTCGACACAAAATAGAGGTTGTCAAGCTCTCTACGGTAAAAAGATAGATTAGGTAATGATAGTTTTGGCAAATACATCTCACAAGAACACAGAATAAAATAAGTAAACAAAAAGTGCAGCAAGGTATTTTTGGGTTTTTTGGATTAATATATCTAAAAAATGCAAAATAGTAGAGGGGGAAGCAGTATGTTGGAAAAGTAGGCCCGGGTGGTAGGTTTCTCTCATGAGTATAGCGCATGGTGGGTGAACAAATTACTGTTGGGCAATTGATAGAAGATCAAATAATCATGACGATATCCAGGCAACGATCATTATATAGGCATCACTTCCAAGATAAGTAGACTGAAATGATTCTCCATCTACTTCTGTTACTCCACAAATCGACCGCTATCCAACATGCCTCTAGTGTATTAATTTCATGGAGAAACGAAGTAATGCAATAAGAACGATGACATGATGTAGACAAGATCTATTCATGTAGGAATAGATCCCATCTTGTTATCCTTAATGGCAATGATACATGCGGGCCTTGCTACCCCTTCTGTCACTGGGAAAGAACACCGCAAGATCGAACCCATCACAAAGCACCTCTTCCCATGGCAAGAAAAATCGATCTAGTTGGCCTAACTAAACCATAGATTCGAAGAAGAAATATGAGGCTACAAGTAATCATGCAAATAAGAGATAAAGAATACTCAAATCATATTCATGGATAGAAATTGATCATGAACTCAAAATTCATCGGATCCCAACAAACACACTGCAAAAGTCATTACATCAAATAGATCTCCAAGAGACCATTGTAGTGAGAATCATAGAGAGATAGGAAGCGATCTAGCTACTGCCTACGGACTTTTAGGTCTATGGTGTACAACTCACCCATCATCGGAGAGGAACCTATGATGAAGACGAACCCCTCGTGATGGTGTTAGATTGGATCTCGAGGTTCTGGAACTTGCGGTGGCTGGAATTGTTTTTCATCGACTCTCCTAGGGTTTTCGTATATTTGGGAATTTATAGGATCTATAGTCGGTGGAGGGGAGTCCCGAGGTGGCCACCACCCACCAGGCCGCACCAAGGGCCTTTGGCGCGCACTGGTGGGTGGTGGGCACCCTTGGCCCTCTCCCTAGTAGTTGTTTAGCCCATCTTGGTTCTTCTGGTGTAAAAAAATCTCCAAAAAGTTTCAGGATGTTTGGGCTCAGTTTGGTATTGATTTTCTGCGAAGTAAAAAACAAGCAAAAACAACAGTTGGCACTTTGGCAGTATGTCAATAGGTTAGTCCCAAAAATGATATAAAATTGCTACAAAATGATTGTAAAACATCCAATATTGATATATAGCATCATGGAACAAGCAAAACTTATAGATACGTTGGAGACGTATCAGCATCCCCAAGCTTAATTCCTACTCATCCTTGAGTAGGTAAATGATAAAAATAGAATTTTTTATGTGGAATGTTGCCTAACATGTTCATCAATCATCACATATTGTTTTCTTTATAGCATGGACATTTGGACTTTTAGATGGTTCAAAGCAATAGTCTAGTTTTGACATAAAACTTTAATACTCAAGCATATCAACAAGCAACCATGTCTTTTAAAATATCAACACTAAAGCAATTTATCCCTAGCTCATCATGCTCAATCATTGATCCATTCATGAAACACACTCAAATATTAGCTACACCTAATGCTCAAGTATGATCATAGTGCCTCCTAGTTGGTGCTTTATAAGATAAGATGGACACTCAAATTGAAAATAAAAATTGCATAAAGTAAATGATAGGCCCTTTAGAGAGGGAAGTCGGGATTTGTAGAGGTGCCGGAGCTCAAGGTTTAAATTGATAGATAAAAATATTTTGACTGGCATGCCTTTCCTGTCAACAAAAGCGACCAAGATATTTCAATATCTTCCCATGCTAGATACATCATAAGCAGTTCCCAAACAGAAAATAAAGTTTATTCCTTTTTCCACCATACTTTCACTTTCCATGGCTAGCCAAATCCACGGTTGCCTTCCATACCAACACTTTCCAAGGAATTTATTATTTGACAACATAAAGTAAAAAATACATTCTTTCATTTCGGGACTGGGCGTCCCTATTACCGCTGCACTGTCATGCAACGACAAGTGAATAAACACTCATCTTGAGAATAACACATCTAGCATGGAAAAATGTCGGTCACCCCCTACCGTTTCATGAGCGGTACGAGCACACAAAAAGGAAAAATTCCTCTAAAAATTCAGAGATGGCACATACAATTTTGCTTGGAACGGCATGGAAATACCATATATAGGTAGGTATGGTTGACTCATATGGTAAAACTGGGTTTAAGGATTTTGGATGCACACGTAGTATTTCTAATTAGTACAAGTGAAGGATAGCAAATAGATTGGAAGCATCCAACTAAGAAACAAAAAATCACATAAGCGAGTATTAAGCATTACTAACACCAAATAATGCACCATAAGTAGGATGTAATTTCATAGCACAACTATTGACTTTCGTGCTTGCATAGGGAATCACAAACATTAACATCCATATTCTTACTAGGCATAATTACTCACTAACCTAACTCACATATTACTATCGTCATGTCTCAAAACTATTACAAAGAATCAAGTTTAATTTTTCCAATGATCTTCATGAAAGTTTTTATTATATCCCTCTTGAATATCTATCATTTTGTGACTGGTTTCATATATTGCAATTGCTTTTGACAAGCTCACATGGATATAAGTGAAGAACATGAGCATAAAAGTTTCATCTCTCAAAATAATATAAGTGATGCATGATAGGATTTCTTTAAAATTAATAACTCTAAAATTAATATAAGTGAAGCGTGAGAGCATTTCTTCAAACATGTAAAAGCACGTCGTGCTCAAAAAGATATAAGTGAAGGACTAGAGCAATTCCAATGCTCAATAGATTTAAGTGAAGCATAAAGAGCAATTCTAGTAAATCATAGCATAATTTTGGATCTCTCAAATAGGTGTGTGCATCAAGGATAAAAATAAAATAAAGCAAAGATACAAAACGCTCCAAGCAAAACTCATGATAAGTGACAAATAAAAATAGAGTTCCAAGTGAAATAGCGATGGTTGTTAGAAGAAAGAGGGGATGCCACTCGGGGCATCCCCAAGCTTACTTGCTTGTTACTATTTGTATAATATCTTGTGGTGTTGTAGCATCGCTAATCTTAGGCTCTTCTTACTCCTTATTCCTTCATCCCTCGTGATCTCACCCAAAACTTGAAAACTTCAATCACACGAAACTTGACAAAATTCTCGTGAGATCCGTTAGTATAATAAAGCAAATTACCACTTCAAGTATTGGTTTAAACCCATTCAGATTTTATTATTGCATTATATATACTGTATTCTAACTTTACCATGACTTATACCCCCCGATACAAGTCATAGATTCATCAAAACAAGCACACAATGCAACGAAAATCGAATTTGTTTCAGACAGAACAGTCTGTACTAATATGTACTCGACCCATACTTATGTAACTCTAAAAATTATGAAACATTAGTAAAACATAAATAATTTGTATAGAACTATTGTGTTAAAATTTCAGCAAATTATCACCTTCCAGTAAAAAATAAAAATTCGTGCACCAGAGACAAAGTTTCAGATTCAGATTCAGCATTGTTTCTACTCATCTTATGAATTATCCTAAAGGATTTACTTGGCAAAAACACTAAATAAAACATAAAAATACAATTATAACAGAATAATAATTGTTAAAACACTAAAAAATTAAAGGAAAAGATAAAATATTTTATTCATTGGGTTGCCTCCCAACAAGCTCTTTCTTTATAGCCATCGAGATAGGCTTAGGATAATAATGATGCTCACATAAAAGTCAAGAGTTAAAGCGTAAAGAGAGCATCATAATACATGTGAAAAACACTATTTCTAACATACTTCCTATGCATAGGGATTTTTCAAGCAAACAATCTATGGGATCAAGAATCAACTAGCATAGGATGGCAAAGCAAGCATAACTTCGAAACTTTGAACACATAGGGAGGAAACTTGATATTATTGCAATGCCTACATGAACATGTTCCTCCCTCATAATAATTTTGAGTATCATCATGAAGTAATCTCACAATATAACTATCACATAAAGCATTATTTTCATGATCTACAAGCATAGATAATCTATCACTCTTCACATAAGCAAACTCCTTTTCATTCATGGTAGTGGGAGCAAACTCAACAAAATAACTATCATGTGACAATTGATTGTCCTAACCAATATGAATATTAAAATAATGATGACAAGTTTCATGGTTATCAACAGCGCCAGAAATTCCTTTGACGTGGTTTGAGACTACATCGGTATTTCCCTAGAAAGGAAGCGATGATGCAACACAACGACGGTAAGTATTTCCCTCAGTTATGAAACCAAAGTATCAATACGTAGAGGAAGATCACGCACCCACGTAAACAGAACTTGCACACAAATAACAAATACTTGCAACCTGATGCAAGAGAGAGGTTGTCAAGCTCTCTACAGTAAAAAGATAGGTTAGGTAATGATAGTTTGGCAAATAGATCCCGCAAGAACACAAAATAAAATAATTAAACAAAAAGTGCACCAAGGTATTTTTTGGATTAATAGGTCTGAAAAAAGGCAAAATAGTAGATTGGAAAGCAATATGTTGGAAAAGTAGACACGTGGGGCGTAGGTTTCACGAGTGGCTTCTCTCATGAGTATAGTGCACGGTGGGTGAACAAATTACTATTGGGCAATTGATAGAAGATCAAATAATCATGACGATATCCAGGCAATGATCATTATATAGGCATCACATCCAAGATAAGTAGATCAAAATGATTCTTCATCTACTTCTATTACTCCACACATCAACCGCTATCCAACATGCATCTAGTGTATTAACTTCATGGAGAAATGGAGTGATGAAATAAAAATTGTGACATGATGTAGACAAGATCTATTCATGTAGGAATAGACCCCGTCTTGTTATCCTTAATGGCAACGATACATGCGTGCCTTGCTGCCCCTTCTGTCACTTGGAAGGAACACCACAAGATCGAACCCATCACAAAGCACCTCTTCCCATGGCAAGAAAAATCGATCTAGTTGTCCTAACTAAACCAAAGATTCAAAGAAGAAATACGAGGCTATAAGTAATCATGCAAATAAGAGATCAAGAAGACTCAAATCATATTCATGGACAGAAACTGATCATGAACTCAAAATTCATCGCATCCCAACAAACACATCGCAAAAGTCATTACATCAAATAGATCTCCAAGAGACCATTGTAGTGACAATCGTAGAGAGAGAGGAAACCATCTAGCTACTGCCTATGGACCTGTAGGTCTATGGTGGACTACTCACGCATCATCGGAGTGGTACCTATGATGAAGATGAACCCCTCCGTGATGGTTTTAGATTGGATCTCGAGGTTCTGGAACTTGCGGTGGATGGAATTGTTTTTCGTCGACTCTCCTAGGGTATTCCAAATATTTGGGAATGTATTGGCACGATAGTCGGTGGAGGGGAGTCCCAATGTGGCCACCACCAACCAGGCCGCGCCAGGGCCTCTAGCATGCCCTCGTGGGTGGTGAGCACCCTGGGGACCCTCCCTGGTAGTTGTTTGTCCCATCTTGGTTCATATGGTCTACGAAAAATCTCCAAAAAGTTTTAGGATGTTTGGGCTTCGTTTGGTATTGATTTTCTGTGAAGTAAAAAACAATCAAAAACAGCAACTGGCACTTTGGCACTGTGTCAATAGGTTAGTCCAAAAAAATGATATAAAATTGCTATAAATTGATTGTAAAACATCCAAGATTGATAATATAACAGCATGGAACATGCAAAATTATAGATACGTTGGAGACGTATTAGAGGCCTGGTTGGGCACAAGAGACCAGGGCGCGCCAGCCCCCCATGCCCGTCCCGGTGGGTTGTGCACTATAAATTCCTATTTTCATAGAGAAAAATCAAGGAGAAATTTTTATCGTGTTTGACGAGACAGAGCTGGTGCCACCTCCACTTCTTCATCGGGAGGCCATATCTGAAGCCCGTTTGGGGCTCCGGAGAGGGGAATCTTAGATCATCATCATCAACCCTCCTTCATCACCAATTCCATGATGCTCCCCATCAGGAGTGAGTAATTCCTTCGTAGGCTTGCTGGTCGGTGAGGAGTTGGATGAGATTCATCATGTAATTGAGTTAGTTTTGTTAGGGCTTGATCCATAGTATCCACTACGTTCTGAGATTGATGTTGCTACGACTTTGCCATGCTTCATGCTTGTCACTAGGGCCCGAGTGCCATGATTTCAGATATGAACTTTTTATGTTATCGTCATTATATCTATGTTCTTGATACGATCTTGCCTAGTCATATGCACCTATTACGTGTTATGATCTGTAAAACCAAGGAGACAATAGTTGGGATACTTTCCGGTGATGACTGTAGTTGGAGGAGTTAATGTATTCACTATGTGTTAATGCTTTGTTCCAGTTCTCTATTAAAGGGAGGCTTTAATATCCCTTAGTTTCCTTATGGACCCCGCTGCACGGGAGGGTAGGGCAAAATATGTCATGCAAGCTCTTTTCCATAAGCACATATGACTATTTATGGAATACATGCCTTCATTACATTTATGAACTGCAGCTAGTTCTGTGTCGCCTTAGGTTATGACTGTTATACGATGAATATCATCCAACAAATACATTGATCCAGTGCCTACGAGTTTTCCACATATTGTTCCTGCTAAGTTACTACTGCTGCTTTCACTGTTACACTTGCTACAAAACCATTACTATTACTGTTACCGCTATTGTTGCTGTTACCACTACTATAAGACTATCATATTATTGTGCTACTGATCAGTTTGCTGCAGATATTTAATCTCCAGGTGTGGTTGAATTGACAACTCAACTGGTAACACTCTCAAATATTATTTGGCTCCCCTTGTGTTGAATCTATAAATTTGGGTTGAATACTCTACCCTCGAAAACTGTTGTGATCCCCCACACGTGTGGGTTATCAATAGGCTGGCAGCCCGAGGACCCCTCACCACTCTCGGATTTTTGCCTTCAAAGTTATTAATTTTTGTAGCACCGGAATGATAGACCTCCTCCACAACGTATGGGCCCTCCCATTAGGAGAAAAGTTTTCCTGCATTAAAAAACTGAAATGAGAGTTGTACGAAAGCACTAGGTCACCTACATTAAATTCTCATTTTTGAATCCTCTTGTCATGCCATCTTTCAAACTTTTCTTTAAGAAAATTAGCATTTTCATAGGCTTGTGTTCTCCATTCATCTAGTGAGATGATATCAAATAACCTTTTTTCATCGGCAAGTTTAAAGTCATAATTAACTTCTTTAATTGCCCAATAAGCTTTATGTTCTAGCTCAAGAGGTAAATGAAAAGACTTTCCATAGACCATTTTATATGGGGACATCCCCATGGTATTCTTATAAGCAGTTCTATAAGCCCATAGATCTATTAACAGTCTTTTGAAGGATTAATTTTATTTCTCGATTACTCAATTCAATTTGACCACTAGACTGAGGATGATAAGGGGATGCAATTCTATGGTTAGCATCATATTTAGATAAAGGTTTTCGCAAAGCACCATGAATAAAATGTGAACCACCATCATTCATTAAATATATAGGGACTCCGAACCTCAGAAAGGTAATGTCCTTAAGCACTTTAATAGAGGTGTTATGATAGGCGCAACTAGTTGGAATAGCCTCTAACCACT
This sequence comes from Hordeum marinum, assembly GCA_022496015.1. Taxonomy (NCBI): domain Eukaryota; kingdom Viridiplantae; phylum Streptophyta; class Magnoliopsida; order Poales; family Poaceae; genus Hordeum; species Hordeum marinum. Next base: position 375,165,091 of record CM039676.1, on the reverse strand, counting down.
TAGAAACATAATCAACAGCAACTAAAATATGAGTATACCCATTTGAGGAAGGAAAAGGTCCCATAAAGTCAAATCCTCAAACATCAAATGGTTCGATAGCAAGTGAATAGTTCATAGACATTTCCTGGCGCTTACCAGTGTTACCAACTCTTTGTCATTCATCGCATGAGAGAACATACTTACGAGCATCTTTAGAAAGATTAGGCATATAGAAACCAGATTGTAATACCTTGTGTGCAATTTTGTCACCAGCATGGTTTCCTTCGTAGGCTTCGGAATGACACTTTCGAAGAATCGGTTCTTGTTCATGTTGCTCCCTCTTTATAGAGATGTGGGTAAACCCAAAAGTAATGTCGTAAATCATAAAATAATTTTTCCTTTATTGATAGGTGAAGCTAGGTGGAATGTATTTAGCAACAATATAATTAGCAAAATCAACATACCAAGGAGCGCTACATGAAATGTTTATAGTAACAAGTTGCTCATCGGGAAAACTATCATCGATAGGAAGTGGGTCATCAAAAACATTTTCCATCCTAGACAAGTTACCTGCTATGGGTTTTCAGATCCCTTTCTACCAATGATATGCAAATCAAACTCTTGAAGTAAAAGTACCCTCCTGATGAATCTAGGTTTAGCATATATTTAATAGCAGCATGATCAGTGTGAATCATTACTTTGGAATCGACAATGTAAGGTCTAAACTTATGACATGCAGAAACAACAGCTAGAAATTCCTTTTCAGTGGTAGCATAACTTCTTTGAGCAGAGTCTAAGGTTTTACTGGCATAATGAATAACATTCAATTTCTTGTCTACTCTTTGCCCTAGAACAGCACCAATAGCATAATCATTAGCATCACACATAATTTCGAATGGTAGGTTCCAATAAGGTGGTTGAACAATGGGTGTAGAAATTAAATAATTCTTAAGTATTTCAAAAGCTTCCACACAATCATCATCAAAAAGAAAAGGAATGTCTTTTTGAAGAAGATTAGTTAAAGGCCTAGAAATCTTTGTGAAATCTTTAATGAAACACAAAACTACTTATACATTTGATATCTCTTGGGCATAGCATTTTCTCTATTGCGTCAACTTTAGCTTTGTCCATCTCAGTGCCTCGTTCAGAAATTTTATGTCCAAGCACTATAACTTCATTCACCATAAAGTGACACTTTCTCCCAATTCAAGACAAGACTAGTTTCTTCCATTCCCTGCAAAACTCGATCAAGGTTGCTCAAGCAATCATCAAGAGAAGTTACGTAAATAGAAAAATCATCCATGAACACCTCAAAAATCTTTTCACAAAAATAAGAGAATATAGCAGTCATACATCATTGAAAGTTAGCAAGTGCATTGCATAAACCAAAAGGCATACGCCTATAAGCATCAGTTCCGAAAGGACATGTAAAAGGTAGTTTTCTCTTGATATTATTTTGACACAAGTATTTGAGAAAATTCAGAATATCCATCAAGAAAGCAAAAGCGTGTGTTCTTAGATAATATTTCTAGCATTTGATCAATAAAAGGCAAGGTGTAATGATCTTTCTTAGTAGCTTGATTTAATTTCCTGAAATAAGTCACCATCCAATAACCAGTTACGATTCTTTGTGGAATAATCTCATTTTTATCAATAGGGATGACAGTAATACCACCTTTCTTGGGAACACAATGAAATGGACTTACCCACCTACTATCAGCAATAGGATATATTATATCTGCCTCTAGACGCTTTAGCATTTCAGTTCTTACCACTTCCTTCATCTTAGGATTTAAGCGGCATTCATGATCAACAACAGGTTTAGCATTTGGTTCCATATTAATCTTGTGCTGACATAGAATGGGGCTTATGCCCTTTAGATCATCGAGAGTATATCCAATAACAGCCCTGTGCTTCTTCAGAGTTTTAAGTAATATCCTTTCTTCATGCTCATAAAGGTTATTACTGATAATAATAGGATATATCTTCTTTTCATTAAGGTGAGAATATTTCAAAGTATCAGGTAAGTTGAAAGATGATGGTAGCAATTATGCGGACTCGGTCCCTAAACTTAGGATCGTCCTCATTGCTACATAGAAGGTTTATGTCCTTGATGGGCCACTCGGTGTGCCACCCCCTCTAGCATTGTCTATGGATGTTGTGAACATATGACAGGCACATTGTGATGACTACTTGATAGTTCAATTTTCTATGCATTACGGCTTAGAATTGAGGCACCAAAGATGTTTTGAACGTCCCGGAGCATATGAGATGTTCCAAGAGCTGGAATTGAGATTTTAAGCTTGTGCCCATGTTGAAAGGTATGAGACCTCCAACAAGATTCTTTGCCTGCAAGATGAAGGAGAATAGCTCAATTAGTGAGCATGTACTCAGATTGTCTGGATGCTGCAAATCGCTAGAATCGACTGGGAGTTGATCTTCCAAATAAGATAGTTATTAACATAGTTCTCCAAGTCACTGCCACCATGCTATTAGAGCTTTGTGATGAACTATAACATGACAGGGATGGATGATCCCATGATCTAGTCGCGATGTTCGGCCCCGCGAAGGTAGAAATCAAGAAGGAGCATCAAATGTTGATGGTTAGTAAAACTACTAGTTTCGAGAAGGGCAAGGGCAAGAAGGGAAACTTCATGAATGGCAAGCCAGTTGCTGCTCGAGTGAAGAAACCCAAGGTTGAACCCAAACCCGAGACTATGTTCTTCTATTATGAGGAGAACGATCACTGGAGCGGAACTGCCCTAGATGCTTGGTAAATAAGAAAGCTGGCAACGTCAATAGAAGTATATTTGATATACGTGTTATTGATGTGTACCTTACTTGTACTCCTAGTAGCACTTGGGTATTATATACCGGTTCAGTTGCTAAATGTTGGTAACTCAAAATAAAAGCTACGGAATAAAAGGATACTAGATAAGGGTGAGGTGGCGATGTGTGTTGGAAGTGTTTCCAAGGTTGATGTGATCACCATCGCAAGCTCTCTCTACATTCGGGACTAGTGATGAACCTAAATAAATGTTATTTGGTGTTTGCGTTGAGCCAGAACATGACTAGATCGTGTTTATTGCAATACGATTATTCATTTAAGTTAGAGAATAATGGCTACTCTATTTACATGAATAATACCTTCAATGGTCATCCACTCAATGTGAATGGTTTATTCAATCTCGAGCGTAGTGATACACATGTTCATAATATTGATGCCAAAAGATGCAAAGTTAATAATGATAGTACCACATACTTGTGGCACTGTCACCAAGGTCATATTGGTGTAAAGCGCATGAATAAACTCCATGCTGATGGATCTTTTGACTCGGTCGATTTCGAATCAATTGAGACATGCAGACCATGCCTCATGGGCAATATGACTAAGACCCCGTTTTCCTGTATAATGAAGCGGGCAAGTGAGTTATTGGAAATGATACATGTTCATGTATGTGGTCCAATGAGTGTTGAAGTGTGCGGTGGATATCATTGTTTTCTTACCTTCACTGATGATTTGAGTGGATATGGCTATATTTGCTTAATGAAACACAAGTCTGAAATGTTTAAAAAGTTCAAGCAATTTCAGAGCGAAGTTTAAAATCATAGTGACAAGAAGATAAAATGTCTACGATATGATCATGGATGTAAATATCTGAGTTACGAGTTTGGTATGCAACTTAAGACAAATGTGGAAGTTGTTTCACAAGTCATGCCACCTAGAACACCATAGTGTGATGGTGTGTTTGTACGTCGTAGTCGTGCTCTATTGGATATGGTGCTTACTATGATGTCTCTTACCAATTTGTCACTATCGTTTTGGGGTTATGCATTAGAGACAATCACAGTCACTTTAAATCGGGCACCATCTAAATCCGTTGAGATGACACCGTTTGGCAGAAACCGAAGCTGTCATTTCTTAGAGTTTGGGAATGTGATGCTTATGTGATATTTCAACATGATAAGCTCGAATGCAAACCGGACAAATGCATCTTCATGGAATATCCTAAGTAAACAGTTGGGTATACCTTCTATCTAAGATCCAAGGACAAAGTGTTTGTTGCTAAAAATGGGTCCTTTCTCGAGAAAGAGTTTCTCTCGAAAGAATTGAGTGGGAGAAAAGTAGAAGTTGATGAGGTTATTGAACCGTCACTTCAGTTGGATGGTAGCATGACATAGAAAGATGTTTCTGATGTGCCTACGCAAAATGAAGAGGAAGCTAATGATGATGATCATGAAACTTCGGATCAAGTTACTACCGAACCTTGTAGGATGACAATGATACATACTACCCCCGAGTAGTGCGGTGATCATGTCTTGGAAATCATGTTGTTAGACAACAATGAGCCTACGAACTATGAAGAAGCGATGGTGGGCCCCGATTCCAACAAATGGCTAGGAACCATGAAATCTGAGATTGGATCCATGTATGAAAACCAAGTATGGACTTTGGTAGACTTGCTCGTTTAATGGCAGGTCGTTAAGTACAAATGGATCTTTAAGAGGAAGACAAACGATGATGGCAAATGTCACCATTGATAAAGCTCGACTTGTCGCAAAGAGGTTTTCGACAAGGTCAAGGAGTTGAGTACGATGAGACTGTCTCACCCATAGCGATGCTAAAGTCTGTTGGAATTCTGTTAGCAATTGCTGCATTTTTCGATTATTAAATCTCGCAGATGGATGTCAAAACAGAGTTTCCTTAACGGTTTCCGTGAGGAAAGGTTGTATGTGATACAACCAGAAGATTTTGTCGGTCCTAAGGATGCTAAAAGGTGTGCAAGCTCCAATGACCCTTCGATGGACTGGAGCAAGCATCCCGGAGTTGGAATATGAGCTTTGATGAGGTTCTTTTGGGTTTATACAAAGTTTATGAGAAACTTGTATTTAGAAGAAAGTGAGTGGGAGAACTATAGAATTTCTGATATGTATATGTGGTTGACATATTGTTGATCGGAAATAATGTAGAATTTCTAGAAAGCATAAAGGGTTGTTCGAAAAATGTTTTTCAAAGGAAGACCCGGATAAAGCTACTTAAATATTGGGCATCAAGATGTATAGAGATAGATCAAGACACTTGATAAGACTTTCAATGAGTACATACCTTGAAAAGATTTTGAAAGAGTTCAAAATGGATCAGTCAAAGAAGGAGTTCTTGCCTGATTTGCAAGGTGTGAAGTTGAGTAAGACTCAAAACTCGACCATGGCAGAAGAAAGAGAAAGGACGAAGTTCGTCCCCTATGCCTTAGCCATAGGGTCTATACTGTACGCCATGATGTGTACTGCATGTGATGTGTGCCTTGTCATTAGTCTAGCAAGGGGTACAAGAGTCATATAGGAGTGGATCACTGGTGAGCGGTCAAAATTATCCTTAGTAACTAGAGAACTAAGGAAATGTTTCTCGATTATGGAGATGACAAAGAGTTCATCATAAAGGGTTACGTTGATGCAAGCTTTGACACCGATCCGGATGACTCCGAGTAGCAAACCGGATACATATAGTGGAGCAGTTGTTTGGAATAGATCCAAGTGGAGCTTGGTAGCAGCATCTACAGTATAGAGAGTTGCAAAGAATACACGGATCTGAATGTTACAGACCCGTTGACTAAAACCTCTCTCACAAGCAAAACACGATCAAACCCCAGAACTCATTGGGTGTTAATCACATGGTGATGTGAGTGTTAATCACATGGTGATGTGAACTAGATTATTGACTCTAGTGAAAGTGGGAGACTGTTGGAAATATGCCCTAAAGGCAATAATAAGTTAGTTATTATCAAACTTCCTTGTTCATGATAATCGTTTATTATCCATGCTATAATTGTATTGATTGGAAACTCAAATACATGTGTGGATACATAGACAACAAAGTGTCCCTATTAAGCCTCTGCTAGACTAGCTCGTTGATCAAAGATGGTCAAGGTTTCCTGACCATAGAGATGAGTTGTCCTTTGATAATGGTATCACATCATTAGGAGAATGATGCGATGGACAAGATCCAACCGTAAGCATAGCATATGATCATGTCAGTTTATTGCTACTGCTTTATCCATGTCAAGTATCTGTTCCTACGACCATGAGATCACGCAACTCCCTGACACCGAAGGAATGCCTTGTGTGTATCAAACACCACAACATAACTGGGTGACTATAAAGGTGCTCTAAAGGTATCTCCAAGGATGTCTGTTGGGTTGGCGTGGATCAAGACTGGGATTTGTCACTCTGTATGATGGAGAGGTATCTCTGGGCCCACTCGGTAATACAGGATCACAAGAAGCTTGCAAGCAATGTGACTAAGGAGTTAGTCACGGGATCTTGTATTATGGAACAAGTAAAGATACTTGCTGGTAACGAGATTGAACTAGGTATGGACATACTGACGATCGAATCTCGGGCAAGTAACATACCGATGGACAAAGGGAACTGCATACGAGATTGATTGAATCCTTGACATCATGGTTCGACTGATAAAGATCTAGGTAGAATATGTAGGAGGCAATATGGGCATCTAGGTCCCGCTATTGGTTATTGACCATAGAGGTGTCTCGGTCATGTCTACAAAGTTCTCGAACCCGTAGGGTCTGCACACTTAACGTTCGATGACGATATAGTGTTGATGAGTTATATATGTTGGTGACCGAAAGTTGTTCGGAGTCCCAGATGAGATTCCGGACGTCACGAGGAGCTCTGGAATGGTCCGGAGGTAAAAATTTATATATGGGAAGTCATATTTTGGCTACCCAAAAAGTTTTGGGTTTTTTCCGGTATTGTACTCGAAAGCTTCTAGAAGGTTCTAGAAACTTCCGAAGGAGTCCAGAAGTCCATCAAGGATTCCACCAAGTCCCAAGGGTTTGCATGGGATAAGGGGAGACACCGTGGCCATATTGGGCCAAGCGCACAAGTCCCTCAAGGCCCATGTAGTTGGGAAAGGTGGAAAGTCCACCTTTGTATGGAAGGGAAGGAGGGGGACTAGGATTCCACCTCCTCCCCCCTTGGCTGTGCCCTAGGGCTTGGAGGGACCATTCCCCACGCCCCTCCACCTATATATAGAGGGGAGGGGCACCCCAAGAGGTCACACGAAGCCCTTGGCGCCCCTCTCTCTCCCTAGATTCGCGGTTTTGGTAGAGCTAGGTGTAGCCCTATCGGGATAGCACCACTACCACTGCCCCCACGCCGTATTGTTGTCGGAGAACTCATCTACTACTCCGCCCTCACTTGCTGGATCGAGGAGGCAGAGACGTCATCGAGCTGTACGTGTGCTGAACGCGGAGGTGTCGTCCATTCAGCACTAGATCGGGACGGATCATGATTGAATCGCAGGAAGGATCGTGGTTTGATCACGAAGACATTTGACTATATCAACCGCGTTTATTAAAGCTTCCGCTTAGCGATCTACAAGGGTATGTAGACACACTCTGTTGGGAGACGTAGTAGTAAATCAAAATTTTCCTACGCGTTCACCAAGATCCATCTATGGAGAAACCAGCAACGAGCAAGGGGAGAGTGGATCTTCATACCTTTGAAGATCGCTAAGCGGAAGCGTTACAAGAACGCGGTTGATGGAGTCGTACTCGCAGCGATTCAGATCGCGGTGGATCCGATCAAGTGCCGAACGGACGGCACCTCCGCGTTCAACACACGTGCAGCCCGGTGACGTCTCCTACGCCTTGATCCAGCAAGGAGGGAGGAGAGGTTGAGGGAGAGCTCCGGCAGCACGACGGCGTGGTGGCGATGGAGCTGCGTGGTACTCCGACAGAGCTTCGCTAAGCGCTACGGAGAACGAGGGGAGGAGGAGGTAGGGCTGCACCAGAGAGAGAGGGAGAACCGTGTGTTGTGCAGCCCCAAATACCTCCACTATATATAGGAGAGAGGGAGGAGGGGTGGCTGCGCCCTAGGGTTCCACCCTAGGGGTGGCGGCAGCCACCAGATGCCATCTGGCCGGCGGCTAGGGCAAGGGAGAGGTGGGGCGCCCTAGGGTGGGCCTTAAGGCCCATCTAAGCCTAGGGTTTGCCCCCCTCCACCTTTGCCACGCCTTGGGCTGGGGTGGGAGCCGCACCAGCCCACCTAGGGGCTGGCTCCCTCCCACTCTTAGCCCACGGAACCTTCCGGGGCAGGTGGGCCCACTTGGTGGACCCCCGGAACCCTTCCGGTGGTCCCGGTACACTACCGGTGACACCCGGAACACTTCCGGTAACCAAATCCTCACTTCCTATATATCAATCTTCGTCTCCGGACCATTCCGGGACTCCTCGTGATGTCCGGGATCTCATCCGGGACTCCGAACAACCTTCGGTAACCACGTACACTATTTCCCTATAACCCTAGCGTCATCGAACCTTAAGTGTGTAGACCCTACGGGTTCGGGAGACACGTAGACATGACCGAGACACCTCTCCGGCCAATAACCAACAGCGGGATCTGGATACCCATGTTGGCTCCCACGTACTCCACGATGATCTCATCGGATGAACCACGATGTCAGGGATTCAATCAATCCCGTATACAATTCCCTTTGTCTATCGGTATGGTACTTGCCCGAGATTCGATCGTCGGTATCCCCATACCTTGTTCAATCTCGTTACCGGCAAGTCTCTTTACTCGTTCCGTAATACATCATCCCGTGACTAACTCCTTAGTCACATTGAGCTCATAATGATGATGTCTTACCGAGTGGGCCCAGAGATACCTCTCCGTCACACGGAGTGACAAATCCCAGTCTCGATTCGTGTCAACCCAACAGACACTTTCGGAGATACCCGTAGCGTACCTTTATAGCCACCCAGTTACGTTGTGACGTTTGGCACACCCAAAGTATTCCTACGGTATCCGGGAGTTACACAATCTCATGGTCTAAGGAAATGACACTTGACATTGAAAAGCTTTAGCAAACGAACTACACGATCTTGTGCTATGCTTAGGATTGGGTCTTGTCCATCACATCATTCTCCTAATGATGTGATCCCGTTATCAACGACATCCAATGTCCATGGTCATGAAACCGAGACCATCTATTGATGAACGAGCTAGCCAACTAGAGGCTCACTAGGGACACGTTGTGGTCTATGTATTCACACATGTATTACGGTTTCCGGTTAACAAAATTATAGCATGAACAATAGACAATTATCATGAACTAGGAAATACAATAATAACCATTTTATTATTGCCTCTAGGGCATATTTCCAACACACTCCCCCACTCGTAGCTATGCATCTCCATGTATAGATCTTGCGTGCGCGTATGAAATTTTTTGTTTCACATGCAACGTTCCCCAATAGTAAAAGGTATAGCATTAACACTACCACCGAGGTCACACAAGCCATGATAACAATTATATCCAATTTTAACTAAAACAACACGCATCCCAACCACTGGTTTATGTTTATCCAATTCATCTTGTTTGTTTCTAGCAGGTTTTGCAATCCTAGCAGTTTCTCCACAAAAGTAAATAACCTAACCCTCAATGTTATTAACTAAGAGATCTTCAACCATAGAAACCTTAGGCTCAACATTTATTTGTTCAAATGGTTTAGGTGTCCTAACATGACTTTTATTAACCACAGTTCTAACCTTAGCATGTTCTATAATTCTAATAGGGAAAGGTGGTTTCTCAATATAAGTAGTTGGAACAATTGGATCAACATGGTTAACTATTACTTGTTCCATTTTAATCTTAATAGGTTCGTCGAATGGTTTCCCAATGGGAGGATGATACTTAAACCACTTTTCTTTGGGAAGATCAACATGAGTAGCAAATGATTCATAGAAATTAGCTACTATCTCAAAGTCAAGGCCATATTTATTTCTAAATTCGTGGAAAGCATTGGTTTTCATAAAATATTTAACACAATCAAAGTTAAGCTTTATACCTGACTCCTTACCTTCTTCGAGTTCCCAACATTCAGAGTTGTGTTTAATTCTTTCGAGAAGATCATATCTGAATTGAATAGTTTTATCCATATATGAGCCAGCCAAAGAAGAGTCCAGTAGTAACCGATCATCATGTAAAAGTCGAGCATAAAAAAATTATACTCATTTCTGTTCAGAGCTCATGGTTGGGGCAGGTGTGCGCCATAGATTTAAGCCTCTCCAAGCTTGAGCGATGCTTTATCCTTTGCGAGGCTAGAAATTATATATATAGTTCCGATCACGGTGGACTAGATGCATTGGATAAAACTTCAAGCCAGTTCCATGATTCAATATCATCCAATAGCCTATACCACATTAATGATTTTACCTTCAAAGATAAAGGGAATCTTTTTTCTTAACTTTGTCCCTAGACAAACCTGCAAGCTGAAATAGTCCACAAACCTCATTGACAAATATCAAATGGTAATCAGGACGAGCCGTACCATCATATGTATTAGATAATAGTTTTTCAAGCATACACGAAGGAATATCATAATAAATATTTTCAATAGTTTCAGTAGGTTGAGGAACAACTTCCTCATCTTCCGTTCGGGGCAAATATTCCCCGAACAAGCCACTCGAAGGGTGGCCGTTCATAGTGACAAGCAAAAATAAATTTTGGCACGTACAGAAAATGTTTCCTTACCAATTTCGACTTACCAAAGGTGCTTCACTCCACGGCAACAGCGCCAGAAAACATTCTTGATGACCCACAAGTATAGGGGGTCAATGGCAGTCCTTTCGACAGGTAAGAGTGTCAAACCCAACGAGGAGCAGAAGGAAATGACAAGCGGATTTCAGCAAGGTATTCTCTGCAAGTGCTATGAGTGACAGCAGTCGATAGTTTTGTAGCAAGCTAATTTGTAACAATTAACAAGTAACAATGATAAACAAGATGCAACAAGGTAGCCCAATGCTTTTTATAGCAAACAAAAGGCCTAAAAGTACTCTTATATTAGGCAAGCGCTCCCGAGGACACATGGGAATTTCAATCTAGTCATATTCATCATGTTGAGTTGATTCGCGTTCGCTACTTTGATAATTTGATATGTGGGTGGACCGGTGTTAAGGTGATGTTCTTACTTGAACTAACAACATACTTATGATTACCCCCTCTCGCAACCATCCGCAACTACGAAAGAATAATTAAGATAAGTCTACCATAGCATGAGACGTGTGGATACAAATCAGCCCCTTATGAAGCAATGCATAAACTGAGGTTTAAGTTTCAGTCACTCTAGCAACCCATCATCTACTTTTTACTCCACAATGACTTCACTAGGCCCATAACATGATGAAGTGTCATGTAGTCGACGTTCACATGACACCACTAAGAGAAGTAACAACATATCTATCATAAAAATATCGAACGAATATCAACTTCGCAAGATTACTTATAACCAGACTTCTCCCATGTCCTTAGGAACAATAGTAACTACTCACACCTCATCAACATGTTCAAGATCAGAGGTATAATAATAATAATTAAGGATTTGAACATAACTTCTTCCACCAAGTAGTCCAACAAGCATGAACTACAAGATGTAATCAACACAACTAGAAACCCACAGGTACCAATCTGAGGTTTTGAGACAAAGATTGAATACAAGAGATGAAATAGGGTTGGAGATGAGATGGTGCTGGTGAATAAGTTGGTGAAGATTGGTCCTCCCACGAAGGAGGAAGCGTTGGTGATGACGATGGCTTCGATCTGCCCCTCCCGGAGAGGAATTTCCCCGGCAGAATCTGACTAACAGAGAGCAAAATGGCCTCTGCCCAGGTTTCCACCTCGAGACGGCGGCGGTTCGTCCCGAAAGGTTGATTATGAATTTTTTTTCTAGGGTAAAACACACCATATAGGAGAAGAGGGACGTCGGGGGCCAGCAAGGGCCCCACAAGCCATCATGGCACGGCCATGGGGGCGCGCCCTGTTGGCTTGTGGTCAACAGGTGCCCCCCCTCTTGTATATTTTTGTTCCAGAAATTCTAAAATATTCCAAAAATATTCTCCATGAAGTTTCAGGTCATTTGGAGTCTGGTGATTTTCCTGACTTCTCGGTTTTCCGGTCTAGAATTCTAGTTTCCCGATATTCCCCCTTTTGTGATGTACCTTGCATATTCAGAGAGAAAAAGGCATAAGAATTGTATAATAATATGGAATAATGAACAATAATGAAGTAGATAGTAATAAGAAGTCATGATGCAAAATGGACGTATCAACACTCCACACATGTATATTTGTAGATAGTTACATACAAATGAAACATACAGTAAGTAAAGGAAACAAGTGAAAACTAATAGTAAAGTAACATGACGCAAGTCCATCTTGTCCATCCGATAACTGACAAAACAGTAAGCAAAGATGACAGGTTTAGATTCAGCTAAGCTTAGGATATGATAGGGGTCTTTGATGATATGCTGGAGTGAGTTAGCCCTCTTTGGTTGTAACTCGTTTGCACTATTCAAGAATTCGTTTGATAAATCTGTTAACGAGCTAGTTAATCACCACTCATAGGGTGACTGGATTGAATAGCATCTATTCATGACGGTAACTTACCAGGTTGATTAAACGGCTTGTCTCACCGATTAATCGGGTGTCGGGCCAATTAATCGATGTTGGCACGTAAAATGGTGAGAAAACAAAGCCTAATTATTTGTCTCGTAGCCCCTCCCAGCCCCCTCTCCAAAATAGCTAGGGTTTCGAACCCCCTCCCACCCATCCCATTCCTCTCATCTTGTCCCGACCTAGATGGCGGTTAGCCAAGTCATCGTTGGCACGCCACCACTTCTCCTCCTCCCCTATGTGTTGTCACTTTGTATCCTCCCTCTACTTCCCCTCATCCCAAGCGGCCTACCACCTCCCATAATCGTCGCCCTTCAGACGCCTCGGGCGATTATCGCCACCTTCCCTCTTTTTGTCGCTATCGAATGGCCACCTTTATCTCCTCTCTCCCACTCCTCCCTAGGCGGACCTCCCTAGAGCTTCCTCCCCTAAGGGAACCACATCAGAGCTAGCACCACTGCCCGTCTAGACCATGAGTGTTTACGCCTCCATCCACAGGGGTCTCCTGACAAGAACTTCCGAACCGCTTGGACAATCCTGACCCGTGTCCCTCGTCTCGTGTTGGGTCAACCCGGCAAAAATCTCTCTCGATGGAGCTTGCCATGTCGGCCTCTCTCGGAACCATCGTCAACTTCCCCCTCTCCTCTATGCAAGAACACACCAGCCATGGCTAGCAGGCCACCTCCTCAACTATTCTTCTTCTTAATGAATTTGCATGCAATCTTTTGCAGTTGTAGCCCAAGCGAAAATCATCAAAAGAATGTTGTTGTATACACGCTTGTTGGTGATTTTCGACGCCCACATGGATGTTTGTTGATGATTGTTTGCCGTACATATGTTCATGATCTATTGAGAAAAGATAACGGTGTCACTTGCTTCATATTTGTATTGTAGATTTTTATAGAGCATTCAAGTTCTATTGAACAAATTCCTCCATACCAAAATTGTGCCTATTTAGATTTAACTTCGCCGATTAATGTCGACCGGTTAATCTAGTTATAGACCGATTCACCGACTAACCGCTATTCCTATGTCGAGCAAGCAACTATCAGTTAACGATTTTCTCAACATTGCTCGTTTGTCTTTATTTTGAATGTTTTTGAGCATTTGGACAAACATTGGCGGTTTCACTGATAGAAGCACATGGGCGGACATGCTCCTGGTTTAAAAAATAAAAAACTAGCGATGCGGTGGGACTCCAGCTGCTGACCGGCTATGTTTTGTTATGTTATTAAACACTTTTAGTGCGTCACCCCTCTTTGCTTGTTACTCCTTTTCTTATGTTTTGCATGTTTTTCAACATTCTGTAAACCGCTGGCGGTTTCCCCAGTGGAAATCGCCGATGAAGCTTCTTGTTCAAAACTAAAATGAACCAATGTGGCATTAATCCAGCTGCTGACCGGCCGTAAAGTCAAGATAAGCGAGCGACGTGATCACCAACATCTTGACAATGTTTCACCCGAATTGTCTTATTTCTCTCATTTGCATCGCTCACATGCCGGAGACGACTAGTTCTTGCTCGCAAGTGGAAGTTCTGGACCCAACATACTGCAAGTGAGTACAATGCAGCGGCGGAAAGGATAATTTTTAGCTCGTACTAGTGTAGCTACTATGTTGACCCTACATGAAGCTCCGCCTTTGCTAGCTCAGCAAACAAGCACGGAGTAATATTGAATGTTAGTTTAATGGAATCGTACAACATTGACGCCATAAACTAATTTTAGCACGATGCGTCCGGGATTTGGGGGCCCCTTTCCTGTTTTGGACGTGACGGACGCTGCCTGCACTTAATCCGCAATCAGGGCAGGTTAATCGCCTCTCCATGCACGCGGACGAGTTTGCTTGCAGAATGCGTATGGCAGCGGTGCTCCACGTACGTACAGTACATGGTTGCGTATGGCAGCCGTCCCCTCCGCTGGTCGAGCCGCACGAGGCCCGCGTGACGACGTGCCGCCGCAATCCGCGCGCACCACACGGCGGGTATGGGCGATGGAGGGAGCTACTGAACTGAACTGAACCGAACCAACCTAGCACACGACTGATCTGCCTGCTAGCTAGCTCGGCCGCTTCTCGTTGCCCACCGGATATGGCCATCTCGTGCCGCCCCATGCCCTCCCGCAGCTGGCTCCCGCTCCACCGCCGAACGATCCCCGGTCGTTTTGCGTGCCACCCGCGCCCCACACGGCCACACCACCCTTGCGTTGCTGCCAATACAAATATCGTATTATCGCTACGTGAATCCGTCGCGCGCGCTAGCCATGGAATGGAAACCCCTCGATCACGATCATCTCGCATTTAACGCCATCATCAATTTGGCCAAGTATCCGTTTAAAAAAAAAACATTGGCCAAGTGAAACGGTTGCATGGCCATAAACCTCTCTCTCCCGCGCGCGGATACTCCACCTCTCTCTCAGCAGTGATCATCGGCAACGCCATCTAATTAATAATCAACCGCCCTAGTCATGGAATGGACACCCCTCGATGACGATCAACATATATCGCGCAATTACCGCCATCATCAATTTGTCCAAGGGAAACGGCTGCATGGCGCGCCGTTACCTCTGTCTCAGCAGTGACGATGCACCGTATCATCGGCAACGCCATTATTAATTAAAATCAATCGCCCCATTACCGCCATCATCAACGCCAGGAGTAGTACTAGTTACGACCCTTCACTGGTAGAAACACCCCCTTTTGTCCCGGTTTTTAAGGGGCCTTTTGTCCCGGTTGCCCAACCGGGATGGGGCAGCCGGGACGAATACCCTCCTCGTTCCGGTTGTATCAGGACCCGGGATGGATGGGGCGTCCACGTGGGGGCGTGGGCTGGTCCCTGGCCAGGACTATTCGTCCCGGTTCGTAATACGAACCGGGATGAATGTCCCCTCTGCCGTGGCAGAGATTTTTGCCAATTCTATGCCAGGGCAGAATTTTTTTCTTCTTTTTCTTGTTTTCCTTTTAGGGTTTGGTTTGTTGTATTTTTTCCTACCCATAAGTATTCTGCATCTAATACACCATCATGTTTTTTATTGTATTTCATTTTATTAGAATACACAAGTTTGTTGATCGCATTAAAATATACAACTATATGGTGATCGCATTAGAATATAGTTAAAGAATATACAAGTAGGTACGCACCATGAATCGAATATACAAGTAAGGAGTGAAGAATATACAAGTTTGTACTCTTTCCCATAATTACTGTAATACACCACCATGCACCATGACTCGAATATACAGGTAAGTATTATGCATCTAAGAATTCAAACATCAAGTTCGTCAAGCATAGTTGGCGCTGACATAGTATTCCCCTCCTGGTGTTAGGACCTCTGCGTCTAAGAATCCGCAAATTTCCTCTTGAATTGCTCGTAGGCGATCCCTTGGTAGAAGACCGTCCCGCAGCCGCTCGATCTAATATAAAGAAGAGTGGTCAATATCTAATTAAAGACAATAGATGGTAATAAGATAAAAGTGATGGTTGACGTACACGAAGTTTTTCTAAATCTCTGCCCAGCTTGGCGCATGTCGTCTGATGAATGAACTCGCAGACATAGTATCCACATAAGTTATTCCCATCTCCCTGGTTCAAGCACTTTACAAGAACATGGTTTCAATCAAAATTATAATATAACATTATAATGGTATCAAAACTATAATCAAGGAGATGCACGGATATAGCTAGTACCACTTACTTTCAGATGTTGAAATTTAAGCTTCTCCTTCCATTCACCCCTAGCCTTTGCTGTGAACCGTTTCCAAGCGCTGCCCGGCAAAGAAAATGAATTAAGTGAGTTATCAGAAAATAAACGAAACTTGTCGATATAGTGTCATAAAGATTGAAATTACCGTTGGATCAGTTCCTGCATGTCCTCCCAGTCCTTAAGGGGTTTATGTTTCGATTCCATTACCAGTACTTTTCCTTTGTTAGTTTCAAATATTAGAAGAATATAGTAGAAGTTGCGCAAACATAACTCATCAGTTATACACTTATCATCGAGTAAGCAAAAAAAAATGTTTACCGGACAAATAACACTCACTCGAAGTTGTAAGGAAAAAGTATTTCCCTCTTGGTTTCGTGAAACCTTAACGCCTTCACAATTGAATCTTCTGTTTCCCTGGGTTTTGTGAGAAGAGTTGCTTGATTAACCCAATATGGGTCAATGAACCCAATGTCATAGATGTGTCCTCTTTTGCATTCGAGAATCTTCATTATGCAATTAGAATATAGTGAGTATTATTATAAAAATGTAATGAACGAGGTGAGCTAGCTAGAGACTTAACTACAGCGAAATAAATACTTACAGACAATACGCACTGACGATAGATTTGTCGAGGGCCTTTAGCTGGAATAACTGATATAGTTCTATAAACTCAATCAGAATTATCCTTTCTCCATAACCGTGATGCTCGTTTCTAACTTCCATCGTTATCCATCCCTCAGAGTGCTCCGAGGCTTCCATGTCCAATTATGCACTCTTCGCATTTTTGTTGGTAGATCATTTTCCTCCCCAGGTTTGACGAGAGGATGCCCGTGCCGATATGTGTGCGCGAAATCAGAAGAGGGGAAGACATCTAAGGTTTGGAGATACTGCGCAATGGACATACCCGCAGCAGCGACCGCTTGTCCGTACAGTGCAATAAACTCCGGGTCAAGTTCCTCGCCTGCGCCTGTGCTCGGCCCCACCTCGGGATTGGAATGCACTATGAGCGGGGGGATGGATTGATTTTTCTGTTGTCCGAGCTGGTCAACTGTTTTCCCGCATTTCCCGCTTCCGGTACTACTCTTCTTCGACCGCTTCTTTTCATCGTGTGCCTTAAGAATAGAGCGGTCATAGTCAGGAATGAGACTCGGCTCGGGCTGATGAAGGGTCTTCACCATTTTCAACGCTCGGGCTTTGTCTTCTTCGGTGTTGGGGAAATCTGGCTCTTTCGGCGGCTTCTCCTTAGATTTCCACGCCTCATATTCGGCCTTTGCAATCTCCTGGGTTTCCTCTGGAGTACTGTGGTAAGGTAACTTGGGTAGATTTGGATGTGGTACTCTTGGGAGGGGCGACAATCGACGCTTCAGTGATGCGGTGGTTCTCCTCCGCTTTGAGCTGCCCTGATCAGACTTCGTGGGCGGAGACGGCTGCCGTCGCGGCGTAGACGCACGCCTGGAGACGGCTGACGCGGCGGCGTAGACGCACGTGCTGGAGACGCCGAGCACGGCGGAGAGTACGAAGACGACCGTTCCGCTGGAGACTGGTCTTGAGGCGGCGGCGAAGGAGGATGGCTACTCCGATCAGTCGTTGGCCTTGGCATCTAATTAGGAAATACGATGTGTTCCTTTAGCCATAGAATGCTCAAGTTCTTGGCGTCTCCAAGTTCAGTCACCTCCCCGTCTTCACCTTCAGGATAGTCAAGCTGCACCCGCTCGAATCCGGTCATAACTTCATCCACCCCGGCAACAGCGTAGCCCGGTTGAATTGGCCGACAATGGTGTGTTGGTTCAGGGCCAGCTGGTTTCACATAGCCGACCGCCGCCTTAATGGTTATATTGTTGACGACTTTCACATGCAGCTCACATGGTGTCATCTCCGTTATATGATCCACCGGGTGCATCATCGGCGGTGCATCTTCACCATCATCACCCTGGAGCTGCGTGTAAGCAACACTGCTCTTCCGATTAGATGGTGTGGCTTCCATTTCCTGCTGAGATTGGGTGTTACCTTGTTGCTGGCTAAGTCTGTCAATTTGCTCCTGCTGCCGCTCTGATTGCTCCCGCTGCCGCTCTAATTCTGCTTCAATGCTAGTCCACCGGCCTACCCGATTATGTGCTTCATCTGCCTCCAAATCCTTTCTCCTCTAACGGCTTCTATCCGGATATTTCTTCTTCTCCTGGGGAAACCCATGTTTCCACGGAACAGAGCCTTTTGTGGCTCGTGTCCGTCCATAGTGTTCATTATTCCCAAGGGCGCGGGTGAGCTCGTCATTTTCTCTATTTGGATGGAACTTCCCCTCTTTAGCAGCCTTTATTGCTTCTCTGAGAGCATCGATGGGTAGAGGATCTTCTTCATGTCTTACATTATAGATGCATTTCCCTTCTGAGTCCAACGTGCCCCCATGGCCGAAAAACCAAGACCTTGTCCGTTGGTCCCAGTAGAACGTCTCTGGAATGATGTCCTTAGCAAGCAAGTCGTCCTCAAGTTTATTCCACTTAGGCATGTTACCCTTGTAGCCAGCTTGCCCCATAATATGGTGATAGATCTTTTTAGCGGCATTTATCTTATTTTTTTTACACTTTTCCAGAGCTTCCTCCGACTTCTTGTACTCAACAAATTCTTCCTAGTACGGTTTTATCTTCTCATACGTTCCGGTGAAATCCGGAGTCTTGTTTTTCTAGATAAAGTCAAGGTTCAATCTTTTCTTCCAGCTCTTGAATTGCTCGGCCATCTTCCTAAAAGTGAACGCCTTGACCAGTTTCTCTAAGGCTTTGGTCTTTCGCTCTAAGATCAATTCAGGATCCTCCTCATTCTCATCCAACTCATCTTGAGTAACCTTCGGTGTCGGTAGGGTGAAATTAGCCAACATCTTTTCAAAAAGTTTTTCTTTGGCTTTGTCGCCGACATATGAAATTCCGAGAGCCTCCTTTGGCTTATGCCACTCCCGAACGGTGATCGGGATGTGGTCCCTAACAAGCACTCCGCATTGCTTCACATATTTTTGGGCAACAACTTCGGGAAGCTCTGGCGCGCCATCTGCAGCGATCTGTTCGATCATGTACCTTTCATGCTCTTTCAACTTCTGGGCTCCGCCTCGTTTAGTCTTCTTTCCGGTGGATTTGCTAGATCCGGATGGCTAAAATATATAAGAAAGAGTGTTAATACATGTATATAGAAAACAAATGCTTCATTTAATTAACATATATATATATATGCACCTCACCGGAGTTTCTAATTTGTAAGGTTCGACCGGAACCGTCGGCTTCTCTCTCATGGGAGCCCTCGGCTTCTCCCCCGACGATGTCGTAGGCTTCTCCCTCACCGGAGTCGTCTCTTTGGGCGAGCTCCAGATCTACCTCACCAGAGCCGTCTCTTCGGGCGAGCTCCAGATCTACCTCACCAGAGCTGTCTCTTCGGGCGAGCTCCAGATCTACCTCACCAGAGCCGTCTCTTCGGGCGAGCTCCGGATCTCCCTCACCGGAGTTGTTCATCCACTCGGAGACATCTGGGTCTCCCCCGGGCCCGCGGATAACATTCGCGACCATTTCTTCCGCATCTTCGTCTCTGAAGTTTGAGTCCATAATTTCTGCAAATTAAAAATTGCAAGTTAGTGTCAACGCACAAAACTTAAAACAAAATGACTTAGCAGTTTCATCATCCATTCAACCCACATGTTTTGAATGCCTAAATAATTTGTTTTCAAAATATTGCTAAGTAATTGCAACTTCGTTCTTTTTTCCGGAAACTAAACAAATGGCCCATGGGACCGCCACCAAACTAGATCCGGGTCGACGATGTCACCCGGAATCCTCACCAAGCTGCGCGTCCCGAAAGGTAGCACCTACCAATGCCAGCCCGGCGGGACCCACTCCCGAACATCACCCCTCGGGTCCAACAGGGACATCGTCGGTGAGAACAATAAACTAAAAAACATATTTTGGTTGTTATTTGAACTTAGCAAAATTTCTAATATGAATGACACAAATAACATTCCGGATCTAAATATAAGACCTAATATAACCGAGCATCTTTTAGAAGTTTAAATTTTTTATTCAATTTTTTATTTTTTAGACCTAATATAAGACCTAACATTCCGGATCTAAATATAAGACCTAATATGAAGACCGCATTCCAGATCCGGATGACACAAATAACATCGATTTCAATTTTTGATTCAATTTAGAAGTTTAAATTTCATTTTTTCAATTTTTTAGCTTTTTTTTCTCCACACTCTCTTCTCTGTCTCTCCACTCTGTTTCTTCTCCACGATCGAGCAGGCCGGAGCGAGGCCGGGGGCAGGGAGAGGGGGAGAGCTTTACCTGCGGGAGAAGGCGATGCGGGTGATGCGGGCGCCGGGCGACATGGGCGAGGTGGCGCCGGGCGACGCGGGCGAGGTGGCGTCGGCCGGGCGATCTCGGTGGCGCGCGGTGCCGTGACAACATAGGCGGGCGACGCGGGGGCAGAGGCGCTGTAGGCGGGCAATGGCGAGAAAGGGGGGCGGCCACGGAGCGCGCGAGGGAGGCGGTCGCGGAGCGCGCGAGGGGGCGGCGATGACGGCGACGGCGAGGAAGAGGCGGCACGGGAGTTGGGCTGCCTGCCGACGTCGAGTGTCGTCCTCCTCGCGCGACAGAAGGGGAGGGGGAGAGGGAACGACTTAAGTACGTGGGGAGGGGCATCCGTCCCGGTTGTTGCAAATAACCGGGATGAATGACCCATTCGTCCCGGTTATTGCCAACAACCGGGACGAATGCCCCACCCATTCATCCCGGTTGTTGCCAACAACCGGGACGAATGACCTAGATCTGGAATGGCGCGAAGAGGGGCATTCGTCCCGATTGTTAGCAATAACTGGGATGAATGCCCTGCTTTTTCAAAAAAGTTTCATATTTTCAAAAATTCCTGCCAGATTATCTGCTAGTTCAATAATCAGAAAAATATGAAAAAACTACAAAAACATTTAGAAAATTATAAACTAACTAAATATGTTACTTTCAAACATATTTCGTGAAATTCAAAATTCAAAATTATTTGAATTTGAATTAATTCATTTAAGAAATGGAGAAAATATCAAATAATTCAATAAATTCTGAAAATTGCAAGTTATATATCAAAATGATCAGAAAGATAAATTAAACTCACTTATGATGTTTTGGTACTTCTTAGGGCTTCACTGGAGAGGGGTTGTTCTCTCCGGCGGGGCTAGGGTTTCACCGGAGAAGGGCTGCGGAGCGTCGGGATGGCACCAGAAGCAAGGATTTGGCATATCATGTGTTTACAAGTGTTCTTAGGGTTGTACATGCCAAATATTCACTCACTCTTGTTGTTGGGTCTTCACCGGTATCGATTTCTCTCTCCGAGTCTAAGTACTTATAGGCTAAAGGTCCCTGAACCGACGAACGGGAGGGGATCTTGTGTACGGGTGGTTCATGCCATTGTTTTGGGACTTCCTAGGGCCCACCCTAACACAACCAAGCAAAGTGTTGCACATTGCTACCCACTCCGGGCTCCGGTGAAAGCTGTAGACCGATAAGCTGGGCTGTTCTCTCCAGCGGGGCTAGGGGTTCACCGGAGAGGGGCTGCGGAGCGTCGGGATGGCACCAGAAGCAAGGATTTGGCATATCATGTGTTTACAAGTGTTCTTAGGGTTGTACATGCCAAATATTCACTCAAAGGTTCAATACCCTAACACAACCAATAACATTACATAGATTTACATCAGAGGTTCAATACATTATTATACATCACTCCATTAAGTCCATGAACCCTTGCTTATGATCGCTTCGGACGTAACCATGGAGCATCTTCTTTATTTAACGGGATGGTTGGGTCAGCTTTCACTATGAAGGGTGGAATTTCAGCAAACTTATCATAATCTTCAGACATGTCTGTCTTGTCCTCGACTCCCATGATGGTTCTTTTCCCTGAAAGAACTATGTGACGCTTTGGCTCATCATATGATTTATCTGGTTGCTTATTTTTTCTTTTCTTCGGTCTGGAGGACATGTCCTTCACATAGAAGATCTGAGCCACATCATTGGCTAGGACAAATGGTTCGTCATTGTAACCAATTTTGTTGAGATCCACTGTTGTCATTCCGTACAGCGGGTCTACCTTTACCCCTTCTCCATTCAGGTTGACCCATTTGCACTTAAACAAAGGGATCTTATAAGAAGGTCCATAGTCAAGTTCCCATATCTCCTCTATGTAACCATAGTATGTGTCCTTTTTCCCATTCTCGTTTGTTGCATCAAAGCGTACACCACTGTTTTGGTTGGTGCTCTTCTTATCTTGGGTGACCGTGTAAAATGTATTCCCATTTATCTCGTACCCTTGAAAAGTCCCAATAGTCGAAGATGGTGACCCGGCCAACATGTAGAGATGATCTTCAATAGTGATGTCATTTATAAGATGTGTTTGCAACCAACTTCCGAAAGTCTCCATGTGTTTGACTTTAATCCATGTGTCATCCTTCCCCAAGTTTGTGGAGCGTACAATATTCTTGTGTTCCTCGATATACGGAGCCACGAAGGTGGAATTTTGTAGAACCGTGTAGTGTGCTTTAGTGAAAGAATGCCCGTCCCTGGGTATCATTGTTTTCTTTCCTAGCGTTCCTTTTCCCCTCAGTCTCCCCTCATGCCGCGATTCAGGAACACCAATCGTCTTAAGGTCAGGAATAAAGTCAACACAGAACCCAATGACCTCCTCTGTTCCATAGCCCTTGGAGATGCTTCCTTCTGGCCTAGCACGGTTATGAACATATTTCTTCAAGACTCCCATGAACCTCTCAAAGGGGAACATATTGTGTAGAAATACCGAACTGAGAATATGAATCTCTTCTACTAGGTGAACCAGGAGATGCGTCATAATGTTGAAGAAGGATGGTGGGAACACCAACTCAAAACTAACAAGACATTGGACCACATCCCTCTGTAACCTTGCCAGACTATCTGGATCGATTACCTTCTGAGATATTGCATTGAGGAATGCACATAGCTTCACAATGGGTACTCGAACATTTTCCGGTAGAAGCCTCCTCAGTGCAATCGGAAGCAACTGCGTCATAATCACGTGGCAGTCATGAGACTTCAGGTTTTGGAATTTTTTCTCTGCCATATTTATTATCCCCTTAATATTCGACGAGAAGCCAGACGGCACCTTGATACTGTAAAGGACTTCAACAAAGATTTCCTTCTCTGCTTTGGTAAGAGCGTAGCTGCTTAAGAAATGACGCCCTGTATCCATGTGCTTGTTTTTTGGGTCTTTCATACGTTGCTGGTCCTCTCGTGCTTCTGGTGTATCTTTTGACTTCCCATACACGCCCAGGAAGCATAGCAGGTTGATGCAGAGATTCTTCGTCACGTGCATCACGTCGATTGAAGAGCGGACATGTAGGACTTTCCAATATGGTAGCTCCCAAAAGATAGATTTCTTCTTCCACATGGGTGCGCGCTTATCAGGGCCGTTCGGAACAGGTTGGCTGCCATCACCCTTCCCAAAGATTACTTCTAGGTCCTTGACCATACCGAATACATCATTACCACTACGGAGGTCAGGCTTCTTCCGGGTATCTGCCTCACCTCTGAAATGTTTGCCTCCTTTCTTTCTTACGGGATGATTCATCGAAAGAAATCTATGATGCCCCAGGTATACAACCTTCTTACATTTATCCAAATATACACTATCAGTCTTATCTAAACAGTGTGTGCATGCATTGTATCCCTTGTTTGTATGTCCAGAAATGTTACTAAGAGCAGGCCAATCATTGATGGTTACGAAAAGCAACGCCCGTAGGTCAAATGGCTTTTGTTCGTTCTCATCCCACACACGTACACCTGGTTTGCCCCACAACTGTAATAGTTCTTCCACTAATGGTCTTGGGTACACATCAATGTCGTTGTCGGGTTGCCTTGGGCCTTGGATGAGCACTGGCATCATAATGAACTTGCGCTTCATGCACAACCAAGGAGGAAGGTTGTAGATACATAGAGTCACGGACCAGGTGCTGTGACTGGAGCTCTGCTCTCCGAAAGGATTAAAGACATCTGTACTTAGACCAAACCATAAGTTTCTTGCCTCGCGTGCAAAGTCTGGGAAGTCTCTCTTGATTTTTCTCCATTGCGACCCATCAGCGGTGTGTCTCAACTTTCCGTCTTTCTTACGGTCTTCTTTATGCCATCACAACAACCTGGCATGCTCTTTATTTCTAAACAGACGTTTCAACCGTGGTATTATAGGAGCATACCACATCACCTTGGCAGGAACCCTCTTACGGGGGGGGGGGGGGGGGCTCGCCGTCAACATCGCCAGGGTCATCTGCTCTGATCTTATACCGCAGTGCAGTGCATACCGGACATTTATCCAAATTCTCGTACTTCTCACCGCGGTAGAGGATGCAGTCATTAATGCATGCATGTATCTTCTCCACATCTAGTCCTAGAGGGCAGAGAGCCTTCTTTGCTTCGTATGTGCTGTCAGGCAATTCGTTCTCCTTTGAAAGCTTCGGCTTCATTATTTTAAGTAAACTCTCAAATGCTTTGTCAGTCACACCGTTCTGTGCCTTCCATTTCAGCAACTCTAGCGTGGTACCGAGCTTTGTGCTGCCATCTTCGCAATTTGGGTACAACAACTTTTTGTGATCCTGTAACATGCCGTCCAACTTCAACCTCTCCAATTCACTTTCACAGTCTTCCCTTGCATCAGCAATAACTCGACCAAGATCATCATCGGGCTCATCTGATGCCCGTTCTTGATCATCATCGGGCTCATCTAATGCCCGTTCTTGATCATCATCGGGCTTATCTGATGTCCGTTCTTGATCACCTCCTTCTTCTGCATTGTCTTCCATTGCAGTATCACTGTATTCGGGGAACATAGGATCCTCTTCTTCTTCTTTATTGTCTTCCATCACAACCCCTCTCTCTCCATGCTTGGTCCAACAATTATAGCTGCGCATGAAACCTCTCCGAAGCAGGTGGCTGTGAAGGACTCTCGAGGAAGAGTGCTCCCTGACGTTCCCACAGTCAACACATGGGCAACACATAAATCCATTCTCTTTGTGAGCCTGAGCTACAACGAGAAATTCATCCAGGCCGGCCCTGTACTCGGAAGTGCGTCGGTCACCGTACATCCATCGCTGTCGTGCATCCATCTACATCGTATAATTAAGTTTATCAAAAACCATTACAACAATAACATCTTCAATAGCGAAATGACCACAGTACATCGACAAATATAACATTTTTGTATCAATTATAGATGAAATTGATAAGTTTGCTAACCTCGGTCGAAGATACCATTTTCTGTGAAGTTAAGTGTCGCTCGGGTATTTCGTCGAACACCTCGTGTGCATAGCAAAAAGAACACATACTAGCACCCAACTCTCTCACACCTCCTAGAAAAAAAACCAAAGGAGGAAAGGGATCTGGATACAGTATTTATAGGCAAGGGGGCATTCATTTCGGTTCTGACATGAATCGGGACCAATGTCCCTACGCACGCATTCGTTTCCGTTCTTTATGCAGGCGGGACGAATGCGAATACCCCTTAACGAAAGGGGGTGTTTCTACTGGTGCTTCCTTCCGTGTGTGCCGCCTTTCCTTCGGCTATAAAACCGGGCCACGCCCCGACCATGACTCCCCAACTTCAACGCAGCACCCCAAAAGCCTCAACAACACCGAAGCAAAGCAAAGCGAGCGAAGAATCCATGGCGACTCCCGACGACTGCGCCGCCAGCTGGCTGCTGTACCTGTCGCTGGCCGCCAAATGCGGCGGTGACCACCCGGGCCGCCTCGCCGGCCTCCTCGCGGTCTGCGCCGCCGCCTTCATCGTCACGTGCCTCCTGCACTGGTGCTTCCCTGGCGGGCCGGCCTGGGGCAGTTGGTGGCTCACGCGCCGCCTCAAGGGCTCCCTCGTCCCGGGGCCCAGGGGCCTACCGCTGATCGGCAGCATGTGGCTCATGACCGGCCTCGCCCACCGCAAGCTCGCGGCGGCCTCCGCGCGCCTTGGCGGCCGCGCCAAGAGGCTGATGGCCTTCTCCCTCGGCGAGACGCGGATGGTGGTGGCCGCGCACCCGGACGTGGCCAGGGAGATCCTCAACAGCCCGGCCTTCGCCGACCGCCCCATCAAGGAGTCGGCGTACGGGCTCTTGTTCCACCGCGCCATCGGTTTCGCGCCCCACGGCGCCTACTGGCGCGCGCTCCGCCGCGTCGCCTCCACGCACCTCTTCTCCCCGTGGCAGATCACCGCGTCCGCTCCCCAGCGCGCCGTTATCGCGCACCAGATGGTCTCCGTCCTCACCAGCGCCGGCGCCGGCGTCGAGGTCCGGCGCGTGCTGCGGCGCGCGTCTCTGCATAACGTGATGTGGTCCGTGTTCGGCCGCCGCTACGACCTGGACACGAACAAGGAGAGCGAGGAGGTCCGCGAGCTGAGCCGCCTGGTGGACGAAGGCTACGACCTGCTGGGCCAGCTCAACTGGTCCGACCACCTCCCCTGGCTGGCGCGCTTCGACCTGCAGGGCACACGCGCCCGGTGCTCCGGCCTCGTCCCGCGCGTGAACAGCTTCGTCCGCCGCATCATCGACGACCACCGCTCCGCCGCTGCTTCCTCCGCCGTCAAGGACTTCACCGACGTCCTGCTCTCCCTCGAAGGCGGCGACAAGCTCGCTGATGCCGACATGATCGCGGTGCTCTGGGTGTGTGCAACCGAACCCAAACTAACCCCACAACCACGCACGTTTCGTTTCGTTTCGTTCCGTGCCTCTGATACGTGCAGGTCGTTTATCTTTGGTGTGCAGGAGATGGTGTTCCGCGGTACAGACACAGTGGCGGTGCTGATGGAGTGGGTGCTGGCTCGGCTGGTGCTGCATCGGGACGTGCAGGCGCGGGTGCACGAGGAGCTTGACCGCGTGGTGGGGCGCGACCGCGCTGTGACCGAGTTTGATGCGGCCTCCCTCGCCTACCTCCATGCCGTCATCAAGGAGACACTGCGGGTGCACCCGCCCGGTCCACTGCTTTCTTGGGCCCGCCTCGCCACCTCGGACGTGCATGTTGACGGTTTCCTCATCCCCGCTGGCACCACGGCCATGGTGAACATGTGGGCCATAACCCACGACCCCGACGTGTGGGCGGAGCCGGAGGAGTTCCGCCCGGAGCGCTTCATCGCCGGACAGCCGGCAGCCGAGCTCTCCGTCATGGGGTCGGACCTCCGCCTGGCGCCGTTCGGGGCCGGGAGGAGGAGCTGCCCCGGGAAGAGCCTGGCGATGGCGACGGTGGCGTTCTGGCTGGCGACGCTGCTGCACGAGCTGGAGTTCATGCCCTCTCCGGACCCGGCGCGCGGCGTCCACCTGGGGGAGACCCTGAGGCTGTCGTGCGAGATGGCGGCCCCGCTGGCCGTGACGCCATGGCCGCGACGCCCGGCGGCGTGATGACGCACCGTGCCTACGTACGCTAGCTGCCTAGAGACGTTGTCGCTTACCGGTCGGCTAGCTGGCCCGGTACCACGCACGCACGTACGCTTATCCTGATGAGCAACTAGCAAGGGATGAATTACCTAGTAGTACTAGACTTTATATATGGACGTGCCAGGTGACGACCGTGTTTTTTTGCCTTCTTTTTGTTCGTTCCCAGTTATTATTTCGTTAGCCTTTTTATTATTTTCCTCGGTTGCAACTTCCCTGTAAGATATTGCTAGTAGCTGATGTATATATATTCTACTACCTACTACTGGTACTAAGAAACAAATGTCCCTATCTTGTTATATTTTACCCTAGTTTGAGCATAATGCTACTACTACTACCTGGTATAGTGAGAGACACAGCGGATGCCGGTAAATATGTACACCAACCAAGCAAGCATATCCAGATCCACAGTACAAGTAGATTCTTGTCCCCTGATCGGCTGCAATGTAATGCTGAAAATTTGCATGTTTTCTGAATTTTTGAGGCTGGCGTGAGCTACCAACAGGGAGTTGATCTGGGCATTGCCAAAGCGCGCGGAAAACAACCGGGCAGCCGTTTCTACCCAAGCGCGTGACTCCCTTATCCACGCGCACGCACCCATCCACACCGCCCAAAAAGCACTTCGCCAACGCCACCAACAAGTTGCGCGCTACGCTACAACATACGGAACACAAAGATTGCTCCGTGGTGAATCCGACCGCATGCACGCCACGATCTTTGTGCAGCAACATCCAATGTTGCTGTCCCACGCTAAAAATCTGTTACTGTTCGCTGCAGACATTCGGTTGCCACAAGAAGCACTGCCATACAAGAGCGAGTACCTACAGTCGGACCTAGGTAATCCACCCCCTCCCTCAAAACGTCTGTGGACACGCCCCAGTCATTCGCAACAAACCGTTCACCCATTTAAGTTCCTGCTTACACAGCCAACAGCCGGATATCTCATTAGCAAATTCTTAAATTCATAATAGTTAAATTCAACGTAAAACTAGTCTCAATATATGTTGGAGTTTGTGCTCCAAGTCTTTGTCCGTGTCCATGCCCGGCAGCCTTGATCCCCGAAAAATAAAAGCATGATCGTGAGCGAGAAAGAATAGGACATGAGACATAGACTGGGCCACATGTAGCACGAGCCACTGCTGTCTTCAATCTCCTACTCTTCCTCACCGGAGGTCTTGGACTAGATGTTGCCGGACGAGGCGAGGTCCATAATAGGCGTGGATGAGCCAACCTCGTGGGCAGAGTCTGATGCCGCTACACAATGGTTATGGCGCCACAGGTTTAGGTCACATGTTGCGTCTGCTTCCGCGGCAACGTGTGACTCCGCCTCCATGGGCACGGCCTTCAGGGCTGTTGCGGCCTTCGTGCCATGTGCCTCGCCCATCGGGCACACCTCACCTCCTCATAGGACGGGCAGTAAGCCATCTCGGCGTTTACCTTCGATTTGGTGCCCGACGTCTCGGGGACGACGCGCTACTGAGTGAAGTGAAATTGAGTGGCTAGTGTTTCTTCTGAAATGCGGATAGGGACACGTATATGTGGGATTATGGTGGGCCAGCGTGAGTCAAATCAGACGTGGCAGAAGCATCCGGGTGTCCAGGTCTCCTCATATCCATCCCAAATGTAGATTGAATATGAGAGGTGTTGGTTAGCCGTGGACGTATATGTCCCATATGAGGAGTATGGCGGGGTCGAGATTTTGTGGTGGTCCCTCACAAGACCGCCCACCCAAATGTATAGGGAGCATTTGAGGAGTCCGGCTATAGATGCCCTAAGGTGAGACGTTTTGCTACTTGTGCATGAGTCATACACCTACATAAACGTTAGAACATGAGCAAAATGAAGTGAGAAAAAAACATGGCATTTTACAAAGATGGACCCGGGGGAGCTCTTTATTTTAAAAAGTTAATTTCATAGTTTATCCCTAAATTTCAGCATTGTGATAATTTTACCTCATATCTTACCCCTTATTTTGTCAAAGTTGTGCCACATTTTACCTCTTTAGGTTTTCCCTAAATCTGGTGCTGACTAGCCTTGCCATGTAGGTTGTTTTTATTTTATTTTCTCTGGTTTGTGTTTTAGTTTCTATTAACAGACTCGAATCGGACTGGCGCACCAGCCTCCCTCCAAGGTCATGCACGAGCTTCGGCAACTCCATCCACTGCTGCCAGCCAACCCCCACTACCGCCCTTATCGGCAAGCCGCACCATCATGTCGCCCCACTCTTTGCATGCCCATCCACATCAATGGCCTGGTCAGGTTGGACCTTCGGGCTACTGCGAGGAGTTTCTTTCCCCTAGCTCTGCGGTGGGCATGCGTGGGCTGGCCTAGGCTGTCGTCGTTAGCGAGCACTACACCATTTCTGTTGCCAACGTGAAGCTCGCGGAGTTGCTCGAGTTTGTGGAGGTGACCGACAAGACCAGAGCGTCAACAAGCACCACACATCTGTCGGAGTCGAATGTTGTGGCGGCTTTGTCCAGCGTGGATGTCACTGACGAGACGAAGTCCTTGAGTAGGGTTTCCATCGTGCTAGCTATGGTGGCGTGTGTTGGAATATCTGGCAAATTCATGATTAATTCTAGCAAATAATTCATGACTAGAATAGAAAGTAGCATGCAACAATCTAGCATACTAGTTGAACTGGAAAAATGCACAACATCACCGCACATTAACAACAATTACACGTAGAGATATGAATAGATTACAATGGGCATACTGTTTGTTAGTTGTTGTGGAAGCTTCTTTGTTGACGACGAAGTTGGTGACGATCTGCTGTTGACAGCGGTGTAGACAACGATGAGTAGCACCGCTAGACTTGGACGAAAGATGACACGTGATGACGAACTTGACCAGACACGCAGAGCGTTTCCCAAATACCTAATTCATCCTCTCCCAGTAAAGGATCACAAGGATGAATGAGTCTAGAGATCTTCTGTCCCGTGTGCCAATGCACACCGGTGTTCGGGATAGGGTAGACTACGATGAAGGCACGAGTTGCAAGATGAGGCAAAGCCCTAGGTATTTTGTGTGTGTTTCTGGCTAAGACTGGTAAGCAGTATATATATAGGAGAAACAGAGGTGGTATCGTGCCACGATCACGATCTCAAACCGACTTGTTTCCAAGTCAAACTTACCGGACAAGGAATCAATGAACTTGTCTATCAAGACACCAAAAAATAAAACAGGAAGCTACACCCCTGCAAGGCAACAACGAGACTTCGATGAAGTATTCACGTGCATGTCGCACGTTTATGTCGCCCGGGCCCGAGCCCGTCTAGGTCAGGCGAGCGAACGCATGCACATGAGGTCTTCTCTTTCTCTCCTTCACACCCCACTAGGTGTGATGTAGAGAACCCACTATGTAAAGAGATCCAACTCTTTCTCAACTTCTAGGGTGGGATTAAACTTAGAGTCACCACTTGCTATTTTATTCATGGGTTGCTATTTCAGATTTCAGAAATCATGATGGGCCTAGCCCATTTAGTTCTAACAATCCCCCACCGGATTTCAAATAGCTATTTAGAGATTTACCTTTCCTCACCACTTGTTTAATATTACATTGTTTCAGCATAGAGTGTTAAGTTGAACTTCTTCTTAGAACTTTAAGTTATATCCATCCACTACTTGACAATGGACTATGCCTTGAATTGCTAGTTTCGTCAGAACATGTTTCACTCAAAGTCTTAATAAGTACCTGGCTGCCAATAGGCTACCCCGCGGTTTGGAGCATATACATCATACTCCATGTTCTCTTTATGAGCTTACTAGAGATCACCCAAGTCTTAAAGACTGCTACGTTTACAATCTTTGTTCATATAGGTGTGTTCTTTCAAGACTGCTATGTAGGACAACATCTTTAGTAATCATAGCCAATAGAATCACATTACACCATGTTGCCAACCTAACTTACAACTCTGAGCCTTCCAACTCTCAGAGTTTTGCATCTTCACCTACAAACAGTCACATATTGCCCTCCTCAGTTAACCAATACCATGTTCTTCCCAGGTCCTAATTCATGAGATCTCTGATCACAAAAGATTTCGTTACTACTATGGTGTAACATCTATGGGTATCATACCCATCTCCCTTGATGCAATATCTATCACATTTCATGATAGTTCCTTTGTGAAGGGATACGTCAGGCTTTTTGACTATTTGAATATACGTAACAGTTATTACTCCAGTGTTTCTCAACTTTTTGACATATTTCGAACATCTCTTCACGTGTCTTGATCACTTCACATTATCCTTATAACTATTCACTTTGGGAATAACCTTATGGTCCTCACAATTCATAAGAATAGCCAACATAGGTTTTCCAACCACATGCAACTCCATCAAGAGCTCTCGTAGCCATTCTAGCTCTAAAGTGGATGTATCTAAAGCAGTTAGTTCTACTTCCATAATTGACCTTGTCAATACGACCTGTTTGCAAGACCTTCATGAGTCTGCACCATCTCTATCACTAAATACATACCCGGTTGTGGCGTAGAGTACACCAACGTCAAAGATTCATTTCAAATCACTACATCCTTCTAACACAACATGATGCCCTGTATAGCGAATCCTTTAACTCATAGTACTTCTCACATAGCGTAAGAAACTTTCTAGTGCATGCCAATGATCATCACTCGGGTTGGACATGAACCTACTAAGTTTGCTCATAGCAAAAGAGATATTCGGCCTTGTTGCGCTAGCTAAGTACATGAGTGAACCGACAATTTGAGAATATCTCAATTGATCTCTCGTGTATTTCTTATTCTTTCTAAGTCTCACACTAGGATCATAAGGTGTTGAAGAAGGCTTGCTATCCATAAAGCCAAACTGACCAAAGACCTTCTCAACATAGTGAGAGTGTGTTAAAGTAATTCCACCTCATCCTTCATAAGTTTGATGTTTAGAATCACATCAGCTTCTCCCAGATCTTTCATGTCAAAGCTTATAGACAGAAAATACTTTACTTCATTGATCGCATCAATTTTTGTACCAAATATTAGTATGCCATCCACATGCAAACATAATATAACACTATTGCCCCCACCATGGATAATAGTAAACACACCTATCGACCTCATTAATGAAAAATCCTGCAAAATTTGGAGTTCTTTCTAACTTCTCATGCCATTGCTTAGGTGCTAGTTTCACACCATACAAAGATTTTAACAGCTTGAACACCTTTTTTCTTTACCCTTTACCACAAACCCACCAGGCTAATCCATATATAATTCCTCTTCCAACTCTCCATTTAGGAAAGTTGTCTTTACATCCATTTTTATGAATGATAAGACCATAAGAGGCAGCCAGAGAAAGTACAGTCGAATGGTGGTTATTCTAGGAATGCGTTAATAGGTGTGAAAGTAGTCTCCGCCTTCTTTCTGAGTGTAGCCCTTGGCCACAAGTCTCACCTTGTACTTATCAATAGTATCATCAGGTCTTAGCTTCTTTTCAAACACCTACTTACACCCCACAGGTTTACAACCATAGGGTCATTCTGTTAGTTCCCAAGTTCCATTAGAAATAATTGAGTCCACCTCATTATGAACAACTTATTTCCAATCATCAATAACTAGAGATGCATATGTCTCTACAATAGACTTAGGAGTATCATTCACAAGGTATACAATGAAATCATCACCAAAGGATTTTCCAACCATTTGTATCGTACTTCTTACATGAGCTTCATTTTTATCCTTCTCTATGACTTCCTCATGTGGTTGTTCAGAATACTCATTGGATATACTGGATTCGGGATTTATCTCACAAGAAATCAAGCATTGCTATGCATATATTTCATAGGAAATATATTCTCAAAAAATGTTGCATCGCTAGATTCCATTATAGTATCAACATGCATATCAGGTACCTCAGATTTAACCACTAAGAACCGATATGAAATGATCTGCTAAGCATAAACTAGAAAGACGCAATCCACTATCTTTGGTCCGCGTCTGTGTTTCTCACGGATAGGAATATGGACCTTTTCAAGCATCCCTAAGTGTACAAATAAGAACGTGATGTTTTTTCCCAACCCACTCCTCGTAAGGGGTTTTCTCTTTATTCTTGTTAGGAACTCTATTCAGGACATGGCACGAAGTCAATGGAGCCTCCCCTACCATGTATTAGATAAATCAGCCATTTCAAACATGGTATTCACCAAGTTTGTTAATGTGCGGTCTTTCCTCTCGGCAACCCCATCCGGTTGGGGTGAATAGGGAGGCGTCCTCTCGTGAATAATAATGTGTTCCTCACAAAATTCATCAAAAACTTTGGGAGAATACTCTCCACCATGATCCGACCTAAGACGCTTGATCTTTATCTCTAGTTGATTTTCAACTTCAACTTTATAGATTTTAAAATAGTCTAAAGCTTCATCTTTAGTTCACAACAGATATACATAGAAAAATCTAGTCGCATCATCAATCAACGTCATGGGATATGTCTTTCCACCTTTTGCCAACACACCATTCATCTCACACAGATCATAATATATGAGTTTTAGAGGTGCCAAGTGTAAGAGCACATTTCTCCATGTTTGGTTTTGAGTAATTGCTGACACCCCTATGGACTAATGGTTGCCTTGAGTTATATTCGAAGGATTTGTCCATAGGCACTTCTTGAAGTCCATCTGTTGGGTTTCAAGGAGTTTATATGGTGACCAAGGTGGTGTTGGGGAACGTCGCATGGGAAACAAAAAATTTCCTACGCTCACGCAAGACCTATCCATGGTGATGAGCATCTACGAGAGGGAGAGTGGATCTACATACCCTTGTAGATCGCTAAGCGGGAAGCGTTAAGAAACGCGGTTGGTGTAGTCGAACGTCTTCGCGATCCCAATCGCCGAGTGTCCCGCGATCCAATCACGATCCGTCCCGATCGAGCACCGAAGGGACAGCACCTCCGTGTTCAGCACACATACAGCTTGATGACGATCTTTGCGTTCTTGATCCAGCAAGAGAGAGTGGAGAGGTAGACGAGTTCTCCGGCAGCATGACGGCGCCGCGACAATGGTGATGGAGCAATTCCAGCAGCGCTTCGCCTCTGAAAATCTAGTGCAAAAACCCTAAGACCTCTAGTATATATAAGAGGAAGAGAGGAGGAGGCTTGGCCCAAGGGTCAAGCCATCTAGGCTTCGGCCGAACCAAGAGGAGAGGAGGATTCCTCCTCCAATCCTAGTAGGACTAGGACTCCTCCTTATTTTGGCCTTTTTGGCTTTTTCCACCTTTTTCTCTTTGGGCTTTTCTTCCCAGCCGCATGGGCATTGTGTGGGACTTCCACCAGCCCACTGAGGGCTGGTATTCACTCTCCCACAGCCTATGTAGCCTCTTGGGTCGAAATACCCCTCCCGATGGTCTCTAGGTACACTATCGGCACTCCCGGTACCCTACCGATGAGCCCGAAACTTTTCCGGCAACCAAAATAGGACTTCCTATATATCAATATTTACCTGCGTACCATTCCGTAGCTCCTCGTGACATCTAGGATGTCATCCAGGACTCCGAACAACCTTCGGTCACCACCATGCATAACTCTATACTACCGAAACGTCACCAAACCTTAAGTGTGCAGACCCTGCGAGTTCGAGAACTATGTAGACATGACCGAGACACCTCTACGGTCAATAACCAATAGCGGGACCTGGATGCCCATATTGGTTCCTACATATTCTACGAAGATCTTTATCGGTCGAACCTCTATGTCAAGGATTCAGTTAAAACCGTATGATGTTCCCTTTGTTCTTCGGTATGTTACTTGCCCGAGATTCGATCGTCGGTATCTCCATACCTAGTTCAACCTTGTTACTAGCAAGTCTATTTGCTCATTCTGTAATACAAGATCCCTTGACTAACACTTAGTCACATTCCTTGCAAGGCTTATTATGATGTTGTATTGCCGAGTGGGCCCTGAGATACCTCTCCATCACACAGAGTAACAAATCCCAGTCTTGATCCATGCCAACCCAACAGACACCCTCGGAGATACCTGTAGAGCACCTTTATAGTCACCCAGTTACGTTGCGATGTTTGATACACACAAGGCACTCTTCCGGTGTCCGTGAGTTGCATGATCTCATGGTCATAGGAACATATACTTGACATGCAATAAACAGACACGATCATATGCTATGTTTGTAGTTTGGGTCTTGTCCATCACATCATTCTCCTAATGATGTGATCCCGTTATCAAATGACATCACATGTCAATTGATAGGAAACCTTGACCATCTTTGACCAACAAGCTAGTTCACTAGAGGCATACTAGGGACAAAGTGTTGTCTATTTACCCACACATTTAATGTGTTTCCAATCAATACAATTATAGCATGGATAATAAACGATTATCATGAACAAGGAGATATAATAATAAACACTTTATTTATTGCCTCTAGGGCATATTTCCAACAGTCTCCCACTTGCGCTAGAGTCAATAATCTAGTTCACATCACTATGTGATTTACATTGTAATGAATCAAACACCCATGCAGTTCTGGTGTTGATCATGTTTAGCCCTTGGAAGAGGTTTGGTCAACGGGTCTGTAACATTCAGATCCGTGTGCACTTTGCAAATATTTAGGTCCTTTTCCTCGATGTAATCACGCATGGAGTTGAAGCGTCGCTTTATGTGTCTGGTACTCTTGTGAAACCTTGGTTCCTTGGCCAGAGCAATGGCACCAGTGTTGTCACAGAACAAGTTCATTGGATTCAGTGCACTAGGCACTACTCCAAGATCTGTCATGAACTGCTTCATCCAGACACATTCCTCCGCTGCCTCCGAGGCTGCGATGTACTCCGCTTCGCACGTAGAATCGGCTACCACGCTTTGCTTGGAACTGCACCAGCTTACCGCTCCCACGTTGAGAATAAATATGTATCCGGTTTGTGACTTAGAGTCATCCAGATCAGTCTTAAAGCTTGCATCGACGTAACCCTTTACGACGAGCTCTTCATCACCTTCATAAACGAGAAACATTTCCTTAGTCCTTTTCAGGTACTTAAGGATATTCTTGACCGCCGCCCAGTGCTCCATTCCAGGATCACTTTGAAACCTTCCGGCCATACTTATGGCAAGGCTGACATCGGGTCTTGTGCACAACATTACATACATGATAGAGCCTATGGTTGAAGCATAGGGGATGACACTCATCTTTTCTCTATCTTCTGCAGTCACTAGGCATTGAGTCTTACTCAACTTCACACCTTGTAACACCGGCAAGAACCCCTTCTTGGACTGATCCATTTTGAACTTCTTCAAAACTTTATCAAGGTATGTGCTCTATGAAAGTGCTATTAAGCGTCTCGATCTATCTCTATAGATCTTAATGCCTAATATGAAAGCAGCTTCTCCTAGGTCCTTCATTGAAAAACTCTTGTTCAAATATTCCTTCACGCTTTCTAGCATTTCTATATTGTTTCCAATCAGCAATATGTCATCCACATATAATATTAGAAACACTATAGTGCTCCCACTCACTTTCTTGTAAATACAAGCTTCTCCATAAACTTGTATAAACCCAAACGCTTTGATCACCTCATCAAAGCGCTTATTCCAACTCCGAGATGCTTGCACCAGTCCATAAATGGATCGCTGGAGTTTGCAAACTTTGTTAGCATTCTCTGGATGGAAAAAACCTTCTGGTTGCATCATATACAACTCTTCCTCAAGGAAACCGTTGAGGAACGCTGTTTTGACATCCATCTGCCAAATTTCATAGTCGAAATAAGCAGTTATTGCCAACATGATTCTGACAGACTTAAGCATCGCTACATGTGAGAATGTCTCGTCGTAATCAACTCCTTGAACTTGTGAAAAACCCTTTGCCACAAGCCAAGCTTTATAGACGGTAACATTACCGTCCGCGTCCGTCTTCTTCTTAAAGATCCATTTGTTCTGAATGGCCTTTCGCCCTTCAGGTAATACTTCCAAAGTCCATACTTGGTTTTCATACATGGATCCCTTGTCGGATTTCATGGCCTCTAACCATTTCTCAGAATCCGGGCCCATCACCGCTCCTCCATAGCTCGTAGGTTCATTGTTGTCCAACAACATGACCTTCAAGACAGGGTTGCCGTACCACTCAGGAGCAGTACACACCCTTGTCGACCTACGAGGTTCAATAGTAACTTGATCCGAAGCTTCATGATCATCATCATTAACTTCCTCTTCAACTGTCGTAGGCTCCACAGAAACATCTTTCTGCGCCACGCTACTCTCTAGTTGAAGTAAAGGTTCAATAACCTCAACAAGCTCTATTTTCCTCCCACTTAATTCTTTCGAGAGAAACTCTTTCTCAAGAAATGTTCCATTCTTAGCGACAAACACTTTGCCTTCGGATCTGAGATAGAAGGTATACCCGACTGTCTCTTTCGGGTATCCTATGAAGACGCATTTCTCCGCTTTGGGTTCCAGCTTTTCAGGCTGAAGCTTTTTGACATAATCATCGCATCCCCAAACTTTAAGAAACGACAACTTTGGCCTCTTGCCAAACCATAGTTCATATGGTGTCGTCTCAACGGATTTCGATGGTGCCCTATTTAAAGTGAATGCAGCTGTCTCTAATGCATAACCCCAATACGATAGTGGCAAATCAGCAAGAGACATCATAGACACACCATATCTAATAAGGTTCGATTACGACGTTTGGACACACCATTACGTTGTGGTGTTCCAGGTGGTGTCAACTGTGAAACAATTCCACACTATCTTATGTGACTGCCAAACTCATAACTCAGATATTCACCTCCTCGATCAGATCGCAGGAATTTAATCTTCTTGTTACGATGATTCTCAACTTCACTCTGAAATTGCTTGAACTTTTCAAACATTTCAGACTTGTGTTTCATTAAGTAAATATACCCATATCTACTTAAGTCATCAGTTAAGGTGAGAAAATAACGATATCCACCACGCACTGTAACATTCATTGGACCGCACACATCAGTATGTATGATTTCCAATAAGTCATTTGCCCGTTCCATTGTTCCAGAGAACGGCGTTTCAGTTATCTTGCCCATGAGGCATGGTTCATATGTGTCAAGTGTTTCAAAATCAAGTGACTCCAAAAGTCCATCAGCATGGAGCTTCCTCATGCGTTTTACACCAATATGACTTAAACGGCAGTGCCACAAGAAAGTGGTACTATCTATTGGGGAACGTCGCATGGGAAACAAAAATTTTCCTACTCACACGCAAACCTATCCATGGTGATGAGCATCTACGAGAGGGAGAGTGGATCTATGTACCCTTGTAGATCGCTAAGCGGGGAGCGTTAAGAAACACGATTGGTGTAGTCGAACTTCTTCGCGATCCAAATCGTCGAGCGTCCCGCGATCTAATCACGAACCGTCCCGCAAACTAATCACGAACCGTCCCGTGATCTCGTCACGATCCGTCCCGTGATCCAATCACGAACGTCCCGTGGCCTTGATCACGATCCTTCCGATCTAGTACCGAACGGACGACACCTCCGCGTTCAGCACACGTGCAACTTGATGACGATCTCCACCGTCTTGATCCAGCAAGACGAGATGGAGAGGAGGAAGATTTCATCGGCAGCGTGACGTCGCTTCGGCGATGGTGGTGGACTGATTCCGGCAGGGCTTCGCCTAAGCACTGTGGAAACCCGATCTAGAGGAGCACCGGTGGAACGGGTAGCACGTGGCCGTAAATTCTATGCAAAAACCCTATATTCCACCAGTATATATAGGAGGAGAGGAGAGGCAGCATTGGTGCAAGGGAAAGGCCCTCTAGGAGTCGGCCGGCCAAGGTGGAGGAGTCCTACTCCTCCTCCAATCCTAGTAGGAGTAGGACTCTCCCTTTTTTGCCTTTTTTCACCTTTTTCTTTAGGCCTTTTTCCTCCTGGCAACATGGGCCTTTTGTGTCTGTTCCACCAGCACACTAAGGGCTGGTTATTATTCTCCCATAGACCATGGACCCTCTAGGGTCGAAATACCCCTCCCGGAGGTCTCCCGGTACACTACCGGTGCTCCCGGTACACTACCGATGAGCCCGAAACTTTTCCGGCGACCAAACTAGGACTTCCTATATATGAATCTTTACCTCCGGACAATTCCAGAGCTCCTCGTGACATCCGGGATCTCATCCGGGACTCCAAACAACCTTCGGTCACCACCATACATAACTCTATACTACCGAAACGTCACCAAATCTTAAGTGTGCAGACCCAGCGGGTTCGAGAACAATGTAGACATGACCGAGACACCTCTATGGTCAATAACCAATGGTGGGACCTAGATGTCCACATTGGTTCCTACATATTCTACGAAGATCTTTATCGGTCGAACCTCTATGTCAAGGATTCAGTTAATCCCGTATGATGTTCCCTTTGTTCTTCGGTATGTTACTTGCCCGAGATTCGATCGTCGGTATCTCCATACCTAGTTCAATCTCGTTACCGGCAAGTCTCTTTACTCGTTTCATAATACAAGATCCCACAACTAACAATTAGTCACATTGCTTGCAAGGCTCATCGTGATGCTGTATTACCGAGTGGGCCCTGAGATACCTCTCCGTCACACGGAGTAACAAATCCCAGTCTCGATCCATGTCAACTCAACAGACACCCTCGGAGACACCTGTAGAGCACCTTTATAGTCACCCAGTTATGTTGCGACGTTTGATATACACAAGGTACTCCTCCGATATCTGTGAGTTGCATGATCTCATGGTCATAGGAACATATACTTGACATGCAGAAAACAGTAGCAATAAACTAACACGATCATAAGCTACGTTTGTAGTTTGGGTCTTGTCCATCACATCATTCTCCTAATGATGTGATCCCGTTATCAAATGACATCTCATGTCCATGGCTAGGAAACCTTAACCATCTTTCAATCAACGAGCTAGTTCACTAGAGGTATACTAGGGACATTGTGTTTGTCTATGTATCCACACATGTATCCATGTTTCCAAT
Organism: Hordeum marinum; assembly: GCA_022496015.1. Lineage (NCBI taxonomy): Eukaryota > Viridiplantae > Streptophyta > Magnoliopsida > Poales > Poaceae > Hordeum > Hordeum marinum. The sequence continues at coordinate 375,124,554 of CM039676.1, read as the reverse complement.
TAATACAATTATAGCATGGATAATAAACGATTATCATGAACAAGGAAATATGATAATAACTAATTTATTATTGCCTCTAGGGCATATTTCCAACAGTCTCCCACTTGCACTAGAGTCAATAATCTAGTTCACATCACCATGTGATTCGCATTGTTATGAATCTAACACCCAATCAGTTCTGGGGCTCGATCATGCTTTGCATGTGAGAGAGGTCTTATAGTCAATGGGTTTGCGACATTCAGATCCGTGTGTTCTTTACAAAGTTCTATGTCAAACCGTAAACACTGCTACCACACTCCACTTGGTACTATTCCAAATGGCTGCTCCGCTATACGTATCCAGATTGCTACTACGAGACATCCGAATTGGTGTTAAAGCTTGCATCGACGTAACTCTTTACGACGAACTCTTTATCACTTCCATAATCGAGAAACATCTCCTTAGTCTTTTAGTTACTAAGGGTAATCTTGACCGCTGTCCAGTGCTCCATTCCAGGATCACTTTGAAACCTTCTGGTCATACTTATGGCAAGGCTGACATCGGGTCATGTGCACAGCATTGCATACATGATAGAGCCTATGGCTGAAGCATAGGGGATGACACTCATCTTTTCTCTATCTTCTGCAGTCACTGGGCATTGAGTCTTACTCAACTGTATACCTTACAAATCAGGCGAGAACTCTTTCTCTGATTGATCCATTTTGAACTCTTTCAAAATCTTGTCAAGGTATGTACTCATTGAAAGTCTCATCAAGTATCTTGATCTATCTCTATAGATCTTGATGCTCAACAATTAGGTAGCTTTATCCAGGTCTTCCTTTGAAAAACTCTTTTCAAACACCCGTTTATGCTCTCAAGAAATTCTACATCATTTCCGAATAGCAATATGTCATCCACATATACTTATCAGAAACTCTTATAGTGCTCCCACTCACTTTATTCCAAATACAAGTTTCTCGTAAACTTTGTATAGACTCAAAAACTTTGATCACCTCATCAAAGTGTATATTCCAACTCCGAGATGCTTGCTTCAATTCATAGAAGAATCACTGAAGCTCGCACATCTTTTAGCATCCTTAGGACTGACAAAACCTTTTGGTTGTATCTCATACAACCTTTCCTTAAGGAAGGAAACGATGTTTTGGCATCCATCTGCCATATTTCATAATTGAAAAATGCAGCAACTGCTAACATAATTTCAACAGACTTTAGCATCGCTACGAGTGAGAAAGTCTCATCGCAGTCAACTCTTTGAACTTGTCGTAAACTACTTTGCAACAAGTCGAGCTTTACAAATGGTAACATTTACGATCAGTGTCTATCTTCATTTTAAAGATCCATTTGTACTTAACGACATGCCGTCCAACGAGCAAGTCCACCAAAGTCTATACTTGGTTTTCATACATGGATCCTTTCTCAGATTTCATGGCCTCTAACCATTTGTTGGTTTCCGGGCCATCATCGCTTCTCCATAGTTCGTAGGTTCATCGTTGTCCAACAACATGACCTCCAAGACAGGGTTGTCGTACCGCTCAGTAGCAGTACACATCCTTGTCGACCTACGAAGTTCGATAGTAACTTGATCCGAAGCTTCATGATCATCATCATTAACTTCCTCTTCAACTGATGTAGGCTTCACAGAAACATCTTTCTGCGCTGCACCACTTTTGGGTTGAAGTAAAGGTTCAATAACCTCATCAAGTTCTATTTTCCTTGTAGGTCAATAGTAACTTGATCCGAAGCTTCATGACCATCATCATTAACTTCCTCTTCAACTGACGTAGGCTTCACAAAAACATCTTTCTGCACTGCGCTACTTTCTGGTTGAAGCAGAGGTTCAATAACCTCATCAAGTTCTATCCTCCTCCCACTCAATTCTTTCAAGAGAAACCTTTTCTCGAGAAAGGACCCAGTTTTAGCAATAAACATTTTATTCTTGGATCTGAGATAGAAGGTTCACCCAATTGTTCTTAGGGTATTCTATGAAGATGCATTTGTCCACTTTGGGTTCGAGCTCATTAGGTGAAAACATTTTCCTCACAAGCGTCGTAGCCCCAAGCATTAAGAAATGACAGCTTAGGTTTCTATCAAACCAAAATTCACACGGTGTCATCTCAACGGATTTAGATGGTGCCCTATTTAAAGTGAATGTAGTTGTCTCTAATGCATAACCCCAAAATTATAGTAACACAATGATAAGAGACATCATAGCATGCACCATATCCAATAGAGCATGACTATGACGTTCGGACACACCATCACACTATGGTGTTCTAGGTGGCGTGAGTTGTGAAAACAATTCTCACATTGTCTAAAGTTGTATGCCAAACTCGTAACTCAGATATTCACCTTCACGATCATATCGCAAACATTTTTATCTTCTTATCACGATGATCTTAAAACTTCACTCTGAATTTGCTTGAACCTTTCAAACGATTCAGACTTGTGTTTCATCAAGGAAATATACACTATATCTACTCAAATCATCAGTGAAGGTAAGAAAATAGCGATATTCACCGCACACTACAAGACTCATTGGATTGCATACATCAACATGTATCATTTCCAATAAATCACTTGCCCGCTTCATCAAAACAGAAAACGGGGTCCTTAGTCATCTTGACCAAGAGGCATGGTTCGAATGTCTCAACCGATTCGAAATCGAGTGAGTCCAAAGATCCATCAGCATGGAGTTTCTTCATGCGCTTTATACCAATATGACATTTAGCGGCAGTGCCACAAGCATGTGGTACTATCATTATTAACTTTGTATCTTTTGACATCAATGTTATGAACATGTGTATTACTACGATCAAGATTTCAACAAACCATTCTCACTGAGTGCATGACCATTGAAGGTATTATCCAGGTAAACAGAATAACCATTATTCTCTAACTTAAATGAATAATTGTATTGCAATAAACATGATCTAATCATGTTCATGCTCAACGCAAAACACCGAATAACATTTATTTAGGTTCGTCACTAATCCTGAAGGTAGAGAGAGCGTGCGATGTTGATCTCATCAACCTTGGAAACATTTCCAACACATATCGTCACCTCACCCTTAGTTAGTTCTCCGTTTATTCCGTAGCTTTTATTTCGAGTTAGCAACCGAACCGGTATCCAATACCCAGGTGCTACTGGGAGTACTAGCAAGGTACAAATCAATAACTCGTTATATCAAATATACTTCTGTCGATGTTGCCAGCCTTCTTATCTACCAAGTTTCTAGGGTTGTTCCGCTTCAGCGACCGCTCACCTCATAACATACGCACTTAGTCTCGGGTTTGAGTTCAACTTTGGGCTGCTTCACTGGAGCAGCAACTCACTTGCTATCCATGAAGTTTCCCTCCTTGCTCTTGCCCTTCTCGAAACTAGTGGTTTGATTAACCATCAACACTTGATGCTCCTTCTTGATTTCTACCTTCGCGGTGTCAAACATCGCATACAGCCCAGGGATCAATATTTCTATCCCTGGCATCTAATAGTTCATCACTAAGTTCTAGTAGCTTTAGTGACAGTGACTTGGAGAACTATATCAATCACTATCTTATCTGGAAGATCAACTCCCACTTGATTCAAGCGATTGTAGCACCCAGACAATCTGAGCACATGCTCAATGATTGAGCTATTCTCTTTCATCTTGCAGGCAAAGAATCTTGTTGGAGATCTCATATCTCGCAACACGGGCACGAGCCTGAGATCCTAATTTCAGCTCTTAGAAACATCTCATATGTTCCATGACATTCAAAACGTTTTGGAGCCTCAATTCTAAGCCGTAATGCATGACGCACTAAACTATCAAGTAGTCATCAGAACGTGCCTGTCAGATGTTCACAACATCTACAGACGATGCTAGAGGGGTTGGCACACCGAGCGGTGCATTAAGGACATAAGCCTTCTGTGCAGCAATGAGGACAATCCTCAGATCACGGACCCAGTCCGCAATATTGCTACCATCATCTTTCAACTCTATTTCTCTAGGAACATATAAAAATTAAGGGAGCTACATCATGAGCTAGTAATCTACAATATAATTTGCAAAGACACTATTGACTATCTTCATGATAATGAGTTCAATTAATCATATTACTTAAGAACTCCCACTCAAGTTGACATCCCTCCGGTCATTTGAGTGATACATGATCCAAATTCACCAACTCAAGTCCGATCATCACGTGAGTTGAGGTGGCTATAATGGTGAACATCATCATGTTGATCATATCTACTATATGACTCATGTTCGACTTTCCGGTCTCTTGTGTTTCGAGGCCATGTCTGTACATGCTAGGCTCGTCAAGTTTAACCCGAGTGTTCTGCGCGTGCAACACTGGCTTGCACCCGTTGTATGTGAACGTAGAGTCTATCACACCCGATCATCACGTGGTGTCTTAACACGCAAACTTTCGCAACGGTGCACACTCGGGGAGAACACAATTTATCTTGAAATTTAAGTGAGGGATCACCTTATAATGCTACCGTCGTACTAAGCAAAACAAGGTGCATAAAAGGATTAACTTCACATGCAATTCATAAGTGACATGATATGGCCATGAACATGTGCTTTAGATCTCCATCTTAAAAAGCACCGGCATGATCTTCATCGTCACCGGCACAACACCATGATCTCCATCATCTTGATCTCCATCAACGTGTCGCCATCGAGGTTGTCACGCCCTTCATGCTTCTACTACTATTGCTACCGTTTAGCGATAAAGTAAAGCATTACATGTTGGGGAATGTCGCATGGGAAACAAAAAATTTCCTACGCACATGCAAACCTATCCATGGTGATGAGCATCTACGAGAGGGAGAGTGGATCTACATAACCTTGTAGATCGCTAAGCGGTAAGCGTTAAGAAACGCAGTTGGTGTAGTCGAACATCTTCGCGATCCAAATTGCCGAGCGTCTCGCGATCACATCACGATCCATCCCGCGAACTCATCACGATCCGTCCCGCGATCTCATCACGATCCGTCTCATGATCTTGATCACGATCTGTCCCGCGAACTCATCACGATCTGTCCCACGATATCATCACGAACTGTCTCGCGATCTCGATCACGGTCCTTCCGATCTAGCGCCGAACGGATGGCACCTCCGCGTTCAGCACACGTGCAGCCTAATGACGATCTCCACCATCTTGATCCATCAAGAGGAGGTGTAGAGGAGAGAGAGTTCACCGGCAGCGTGACGGCGCTCCGGTGATGGTGGTGGGGTGATTCCGGCAGGGCTTCGCCTAAGCATTGCAGAAAACCGGTCTAGAGGAGCACCGATGGAACGGGTAGCACGTGGCCGTAAATTCTGTGCAAAACCCCTCTATTCCACCAGTATATATAGGAGGGAGGGAGAGGAGGATGTAGCCTTGGCCTCCAAGGCTGTTTGGTTCGGCCGAGCCACAAGAGGAGGAGTCCTACTCCTTCCTCCACTCCTAGTAGGAGTAGGACTCTTCCTTTTTGCCTTTTTTCACCTTTTTCCTTTAGGATTTTTGCCTCCTGTGCCATGGGCCTTGTTGTGGCTGTTTCTCCAGCCCAATAAGGGCTGGTTATAACTCTCCAGAGCCCATGGACCCTCTAGGGTCGAAATACCCCTCCCGGAGGTCTCCCGGTACACTACCGGCACTCCCGGTACACTACCGATGAGCCCGAAACTTTTTCGGCGACCAAACTGGGACTTCCTATATATGAATCTTTACCTCCGGACCATTCCGGAGCTCCTCGTGACGTCCGGGATCTCATCCGGGACTCCGAACAACCTTCGGTCACCACCATACATAACTCTATACTACCGAAACGTCACCAAATCTTAAGTGTGCAGACCCTGCGGGTTCGAGAACTATGTAGACATGACCGAGACACCTCTACGGTCAATAAAAAATGGCGGGACCTGGATTTCCACATTGGTTCCTACATATTCTACACAGATTTTTATCGGTCGAACCTCTATGTCAAGGATTCAGTTAATCCCGTATGATGTTCCCTTTGTTCTTCGGTATGTTACTTGCCCGAGATTCGATCGTCGGTATCTCCATACCTAGTTCAATCTCGTTACCGGCAAGTCTCTTTACTCGTTCCGTAATACAAGATCCCGCAACTAACAATTAGTCACATTGCTTGCAAGGCTCATTGTGATGTTGTATTACCGAGTGGGCCCTGAGATACCTCTCCGTCACACGGAGTAACAAATCCCAGTCTCAATCCATGTCAACTCAACAGACACCCTCGGAGACACCTGTAGAGCACCTTTATAGTCACTCAATTACGTTGCGACGTTTGGTACACACAAGGTACTCCTCCGATATCTGTGAGTTGCATGATCTCATGGTCATAGGAACACATACTTGACATGCAGAAAACAGTAGCAATAAACTGACACGATCATAAGCTACGTTTGTAGTTTGGGTCTTGTCCATCACATTATTCTCCTAATGATGTGATCCCGTTATCAAATGACATCTCATGTCCATGGCTAGGAAACCTTAACCATCTTTCAATCAACGAGCTAGTTCACTAGAGGTATAATAGGGACATTGTGTTTGTCTATGTATCCACACATGTATCCATGCTTCCAATTAATACAATTATAGCATGAATAATAATCGATTATCATGAACAAGGAAATATGATAATAACTAATTTATTATTGCCTCTAGGGCATATTTCCAACACTATCATTATCAACTCTACATCTTTTGGCATCAATGTTATGAACATGTGTATCGTCACTATCAAGATTCAATATGAAGAAACCCCTCACATTGGGTGCATGACCATAAAATATATTACTCATATAAATAGAACAACCTTTATTCTCTGATTTAAATGAGTAAACGTCTCACAATAAAGAAGATCCAGATATAATGTTCATGCTTAACGCAGGCACTAAATAACAATTATTCAGGTTCATCACTAATCCCGATGGTAATCGAAGAGAGAGTGTGTCGACGGTGATCACATCAATCTTGGAACCATTTCCCACGCGCTTCGTCACTTCATCCTTTGCCAGCCTTCGTCTATTCTGTAGTTCCTGTTTTGAGTTGCAAATATGAGCAATCGGACCGATATCAAATACCCAGGCACTACAACGAGAGCTAGTAAGGTACACATCAAGAACATGTATATCATATATACCTTGTTTGTCGTTGGCCGCCTTCTTGTCACCTAGGTACTTGGGGCAGTTCCGCTTCCAGTGACCAGTTCCCTTGCAATGAAAGCACTTAGTTTCTGGCTTGGATCCATGCTTGGGCTTTTTTACAGGAGTAGCAACTGCTTTGCCATCCTTCTTGGTTTTACCATTCTTGCCCTTGCCCTTCCCATTCTTCTTGAAACTAGTGGTTTTATTGACCATCAACACTTGATGTTCTTGCTGGATTTCAGACTCAGCGACTTTTAGCATCGCAAACAGCTCGACGACTGACTTGCTCATCCCGTGCATGTTATAGTTCATCACAAAGCTCTTGTAACTAGGTGGCAGTGATTGAAGAACTCTGCCAGTGATCGTCTCTGGTGAAAGGGCAATTCCCAACTCCGCTAGACGAGTCGAATACCCGGACATTCTGAGTATATGTTCACTGATAGACCCGTTCTCCTCCATCTTGCAAGCATAGAACTTATCGGAGGTCTCATACCTCTCGATTAGGGCATTCTTCTGAAAGATAAACTTGAACTCCTGGAATATATCATATGCTCCATGATGTTCAAAACATCTTTAAAGTCCCGGTTCTAAGCCATACAATATTGCACACTGAACTATTGAGTAATCTCTATAACGTGCCTCCCAAGCGTTCTTAACATCTTTGGATGACATGTTTTCTGGTTGGTCACCAAGCGGTGCATCAAGGACATATGATTTCTGGGAAGCCGTGAGGATAATCCTCAGAGTATGGGCCCAATCAAAAAAGTCACTTCCATCATCATTCAACTTAGCTTTCTCTAGGAATGCATTAAAATTCAGGGGTGCTGATCTACAACATAAATATGCAAAGGTTACTTAGACTATTGTTCAAGATAATAAGTTTAGTTAATCAAATTACTAAAGCTCCCACTCAAATTGACATCCCTCAGGTCATCTGAGTGTCACATGATCCAAATTCACCAACTCAAGTCCGATCATCACGTGAGTTGAGGTGGTTTCAATGGTGGACATCATCATGTTGATCATATCTACTATATGACTCATGTTCTCATGTTCGGCCTTTCTGTCTCTTGTGTTCCGAGGCCATGTCTGTACATGCTAGGATCGTCAAGTTTAACCCGAGTGTTCTACACGTGCAACACTGGCTTGCATCCCTTGTATGTGAACATAGAGTCTGTCACACCTGATCATCACGTGGTGTCTCGACACGACGAACTTTCGCAACGGTGCACACTCAGGGAGAACACAATTCATCTTGAAATTTAAGTGAGGGATCACCTTATAATGCTACCGTCGTTCTAAGCAAAACAAGGTGCATAAAAGGATTAACATCACATGCAAATCATAAGTGACATGATATGGCCATGAACTTGTGTTTTGATCTCCATCTTGAAAGCACCGACATGATCTCCATCGTCACCAGCACAACACCGTGATCTCCATCATCTTGATCTCCATCAACGTGTCGCCATCGGGGTTGTCGCGCCCATCATGCTTGTACTTCTATTGCATCGTTTAGCGATAAATTAAAGCATTACATAGCGCTTAATGATTGACACACGGGTCATATAATAATTAAAGACAACCCTATGGCTCCTGCCGGTTACCGTACTCATAGACATGCAAGTCGTGATATTCTATAAAACACATGATCTTATCATACATCACATATATCACATCATGTAATTGGCCATATCACATCACAACATACCCTGCAAAAACAAGTTAGACATCCTCTAATTGTTGTTGCATGTTTTACGTGGCTGCTACGGGTATCTCGCAACAACAATTCTCATCTACGCAAAAACCACAACGGTGATACACTAGTTGCTTTTCAACCTTCTCAAGGACCGCCTTTGTCGGATCCGATCCAACTAAAGTGAGAGAAACTGACACCCGCAAGCCATCTATGCAACAAGTTGCGGTTGAGGGAACCGGTCTCTCGTAAGCGTACGAGTAATGTTCGATCGTCGGTATCTCCATACCTAGTTCAACCTCGTTACCGGCAAGTCTCTTTACTCATTACTTAATACAAGATCACGTGGCTAACACTTAGTCACGTTGCTTGCAAGGCTTATTGTGATGTTGTATTACCGAGTGGGCCCTAAGATACCTCTCCGTCACACGGAGTAACAAATCCCAGTCTTGATGCATGCCAACCCAACAGACACCATCGGAGATACCTGTAGAGCACCTTTATAGTCACCCAGTTACGTTGCGACATTTGATACACACAAGGCACTCTTCCGGTGTCCGTGAGTTGCATGATCTCATGGTCATAGGAACATATACTTGACATGCAGAAAACAGTAGCAATAAACTGACACGATGATATGCTATGTTTGTAGTTTGGGTCTTGTCCATCACATCATTCTCCTAATGATGTGTTCCCGTTATTAAATGACATCACATGTAAATGGCTAGGAAACCTTGACCATCTTTGACCAACGAGCTAGTTCAATAGAGGCTTACTAGGGACAAAGTGTTGTCTATTTACCCACACATGTAATGTGTTTCCAATCAATACACTTATAGCATGGATAATAAACGATTATCATGAACAAGGAAATATAATAATAAACACTTTATTTATTGCCTCTAGGGCATATTTCCAACAGGTGGTATTCAAGGTTTATCCAAAGATTGGTCATGTGGGAGTTGAGCTTATTGCAAGCATGTCTTGAAGAAGAAGATTATGGAAGCATTCATGTTTACCTTCAAGACATCATCTTTATGAAGAGAGAAGCTAAGATACAAGGTTGATCAATACTAAGTCAAAAAGTGAATCAAGTTGATCAACACATAAAGCCTACAAGATGTATTGAGAGGGATCAAGTGATCCCATGGTGTGGTAAGCATTGTCCATTACGCTTTGGGTACTAACCCATGGTCTACTGAGAGTTCTTTGTGGGGTTAGGTATATTTCCATGGGCTTGCATCAAGAGGCATATCCCATAGATCCCATGGAAGATGACATCAAGTGGAGATCGTCATCAAGGTTGCGATGTGCAAGATCAAGTGAAGCATCACGGAGAGATCATTCTTGAGGCCTGCCGTTCGTTGTGGTGACAATGTACTTGTGAAGATGTGCCGAAGAGTGGCTCACCCATAGTGGAGTATGGGGGAGCAGTCATCTAGTCTTCATCAAGCCAACGCAATCAAGAAAGGTGGTCCATCTTGAGGAAGTCAAGATCGTCATCATCTAGCTCAAGTGGACTATGCGTAAGGCTAAGGTTTGACCTTGATAGGGTTTTATATTTTACCGGTCTCATGGTGATAGTTGAGAGACCGGGTTATAGGATCGATTGTTGTACTATCAAGGGGGGCTCTCAAGTGAGTAGCTTGATCGTATCGTTCGTTGAGAGCACAAACCATTGCATTCTTAGCATCATCATATTTCTTGGTTCTTGGTTGGATTTTCTCTATGTGGGTTGTTGAGACATTAAGATTGTGGTTATCTTCGTGACAAGCTCTAGTTCATCGAAACAGATTTCATATGCTTCGTCTATTGCATTTTCAGTGTTGGAAGTTTTACCGGTCTTATTCGAGGAACGGTTCTCACCATTTTATTATGGGCCTTTTATAATTTGCTTCTTATTGATATTTCAATCACGATTGTGTTAGCCCATGTCTTTAGCTTTCCAACAAACTTTGTTTCATTGAATTTGGAGTCCGTTTGCAAAAGTTATGGCAGTTTTCGTGTTCTTAAAAGGCTGTAGTGGTACTACCGCGGCTAGAGCGGATGTAATTTTTTACTACCACTCCGGAGCGGTACTATCGTGTATCCAAGAGCGGTACTACCGCTCCGGACCAAAATCTCGTGTTAAGTCCAGCCTTGGTAGGCACGGATGTAATTTTTTAGTACCGATCGCAAGCAGTAGTATCGCTACCCGTAGCGGTAGTACCGCTATCCATAGTGGTAGTACCATGAGGACGAGCGGTAGTACCGCTCCGGTGGTTCTACTCGCCTTTTGCCCCCTCGGTGTTGTTTTTCAAAGGGGCTACTACCTCCCTAGCGGTAGTACCACTCCTTGGAGCGATAGTACCGCTCTGTGCGGGCTGTGAGGATAACGGTTGATTTTTTTTTCACCTATAAAAGGGGGTCTTCTTCTCCAATGGACCTTATCCTTTGAGCTCGTGTTTGCCCCCCATTGTTGACATTCTTTGAGCTTGCTATCTCTCAATCCCTCCAATTATTCTTGCTCCTTTTTGAGGGAAAAGAGAGAGGAGATCTAGATCCACATTTCCACCAATCAGTTTCTCCTATAAGTGAGGGGAACCCCTTGGATCTAGATTTTGGAGTTCTTCATGTTATTCTTTGTTCTTCTTCTCATTTTCCTCCCTAGCATTAGTTGCTTTGGTGGTATTTGGGAGAGAAGGACTTCGGCACTCCATGTGCCCTTGCCATTGCATTTGGTGCATAGGTTTGAGTTCTCCATGGTGATACGTGGAAGTGAGAAGTTGAGAAGCTTATTACTCTTGGGTGTTTGAGCACCCTAGAGCTTGTTCCTCTTGGATGCTTTGGCGCCATAGATGGTTGGTGGTGCCTCGGAGCTCAATCATTGTGGTGCAAAGCTCCGGGCAAGCTTCGGGGTCTCCAATTAGGTTGTGGAGATTGCCCCGACCATTTGAGGTCATCTCGGAGCCACAATCCATTGTGGTGAAGCTTCTTGGTGTCGTTGGGAGCCTCCAATTCAGTTGTGGAGATTGCCCCGACCTTGTTTATACGGGTTCGGTGACCACCCTCAAGGGTCCCTTAGTGGAATCACGACATCTTGCATTGTGCGAGGGCGTGAGGAGATTACGGTGGCCCTAGTGGCTTCTTGGGGAGCATTGTGCCTCCACACCGCTCCAAATGGAGATTAGCATCCACAAGGGTGTGAACTTCGGAATACATCATCGTCTCCGTGTGCCTCAGTTATCTCTTACCCGATTCCCTTTACTTATGCACTTTACTTTGTGATAGCCATATTGTTTCTTGTTATATATCTTGCTATCACCTAGTTGTCTATCTTGCTTAGCATAAGTTGTTGGTGCACATAGGTGAGCCTAGTTGTTTTAGGTTTTGTGCTTGACTAATTAAACGATAGTTTTATTCCGCATTTGTTCAAGCCTAAACCGTAATTATTTTAAAGCGCCTATTCACCCCCCTCTAGGCGACGTCCACGTCCTTTCAATTGGTATCGGAGCTAGGTCTCTCATCATTAGGTTTAACCACCTAGTGAGTAAGGATGTCGACTAGGGGATTAGGATTCTCTCATACTCTTAGTTTCGATGGCACAAATTTTGATGTTTGGGTAATTCGCATGCTTAATCTCTTTAGGGTCATGGACCCAAATTTAGAGCGAATTGTAGATATGGGTTTTTCTCCTCCAAAGGATTCTCAAAACCTATCTTTAGAGGATGAGAAAAACTCTTATCTCAATTCTCAAGCTTCTAATGTGCTTTTTGATGCTTTGAGCAATGTAGTTATATTTGAACTCATGCCATTCCGGGATGCTCATGAGTTGTGGACAAAGCTTCAAGATAAATATGGTATGTCCAAGATTTGTAGGTATGATTGTTCTCCCTCCACCTCCGGTCGTGTTGTATTCTCAACTTCTTCTACTTCACCTACATGTGGATTGCCACAAGGTAATTATATGGTGAGTAGTGATGATCATTGTAATGATGATAGTGGGCTTATTGTTGATAATTCTTTTTCACTATCTTATTGCAATGCTTCATCTTTGGACTTTAACACCTCGATCACTTTAAATGTTTCACATGCTTGTTTTGATAGTCCTTGCATATCATGTACAAATAGCTTGACTAAATCTCATGACGATATGCTTGCTATATTTTGTTGCCATGATAAAAATGTATCTATGTCCTCGAGTTGTTGTGCTAACAATGTAGAGGACACCCAACACTCCATGGAACAAGATGTGGTCTTGAATGGTGCTTCAAGGGATCCTACATCATCATCTGGTGTTTCTCACTTTTGCCTTATGGCTAAGGCTTCAAAGATATCTCCTACTTTGAATCCCAATATATCTCACGATGATGATGTTGATGATAATGATGAAGAGAGTGATAATATTGCTTCCTTAAAACTTAAGGGAGAAATTATTTTTAAAGCTCTTCATAAGAATAAAATTGCTCGTTCCAACTTCATGGAAATCATGTCTATTGCCATTGAGGGCAAGAAATATATTGAAGAGTTGGAGGCTCATCTAGAGGAGCATGAGTCCACCATTGATAAAATGGAAGGTCATGAACATGATTACGCTAATGAGATCACGGATCTATCTCAAGCTCTTGAAAATGAACAAACCACCAAGGAATCTCTTGAGGAGACCTTTGCTCTAGAATTATCTAGATTAAAGGAATCCCATGAAAGAGCTCTCGAGGTGGCTAATGATTTTAGAACTAAAAATGATAAGCTTGAAGTTGCACATGCTAAACTCCTTGAGGACTTTGAGCACCTCGAAAATGGCTCAAGGATCTTTAAGAGTTTGCTCATTGAACTCACCGAGTCTCATGCTCAACTTAAAGTTTCATATGCTAAAGAGCTTGCCAAGTTGCCTTCTCCTCTTGTTGTTAATGATGATGCTTGTGCTACTAACTCTATTTCTTGTGAATCATCCATATTAAAGGAGTATGTTGAGCTAAGGGCTGAACTTAAGTTGCTATCTAGTAATTATGGAAAATTGGAAAAGAGTCATGAAAAGCTTTCTAGCTATCATGGCGATCTTCTAGTATCTCATAATGTGCTGAAGATAGCTCATGAGGCTAGTACTACTAAGGTAACATCAAGTGATCCTCATGTGGAAATTAGCAGTACATCTAGTAGAAATGCTTTATTCCCATGTACTAGTCCTCGTAGTTCATCTACTCATAATGTTGGTACATCTTGTGATGAATTACTTTCCTTACCTTGTTGCTCTAACGATGAAGCATATACTTCCTCTAGTACTTGTATTGATACTAACCATGTAGAGGAAATCAAAGAGCTCAAGGCCCAAGTCACTTCTTTGAAGAAAGACTTGGAAAAGAGTCATGAAGGGAAGTCCACACTCAACAATATCTTGTGTGGGCAAAAATCCCCAAATGAAAAAGGTGGACTTGGATTCAACTCCAATAAGAAGAAGAAGTCCAAGAGAAACAACAAGAAGGGCTAAGAACAAGTCAAGAACTCGGCCAAGATTGTTTGCTTCAAGTGCAAAATAGAAGGGCACCATGTTAGATCTTGCCCATTGAAGAAGAATCCCCATAGTGACAAGAAACAAGGGATGCGGCCACAAGTTAAATCTCATGCTCAACGTCAAGTTGAAGAAAGGCCACTTGCCAAGAAGACCCAAGTCAACGCTCCTCAAGTTGAGAAATCAATTGAGAAGAAAGTAAAGGGTAAATTTTTCTACTTATGTCGTGAGAAGGGTCACTTTGCTTCTTCATGCACTAATGGTAACTTATCCAACCCAATCATTATTGATGATATCTATTCTCTTGGGAAGGATAAGGTTGGCAATGTGTTTGCCAAGTTTGTTGGTACTCAAAGTGGTGTCAAGAAAAGAACCATTTGGGTAGCCAAGCCTATTGTGACTAACCTCTTAGGACCCAACTTGGTTGGGGACCAACAAGCTCAAACTTGATCAATAGGTATTGTAGGAGGGAATTGATGACGTTGCTACATTGTGAAGAATTGTGGGTTCTTCGTCATTCATATTGTCTCAAGACAAGTCATGTGGATCATCAAGTGTCTATCATATACTAATGTTCCTCCTTGTGGTAACTTGTACTTAAATTGAATACAATGTTAGTTACTTGACCCTTTGCATGTTGTGGTTTTGTACCTTGCATGTGTTTGTATATGTTGTGCTTCCTATTTGTTTATCTTGAGAAATCAAGTATGTATGATGGATTGCACATCATGTATGTGTGAGTCTTGTGTAGAGCCTTTTTGCATCATGTTTGTATCTTAGTTGGCTCTTTGTGAGAGATTAATGGATTATCCCATTTTGGGGGAGTGATGTGCTTTATGCACTCCACGACCCTAAAAATGTGTGTTCATGAGGAATACCACTTAGTATTGATATTACAAGATTATCTAGCTTCTATTTGGTATGTCTTCTCATGAGAAATCCAAATTATAAACGGTCCATTAATTATCTCTTGTTGGATTTCATTTGCCACTTGTTACTAACGTTGGGTTACCACATTATGGGGGAGTAATATGCTATGTGTATATTACAAGCCCAGAGAATGTGTACATTTGAGATATTGCCACTTAGATTTGATATTATAATTTATCTTGTTCCTAGGTGGCATGTTAGCTCTACAAGTGTCATTTGCTTATTATTTACGTGTGAAGATGACCTTGGATATCTTTGCAATCTACCAATAGGAAATATTTCGAATTACTTCTTGTCCTTTGACAATTGGTATCCTTTTATGTGGTAGAATTTTCTAATCATCTTTGCATTGTATTTTTTTTATCGTTTGTCTTCCTTGCCTCTTGTGGATATTTCTGAGTGTGCCTAGTGTTTCTATAGATATAGGGAAAGTGATGATCCCATCATGTGCATTTTGTATTCAAATGCAAATTCTATATAATGCACTTCTCTTGGGGGAGCTATCCTATTTTCTGTAGAACACTCTCTTTATGTGTTCATCATAAAATCTTTTGATCTTCATCAAGTGTGTGTTGGTGGGAGGCAAGCCTTCTCTCTATGGTGCTTTGTGCCATCATGAAAATTTGCGGAGGGTTTAGTTTGTTTGGAACCTAGCTCTCTTTTGGGAACTTGATACCTCTTGTTTTCCTTCAATTGGTATCTTGTTTCCTTCTATTTGGCATGTGTTAATGGATATCTCATTCCTTAATGTATCTTTTAGTTGGTATCCGTCAAGTGATATTTTTTTCGTTTGGTATCTTATTTTCACTTGATACCTTTTCTTTCGGCATCTTATCAACTGTGTGTTGAGTTTATTCTTGAAAGTTTTGAGCATGCATATTTACTACATGTACTTTCGTTGGCATGTTCTCTTTCCTTGACCCAATATATAGGGGAAACTCCACTATGACATAAATTGGCTAATGTGTGCATGAAATTCAATTTCATATCTATATGCACATATTTATGTGGAGTTTTGTCCTATATATTGTTGGTACACTAACTGTTTGGTCCCAATAAGTTTGGGTACCACTTTGTTTGTGGTGTTGTTCTAGGAACAATTGGAGATACATTGGACACTCGGCTCACTTACAAGGAAGGTGTTGACACCATGTGCTTATTGGAGCCTTGCTAGGATAATGGAAGAACCATTGTATACTACATCAATCCAATGCTATCTTGGTAACAAGTATCTACTTCATGCATACATTTCTCGCATTCGACTGTTTATTGGTTGCGTCATGGCAGGAATTTCTTGAGTCATTCTTGTGGTACTTGTTTCCTTTCTCAAAGAGTCTCAACGATGATGTCATATTGCTATTTGTGATGTCTTTGATGTTCGTGTATTGGGAGTTCATTTATGTACAATAAGAAAATATTAGGCTATGTGCTATGCTTTCAAGCAATGATCTTATTGGTATACTTATGACTTCCTTGTGGATATCTTGTTTGTTCCTTCTTGTAACTATTTCGTGTGTACATTATTCTTTGTGGATATATCATCATGATTTCCCTCCACCTAGAATCTTATACACATGAGAGAATTTACATATCTAGTTGATATCCTCTTTTCTTTCACGTCCACCATTGCATTTCATTTTTGTTTACTTGGTGGTTTCGTGAAAGAATCATTTTGAGTGCGGATCTTATATCCTAGCATTTTGATGCACTCTTTGGTGGTGAAGATTATTTTCCTCATGCTTGTCTTCACGAGGGTTTTGCCATTTCAATTGGTATACCTCCTCTTGAAAAGGCTATCATTTTCCTATCTTCACTAGGGTTTGTCACAAGATTTTGTTTTTAAATTTTCCTATTAGTAAGCTTGTGAACCCTTTTGCTAGTGGTTTGTGTGTGGGAAGGATATGGTTTGCACTTTGTGTCTCATTTCATCAAGACTATGTTGATGCTTTATTCTCATCCTTATACTAGTCTTATCAAGTCCTTTTCCATGACACACACACATCATTTTGGTCGAGCCTATTCTTAAGATTGCCTCTTTTACATGTTGCTCAACCATATGTTTAGTACTATTTGTCTTATCTTCTTGCTTGCACTTGTGGTGTGTTTATATTGATTTGGGGGAGTCATGATCCTTTTTTTGTGCACTTGTATTCAAATACAAATATTATTATTTGTGCACAAATCATGAGGAGATCCTCTAGTTTCTTTATAAACACTATTTTCCCCATATCATAATATCTTTTATTCATGTGGCTCGTTGGTCCATGTGATTGATTGTTCCAATTAGTATCTTTCGATTGCTTGCTTCACTCCGGTGTATGTCTTTGTGCCATACGATCATTTGTGCAATCTTTGGGTTCTCAATATAGTTTGTCTTCCTCCAACTACTTATCATTGGATATGTGTATTTCTTTGCACACGTATTTGAGATATACAAACTTTTTGGAGGAACACCTATTATATTGGATTTCTAAACTTTTTGTCCATTTTGGCAATCGATGCCAATCGGGGAGAAGTTTAGAGAGTTTAGTTTGGAATGCTTTGAGAGTTTTGCTTTTGCTTTTAAGCATTTGCATCTCACATCCATGCATTGCATTGTGTGTGCTTGGTTGTTCTTATTTTCTTATATAAACTCTCTTGAAAGTGGTTGTCATCAATTACCAAAATGTGGGAGATTGTAAGAGCACATTTCTCCATGTGTGGTTTTGGGTAATTGATTACACACCTATGGACTAATGGTTGCCTTGAGTTATATTCGAAGGATTTGTCCATAGGCACTTCTTGAAGTCCATCTGTTGGGTTTCAAGGAGTTTATATGGTGAGCAATGTGGTATTCAAGGTTTATCTAAAGATTGGTCATGTGGGAGTTGAGCTTATTGTAAGCATGTCTTGAAGGACAAGATTGTGTAAGCATTCATGTTTACCTTCAAGACATCATATTTATGAAGAGAGAAGCTAAGATACAAGGTTGATCAATACTAAGTCAAAAAGTAAATCAAGTTGATCAACACACAAAGCATAGAAGATGTACTGGGAGGGATCAAGTGATCCCTTGGTGTGGTAAGCATTGTCCAATACGCTTTGTGTACTAACCCATGGTCAATGTGAGAGTTCTTTGTGGGGTTAGGTATATTTCCATGGGCTTGCATCAAGAGGCAGATCCCATAGATCCCATGGAAGATGACATCAAGTGGAGATCGTCATCAAGGTTGCGATGTGCAAGATCAAGTGAAGCATCACGGAGAGATCATGCTTGAGGCTCGCCGTTCATTGTGGTGACAATGTACTTGTGAAGATGTGCCGAAGAGTGTCTCACCCATAGTGGAGTATGGGGGAGCAATCATCTAGTCTTCATCAAGCCAATGCAATCAAGAAAGGTGGTCCATCTTGAGGAAGTCAAGATCGTCAGCATCTAGCTCAAGTGGACTATGCGCAAGGCTAAGGTTTGACCTTGATAGGGTTTTCTATTTTACCGGTCTCATGGTGGTAGTTGAGAGACCGGGTTATAGGATCGACTGCCATACTATCAAGGGGGGCTCTCAAGTGAGTAGCTTGACTGTATCGTTCGTTGAGAGCTCAAACCATTGCATTCTTGGCATCATCATATTTCTTGGTTCTTGGTTGGCTTTTCCCTATGTGGGTTCTTGAGATTGTGGTTATCTTCGTGACAAGCTCTAGTTCATCGAAAACGGATTTCATATGCTTCGTCTATAGCATTTTTGGTGTTGGAAGTTTTTCCGGTCTTATTCGAGGAAGGGTTCTCACCATTTTCTAATGGGCCTTTTCTCATTTGCTTCTTATTGATATTTCAATCACGATTGTGTTAGCCCATGTCGTTAGCTTTCCAACAAACTTTGTTTCATTGAATTCGGAGTCCGTTTGAAAAAGTTGTGGCAGTTTTGGTGTTTTTAAAAGGCTGCAGCGGTACTATCGCGGCCAGAGTGGATGTAATTTTTTACTACCGCTCTGGAGCGGTACTACCGCAGCTCCAAGAGCAGTACTACCGCTCCGGACCAAAATCTCGTGTTATGTCTAGCCGTGGTAGGCACGGATGTAATTTTTTAGTACCTCTCGCAAGCAGTAGTACCGCTACCAATAGCAGTAGTACCGCTATCCATAGCGGTAGTACTGTGAGGACGAGCGGTAGTACCGCTCCAGTGGTTCTACTGGCCTTTTGCCTCCTCGGTGTTTTTTTCAAAGGGGTACTACTGCCCTAGCGGTAGTACTGCTCTGTGCGGGGTGTGAGGATAACAGTTGGATTTTTCCCACCTATAAAAAGGGGTCTTCTTCTCCAATGGACCTTATCCTTTGAGCTCGTGTTTGCCCCCCATTGTTGGCCTTCTTTGGGCTTGCTATCTCTCAATCCCTCCAATGATTCTTGCTCCTTGTTGAGGGAAGAGAGAGAGGAGATCTGGATCCACAATTCCACCAATCACTTTCTCCTATAAGTGAGGGGAACCCCTTGGATCTAGATCTTGGAGTTCTTCGTGTTCTTCTTCGTTCTTCCTCTCATTTTCCTCCCTAGCATTAGTTGCTTTGGTGGTATTTGGGAGAGAAGGACTTCGGCACTCCGTGCGCCCTTGCCATTGCATTTTGTGCATAGGTTTGAGTTCTCCACGGTCATACGTGGAAGTGAGAAGTTGAGAAGCTTATTACTCTTGTGTGTTTGAGCACCCTAGAGCTTGTTCCTCTTGGGTGCTTTGGTGCCCTAGACGGTTGGTGGTGCCTCAGAGCTCAATCATTGTGGTGCAAAGCTCCGGGAAAGCTTCAGGGGTCTCCAATTAGGTTGTGGAGATTGCCCTGAGCATTTGAGGTCATCTCGGAGCCACAATCCATTGTGGTGAAGCTTCTTGGTGTCGTTGGGAGCCTCCAATTCAGTTGTGGAGATTGCCCCAACCTTGTTTGTACGGATTCGGTGACCACCCTCAAGGGTCCCTTAGTGGAATCACGTCATCTTGCATTTTGCGAGGGCGTGAGGAGATTACGGTCGCCCTAGTGGCTTCTTGGGGAGCATTGTGCCTCCATACCGCTCCGAACGGAGATTAGCATCCGCAAGGGTGTGAACTTCGGGATACATCGTCGTCTCCGCGTGCCTTGGTTATCTCTTACCCGAGCCCCTTTACTTATGCACTTTACTTTGTGATAGCCATATTGTTTCTTGTTATATATCTTGCTATCACTTAGTTATCTATCTTGCTTAGCATAAGTTGTTGGTGCACATAGGTGAGCCTAGTTGTTTTAGGTTTTATGCTTGACTAATTAAACGATAGTTTTATTCTGCATTTGTTCAATCCTAAAACATAATTATTTTAAAGCGCCTATTCACCCCCCCCTCTAGGATACATCCACATCCTTTCACCAAGTTTCTCTCCTTGTTAGTCGTGTGGCCCTTTCAAGGTTACATCGATTGCACACAACTAGGTCACTTAGAAACTTTGGCAACAAAGAAATTCAAAATCAATCTTATACTGGATATCCGGGACATTAAACCAAAATTAATGTGACATAAATGACAGTGCCAAACACTTGCATCATCATTAACACTAGCACAAATTTCGTTTATTGACTTATTGTAAAATCTTGAAGGGGAAAAGAAAAACAAGCCTCTGAACTCATGGCCTTTGCCTATAAACTGTCCACATCTCGACACAATTACTTTATTTGACTCTAAAACTACCTTAAACCTCTCTCGGCATAGAAGGGAGCCGCTAACTAGATTCTTGTTCATTGTAGGGACATGTTTCACGTTCTTTAGCTGCACGATCTTCCCCCCAAATGAATTTCAGACCCACTGTGCCAATGCCATGAACAGAAGCATGTGACACATTCCCTAATAGGACGAAAGAATCCCTTGCGACCTGATAAGAAGTAAACAGAGAGACATCAACACACACATGAACGTTAGTACCCGAATCAATCCACCATGAAGATGATGGAAATACCGAAAGCACAATAGGTAAATTACCATACCCATCAGCATTGCTAGTGGTCACCATGTTGAGACTTTTGGAGCTTGTTTTCCCTCTAGGGTCTGCATGTTCTGGGCATTCCTGGTAAAAGTGTTCGGGCTTCCCACATGCATAGCACTCTAGCTCAGCCTTGTTAAACTTCTTCTTGTTGAAGGTACTAGTCTTCAACTTGTTGAAAACAAGCTTGTTATTCCCTCTATTCTTGTTCTGGGAATACCTTTGCACCATATTGGTAGTAGGCTGAACCTCAATTCCTTTCTCAGTTGTGTCTTTAGCCCAAGTTTTCTCTTCAACATTAAGAGATGCAATCAAATTTCCAACTGATATCTCCTGTCTCTTATGTTTGAGAGTTGTAGCAAACTTCCTCCATGAAGAAGGCAACTTTGAAATCATGCCCCCAACCATGAATTTATTGGGCAGAACACACTTACGGAGTTCAAGTTCCTTCACAATACATTGTATCTCATGAGCTTGTTCAACTGCAGAGTGGTTATTCACCATATTGTAGTCATGAAAACTCTTCATGATGTACAATTCACTATCTACATTTGTTCACCGAATTTAGCATCCAGTGCATCCCTCGGCGTCATACCATCTTGCATGTGCATGTACACATCACACAGGCCGCCAGCAAGAACACTCAGAATGCATCCAACAAATATAGTGTTGGCTTCCTGAAACTTTCTCTGATCTTCATCAGAAGATTCCTCTCTCTTACCATCACTAACATGGAAAACTTTCAGAGCAGTAAGCTAGAACGTGGGGCTCACTTGCCACCTCTTAAAGTGCACATCGATAAACTTATCTGGGCTCGGTGTATCGGAAAATCCAGCCATAGTTAATTCAGGAAATTGCCTACAATTAGGTTTTTGGATTGTTGGAATATTTGGCAAAAATTCTTGATTAATTCCAATAAATAACTCATGACTAGAACAGAAAGTAGCATGCAGCAATCTAGCATACTAGTTGATCAGGAAAATATGCATAACATCATCGCACATGTAACAACAACTACATGTAGAGATATGAATTTGTTATGATGGTTGTACTCTTCTTTGGTTGTTGCGGGAGCTACCTTGTTGATGACGATGTTGGCGATGATCTGTTGTTGACATCAGCGTAGACGACGATGAGTACCACCTTTCGACTTGGATGAAAGACAACCCATGATGACGAACTTGAGCAGTCGCGTTGAGCGCATCCCAAAAACCTAATTCGTCCTCTTTCGGTGGAGGATACTAGGGATGAATGGTTTTAGAGAACTTGCTCTCACGTGTCTCGATGCACACCGGCATTCATAATAGGGCAGACTACCATGGCAGCACAAGTTGCAAGATGAGGCAACACCCTAGGTATTTTTGGTGTGTTTTCAGCCAAGGCAGGTAAGTAGTATATACAGGAGAACCAGAATCGGCGTGGTGTCGCGATCACAATCTCAAATCGACTTAGTTTCAAGTCATACTTATTAGACAAGGATATAATGAACTTGTTTGTCAAGATACCAAAAAATAAAACAACAAAAGGAAGACACACCACTACAAGGCAACAAACCAGATTTCGGCGGGCCATTGACGCGCATGTCGCATGTACACGGCACCCCGGCCCCGACCCGAGCCCGGCCAGGCGAGGCGAGTGAGCGAGCGCGTGTGGTCTTCTCTTTCTCTCCTTCGCACCTCAATAAGCGTGATGTAGGGAACCCAATATATAAAAAGCAACTCTTTTGCAATTTTCCATGGTGGGACTAAACTTAAGGCCACCACTTTTCTTCACGGGCCACTATCTCAGATTTCTAAAATTGTTATGGGCCTAGCTCATTTAATTCTAACAGCGAGGAGTTCCTTACTATGCTCGCCCTCCGTCGCCATGTCCCTAAGATCACACTGCACCGCAAGGGCCTCTCCTCCATCTTGCCCATTTCCTCCGACAATCACCAATCACTGTCCTACAAACACACATGGCACCGCCCATCGAGTACCCCAACTACTCACTGCCCCTGCATTCACTTGGGACACCTCTCCTCCATCGCAGACACACCCGGGCATTGTGTCTTCGCCGTTGGGAGCAACAACGCACACCTCGTCGAAGCATTGCGTGCCGCCGTCCTAGGGTGGCGTCATTGACGACCATGGGCGACCTGTCACCGTCTATTTACGGTGGAAAACTGCTTGAAGAAGGGGAGCTAATGGGGTTGGGCTAGGGGGGCTATGGCGGTGGTTGGAGGCGGCAATGTGGGAGGGGCAGGGGAAACGTGAATCAGTAGAAGGCTAGAAATAGGGACTTTTATTTTCATTGCCTTTGTTAGACATGCTGAACAAAGAGTAAACTAGAGAAAACCAAAATTGAGAGAATAAACTGCCTACGCAACACACCTATTCAACATAAGAGTTGAGGGAAAACACAAGATGGTAAAATGCGGCACCACTTTGACAAATGGGGGGTATAAATTGAGATTTTTTAAAAATGAATTAAAAGCCGTATCAAAGCTAAAACTTAGGGGTAAAAAGTGAAATTAACTCTAAAAAAGATGCCATTTTATCCCATCTCATGCACGCATGGTAGATCAAGGACAAATCAACAATAGTTGCCACACACTCTATTTTGAAGTTAATGGAGCAAAAATTGGCTTGACCCTCATGTACTTGTTGAGTATTGTGATTAGTTAGAAAACATAAGATAGACTAGGAATTATTCTGGCTTGTCTCGTATTACAAGTTGATCATGTATTTCAATATGCATAAATGCCCACGAGGCTCAATGTAGGATCGAGAGAGGGGTGTCTAGAGGGGGGGTGAATAGACTACTAACAGTAATTTAAAACCTAACCCTTTTCCAAGTTAATTGGTTGGCAGATTTTAACTAATTTATCAAGTCTAGCAAGTCTAACAGCCCTACAAATGCATGTCTACAAATATGGCAGCGGAAAGTAAAGACATTGCACATGTAAGTAAAGAGATGGGTTAGGAAGATCAAACGCATAGGAGACACAAGGATTTTCCCCGTAGTTCCGATAGGTGGTGCTATCGTACATCCACGTTCATGGAGTCTTCAACCCATAGAGGGTAACGGTCGCGAGAGTCCATAGAGGGCTCTACCCACGGAGGGTTCCACGAAGAAGCAACGTTGACTATTCCATGCGTCTTCCATCCACGAAGGACTAGCCTCACTCTGGGTAGACCTTCACGAAGTAGGCAATCTCCTTGCCCTTACAAACTTCTTGGTTCACTCCACAACACGAAGTAGGAGGATCCCAAGCGACACCTAACCAATCTAAGAGGCACCACCCTCCAAAAGGTAATAGGCTCGGTAATGACGATGAACTCCTTGCTCTTGTGCTTCAAAATGATAGACTCCTCAACACACAATCACTCTCTCACATATTTGGCTTGGTAGAAGAGATTGGATTGGTGGAAAGCAACTTGGGGAGGCTAGAAATCAAGATCCATATGGTTGGAGTGGAAGATCTTGAACTCAACACAAGGGTAGGTGGTTCTCTCTTAGAAAACTGAGTAGGATAGGTATGGAATAGTTCTGAGTGCTTCTCATTCGAGTGGGTGGTGGTGAAGGGGTATATATAGGCATCCCCAAAAATCCAGCCGTTACACACAATAAGTCAGACTCGGTGACACAGATGTGTAAATCTCGGTGGTACCGAAGTGACCAAAAGTGGCAACTTTTGAATCTCGGAGGGACCGATATACAATTCTCGGTTGCACCGACAAGGTGACCAATGGTCAGATTTACCAATCTCGGTGACGCCGATTCACCATTCTCGGTCGGACCAAAAATGAAAACTTGCGTAACAGAATCTTGTCAACCCAACTCGATGGCACCGAGTGCAGTGTCGGCTGCACCGAAATGTTAGGGTTTGGCTGAGTCTGTCTAGGGTTTAGAATCGGTGGCACCAGAATAGGAATGTTGGTTGCATCGATTTTGCATATTTGGCTTAGGACAGACTTTGGTGGGAGAGTTTGTGGATTTTTTGGTGACTGTCACTTGTGCACGTTTGAGCATATTATCCATCATCAAAACTTTACCCCCTTTTAATAGTATTGGCTTTCCTATGGACTCAAAGTGATTTCTCACAAATGTAAAATGTAGAGTCCTCTTGCTTGAAGCTTGGACAACCTATTTCCTTGCATCTTGGGGTAATTCCACAGTCTCCTCAATCCTTTTGCCAACTCAACTCTCCATGGACTATTATCTGAAATACACTAGATAGAAGTGTTAGTCCAAGAGACAATGTATGTTGTCATGAATTATCAAAACCACCAAGGGAGCATGTTGTGCTTTCACTCAAGCAACAACATCAACTCTCCATGGACTATTATCTGAAATACACTAGATAGAAGTGTTAGTCCAAGAGACAATGTATGTTGTCATGAATTATCAAAACCACCAAGGGAGCATGTTGTGCTTTCACAAGCAATAAACATCAATTCTACCAATATCCCTCTATCCCTTCCAACATGGAATTAGCCTCAAGTTCCTAGACCTAGCCACCGCCCTTCGCTTCCACCCTTGGGGCGGTCGGCCTCCATGACATTCGTCGGGGGCCGCGCTGCCGATACCTCGGGTTCTTCTGTCGGTCGTGTTGACTGACTGCCCTCGAGAGTCTTTTTCCCGATCTCTTGATCCAGGTTTTCTCTCTCCCATCGGTCGTCTTGATTGGCGTTTCCTTTTTGGTTTTCCAATCTAAGATCGGCTTGCGTCGCCCATCACCGTTGTCGACCCCCCCTCTACTCCTACATCGGCGTCGATTCTACACCGTCCACTCCATCATCAACAGCGTGGAAAGGCTGGACGCGCCGCCCAAGGGATGCTTTTGTGCGTCGTTGTTGGCTGCTCTCCCGCATGGTCTCCATTGTCAGTTCGTCTCCGTCGTCATCGCCCGGGACATCACCGACAATGTCGTAATCGACTCCGATCTGCGTAACGTCCCCGCCATGGCGCATACAATGCCACCATTGGTCTGAGCAACCAATCTCGCGCCTGTCTTCGCTAGGACGTCCCCAAGAACGCACCTATCGGCGATCGAGCCACATCATGCCGTCATATCGTCCCTTCGGACCGCTGCGTCGCCGCACTAAGGTCCTCCCACCGCTTGCCCCAACCCACGCGCCGCTCCCAACGATGCCCCTTCGTGATGTCGTGTTGTGCATGCGGTCCATGCAACCGCCCCGAGATCCTCTCGACGGCTACCTCCGCCACCGCCGCCTTCATGTTGGCCCTTTAGGTTGTCGTGCCGCAGCAGGCGCTCCACTCTGCCGCCCGTCGGGCCGTCGTCTCTTGCGAGTGGTTCTTCCCGCGGTTGCGCCCATGAGCCGTCGCTACACAGCCCCTTTGGGTTGTAGCGTCGTGGCACGCGGTTCCCGTTGCCACCTGAGGCCATCCCTGCGGCTGCACCAACCCACGCACAGCGGTTGCGTCGCCCCTTCGGGCCATAGCGCTTAGGAACGCGGTCCACTCCGCCGCCCCGAGGTATTCATCCCGCCACCCCGACCCGCCTGCTGCTGCTACGACGCCCCTTCAGGCCGTAGCGCCACATCACGCGGTCCACTCTGTCGTCTTCGCGCGTCGAATCTACGTGTTATGTGTCGTGTCGCCTCCCTTGGCATGGGAACGCCATCGCCCGCGTCGGTCTTTGCCAGGTTGTTTGGTTCTCCTCGCCTACTTCGAGCATTGTCGCCGCGCTCCTAACCTAGTCGCCGCCGCTCTTCTTCAGCGGCCGCCGGTGCTACCCCCATAGCCGCTGCCGCCCGTCCACCCCCTTCGTCTTCTTCCAGCACCATCCCTTCGCTAGCGTCGCCGTCATCTTCCCTGACCACTTCGTCTACTCCAACCATCACTGGTGACATCAGCTCCATGCCGATCGACACCACAACCGTCATCATGTCTCTTTCTCTGCTGGCCTCTTGGACTCCTCGACAAGGCGTGCAACTCGTACAGGTACCCCATCTACGCATGTCCGGTGTTGGCAACACGACGCGTGCCTTCGTCCCTGATGTGTTCCCAGGCCTAGCAAGCCTGAAGTGGTGCATCGTCTCGAATTTGTCCGTCTATGCATGTCCGGTGCTGGCAACACCAATACGTTCCTTGATCCACTATGCGTCTCCAGGCTTGGCAATCCCGACACAATGCATCGTCAACAACGTCTTCCTCCCGGCGCACCACTACTTCAACACCATTGCACCCATGACTTCCTCGACACTGGACACCCCGACTCGACATTGACCATGGCTTTCTACACACGTCTACCTTGACCACGGCTACACCACCCTATGCTCTCGGCTACCTCGATATCGGCACAAAGGGCTACCGCCTTGCTTGAGCAACCTCGTCGGTTTCCACTCCAGCCACAACTTCCACGATGCATCGACCATTACGATTGTGTGTGTGGAGAGGGGGGGATGTTCGTCGGCTCACCTTCGGATTCTTGTCCAGTCTCACTGTCCGTGTCGCTACCGTTGTGACTGCGAGGGGATGTTGCGTATCGTGATTAGTTAGGAAACATAAGATAGACTAGGAATTATGCTGGCTTGTCTTGTATTCCAAGTTAATTATGTACTCCTATATATATGCCCACGAGGCTCAAGCAATAAAAATTGATTCTACCAATATCCCTCTATCTCTTCTAAAGTACCGATAGAGTGCCACCAGGACATCGTGAGCTCAACCTATGTTGACGTCCAACTTGTACAGTCGTTTGGCGTACCGATGGTGTACCACTCGGACACCTTGTCTTTTACAATTTTTTGTTTTGACCCTTCTACGAAAGTTGATCGAGATCTGACCCCGGTTCGTAAAATTTTGGGGATCTGACCCTTTTCTTACCATCGGGGTCTATGATGGTAGGGTATAACAGCCTATCGTCGAGGACCCTGGCGGTAGGGGTGCATGCCCTGCCGTAGAAATTTCCTAAGTATCAGACACAATGTCTATTCGCACCTACCGTCGGACACCTTAGTGATGTTGTTGTACAGGCTACCGCCAGTCAATTTGACAGTAAGGATGCGTCGCGCTGACGTGAATAAGTTTCTTAACATCAGGGACCTTGCCGGTAGGCCGTTATACCCTATCGTCATGGATCCAGGTGGTAGGAAAAGGATCATATCCCAATTTTTTTACAAACCAGAATCAGATCTGGATCAACTTTGATAAAATGTCAAAATCCGAAATATTGCCTCCAGCATGGGCAGCCGCCTCGGCAGATTGATTGGTTTCTCTCTCAAGATAGCAGCAGAATATTACAACGCCCGTCAACTCAACTGAACTCCCAGCTGGAGTGGAGATCAGTCGATTTCCAGTGCACTTCCCTCACTGTTAGCAAGTCAATTAACCACATATCTCGCCATCTGAATTCCGTTTCAACATCTAGCTGCAGCGCGTTGTGTCTGTCCCCTCAATGTTTCCAATGTCGAACAGCTGGGATTGTGTTGCGATCTCCGTGCGCACAGTGCGCTAGCTAGGTAGATTGCTCCTGATTCTGCTGTTGTTTAAGATCTCGGGCGTCCTTGTCACATGAGCTGACCGGGGTGGGCCGGGGAAATGCTCTCCCTCATAGCCAAATGCAGAGGGGCATATGCTCTCTTGGGCGTATCCAGGCAGGTATCGACATATTTGGGGTACTTGGTGGTCGTTGGTACCAGAGACCCCCAATGATGCACCAGTATTTAGCTGCTTGTGTTCTACTGTTAATGAAGAGCAGTACTAAGTAGTATCAAGTGCGAACATCAGGTAACCAGTAGCTTGATGTGACATAGTACTAGTATATATGCTAGTAGTAGTATTTGTTTAGCAATGGGACTGATCATGATTGTCTACTATAGTTAAGGCCATGGTTGTTGTACTGGCAAAACAGCCTTATCCGTACGCTTTGATGAAGCTCAATTTATGCGTCACTCCGTGGACCGAAAATTAAGCTCAAGACGTTGCAGAAAAAATAATTGTATTCATAAGCTTGTGATGTTATAATAATCTTCATCCACAAAAAGAACTGAACGATGCTTCGCCATGTTGGATGCGTCAGGTCCCACACAAGAAACTCGCTCTTTACCAGACCATTCGAAACATTTTGTTGACAGTAGCAATAGAAACCGCCGAAAATCTCAAACTGAGAGGTGGATACTACGATTTGGTCACACGTGTGTAATTATAATGCTGACGAGTGTAAGGCACGTACGTACGCGCGACAGCGTAGGAAAAATAAATAAAAACACCAGGTGACTGTGCGTGAGAGAGATAGCTCTTATCAGGGAGACAGCAGGGTCGTCACTTGCATGACAAGTTGACAACAGATTGAAAAGGATCACCTACCAGCTCCAGCAAATCAGCTAGAGTTAATTTTCTTGATTTAGTCTACGATAAGAGGGAGCTTATGTTACTTTTACAAGTGCATGAGTGATGATAGGGACATCCTTGCACTACTTCCAGTTTAGTGCCTCTTGGAACACGCAATTCCTCATTACCTGTGAGTGGAATTAGAGTTAACAAAGTCAAGTCTAGTTCTTGTATTATTTGTTTTTACGCGAATATTCGTGGTTTTATTTTATTAATCAAACAATGTAGTAGCTAGATGTGAAGAGTAGATTACTTCAGATTCCATTTCTTTTGATAAGGTGACAGTGAAAATAAAAAGTACAGACTGACCAAGTAAAACGTGGTTTATATGCCAAAAGACTAAACTGGTCTTGGCATTCATGACCTGAAGGCCCAGGATGATGTCTTACTTAGTAAATGATAGTTTAAATTACTTACTAACAATGTCATTTGGCAAACACCGCTCTCCAATAAGTATCTAGGCCAAAAAATAATTTTCTAGGCCTATTGAAAATTTGATGACTCGCACTTTTAGGCTTGTTTAATGGCGGCAAAAAAACATCTTTCCACTTTGGATCCTCCTCGGTAAAAAATGGATCGGAGATTCGTTTTTGGAAGGACAAATGGCTAGGCAATGCTAGCCTCCGAAAACAATATCCACCTTTATACCGTATTTTTCGTGATAAGAACAATATTCTTGTGCATGCGATGAGTTCATTCCAATCGGATATTTCTTTCCGACGGGATTTGATTGGTCTCCGTCTTATGTCATGACAAAATATTTTATCATGATTGGGTTTCATTAACCTGACACAAGGGCAGGACGTGTTTCACTGGAACCTCACTATATCTAGGTCTTTCATAGTCGACTCTATGTACAATGCGTTGAAAGTTAAAATCTTGATGTGGTATCTTCGAAGGAGGGGAGTTGGTCTAACCAAAGAAAACCTTGCCCGCGAAATTGGCAAGTAAGCCAAAAGTCGATCTTTTGTAGTCATCATGAGACAATCAAACACCTCTTTTTTTAATACAATTTTACATGTTCTACGTGGCGAGTCATTAAAATATTGTCTAACTTGTATCTATTCACAAATGTTGTCAATATTTTTGGTCATTGGTTGGACCGTGTTTCAAATAGATTCAGAACGCTAATCGGGGTGGGAGCGTATGCCTTTTTATGCCTGTCGGCTATGTCGAAATAATTTTATATTTGAAGGGAAAAAAGCTTCTCCTTTGTAGGTTATCTTTCACTGTACCCACTCGCTTCTTGCATGCTCTACACTACATAAAATGGAGTATCTATTATGTTTGTGGTCCAAATTCAAGTATAAAGATAATGGCTAACTTCTGACGAGCGGACTGGAACTTCAGCCCGTCGACGCTACGCTTGGGCCAGAGCTCCACTCCGCTCGTTAGAAGTTAACCCATGTGGGCCACCCGTTTCAGTGACGCCTGAAGTTAGACCACGTAAGTGAGTAAGAAATCCAATTTTCTCCTCATTTTAAATTGCCATCGTCTCAATGTCCTAATACGGATGGAGATTTTGAGTAATGCCAAGAGTTCCATATTCTACTGATGTCAATTTTTTAATGTATGTCATGGTGTGTTTTTGATCTGATTTGTCATTTGCAATGAGTTTGTTTAGTAGATACATGGCTAACCCTGATAAAGAACATTGGAAGGTTATTCAGTTGATTTTCAGGTACGTTTGCCGCACTTTCAATGCTTGTTTGAAATCGGATAGGACTGGTGAGGGAACTAGCTGCTATGGGGATTCGGTTTTCCTTTCAATAATTTGGTCAAGAGTCGGTCCCTTACAGGTTATGTTCACAGTTGTTGGTTGTGCCGTGAGTGGAGGGTGACACTGCAGCCAGGACAATTATACTCCTAAAGGAAATCATTGGTTCAAGCTCGGTCCACTTAAGCTTGTTATGTGCATTACGATCCTTAATCCCCAATTAATTGAACATTTACAGGAGCCCGCGTCGCCCCCCGCTAGGGCGGCTCGGGTGGAAACCCTAACCCCGCCGCCGGGCATCCTCCCCTCCGCCGCCGCTGGAGGAGGTCGCCGGGCGAAGCCCCTGGTGGCTGACGGTGGCGGCGGAGGCCCTCTTCCCTCTCGTACCAGATCGGGTGAGGCGGGTCACCCATGGCACTGAGGCGTTTTCTTCCCCGATCTACGTCACGGTGGCGCGACTGTTCGTCTCTGGCGACAACGCAAGGTGGCAGCGTGGTGCTGGGCGGAGGCGGCAAAGTTGCTGGGCTTCGTGGAAGATCTAGGTGGCAGCAGTCGCTCGCTTGGTTTGCTGGGTCATGACAGCCTTGGTCGGGGTGGTCGGCGGCTCGGCCTGTCGAAGGTGGCAGAACATGGCCGGTGGCAGCGGCGGTGTTCCATCTTGATCCCGGGGCGGAGGCCCTAGAAGGTGGCGGCGGGTGAAGCTCGGGCTTCCCACGGGGACATGGTGTGGTACAGTCCCTATCCAAGGCGGATCTGCATCGGTGATCTGGTGGTTTTTGCTACAGATTGGTTCAGATTAGAGACGGTGATGAGCGTGCGGGATTCATCTCAGCGGCTCTCGCGGTTTGGCAAGGTGGGGTGGGAGTCCTCCTCCCAGGCTCTAGTGGTGGCACACTCAGGAAGTGGCCAATGCGCCAGGGCTCCTACGGTGGCACTACTGTTGCGGTTAGTCGTCGAATCTAGGTGGCTAGATCTGGGGCTTTGAAGGCGGTCGAGACAGTGCACAGGTTGTCAGGTGGATTTCTTGGGATGGATCCGAGTGAAAACCTGGTCTTCGATCGGTGACCGGAGCCGATGATGACGATGCTCTTATCATCCTTTTCCTTCATGAAGGCATCATCGAGGTGAAGCTCCCAACCCCACCCAATACCTTCGGGGGAAACCCTAGATCGGTTGATCAGATGACGGCGGCAATCATGTGTTGTTACCCCCTTGGGGGTGGCATTCTTGGAGGTGCACTCGGGCTTGAGGGTCGAGCGGACGGCTTCTTCGGTGGCGTGGACACGAAGTGGACACACGCCTCGTCCGTGTGCTCCTCCCCCAGGCCCGCCCGTCGGCGGCACAATCTCTCCCTTTTTATCCCCTTCCCCACCCTTCGTCGACAAATGCACAAACCCTAGGCCGGCGCCCATTTTTCCCGGTCACCTTGCTCTCCAACCCCCTCCCTCCTCCACATAGCAGCACATCCACTGGCAAAGGTGCCTCCTTCGTGCAGGTATGAAAGGCCGAGTGGTGGATCTACGGCGGCGACGAGATTTGGCGCATCCTGCCGACAGGATTTGGCAAATCCAGCTGGTGGCGGGCTGCACTTGCCATGGATTGCCCGGGTACCGGTCCGCCCAGTCTGGGCAATTCCTCAGTGCCGCATGCAGGCGCTCAATACGCCTTTAGCCACTTAGTCTGTATCGTCGTTTGTCCGCCAGCAAAGACATGGCCGCTTATCGCCCTGGCTTCGCGCTGGGCGAGAGGCTTGCCAGCTCACCATTGCCCTTCATAAAGTGCGTCGACTGCCAGCTGCAGGTCGCCCGACGTCTTTCTTGAACGCTAGAACATCCCGGTTGGGTGTTCGGCAAGTGCATAAATGACAGGGTATGATTTTCATGCGACATTTTGCTCTTAGATTCGATGCAATTTTGGTAGCTTATTACTTGCTCCATTTTATGTGTAGGCCGGATGCAACTTTTGTTATTTAGAAGAAGAATACATCGATCTCTTGATCTCACGAAATTTACTAGATGTTCGTGCACTTCTAGATAGAATTGAAGATGTAGATGAGAGTAAAGAAGAGACCGGGGAAGCAATGTCTAAATTTTTAGAACCCAAGAAGAAAGACGTTGTTAAGGTCAAGAATTCGCAGATCAACAACAAAGGCATAGAAAAGATATTAGTCCAACTAGTAGGAGTTATGAAAGTTAGTCATCTTTTAAAATGTTTAATTCTATTATTATTATTATTTTTGATCTTGTACTCGTAAATAATGTGTAAATTCCAAAACTAATGTGTAATAAAAAATAAATGACGACCGGCCATAATGACAAGATTTGGATCCGTGGTTGGACACACGGCCAACCCACTTATAAAAATCGAACACGCTAATCCAAACAGATAAAATATAAACAAAACACGCATCCGTTTTAACCGCACGTTTAAGGTTGCTCTAACTAATTCGTAACGGGTTAAGTACTACGCCCAGATCTTTCATGTATGCCTCTCTAGTACGCACGCCTTGTACACTGCTCCATCGTGCGTGCTTGTCAGGCCTCGCAGGAGCCGGGTCTGCGTCCTTACCAGAAATGCACAACCCATGAAAAGCATTGGCCACATATCAAATCAAGGCAGAGGCATGGTGCATGTGTACTCTAAAGCGAGGAAGAAGGAAGCAAAGGAGGCCAAAGCCAAAGCTAGTACGTACTAATAGCCACCTGAAGATCCTGCCTGCTAGTACTACGAGTACTAGCTAGCTCTGACAAAGCTCAGCTACAGCACATGCAATGTACTTGTCTGGTGCACCACCGTGTCACGCACGGGGTGGTCGTATTTTCTTGTACTGGCCGTACCCCCACACTTGGTACTTTGGGTTCTTGCGTACGTACAACGTCGGTATCTTGGCCACCACGTCACGTCAGGTAAAAATTGGTGTTTTGATCCTTTTCTGAAACTTTATCTGGATCTAATCCTGGTTTAATGCTTTGGGATCTGATCGTTGGTGTCCATGATGGTAGTGTATAACAACCTCTCGTCAAGTGCTTTGGCGATAGAGTTGGACGTCTTATTGATTTTTTTTCTAAATATCAAAACAGTGTGTGTTTGCACCTATCGTCGGACACCTTCGCGATAGGATTATACAAACTATCGTCAGCATATTGAACGAGAAGATTTCATCGTATTGATGTGGATAAGTTTCCTACTATCAGAGACCTCGGCGATAGGTTCAAAGACCCTGGCGGTAAGAAAAGGATCAAATTCCAAGTATTTATAAACTAAGATCAGATCTGATTCAAGTTTCATAAAAAGATCAAAACACAAAATTTAGCCACCACCGCGCAAGGAAGAAACCGTTGATGGACGAGTGACGCCGTGCCCTCCACTCGTTGCAGGAGTCTAGGAGAGTTGCCGAGAGGAGGATGGAGGGTTTCCTTTGTGATCTCGGCAACATGAGATCTTTCTTCGTTTGGTGGCCAACCAAGATCGATGTGGGGGCGGTCGAAGGAGACGAATACAAAGTACAAAACCTTTGACAGTACAGTACTCCCACATCAAATCAAAATCTCCACAAATCTTACGGAATTGGAGCGTAGGGTCGACATCTAATCGCCCTCCCTGTCGTGGTGCGTGTGCCTTTGGGTTAACTTAAGGTTCAGAGGCACCTAGGGTACTTGCTACTACTAGCTAGCTACAGCTACAGCGTGAAGCCAGCCAAGATCCATCAAATCGGAGGATGCGCGTACGGCGGGTTACTGGGCTGTCGGCTATCTCGCCTTGTCATCTTGCTCTGCTCTCCTGTGGAACCGACGGCCGGCGTCGTGAACTGCGGTACGGTGGGAGCTCCCAGCTGGGTCCGGCAGCTCGAAATGTGTACCCTTGCCTATTCCTAGCTAGTACTAGCATTGAGCTTGATGTTGCAAGTTGCGGCGACCTTTCCGTTGATGGAAACAAGGCGGCGGCTTTGGTTTGGCTTGGCCCACGGAGCATAGCATAGTGCGTGCTGTAGCAATCAAACAAGTGTTTGCTTACTCATCAACTCGGGATCTTAATATTCCTCGGCACTACCGATATTGTATAAATCTTTTCATCTTGCATAAAAGCGTTTTCTCTCAAGATCAAACGCTGGATGGAGTGGTGTTTCTTCGGAACCGTACGTTTTTGTTTTTGTTGCACCGAACGAAAAGTCAGAACACGAGCCCGATAATAGAAGGTACGCACCCTGTTGCTGCGGCCGGCCGGCTGCCCAGCCATGCCGTAGCGCAGGCGAGATAACATCCAAAGAAGGCCGCGTACGGGTCTTTGCTTCATCATACGGTTTGATTGATGCGGGCTGCTCGCCGCATGCCGTCGTAGCCGAGTGCACGTCAAGCGTCCATCGTTCGGAAATTCGCACGGTTACGCATGTGCGGGGGCCACACACCTGCCAAGCCATGTCCGGTTGTTGGATTGTCTCGCACGATACCAAATAGATATCCGTTTTATTCGATTTTTTTAGGGGTACGGCATTTATTCAAAAGACATGGAAGTACAGAGTTTGAAGGTCTGAAACAAAACATTAAACAGAAAACTTAAACATAGCCCGGAATCTCATCTGCTATCACCTGCAGAACACACTCCGGTGGCATCTTAAACCATCTTTATTCGTACCAGTGCTAATCCCCTCTTTTACTAATTTGTGCGCTACCTCATTAGCTGTTCTTTGAGTCCAGCTCACCTTAAACTCCTGCCTAGTCCTTAAAAGCTCTTTGACTTCCTCGACTAGGGGTCCAACCGCACAGAGATTCATCTTCTCGTCATTCAGCATCGTCACCACGTTTTTGCTGTCTTGTTCAATATGAACCTTCTGCATTCCCTGTTGGATTGCTAGAAGAGCCGCATTCTTGTTGGCCATCACTTCAAGCAACTCAGGGTCAGAAATACCCGGGAGGAACCAGCATGCCCCTCCTCTAAAAGCCCCATCTTGGTCCCTCAGGACTACCCCAACTCCTCCGTTAACCTTCTCCTTCGACGTCGCACCATCTCCATTGGCTTTAATCCATCCTGTGTCCGGCGGGTTCCACTTCTCTACTTGCTTCGGCAGAGTTTCACTCGGTGTTTTTTGGTGCACTTCCCGCCATTCTTTGATATAGCGAATAACGCTAGCGGCAATGTCTCCCGGGTCCTTGATCCTCTTGCCGCCACGTGCTTCGTTTCTCGCCAACCAGAGTCCATATAGAGCCTGGATCATTGTCTCCTTCTCCTTCTCACATGCCTCCGCCAACCAATCGAGCAGCCACACTGAGATAGTCCTGGGAGCTCCATCCATCTCCTGTGGTTCAATAATTGGCGCCTCCATTTCATCCCTCATTTTGCTCCAGAACAATTTTGAATGTGGGCATCTCCAGAAGTGATGATATATCGTTTCTTCCCCCCCACATGCTATGCAAAAGACTCCCGGTTTGATTCTCCTTCTGTGCAGGTCGGCACCTACTGCCAGGCCATTGCGGAGAAGTCTCCTTATGTGGATTTTTGCTTTGTTCAGTGCCGCCGTATCCCATAATGCAAGCCAGCTCCTGTGCTTGCCGATCGAGGACGAGGAGCCCGGCCGTCCAGTTCTCGTCCCATTGATCCTCATTCGAAGATGGTATGCTGATCTAACAGTAAATTGCCCATTTTTGGTGAAGTTCCATGCCTGGTAATCTCTTCTTCCCTGTCCTCTAGAAAAATTTGTTTGATATCGCGTGCATCGTCGTCTGAGAACATAGCATCCACCTTTGTTGCATCCCACCCATCGCCTTGGGTGTTCAGCAAGTGGGCAACCTTTGTAATGCCATTCACGTAATCCTGCCCGAGTGGCTTAAGACTTCCCTGCCTTGGGATCCAGTTGTCATGGTGCAAGTTGATGAAGGTTCCATTGCCTATCCTCCATATAAGGCCCTCACGCAGTAAGTCCCGACCATGTAATATACTCCTAAAAGTGAAAGAACCTCCACCCGGACATGTGGCTGTCATTATGGATCCCTCAAAGTACCGGCCTTTGAGCACTCTTGCACACAAAGAGGATGGGTTTTGCAAAATACGCCATGCTTGCTTCACGAGCAGAGCTTGGTTGAAAGCTTCGGGGTCCCTAAACCCCATTCCACTATCCTTCTTCCCCATGCACATCTTATCCCAAGCAACCCAGTGGACTTTCCATTCGCCATTTGCTGCACCCCACCAGAATTTCGAGTAGATCGAAGTCAGGTTCCGGCACATCTTCTTTGTGAGTTGAAAACAGCTCATGGTGAACGTTGGAGTCGACTGGAGAACAGATTTCACAAGGACCTCTCGTGCAGCCTTTGACAGACCTTGGCCCTTCCATCCCGATACTTTACCCGTTGCGCTTTCTCTAACATACCTGAAGGTGCCCTCCTTTGATCTACCCACCAATGTGGGCATCCCAAGATACTTTTCACTTAACGCCTCGGAGTTTATACCAATAGCTAGTTTTAGACTTGCCTTGTCCTCGTCTCCGCATCCTTTACCAAAAAATATTGAAGATTTTTGGATATTTATCCTCTGACCCGAGGCCATCTCATAAGCAACTAAGATGTTCTTGAGAGTTGCCATTGTTTCTTGCGAACCTTCCAAGAAGACAATGCTATCGTCTGCAAACAAGAGATGTGTGACATGGGGGGCCAGTGCTCCCAAACGCCACCCCTTTGATCTCGTTCTCCCTCTGAGCATGTCTCAACAAGGCTGAAAATCCCTCCACACAAAACAAAAAAAGGTACGATGATAGTGGATCACCCTGCCGGAGACCCCTTGATGGGGTAAAACCACGCGATAAATCCCCATTTAGCTTGACAGTGAAGCGTGCAGATGTAATACAACTCATGACCATCTCAATCCAGCCCTCTACAAACCCAAACTTCCTCAGCACTTGCTCTAAGAAAATCCACTCCACCCCATCGTATGCTTTCATCATGTCCAATTTTACGGCACATAAGGGTTTCTTCCTTTCCCTGGTCCTAATCGCATGCACACACTCATATGCCACTAGAACGTTGTCAGTGATTAATATTCTAGGCACAAAAGCACTTTGTTCCTCAGAGATTAGCATCGGTAGAATCACCTTTAGCCTGTTTGATAGGACTTTCGCTGCAACCTTGTAAAGCACATTGCACAGACTGATAGGACGGAATTGCGTCAGCATCTCCGGTGCATTAACCTTAGGTATCATTACGATAACCGTGTCGTTAAAGGAGTTCGGTGCAGCCACCCCGCCTAGGAAGTCCTTTACAGCCGTGCACACATCTTCACGTACCAGCGCCCAGTGGCATTGGTAAAACATCGTCGGGAGGCCATCCAGGCCGGGTGCTTTTGTCGGTCCCATCTGGAATAGAGCTATCTCTATTTCCTCTTCCAAGATTGGAGCCTGTAGTCTAGCATTCATATCGTGTGTGATCATACTTTCGAAATGTTGTAGGATTTGATTAGCATTTGACGACCCTTCCAACGTAAACAACTCCTGATAAAATGACGCGGCCATTTCCCTCATCTCCTCATTGGCAACACACTTAGAGCCGTCAGCTCTCTTCAAACTCCGAACTGTATTTTTCCTCTTCCGATGAGTTGCCCTGTTCTGGAAATATTGTGTGTTCTAGTCCCCCTCCTTGAGCCAGCCAACCCTGGACCACTGTTTATACATCACCTCCTCCCTGTCATAGATCTCTTTCAGTTGCTCCTCAATGTCTCGTACCTAGGCTGTCAGCCCCGTGCTCAGAGCTCTCTCTTTTGCATTAGGTAGTTGTTCCTTCAACTTCTTGATTTGCTTCCATACTGACTCAAACACTCGACAGCCCCAGCGTTGCATGCTGCATGATGCACCCTGTATCCGCTTGATGAGTGCTGAATATCACCCCCTCGAGTCAGTGCTTCTGTCCATGCCTGATGCACCATCTCCTCATATCCTTCGTATTTGGTCCACATCTCTTCATATTGGAACCTTCTCTCCCCTCTGTTATCCCCACCCGGAGCTGTCTCCATGGCACGAATCACCAATGCCAGGTGGTCGGATTCCTCTGTGATCACATGGTCCACTATAGTCTCAGGGAAGAGCGCAATAAAACTGTTATTGCATGTGGCACGGTCCAACCTAACTTGGATATTCTCCTCATTGTCCCGTTTATTGTCCCATGTATATGGATAACCCAAAAAGCTCAGATCAGCAAGTCCGCAATCGGACAAGCTATCTTTAAAGTTTTCCATCTGCGTAAAGCTCCTCAGATTACCCCCTTCTGCTCCTCTTGGGCCAAGATCTCATTAAAATCGCCCGCACAAATCAAAGGCAGATCGTCCTGAGACCGCAGATAACAGAGGGCATCCCAAGATTTCTTCCTCAACTCAGTTTTTGGTTCTCCGTAGAAACCAGTGAATCTACACACCTTGCCATCGAAATTGAGCTTCGCATCAATATAGTATTGGCACCATGGCCTGGCACATACCTGAAAATTGTCTCTCCACCATAGTGCAAGTCCTCCACTCA
Organism: Hordeum marinum; assembly: GCA_022496015.1. Lineage (NCBI taxonomy): Eukaryota > Viridiplantae > Streptophyta > Magnoliopsida > Poales > Poaceae > Hordeum > Hordeum marinum. Next base: position 375,084,787 of record CM039676.1, on the reverse strand, counting down.
ATCCTTTGCAATCCACTTTTACCCACTTCTAAAACCAAGCCTCCATTTGATTCTATCCATTGCATGAGCTTTCTTCTTTGTTTCACACAAGAACACCACCCTTGGGTTGTAAGACCGTATCAGGTCTCGTAGTTCACCAACTGTTGAGTCCAACCCCAGTCCTTGACAGTTCCAGACCAGGATATTCATTGTTCCCGACGACCCTGACTCTCAGGGTCCGCCGATCATGTGTCGTACTCCTCGATCTGATCAAAACACACTAGACGTTTTCTGCGTAGTCTGGCAAATGAACGTATCATTTTCCCCATGCCTGGCTATATCACCCTTGGACACCCACTGCTGCTTAGGTCCTCTCTTTCTATCTTTTGAAACCCTGTTGTCCGGACTCTTCGCAGATTTTGCCACATATTCCTGCCTAGGATATCTGATAAACCTCCCACTCTTCCTCTCTCTGGCAGTACCAATTGTAGCTCCCCCGCTCACCTGAGGTAAACTCTGTCTGCTGTTTGTACTTGTTGCGCAGCTCAGCTTGTCAGCTCATCTGTCTGTATCTCAGCTCATTACGCAACTCTCTCTCTTTCCTAGTTTCCAGTTCCTCCCTTAAATCCTTCCCACTCTGCCTATCCGGCCAGTGTCGTGCCCTACTTGGGCTGTTCACCTCTCCCCGTCTTTGTTGGCTTCTCCACCAGTGCGGGAATCAGCCGATCCGCAGAAATCTCTATGAAGGTTTCTCTTAGTTGGTAGATCACGAACATACCCTGAAGCTCTTCTACCCCTTCTCCTTTCTTGCTCATATCTCTGTCACTTGATCTAGCACTACCAAAACTAGTAGCACCCTGTGATGGTCTCTGCGTCCCTTCCTTAAATGAGGATGTTCTCCCCGACGATGCTCTCAACCATTCACCCCACTGCATGTCACACTGCACCGGCGGTACACACCCTTCTTTTCCATGCACTAAACGCCCACATTCAAAACAGAAGTGCGGAATTTTCTCGTAAGCAAAATTATACCATGTTCCCTCTTCGTCCTCCTCTGATTCTTTCAGATTGAAACCTCTCACTAATGGTTCAAATATAGAAATTCTGGCCCTTACTCTCAGTTTTGAGCCCTGGGCATATCCATCCTTTTCCACATCTACCCGAACCACTTGACCCACCCAATTTCCTATTGCCTCCCCAAACGATTTGCATCTCTTGTCAAGAGGCAGGTCATCAACTTTAACCCAGCACTCCACCGTATCAAACACCATCTCAGAGGGTCCAACTCTACCCTCATAGTCCTTCAGCACGAGAACATTAAAATCAAACTGCCATGGCCCATTGTTGAGGGCGTGTCTCCAATCTCCTTCACTTCCAAAATTCACCACGAACATATTCTTGCCAATGTCCTTGAACTTTGCCTCTCGATGCATCCCTCATGCTTTACACATTGCAGTTTCTAAGGCCTTGAATTTTACCGGCCTGGGTGTGTAAGCTTTCCCCACAGCCGACCACTTTGCCCCTCTTTGATGCACCTGGTCTGGTTCATTGTAGATGAAACCTGCTGCTTCCTTCTCCGTCAAAACTAGGCCTCCCATCCTTGCTGCTAACCCTGCTGCTTCCTCTCATCCCTTGCCGTCAGCCGACGACTGGGTATTAGATCTATCGTTTGTTCTTTGCGCCCGTTTGACTGAAGGAGCACCCTCCCCACCGTTCGATGTCGCCGCCATCGGGGATGACCTTTTGGCCAGCGTCGTTGTCACTCTAGGGGTCGTTTCCGATCTGGGAGTCGTACCCGATCTGGGTGTCACAGCATCAACAGTTCTCGCCTTCTCCGCCATGGCCCAACCACAGCGAAGAGAAATACTTCACCGATCTGCTCGTTTAGGCAGCGCCGTCGCGCCTTCGCAAGCTACCAGAAGCCTCACCACCACCGTGGAGTAACCCTAACCCTAACGCCTGAGAGCGATCGCCTCGCAATCGCCCCCCAGTCGCCTCACCTGTTACCACTTTGAGGTGGACCCACCTTCCATAGTCGTGTACTTGGCTGATAAAGAGAACATTTTGTTTGTTTATAAGGGTGGGAATGTAATCGTGTCTGCCCGGATTTGCAGTTGGGTCGGCCGGGCGCCAAATGCGCGATCCCATCTTCGACCCCATCTAGCCTCATACATGCATGCAAATGTAGAACCAATGATGTTGGCCGTGGACGCGGTTCGCACTAGTTCACGCCAGCCAGCAACACAGCCGATGGCTTATAGTCTGACACCGGCAACAAAGCCGACAGTCGACACAGGAGCCGGCCCTCAAGAAGAATGTGTTTTAACGCCGGCAACAAAGCTAGCGGCCAACATGGGAGCCGTCCCTAAAAATATATATGTTTTGACGCCGGCAACAAAGCCAGCTACAAGCACACCAGCCAACCCTTAAAAAGAATATGTTTTGATGCCGGCAACAAAGATAGCGGCCGTCACACCAGCCAGCCCTCAAAAAAGAACGGTCGTCAGGCATAGCTAGTTCAGGCCGTCACGGGCGAACATCTCCTTCTGCCGATTCGCGAACCAAGCCTTCCACTCCAGCGACATGTTGTTCTTGTCCATGCTTATGAACGTGACTGCCATCGCTTTAGCTTTGATGTCCGCCATTGTGACCTCGATCTCGAGCTTCTTCAATTGAGCGGCCTCCTCGATGTCAAGCTTCCTCTTCTTTGTTGCCTCCTGCATGTCAAGCTTCCCCCTCTCTGTGGCCTCCTCCATGGCAAGCTTCTTTGTTTGAAGCTCTAGATACATTTTCAATTACTCCTCGTCTGTCACTCATTTCCTTTTGTCTCATCATGTTCTCCAAAATGCCTTGCAAGGCAATGGCCGACGTGTCGTGTCTCTCGTCATCCTTGGAGTTTGTCTCGCCCCTTGGCCTCTTGAGCAAGTCTCCCACGTCGGCCTTCTTCCCTCCTTTCTTATTTCAAGCAGCATATTGGTCTTTGAACTTGGCACAATCTTTGATGATCGACCAACAATGCGTGAGGGTAAACGACTTGTTTTTGTGCGGGGCCTTGAAGGCTTCAAAAGATTGAGATGCCTACATGTATGAAACTAAACATAACAAAGACCATAATGTCGTAACAAAGGAAACTACATGTATGAAAATGGACACACAACGAAAGGCAAAAGGTTCATACCATGTCATGAATGCCAAGGCCACTCACGGAACGGGCTTGGACGCTCTCAAGTGTGGCACAATACTTGTTGCACTCTTGTTGAATAAACCTCCACCTCTTTTGGATTGAGTTGATGTTGTGAGTACTCTCAAATTCGAAAGGGGGAAACATCCTTCGCTTATGGAAGGTTTTGTGAACCCTTGCCCAAAACACGACACCTTTTTGCTCGGTGACTCTTATCAGATCTTCTCCTATTTCAATCCAACACTCACAAACCAATTTTTCCTCTTTTTGGGTGTATGATACCGTGCGAATGCTTTGCTTCCACTTTTGTGCCTTGTCCCTTTCTGTGAGCTCATTGATAAACACCAATGGTTCTTGAGAAATGCCATACTCCTCCTCCTTATCTTCACAATACAAGTTATCATCATCATGCCATGAGTTTCCATGGTCGTCCTCTTCTTCATCATCATGGCCGGCGAAATCAATGCCCTCGTAGTGCTTGCGGTCGTCCTGGCTCCGAGTGTCTTCGGGATCGAAAGTATGTCCTTAGTTGTAGACTTGGAAGGCCTCACCACGACCCTCGTAGATGACGCTCTCCATGAATGCCGAGCAATCAGGATCGTCGGCGGTGCCCGTCGGTGTGCCATTCCATCGAATAGCTTGCGGACGTCGGAGAAGCCTACCGTCGGACATGACCGGGGCTGCTTCCTTTGTGTCCCGTCCGACATGTGACCAGCAACACTGTACCCCGGCATGACATTGAGGTAAATGCCACTCGCGGGCGTGGCCGGAGTGACCATGCTGCCCTTCGACGGCGTGGAGAACTGTGTCTTCCCATGGCCATAAGGTGGCGGACCCGGTGTGGTGAACGAGCTTAGCGGCCGGTGTTGAGGAGGGTGAGCGACCGATGATCCCGCGCTCGTCGCGGCCATGCCATGGCCATGGACGGAAGTGGTCGTGCCAACCCTAGCATGAGGAGGGCATGCGCCTTGGAGACGATGGATTCTTTCTCATCGGCATCGGCCTGATGCTGCGCATGATGCCGCACGAAAACAACGACGGCGCGGTCCGTAGCGGCCTTCACCCCACCACCTTTGCCCGCCGACCCTTCCTCTGTGCCACTTGGACGTCGAGTCAGGCAATCTCCTACGGTATGCACTCAGACCGAGGCTTCCTAGGACCCTTCTGGCCCTTCTTCTTTGGCACGGAGGGTGCTGCTGCATCGTCGAGGTTCGCCGGGTCACCATCCATGGAGGCAGGAGGGGGAGGGGCCGTGTGGGAGGGTTGGACGAAATGGAGGGATAGTGAAATGGTGTGTCACTAACGGACGGGCCAAGGGAGGACAAGGGCATGCGTCGTGCCCTTCCGCGTTTGTCTATTCGGCCACAAACACGTCCCAAAATTGGGCCAGGAATGGGTCAAAAGCGGACCGAAAATGGACCCTTGTCCATTTGTGGCCGTGTGTTGGGCCGCAATTTTTGTCCCTTTACCCCCAAACGGACGCAGGCGGACGATTTGGGGTCGTGCGTTAGAGTTGGCCTCATGATCCATGAGCAGTTTTTGAAATTTACCATTTTGCATTTGAACTTACGAATCAGTCGCTCGTATCAAGTTTCAGAGTTGAAACTTTAAGCTTACCACTTTGTCGGTCGCAGATACTAGAACTTGTGATTTTGTTAGTCACTCTTAATAAGTTAAAGCATAATAAAAAATTAAATGTCATCAAAACTGTTTGGAAATGCACTAGAAAACACTCCATCCTATGAATCAAAAATAACAATAACTATGAAGATGCATACAAGGTTAGATCTGGTCATTACTAACTTGGAGTTGCAATGGAAGAGTTGATGGACAACGTTTGTGCAGTCTCTCAAAAGATGATCAAAACTATGATCTCTTGACCTGGTTGCATGCATACAAGATCAACGATATGGCAGCGCTTCGCCGTCCAAAACTTAGTGTCACCAAAGACCTAGAAGTGGGAGTAGCAGCCTTGTGGAGAGACGAACTTTCATGGAGAACGAGAGAGAAAGTGGGGGCCATCCTTGCGCAGAAATTGTCCAAAAGAAAGGTTGACCCCTCGATTATACATAGGCGCAAGGGAGGGGTTGACGCCTTCGAGAAGGGGCTCCCTTCTCAATGGGTAGCGCACCAAGGTATTGGGTCCAACCTAAACCCTAGCCGCACCAAGCCCTAGCTTGGCTACCAAGGCTAGGCGTTGGCATCCCCTCTTAAGTTTGTAAGCCCCATTCGTCCAGCTGTCCCCGGAACTTTTCTGATGATTTTCTCTCAAGATTCTAATCATATAGTACTCAACACTTCGATGACCCTTAAGCGTGTGACCCTACAAGTTTGACAAATTATAGACATGAAATGGAACTCCTTATGTTCAATGATCAATAGTAGAACCATAGATATCCATATTGACCCTTATACGTACACGAATGAATAGCGAGTGAACCTGTAGTTACTGTGGGCCATTCTTTTGCTTCATGATACTTTACAAAACTTGAGGTGAGATTTATCGACATCACTGTGAAGAACAACTTTGGTCACTATGCTAGTTTTCTTGTTACCGGTTTTGTTCTCTTTTCTCTTTCCCGTGTGTCGGTGCACTAGTATAGGGGTACCCAGTGCCCCTGACTTATGCACAGACAGTAGAAGCAAAGAACCCTGCCACCAATCAATACAAGACTCCAGCAAGCTCAACGCGGCAACCCAAGCCTGGACTGCAACGCGCCAAGCACGCCCCCAACGATTGCCGGGGACCAAGACACACTCGCTTCCTAGAAGACCCGATAGGCCATTCCCCGGCAAACATGAGCCAGCTAGCCACCGCTCCACCGCATAGCTACGCCTATCACTTATCGATGTGGTGTGGAGCCCTCAGGCAGCTAATCAGCTCTCGTTATGCATGTGGTGACACATTGAAGGGAAGTTACGCTCGATCGACACCCGCCCTGCAGCATGTCAAGTTCTTAAGCAACAACTGGCCAAGCGGTGGCCAGAGCTTGATGGGGATGCACCCCCAAGCGCCACCTAGGCAGGTAATCATGGTATTTTGTCCTAAATGCCAGAGTTTGGTATGATAACTCTTCTTAGCTATCTAATTAATAGATAATGTCTGTTTTGCCATTGTGGTTACCCCTTGCACTATAAAAGGAGGCCCAAGGCAACCTAGCTCAAGGTTGGCAATTTATACTCTTGAACACTTGTACTTACGCAGCCGCTCCTTCCTCGGCAGCAGCCCTTGTCGGGGCTTAGTGCATTGTGTTCTTTGTGTTCCCCCAATGAATCCACCAAAAAACAGGAGTAGGGTTTTACGCTTAGCAGTAGCCTGAACCTGGGTAAAATGCATGTGTCCTAATCGTCGCGCCGTCTCATGCTCTGTGCTCTTCGTGCGACGTGACCCCCCTGCCGAACCACAAGGGATTTCTGATCCCATAGGTGATCATGACCATCCGTGCCCCGACACCGTGTTTGTGTATCCCCGCGAGAGAATCACGTTGTCTCTGGCCACACAATGATGGATACCATCACACCGAGATGGCCCTAAGAATATCCCTCAATCATTGGAGGAGTAAATCCCAGTATCGAGCAATCTAGTCCCTTGTCACACCTTTCTTATGAACCGGTAAGTTGTCATTATGATCACCCTGTCATGGTTGACATTAGACAAACACTAGTGCATCACCTAGTATAAAGTAACTTGATACTCTCATGGTCTAAGGAATCGTGCATACGTTAACTTTCTGCGTGTTATAAATTATAAACTTTTGACGGAAGGACCTCCTAGTATAACATACAACTTGGCTTAGTTCAACACAAGTTTTATTCTAACATCGTGCCATCAAAGTTGTCAAAATCCTTGTTACACTTATCTGATGCCCAATATCAATAAAATAAACAATCATGCAACACTTCAGCTACTCTAATAGACAAGACTAGAAATCTATTTACCATGTAATTATTCTACACGTGCGTATGAGATTTACTATGAGCCCCATGGTGTTATTGCACACTCGACTACCATTGATGTTATAGCGTAGAACATAAACATTAACTACAAACTTGGAAATAAATAATAATATTTTATTATTGCCTCTAGGGTATATTTTCAATAGTCTCACACTTGGACTAGAGTTAGTAATCTAGTTGACATAACTTCTTTTACACCAATGACAATTCAATGTTTTTCATGCTTTCCTCGTGGTAGATGATTCCTTATTGGGACTGACACAATTAGATTTGTGTGAATCTTGTGTACTTTCACATAACCCTTCTCAACATGATGTCAGATAATGTGATACTTGTGTTCAATATGGCTGGAGTTCTAGTGGGACCTTTGCTCCTTTGTCTAATCCATGGTGCCACTATTATCCCAACATAGCTCCACTAGGTTCAAGGCACGCGGAACCACACCTAGTTCTTCAAGAAACTTGTTGATCCAAAACACCTCCTTCAAAGCTTTTGAAGATCCGATTGTGAGGACCCTGACTCATAAGTCATGATCATCGAATGCACATGTATAGTGATCCCAGAGATCAATGCTCACTGAACACACATAAGCTGAATAACAAGAGTCTTACATCCACATTTAGCGTCTTACACAAATAAAGACCATGAAGGTCAAGTCTTACTTAGATAGGGCCGCAAGGGCCAAACACTTAAACATAACAAGCAACGGAAATCTTGATTGGAAGCGTGAACCCATGCCATCTGCCTTAAACCTACAAGCATTCTGACTGGGAAGCATCCTAGCTCGCATGTTCGTCACCAACGAACTCTTCACCATACTCCTCCTCTTCCATGCCTAGCCAATTAAATACCCAGTGGCAAGCCAATGAGTACTTTGAATGTACTCGCAAGCAACCCAAGATTGGAACAAGGTATAACAAAGCATGATATAACACTAAGTAGGTGAATTTGCAGAAAGCTAATTTTGAGTGCAACGTCATGATCAAGTAACTTAAGTGGGAATGCATCAAATGTTGACATGTATTCATGTGAACAAGTCATAGTTACCATCATAAGCACGGGTTAAACATATTATGTTCACCAACATGCCAAGTCCTCGGACTTATCTCAAGTATCATCTTTGTCACCATCACATCTCATGTTCACCATCATGCCAAGTCCTCGGACTTAGCTCAAGTATCACCTTTGTCACCATCATACACACACCAGTTTGTGAAAACATCTGGACGTAGTTTAAGCAACACCACCCAACTTTCCTTGACCGTGGAAACGACCATTCTAATAGTTTTACACCCTGCGGAGGTTGCACAATTTACCCACAAGACTTGGAAAACTTCCTTGTTAAGCCACGACTCGCGGTATTGTTCATACCCGAGGTAAGTACCCGAACATTGCCTTTTCCTTAGCAATACTAAACAAAGAGTCCACTTGATTGGTACGTAGCCCTCACTATGTACATCACACGAGCCTCGCTCAGATCGTACCATCCATGAGGGGACCAACGGTGTGCCCGGTGCCTGTGAAGACAACACATGATCGTCCATTCCGGTACGACCTCGTATCGAGAGTGACCACTTCACTCCCGCCACTAGTAATGCGGGCTCTATGCTAGTACTCACCAAGGTAGTTAACAAACCCTGTTCCATAAGGGGTATCGTGGTTGTGCATGTAAGGTTAGGATGATCGACAAATCTTAAATCTAATCCGTTTTCGAGAACAAACACCCTCACCTGCTCCGGTACACCACTTTTTTCTCAAGTGGTTACCTAACTCATCATCATCTCCCTCGGGCATTAGTGGCACCTGATGGGGTTTTCAAAAAGTCTTTGAAATCATTTTTGTTTCCATCACCATGCTTTTCCCCATCCCATTTGCATAGCGTCTACTAAGGATCCTATCTACTCCCACCCGCATAACCCTCATAAGGAGGTAGGATCATGCACGATGCAAGTATCAATGGTAAAAGTATCGGAGGTAACCCACCGAAGTGGTCACCACATTATCATGATCAAATATATCAAAGTAAAGTGCCATATGTCATGCAATGATAAAAATGGTTTCTGAACATGGTAAAAGGGGTGCTTGCCTGGCTCAACAAAGTCTTCGGGTTCAACTCCTTCATCAACAGCGCAATCCATCGTCGCGATAATAAAGTAAATAATAAGAATCACAATAAAAACAGAGCACAAACTCCACTTATAAAAAGTTACCCTACCCTGTAAAATACTATAATAGATACTAAAAATATTAGCCTAAGGTTTTGTGGTGAAAAGGATTTTCAAAATTATTTTAACAGAGGCTAAAAATATTCAAAACTAGCATTTAAATAAAGTCAGTACATAAAATGATTTCAAATATTTTTACAAATGGCACCAATAAATACTACAGATTTACAAGAATTTAGATGGCAGAATTATTGTAATTGATATTTTATTTGGTCTTGTGGAATTTTTGGAATGTTTCTGAAAAAGAAAAAGGAAAAAGGGACCCCTGTCCCTGGGCCAGACTCGGCCAGCTGGGTCGGCCTAGCTAGCCAGCCAACAGGCGGCTCAGGTGGCTCAGCGCCCCCCTGCGCGTCAGGTTTTAAACCTGAAGGGCAGGGCCCGTTGGCCAGAGATATAGGGGAGGCACAGGAGAGAGGTGGGAGGCTGACGACCTGTCCCCACTGGCAGGTCATCGTCCTCCTCTGTCCAGGGGGGCGATGGTGCTCACCGGTGGTGAAGGAGGGCATGGCGAGGGGAAGCGAGCACGAGAACTGGCTCAGGGGCTCATCGCCTTTCGGGAGGTGTCGGAGTTGGTTGACGGGAAGGCCATAGTCACCAGCGATGAGGTGCCGCGGCGGAGATGTCCTCGGGTGAGCTCGAACTCGTCGTCTCCGGCTACAAACCACCAGGGAAAGGATGGGAAAAGGGTGCGTACTGCTCCTAAGTGGTACGACAACCCTGTCTTGGAGGTCATGTTGTGAGACAACGATGAACCTACAAGCTATGGAGAAGCGATGATGGGCCCAGATTCCGAGAAATGGTTAGAGGCCATGAAATCCGAGATGGTATCCATGTATGAAAACAAAGTATGGACTTTGGAAGTATTACCTGAAGGGCGAAAGATGATTCAGAACAAATGGATCTTTAAGAGGAAGACGGACGCGGACAGTAATGCCACCATCAATAAAGCTTGACTTGTGGCAAAGGGTTTTTCACAAGTTCAAGGAGTTGACTACGATGAGACCTTCTCACCCGTAGCGATGGATAAGTCTGTCAGAATCATGTTGGCAATAGCTGCATATTTTGACTATGAAATTTGGTAGATGGATGTCAAAACAGCGTTCCTTAACGGTTTCCTTAAGGAAGAGTTGTATATGATACAACCGGAAGGTTTTGTCAATCTAGAGAATGTTGACAAAGTTTGCAAACTCTAGCGATCCATTTATGGTCTGGTGCAAGCATCTCGGAGTTTGAATTTGCGTTTTGATGAGGGGATCAAAGCGTTCAGGTCTATACAAGTTTATGGAGAAGCTTGTATTTACAAGAAAGTGAGTGGGGGCTCTATAGCGTTCCTAATATTATATGTGGATGCCATATTGCTGATTGGAAACAATATAGAAATGCTGGAAAGCGTGAAGGAATATTTGAACAAGAGTTTTTCAATGAAGGACCTATGAGAAGCTGCTTTCATATTAGGCATTAAGATCTATAGAGATAGATCGAGACGCTTAATAGCACTTTCACAAAGCACATACCTTGATAATGTTTTGAAGACGTTCAAAATGGATCGGTCCTAGAAGGGGTTCTTGCCTGTGTTACAAGGTGTGAAGTTGAGTAAGACTCAATGCCCAGTGATTGCAGAAGATAGAGAGAAGATGAGCGTCATCCCCTATACTTCAGCCATAGGCTCTGTCATGTATGCAATGCTGTGCACAAGACCCGATGTCAGCCTTGCCATGAGTTTGCCCGGAAGGTTTCAAAGTGATCCTGGAATGGCACAATGGACGACGGTTAAGAATATCCTTAAGTACCTGAGAAGGACTAAGGAAATGTTTCTCATTTATGGAGGTGATCAAGAGCTCATCGTAAAGGGTTACGTCGATGCAAGCTTTGACATTGATCCAGATTCCTCTAAGTCGCAAACCGGATACCTATTTATTCTCAATGGGGGAGCGGTAAGCTGGTGCAGTTCCAAGCAGAGCATGGTACCCGACTCTACATGCGAAGCGGAGTACGTCGCAGCCTCGGAGGTAGCGAAGGAAGGGGTCTGGATGAATGAGTTCATGACAGATCTTGGAGTAGTGCCTAGTGCACTGAATCTAGTGGATCTGTTTTGTGATAACACTGGTACCATTGCCCTGGCCAAGGAACCAAGGTTTCACAAGAGGACCAGACACATAAAGCGACACTTCAATTCCATCCGCGGGTACATCAAGGAGGAGGACATAACTATTTGCAAAGTGCACATAGATCTGAATGTTGTAGACCCGTTGACTAAACCTCTTCCAAAGGCTAAACATGATCAACACCAGAACTATATGGGTGTTCGATTCATTACAGTGTAAATCACATAGTGATATGAGATAGATTATTGACTCTAGTGCAAGTGGGAGACTCTTGGAAATATGCCCTAGAGGTAATAATAAAAGGGTTATTATTATATTTTTGTGTTCATGATAATTGTTTATTATCCATGCTATAATTGTATTGATTGAAAACACATTGCATGTGTGGAGATATAGACAACACTTTGTCCCTAGTGTACCTCTAGTAGACTAGCTCGTTGATCAAAGATAGTCAAGGTTTGCTAGCCATTGACATGAGATGTCATTTGATAATGGGATCACATCATTAGGAGAATGATGTGATGGACAAGACCCAAACTATAAACGTAGTATTTGATCGTGTCAATTTATTGCTATAGTTTTCTGTCTGTCAAGTATCTGTTCCTATGACCAGGAGATGATGCAACTCACTAACACTGGAGGAGTGCGTTGTGTGTATAAGACATCACAATGTAACTAGGTGACTATAAAGACGCTCTACAGGTATCTCCGAGAGTGTTTGTTGAGTTGGCATGGATCGATACTGGGATTTGTTACTCCATGTGACAGAGAGGTATCTCAGGGCCCACTCGGTAATACAACATCACAACAAGCCTTGGAAGCAATGTGACTAAGTGTTAGCCACGCTATCTTGTATTACGGAATGAGTAAAGAGACTTGCAGGAAATGAGATTGAACTAGGTATACAGATACCGATGATCGAATCTCAGGCAAGTAACATACCGAAGAACAAAGGGAACGACATACGGGATTAACTGAATCCTTGACATAGAGGTTCGACCGATAAAGATCTTCGTAGAATATGTAGGAACCAATATGGGTATCCAGGTCCTGCTATTGCTTATTGACCATAGAGGTGGCTCGGTCATGTATAAATAGTTCTCAAACCCGCAGGGTCTGCACACTTAAGGTTCAGTGACGTTTCAGTAGTATAGAGTTATGTATGGTGGTGACCGAAGGTTGTTCGGAGTCCTGGATGAGATCGTGGACATCACTAGGAGCAACGGAATGGTCCGGAGGTAAAGATTGATATATAGGAAGTCCTGTTTTGGTTGCCGAAAAAGTTTCGGGTTCATCGGTAGTGTACTGGGAATGTCGGGAGGGTATCGGGGGACCATCGGGAGGGGTATTTCGACCGAAGAGGCTACATGGGCTGTGGAAGAAGGAACACCAGCCCTTAGTGGGCTGTCCGAAGTCCCACAGGAAGCCCATGCGGCTGGGGTGGAAAATCCCAAGTGTGGAAGGAGGCCCAAGTGGGAAACGAGTCCTAGTCCTACTAGGATTGGAGGAGAAGGACTCCTCCCACCCCTTCAGTCGAACAAGGGTTGGCTCCCTTGGGAGCCAAGCCTCCTCCCTCTCCTCCTCCTATATATACTAGAGTTTTGAGAGTTTTTTTGAGACAGAAAAACAGCCACGTGCTACCTCTCCTCTAGTTCGTAGTTTCTCCTCTAGATCGGTTTCATCGGTGCTTAGGAGAAGCCCTACTTGAATAGCTCCACCACCATCGCCGCAACGCCGTCGCGCTGCCGGAAAATTCGTCTACCTCTCTGCCCCCTCTTGCTGGATCAAGAAGGCGGAGATCGTCATCAAGCTATACGTGTGCTGAACGCGAAGGTGCCATCCGTTCGGTGCAAGATCGGGACGGATCGTGATTGGATCGCGGGACGCTTGGCAACTTGGATCACGAAGACGTTCGACTACATCAACCGCGTTTCTTAATGCTTCCCGCTTAGCGATCTACAAGGCTATGTAGATCCACTCTCCCTTTCGTAGATTCTTATCACCATGGATAGATCTTGCGTGTGCGTAGGAAATTTATTGTTTCCCATGCAATGTTCCCCAACAGTGGCACCAACTGCGACGAACGGGAGGCATTGGTCCCGGTTGGTGCCACCAACCGGGACCAGTGCTCTGGGTATATAAGCAGGCACTTAGCAGTTTTCTTCTCAGTGTCATCGATCTCTCCTCCTCTCCTGCCATCGCCGGCGCCGTCCGCCGCTCCCTGCCCCGACGTCGCCGTTGCCGTTGCTGTCTACCGCTCCCGACGCCGCGAGCTGCTCCGCCGCCCCCAACATCGGCTGCGGCACCCTGCCTCGATGCCCGCGACCGCTGCCTGCCCCGATGCCCTAACACGCAGTGAGCTCCCCGACCCCTTCCGCTGTGCTGCCGCCGCCGCCGCTTCAGCTGCTCCGCCGCCCCTGACACCGGCCGCCGCTCCCTACCCCGATGCCCCGACCCCTAGTGAGCTCCCCGGTCCCTTTCGCTGCGCTGCCGCCATCGCCGTTGCCCCCGCCACCATTTTTTTCCAGGTATGAATCTATGTTTGGATGTATGTATGTATGTATGTATGGATGGATGTATATAGATGATTTTTTCCATGTATGAATCACTGTTAATATGATGATTTTTTTCGTTGTCGTCTACCCCCTCCCTGATAACTTCAACATGATGGGGGACGTCCGACATGACATGAGGGGAACATCAAACGTTGGACATGAGGGGTGCGCATTGTTGTCGTCTACCCCCCGATAACTTTGACATGAAGGGGGACGTCAAACATGACATGAGGCGAGACATCGGACGCGGACATGAGGGGTGAGCGTCGTTGTGGTCTACCCCCTCCCCTATAACTTTGACATGAGGGGGGACGTCGGACGTCAGACATGAGGGGTGAGCGTCGTTGTGATCTACCCCCTTTGTCGGGGATATACCCCACGGTATGACCCGGGAGACACTTATAACCCGGTGATAGTTATGACCCGGCTGAAAGTTAAAGTCCCTGAAGATGAGTCTTGAAGATAAGTCATGTTTGTAGGTCCCTGAAGATGAGTCTTGAAGATAAGTCATGTTCGTAAGTCCCTAAAGATGAGTCTTGAAGATAAGTCCTATTTGTAAGTCCCTAGAGATGAGTCCCTGGAGATGAGTTCCTGAAGATGAGTCTTGAAGCTGCCTGGTTCTAAGCCGCCCGGCTCTAACCACCCGGTTATAAGCTGCCTGGTTCTAATCTGCCCGGTGTAAGCCGCCCGGTGTAAGCCACCCGTCTGAGATAAGAAGCCCGGGACTCGGAAGCCCATGAAGAGGAGCCCACGATGGGAAGTCATAATAGGTTAAGTCTCAATCCAACTTAGACTCTACTTGTAAGCCGCCCCTTCAACTTATATAAGGAGGGGCGGGTCATCCCGAGAGGGTCAAGTTTTTAGACGTCTCAATAGACAGGTTTTAGATAGACAAGAGATTGGAGACTCTCGTGATTAGAGGTAGCAGAACTGCACCCTTGTAACCGAGAGATCTTCTTCATCATCAATACCAGACAAGCAGGATGTAGGCTTTTACCTCCATCGGAGGGGCCGAACCTGGGTAAACTCCGCGTCTCTCGATTCTGACCAAGCCCTTCAAGCCGCCACATAGTTGCACTTCTGCCTCGAACCTAAGTCCGTTCACCCGGACATCTGCCGTGACAAATCCACGACAGTTGGCGCCCACCGTGGGGCTGACGGTGGTGTTGTGTCCCTCAAGGGATCTCACCTAGGGATTGAAAAGTTCGCAATTTTCTAGATGAAGAAGAGCCGGTTTGAGAGGATTTGCACGAGCCTCGAGACCGGCCAGCTGAGAGATCAAGTCACAAAAACTGATAGGAGTGTGACAAAGATTTTTGCGGCATGATGTGCTCTTGGCAAGCAGTCAAATTAATAGCAAGTCTCCAAGGTCCATCATACATATCTGCTAGTACTAATCCGCATTACCAAGCACAAGACAAAGCCGCCGCCGTGGTCGAAGGCCGAAGTTTGCATGTCACCAAGAGGACGTGCGTGTGCACGCTGTGGTTGTATCAGACTACAACGAAGACTCAGATGGAAATTTCTAAAGACTCCTACAACCCGGAAACAGATACAACAGTGACCCGGACCTGCCGCCGTAGTGGCTCATCCGCCGCGGCCCCGGACACGGCGCGCTCGTGGGCTGACTCTGCCTCGCTGCCTGGCACATCACTCCTCCATGCAATCCGCCTCTAGCTACAGCCCGAGCCGCCCGACGTGCCAAGCCGCCGTCTCCATCATGGTCGGACCGGAACCGGCCTTCCCATGCTGTTGCTGAGCCATCTAGAGCCGCCCTGGCCGTTCTCCGTCCTCATCATGACCGAGTCGCCTCCAAGCGGACTCATCTCCGCCTTCAAGTCGCCTCTGCCGCGGGCCGACTCTCCGTCGCCGTTGCTGAGCTGTTGCGCCTCCACAACTCCGTGACCGACCCGCCGGCCACCATTGTGACCCCTGCTGAGGAGAATACCAAGTTTTCATCCTCCCAGCATCCGCCCCTGTACTCATGGCTAGCTAAGCCGCCCCTGTCGATACTTCAACGCATCACTACAAAGCTCCGGTGCCCTCTCCATGTCGCCGCAGAAACTGCACCCCGCCTGCTAGCTCTTCCGTGGCCGGCTCTGCTTGTCCCACCGCCAGGTCTGCCCGCCACTACCACACCTCGCCTCAAGCTGACTCGTCGGCGTCACCCTTAAGCCGCTGTGTTCGGCGACTTCATGTACCTCCGTCCGTTGCGCCCACTGCGTCGCACTGCCCGTGCGCCTGTTCCCCATTGCCGTTCCTCGTTTCGGGCCGCCTAGTTTTCCAAGCCGCTAGCTTTTGAGCCCTGCGAGCCGGGACGACCAAGTCGCCCCTATTTCTCCGCCTCCGCTCGCCTGCGCTTGGTCCTGCTGTGCCACAACTCATTAATCCACGTGAGCACTCTGTTCATCCCCGTTGCTTCACGTGGCTGCCTCTGTGCCCTTCCACACGCGTCGGCTCACCGCTTGCCTGCTTGCATTTGCTGTGGCTGATCTGCCGCCCCTGCGCCTCCGCCTCTTTTGCGCCGCTGCTCCCATTAGCCGCCGCACCGCCTCGCCACTCTGGCGAGTAGCACCGCCGAGCTGGCGTTTTCTCACTGATGCCGCCTCATCTCACCTCCGCCAAAGCTATTGAGCCACCACGTCCATTGCTGGCATCTGCCTCACGCGACCGCTGTCGCAAGTCGTCGCCGTGGCTCACCGGTGTACCTCCTTGTCGCTCTACCATGGCCCTGTCTGCCTTCGAGCCGGCCCCACCTCCAATGGTGTGTCTCTGGGCCGCCTTCTCGACTCGGGTTCGTGGTCGAGCCGCTGCTCCAAGTTTCTCCGGCCGCCGACTACGCCCCGCCAGCTGCCGTCGCTTTGCCTCGCCGGCTTGCCTCGCTGCTGCTCGTGTGCTCACACCTGTTCCACCAGCGCTGCCGGTGCCTCATGCCGCATCTGATACGTCCGAGACGCCAGCCAACGGTTTATCTCCTGCCTCAGGCCACCTCGACCCAGCTTTGCTGCAGCGCCGCCGCCACCACCACTTCACCTCGCCCCGCATGCCTTTACCCCCCGCTGCCTTAAGCCGTTGCCTTAAGCCGCTGGCCGGTTAGCCGCTCTACAACGACTATCGTCTTGCCGCTCCTCCGAGCCGCCTAGTACGAGCCATCGTCATCCGCGAACCACCGTCTGCCTCAGACGCTGCTATTGCCGCTGAGGGCCTATCTCCCCTCGCCGGCGTTGCCGGCGGTTTCGACAACCGTACCTTCGGGGTTTCAGACGAATTGATGCGTTAATAAACAAATGCTGGGGGGAGCGAGCGAGGAAGATAGAAGATGTGTGGTTTTTGGAGGGAATAAGATCAAGTGATATCCGTCCTATTTATTTTATTAACACATATTACATCATTTGAGGGCAGTTATTCCGTCTTGCAATATTTTTTATGTGCAGGAGAATTGTTCATTACAAAAGTAAAGTTGTACCGTGAAGATGCAGCGCGGGCTAAACTGGTAATGTTTTGTGTCGTGTGGCACCGGCTTACAACGCCATGGCCGCCTCTCACGGGCGCACTGACTTATAATGCCACGACCGACTCGCCGTCCTCGTCGGCCTACAAGCACTAGCGACTCGCACGTCCGTGCTGGCCAACAATGCCACAACCATCTCTCGTGACCATGCCATCTTCAAACATCGTGACTGGCTTCTACGTCTACATCAACACACCGGAGATATCCATACGAGCCGCCCAACTGAAGCGCGCAAGTCGCCGTTCGCGGTTTGATTTGCGTCAACATATCGGTGTAGTGCTCGCCTGGTACGAGCCGCCCAACTGACATGCGCAAGCCCCCGTCCGCAGTCTGATCTACATCAACATATTAGTGTGGTGCTCGTTGATATGAGCCACCCAACGGACAAGCGCACAAGTCCCTGCCATTACAGTTTGGTTCACTTGAACAACCAGCCGCGATGAACTGTCGACCGGATCATTGAAATTCATATGGGATCATTTATAACCCACAAAGGTTAAACCTTAACTTTCAGTGGAGATTCTCAAGCCGCCTTTTCAAGTCAACTTAAGACTCGGGGCTACAGACATGGCGAGACAGACATGGCGAGACATATTTGGTCGTTTTTAAAGAGAACCCCGGGTCTTTGCAAGAGAAATCCCAATCCCGGGGGCTATTACGTTATTGGGGGAAGTGTTAAAAAGTTGCCCAAGAGGATGAGCCACCGAGATACACCGTTCAGACATGGGTGCCCGAATATATATTGGATCATCATTTAGTCACTTGGAGGATCCTGCCATTTCTTCATACAAGATGTTGGCTTACAAGATGGTGCACTAGTTGATTTCGTCAACAAAGGTCATCTAGGGGGCTTCCAACCCAGTGGGTTCAGCTTATCACACCCTAACGATCAGCTCTCAAGCCAAACAGTTGATTTCGTCAACAAAGGTCGTCTAGGGGGCTTCCAACCCGTCGGGTTTAGCTTATCACACCCTATCGATCGGCTCTCAAGCCAAACATTTGATTTCATCAACAAAGGTCATTTGGGGGCTTCCAACCCACCGAGTTTACCTTACATACCCTCTTGATCGGCTCTTAAGCCACCAGAATTAAACCTGCTCATTTGCAACTTGCTACTCCACCAGGTGACCCGACGAACACTTACCAGTTAATCTCGCTTAGAGACCCTGAGCCGGTTCAAAGAAATTGATGGCCAAACTCGTTAGAGACCCTGTACTGGTTAAGGTTAAACTGGCGGTTCTTGTCACGTGAGGGTTGGCTTATGGAAAGCGAGGATAAACTCTCTCATCTATTGCCAACTCTCCGCTATGTGGCCCGTTCATACTCTTAGACAGTCAACCTTTTAAAGACCCTGAACTGTTTAAGGTTAAAACGACGGACTTATGTCACGTGAGAGGCAGATTTTGAGCTACAAGGGTATCATGCCCTGCCGTGTCTCTCTTTGGGACGCTACACTTCCTATCAGTTAATCTCTCTTAGAGACCCTGAGCCGTTCTAAGAAATTGAGGGCTAATCTCGATAGAGACCCTATACTGATTAGGAGTTTTAATTAGCGAGTCCACCCAGAAGAACCGACACATAAGTTTTTGAAAAAGCAAGATCATGCATTGCATCATACATAGCATCATACATTGCATCATACATTGCATCATATTCACATGTCATGCAGGCTTATCAAGCCGGGTCAGAGCAAGATTATGAAAGAAGGAGCAATGTTATGAAAGATCTAAACATCTCCTGTTGTGCTTCTTCAAGCCGCCCTTACAACAATGCAGAATATATTCTGTCTCGTTTATTTTTGCAGGTCTTATCTCTTAAGATGAGCCACCGTTAAGTATGATGAAAAACTTCTACAAGGAACAAATGGATCTTTACTAGCCAACTTGGCTGGATCTTCATCATGGTTTTTCATAATCAGTACTAAATGATTGAGGTTTTCAAGCAAACACGGAGAATTGGCTATTTTTCAAGAGCCACCGTATCAGATATAATGCCGTATCATTTAATTGGCCGGTTCTTGGATTTCTTTACTTGTGCTCTATAGTAATCTACAACACCCATGGATTTAACAAATATATATTTGCCAAATTGCACAACAATCGTGATCAGGGATTTCATGTCAAAGACAAAGGAATTATTTCAAGATATTCATTCCGGGTTATATTACAGCCACAATCAAGGATTCTTTTAAATCAGATCAATATCAGTTCAAGAATTTTTTTTGAGGTGCATTGTGATGGATTATTATCACACAGTCCCAAGTCGCCATAGGCGTGCGACCCGGCACTTGGGGGCTGCATTATTCAAGTCCAGTTTATATTAAGTATACAATTCCCATGTCGCTGCAAGCACGCAGCACGACACTTGGGGGATAATGCAAACCGGTTTTCAAATCATTACATTGTTGGCAAGACCTTATTATCTACAGGAGATGAGCTGACCTTTCTATATTTTTGTAAGTCCCAGCCCAGTAATTCATACTGACCCGGCACTTGGGGGATACACCACTTAGATCAAATTTCTAAAGTCCCAAGTCACCGCAGGCGTGCAACCCGACACTTGGGGGCTACAGTATTCAGTTGTTCAAACAAATTATATAGCTCAATGTTGAAGACCCGACCCATCACATACTGATGAGCCGGACCTTGGGGGCTACACTGGCTGAAATTTCATAAAGGTATAAAACAGTTATAAGTCCCAGGTTGCCGCAGGCAAGACAACCTGGTACTTGCGGGTTACACTATCCAATATATTATTGCAAAGCGCCAAGTCATCATGGATAAACTCGGAGCTTGGGGGCTACATGCAATATGGACATATCAAAAACTTTGAGGAGAATTTTCAAGATGTTAATTATGGAGTTCAGTTGTTAGACCCGACATCACCAACATTCATGACCCGACGTTATCAAAAGATCATAACCTGCCAGAGTTTAGATAAGCCGCCCTGCTTCACAACAATGGAGGAGGTTACCATGAATAAATTCAAGCTAACCTGGGGGCTAATGCCGGGGATATACCCCGCAGTATGACCCGGGAGACACTTATAACCCGGTGACAGTTATGACGCGGCTGAAAGTTGAAATCCTTGAAGATGAGTCTTGAAGATAAGTCATGTTTGTAAGTCCTTGAAGATGAGTCTGGAAGATAAGTCATGTTTGTAAGTCCCTGAAGATGAGTCTTGAAGATAAGTCCTGTTTGTAAGTCCCTGGAGATGAGTCTTGAAGATTAGTCCTGTTTGTAAGTCCCTGGAGATGAGTCCCTAAAGATGAGTCTTGAAGCTACCTGGTTCTAAGCCGCCCGGCTCTAAGCCGCTCGGTTGTAAGCTGCGTGGTTCTAAGCCGCCCGGTGTAAAGCCGCCCGGTGTAAGACGCCCATCTGAGATAAGAAGCCGGGGACTCAGAAGCCCATGAAAAGAAGCCCACGATGGGAATTCATAATAGGTTAAGTCTCAATCCGACTTAGACTCTACATGTAATCCGCCCTTCAACTTATATAAGGAGGGGCAGGTCACCCCGAGAGGGTCAAGTTTTTAGACGTCTCAATAGACATGTTTTAGATAGACAAGAGATTGGAGACTCTCGTGATTAGAGGTAGCAGAACTGAACCCTTGTAACCGATAGATGTTCTTCATCATGAATACTAGACAAGCAGGACGTAGGCTTTTACCTCCATCGGAGGGGCCGAACCTGGGTAAACTCCGCATCTCTCGATTCTGACCAACCCCTTCAAGCCGCCACATAGTTGCGCTTCTGCCCCGAACCTAAGTCCGTTCACCCAGACATCTCCCATGACAAATCCACGACACCCTCCCCGATAACTTCAACATGAGGGGGACGTCGGATATGACATGAGAGGGGACATCGGACGTCAGACATGAGGGGTGGGCGTTGTTGTCGTCTACCCCCTCCCCGATAACTTTGACATGAGGGGGACGTCGGACATGACATGCGGGGGGACGTCAGACGTTGGACATGAGGGGTGAGCGTCGTTGTCTTCTACCCCCTCCCTGATAACCTCGACATGAGGGGGGACATCAAACATGACATGAGGGGGGACGTTGGACATCGGACATGAGGGTGAGCGTTGTTGTCGTCTACCCCCTCCCTGATAACTTTGACATGAGGGGGACGTCGGACATGTCATGTGGAAATTTTGACATAGATATATCAAGAATGTCCCCATTATGGATGTGCACAAGTTGATCCAATTTTTTCTGATCTCATATATATATATATTTCTATATGTCACGTTGTCTGTCAAAGTATTCAAGAAATCCATGGCTTCATCATTAGCCGGATGTAACATGCGTATGATGCTACGAAGCTCTTCAAAGTTGTTTTGGAACGGAGTTCCGGATAGAATAATTAATTATCCTATCTAGGACCTTGTTCCAAAACAATTTTGGAGAGCTTCGTACCATTATGCGCTTGTTACTTCCAGCTAATGATGAAGCCATGGTTTTCTTGAATCCTTTGACACTAGACAACGTGACATATAGAAGGGTAGATGAGATCAGGAAAAATATGGACCATTTTCTGCACATCCAAAATGGCGCCATTTTGTTAAATCCCTTAAAGGTTAAGAGAATCCCTTGTTTGACATTCATTAGATAGGCGGTCCGGACGTCGGACATTCATGAGAGAGGCGGTCCGGTCCGGTCGCTGGACATGTCATGTGATAGGTAGTATTTTTTTGTTCATAGAAAAATCTGATAACTCTTCAACATGAGGGAGGACGTCGTTCAACCCCCTCTTGCCCGACCGAACCCTAGAAGTGTCGAGGCCACCCCAAACCCTAGAAGCGTTGTCGAGGCCACCCCAAACCGTAGAAGCGTCGATGCCACTAATATGATTCCTTGTTGTGATTAGCTAGCTAGGTCTATTTTTGCCACTAATATATCCATATCTCATGTTTGTATATTAATTGCCATGTTTTAATATTTGCAGAAACTATGGATCAAAGAGACTTGGAACAAGAACAGTTGTTGGGGGACATAATCCGAGGCGGATCTGATGTCTTGTCGTTTCTCTATGACATTATCGAATAATGGAGGAGGAAGGACATTATCATGATGGCTCCGGTCATCGAATGCCGGAGGAAGAAGGAGACCATGGTGACGGCTCCGGTGACCAAACGGAGGAGGGAGCTGTTGCAAGGTCTGGCGAGGTATATATATTAATTAAGATTATGCTCACTAGCTAATTGATGCATTAATTGTTTTAGTATGTACATATATTAACTCTTCTTTCTTCTTTTATAGCCCTCCGGATCGAGCCAAACTTCGGTAACGAAACGAGGCCCGAAGAGAAGGTTGGGCAAGGATGAAAGGTTCACGATCACAACAGTCGCGAATGATGGTCTACCAATTGAACCAAAGCGAACCAAGGACGCATTCATCTCAGTGCAGACCTATTGTTAGGGACAGCATCCCGATCAGCATCAACCAATGGAATAAGCCTAAGGACAACGACCCTGTAATTTCTTATGTCACCGATAGATAGAAAGATGATGTTTGGACGCTGCTGAAGGCAAATTTCACCCTACCACCAGAGGAGGATCCGAATAACCCAGTTATAGAGCCACTGGTCAAGGCGCGTGCTCTTAAGAAAATGGCAGATCTATTCAAGAGGTGGAAGAATGAGTTGAAATCAAAGTTTGTCGACAAAGGGAAGACTCCAGAATTCAGCGACCGATTTGAGAAGATAAGAGATTACTGGCCTGCATTTGTGGCCTACAAGACATCGGACAAGAGTAAGAAAATGTCAGAGACAAACAAGAACAATGATGCAAAGAAGCAGTATCACCATCACGCGGGGTCATGTGGCTACCTCAAAGCCCGGCCAATGTGGGAGAAAGCTGAGAATGACCCGATTGCTAAAGGGGTCAAACCACAAACATTGAACTGGCCAGACCGTTCAAGGACTTGGTTCTTCGAGGTTGGGGGAACTTTGGACCCTGAAACAGGGAAGTGCTGTTGGACGGGCGAGCAACTTGCAATACCCGTCAAGAGGCTTCAGAAGTATATAACCGCATCGCAGGAAGGGACGTTCATTCCTTATAGAGACAAGGACGAGCTGATTGAGGCCCTCAGGAATCCTGAGCACCCTGGACGAACATGAGGCACACCACGCTCCGTTCCATGGAAGGTTGGGTTGCACAACACAGGCGTTTACAGAAGCCGACAGAGAAATAGGAAAGCGGAGCTGAGCGACATGCAAAAGCTTAATGCAAGACTAGAAAAGCTAGAGGAACTTGAGAGCCAGCGAGCTGCCGGCCAACCATCTCAGCGGCACGAAGCTACCCCAGAAGCTACCCCGCCATCTCAGCGAAGAAGCAGCATGGCCTCCACGGAGCTCCTTCAGCCTGACTTCATGGCTCGTAGCTACCCGATGGATACTACCATGGAGGCTCAACATTGCAAGCTTATGACGAAATTTGGGCACCTCACTTTCAAGGCAACTGTCGGCTCTGTTGCACCTCCTCAACCTAATGGAACTTTTCAATGCCTTCCGATTCCACATGGCTATGTTGTTGTGACGATGGATGAACTAATGGAGGGATTTGAATAGCTCGAGCTTGACCGCCCTACAGGTGAAGGGGAGAATCAGCTGGTTCATGCTCTGAGGAGTACATGTCTATGGCGGAAGGAGTACATCAAGCTTCCAAACTGGACGCCTCCTCCTCCTCCTCCTCCTGCGGCGAGTCAGGGCACTCCGCCGCCTCCTCCTCCTCCTCTGGCGAGTGATCAGGGCACTCTGCCTCCTTCTATGGCTCCTCCGGTGCGTGAGGGCACTCCGCCTACTCTGGCGCGTTGGAGCAGTCCGCCTCCTTTGGCGCCTTAGGCCACTCAGCCTCCTCGTCTAGCATGTCAGGACACTCCGCCTCCTCCACGACGGAGGAGAGACGCCGCCGCTGCTCCGGCGGCTAGCAGTACAATAGGCGGGAAGAAATTCAAATTTGGTCCAAGCCTCAAGCCTGTTCCAAAGTTACCATACAAGAGGACTGACGAAGAAAACGATGAAATCAGTAAAGCCGAAGTGAAGGCCCATTTTGCATAGAAACATACACCTCCGAAGGAAATGGTAGATCCGATGAAAGCGAAGCACACTCTGGATGCCCTATAGCGATCATCACCACCTCCGCTGCCATCAAACTATGACCGCTGTATTATAAAGACATATAATGAAGCGCAGCGATCGGGAAGTACTTCTAGTGCTGCAAGAGTCAAAGAATGAAGAAGTGGGAAAACAATTCCCTAGCTCGGCAAACAGGAGAAGCAATCGTGCCCCCCGCTCAAGGTGTCTAGCGATATTGCTAATCATCCGGTGCTACTACCCGATACCAAACTTGGTGATTAATTGGGGGATGATGTATTTTTTGAAAAGGTTGAGGTAACAAAAGAATAATATAAATACATGCACGGGAAGCCTCTCGTCAAACCTGATCCTCCTCCTCTAACAACGATGATGTACAAATTGCATGATTGGTACATGAAAATCTGCAGGGAGTCTGGGAGACACACTATGTATGTTAGAGTGAAACCAGAGCACGTATTCATTGGACTCAGTGTGATGCCTATTGAATTTGTGGAGTTATTTCAGTTATACAATCATGACTCTACTGGGCCTTGAAAAACAACTCATGACTCTACTGTCTGTAAGTATTACTTCCATAGTTAAGTCTCTAGCTCAGCTCGTTCATTGGATGTATATATAATTATCCTCACTATATTATGCAGATTGAAGATCGTCGAATGCCAAAAAGCAGGAATCTTCGACGTTGGATTCATTAGCCCAGATGCGTAAATGAATGGACGGTACAAAATGAAACCAAACAGACCGAGGAGAACTTTCTAAAGTCGTTACCACTTTATTCTGCTATCCATTAAGCTTGATGGGACATTAGTAACTGTCTTAGAATCGAGACGTAAAGATCCCAAGAATTATGCGGACATGACTGCAATGCTCAAGAAGTAAGTTCAGTTAATACTGGGACCATATTAGCATGCAACTTTCATTAATTTCCTGATATCAAGTAATCATTTTCTTTGCCTCGAAGGGTTTGGAAGAAGTTCACCCGAAAGGTTCCCGGTCTAAACAAAGAGTTGCGATTTACGCACCCCAAAGTAAGTAGTACTAGCTAGTTCCGCGCATCTCTAATTGAGTCAAATTTTCATCAATATGTCATTACCATGCTTGCTTATCAGTTTGATTGAACTCTATTCTAGTAAAGTGCTTGTACCAGAAAGAAGGGACTGTTTTATGTGGATACTATGTATGCGAGTTCATTCGCCACTCGACCTCTAAGCAGAACTTCTCTGACAAACAATTCGAAGTACATAAATAATATTCAAAATTTTATTTTATATATTACCATAAATTGTGTTTAGTTTTATTCATATATATGCATGTATTGACCCCTTCTTTAAATTAGATATGGCAGATGCGGGATGAACTCCTACCACATGATTGCATACGAGCAATTCAAGAGGAATTGGCGGGATTATTTCTTGACCACTTCATACCTAAAGACGGAGAATACTATGTGGATTTGTGATTGGATCTTAGGGATTGTAAGAGATCTTATATTGTATATATGTAGCTAGTAGCATCGGATAGATATACGAAAACTTGTGTTGTTCGACCAATCTCTCAGAGAAAGAGAGGTCGATCACTTCTCTCTGCATATGTTCATGACAATCTTGTGTAGTTAATGGTTCCTTTATTTTCTTACTAGCTAGCGTGTCGAGTTCTCTCTGTAGTAGCTAGCGTCGACCAAGCATAGAGAAAGAGAGGACACTTCTCTCTATTATCTAGCTAACACAATATGAAACCCCTAAATTAACCGTCCAAAACCACCTAACCCCCCTTTCAAAAAAAAACCCAGCTCCTGCCAGATGCTGACGCATGGAGGCCTTTTGGTCCCGGTTGGTGTTACCAACTGGGACTAAAGGTCCTCCTGCCTGGGCTCCCCACAGCAGCCATGCAGAGCCCCTTTTGTCCCGATTCATAAGCGAACCAGGACCAAAGGTTTTGGGCTTTAGTCCCGGTTCCAGAACTGGGGCTAATGGGCCTCTAGAACCGGGACAAATGGGTCGTCTTCTACTAGTGATTGTGTTGGGGAATGTTACATGGGAAACAAAAAGTTTCCTGCACTTCACCAAGATCAATCTAGGAGATGAGCATCTATGAGAGGAGAGATTGGATCCACGTACCCTTCTAGATCGCTAAGCGGAAGCATGAAAGAACGCGGTTGATGTAGTGGTACCTCTCCGCGATCCAAATCGCAGGCCGTCCCACGAACTCCCGATCAAGTGCCGAATGGATGGCACCTCCGCGTTCAGCACACGTGCAGCTCGATGGAGACCTCTGCCTTCTTAATCCATCAAGAGGGAGAGGAGAGGTAGATGGGTTTGCCGGCAACACGACGGCATGGCAGCAGTGGTGGTGGAGCTGATCCGGCAGAGCTTCGCTAAGCGGCATTGAACCAATCTACTAGAGGAGAGGCTATCGGTGAGGGAGGAAGGGCTGCACCGTGGCTTAGGGTGCGGCTGCCCTCCTCCATCTCATATATATATATATACGCCCTAGGGTGGCTTGCCACCCAAGTTAGGTGACGCCAAAACCTAGGGTTGGCCCTCCCACCAACCCTGTTGCCGCACGGGCCTTTGTGGGAGGGTCGACCAGCCCACCAGGGGCTGGTGTTCCCTCTCTCACAGTCCATGTAGGCCTTTGGGGCTGGTGTCCCCTTCCGATGGACCCCCGGGACCCTCCTGGCACCCCCGGTACGTTACCGGTGATGCCCGAACTTTTCCCGATAACCAACACGGAACATCCTATATTTTTAATCTTCACCTCCGAACCGTTCTGGAGCTCCTCATCATGTTCGGGATCTCATCCGAGACTCCGAACAACCTTCGGTCACCAACACACATAACTTATCTATACCGAAACGTCACCGAACCTTAAGAGTGCAAACCCTGCGGGTTCATGAACTATGTAGATATGACCGAGACACCTCTACGGCCAATAACCAACGGCGGGATCTTGATGCCCATGTTGGTTCCTACATGTTCTACGAAGATCTTTATCGGTCGAACCTCTATGTGAAGGATTCAGACAATCCCGTATGTTGTTCCCTTTGTTCTTCGGTATGTTACTTGCCCGAGATTGGATCGACAGTATCTCTATACCTAGTTCAATCTCGTTACTAGAAAGTCTCTTTACTCGTTCCATAATACAAGATCCCGCGACTAACAGTTAGTCACATTGCTTGCAAGGCTTGTTGTGATGTTGTTTTACCAAGTGGGCCCGGAGATACCTCTCCGTCACAAGGAGTAACAAATCCCAGTATTGATCCCTGCCAACTCAACAGACACCCTCAGAGATACCTGTAGAGCACCTTTATAGTCACCCACTTACGTTGCGATGTTTGATACACACAAGACACTCCTCCGGTGTCAGTGAGTTGCATGATCTCATGGTCATAGGATTAGATACTTGACATGCAGAAAACAGTAGCAATAAACTGACACAATCATATGCTACGTTCATAGTTTGGGTCTTGTCCATCACATCATTCTCCTAATGATGTGATCCCGATATCAAAGGACATCTCATGTCCATGGCCAGGAAACCTTAAGCATCTTTGATCAACGAGCTAGCCTGCTAGAGGCACACTAGGGACACAATGTTTGTCTATATGCCCACACATGTATTTAGTTTCCAATTAACACAATTATAGCATGGACAATAAACGATTATCATGAACAAGGAAATATAATAATAAACACTTTATTTATTGCCTCTAGGGCATATTTCCAACAGTCTCCCACTTGTACTAGAGTTAATAATCTAGTTCACATCACTATGTGATTTACATTTTGATGAATCGAACACCCATGCAGTTCTGGTGTTGATCATGTTTAGCCCTTGGAAGATGTTTAGTTAACGGGTCTCCAACATTCAGATCCGTGTGCACTTTGCAAATATTTATGTCCTTCTCCTCGACGTAATCGCAGATGGAATTAAAGTGTCACTTTATGTGTCTGGTTCTCTTGTGAAACCTTGGTTCCTTGGTAGAGCAATGGCACCAGTGTTGTCACAGAACAGAGGCATTGGATTCAGTGCACTAGGCACTACTCCAAGATTTGTCATGAACTGCTTCATCCAGACACCTTCCTTTGCCGCTTTTGAGGCTGCGATGTACTCCGCTTCGCATGTAGAATCGGCTACCACGCTTTGCTTGGAACTGCACCAGCTTACGACTCCCCCATTGAGAATAAATACGTATCTCGTTTGCGACTTGGAGTCATCTGGATTAGTGTTGAAGCTTGCATTGACGTAACCCTTTAAGACGAGCTCTTGATCACCTCCATAAACGAGAAACATTTCCTTAGTCTTTTTCAAGTACTTAAGGATATTCTTGACCATCGTCCAGTGTTCCATTCTAGGATCACTTTGAAACCATCCGTTCATACTTATGGCAAGGCTGACATCGGGTCTTGTGCACAACATCACATACATGATAGAGCCCATGGCTGAAGCATAGGGGACGACACTCATCTTTTCTCTATGTTCTGCAGTCACTAGGCATTGAGTCTTACTCAACTCCACACCTTGTAACACAGGTAAGAACCCTTTCTTAGACTGATCCATTTTGAACTTCTTCAAAACTTTATCAAGGTATGTGCTTTGTGAAAGTGCTATCAAGCGTCTCGATCTATCTCTATAGATATTAATGCCTAACATGAAAGCAACTTCTCCTAGGTCCTTCATTGAAAAACTCTTGTTCAAATATTCCTTCATGCTTTCTAGCATTTCTATATTGTTTCCAACCAACAATATGTCATCCACATATAATATTAGAAACGCTACAGAGCTCCACTCACTTTCTTGTAAATACAAGCTTCTCCGTAAACTTGTATATACCCAAACGCTTTGATCACCTCATCAAAGCGCTTATTCCAACTCCAAGATGCTTGCACCAGTCCATAAATAGATCGCTGTAGTTTGCAAACTTTGTCAGCATTCTCTGGATCAACAAAACCTTCCGATTGAATCATATACAACTCTTCCTCAAGGAAACCGTTAAGGAACGCTGTTTTGACATCCATCTGCTAAATTTTATAGTCGAAATATGCAACTATTGCTAACATGATTCTAACGAACTTAAGAATTGCTATGGGTGAGAAGGTCTCATCGTAGTCAACTCCTTGAACTTGTGAAAAACCCTTTGCCACAAGTCAAGCTTTATAGACGGTGACATTACCGTCCGCGTCCGTCTTCTTCTTAAAGATCCATTTATTCCTAATGGCCTTTCGTCCTTCAGGTAATACTTCCAAAGTCCATACTTTGTTTTCATACATGGATCCCATCTCGGATTTCATGGCCTCTAACTATTTCTCGGAATCCGGGCCCATCATTGCTCCTCCATAGCTCGTAGGTTCATTGTTGTCTAACAACATGACCTCCAAGATAGGGTTGTTGTACCACTCAGGAGCAGTATGCGCCCTTGTCGACCTATGAGGTTCAACAACAACTTGATGCAAAGTTTCATGATCATCATCATTAACTTCCTCTTCAACCATTGTTGGCTCCACAAAAACATCTTTCTGCGCTATGCTACTCTCTTGTTGAAGTGAAGGTTCAGTAACCTCATCAAGTTCTACTTTCCTCCCATTCAATTCTTTCGAGAGAAACTCTTTCTCAAGAAATGTTCCGTTCTTAGCGACAAACACTTTGCCTTCGGATCTGAGATAGAAGGTGTACCCAACTGTCTCTTTTGGGTATCCTATGAAGACGCATTTCTCCGCTTTGGGTTCCAGCTTTTCAAGCTGAAGCTTTTTGACATAAGTATCACATCCCCAAACTTTATGAAATGACAACTTTGGCTTCTTGTCAAACCACAATTCGTATGGTATCGTCTCAATGGATTTCGATGGTGCCCTATTTAAAGTGAATGCAGCTGTCTCTAATGCATAACCCCAAAGCGATATTGGCAAATCGGCAAGAGATATCATAGAACACACTGTTGGGTTCTACTGTAGGTGCATCGTATGCCAATTAAAATTTTCCTACGGCGCAAAACATCCAAGAACATGCTACGGAGATGGATCACAGATTGTTACCACTAGACGCGTAGTGCCGTGCAGCGGAAGTAGAGTTGTGGCAGCGCGTTCACGTGGTCCGTCTCCTCCTCGTTCGATCTCCCTCGAACAGCCAGTCCGATCTCCCTCGAACTAGCAGTCATCAGATTCCACGTACAGGTTCGTCGGAGCAGCACAGGTGCACCGCCTCTAACGGTATCTGTGCGTGCAGGAGGAGCACCTGTGCGGCGGACTGCTAGGTCTGATCACACAGTCAGCAGCAGCGAGTGGAGGTGGCTAGTTGCAACTCATGCAAAGCCCTAATGACGATGCTGAAGCGATCAACCGGATGGGTGTGCCGCACCTCCACTATATATATGCACCCGACACGGGGTCAACTCTTGGGCCTCGCACGGATCCTAAGGCCCACGTATTCCTTCCCTTAAGGACGCGACCCTTTAGGTTCTCATTCACTTGGTCGTGAGTCAGATCACATCCGACTCGACCAGTCGGTAGCGGCCTCTAGCAAAACGTGCCGACTCCAAGTGTCCGATGAAGCTGGTTAGGCGAACCTGTACTTCACACTTCTATTTCCTTTGCCACACGATATATGTTGTCGTGCACAAGGTGACATGGTCATCCTTATTGCAACACGACCTCTTTCTCGTTCCGGTGAATCCGACCAACACTTCAGATTATCTCATAATCCTCATTGCATGGCCGTGCTTATTGAGGTCGGATCACCCGAGGGCCCCCAGAGTATATCTCTCCTGGTAGGAGGGGAAAACCCTATCTTGCTCGACCATGTCTCGCAGCATGGGTCTGGACAAGCCCGAAACCTACCTTTGTAACTACCCAGTCACGGAGTAGCATTTGGTCGGCCCAAAGCAAGTCTGTCACCATCCCGAGTACATGCGCTAGCTCAGGTCTTAGGATATAGAACGTATGTTGTACTAGAGACTCACAGATGACCTATCGCTGTGTCTCACGGTTGGGTCTCTCCAACTCAAACCTTATCTCGATTCGGATCTGACTATGTTGAATCTGACCAGACCTTTCTAAGTCCATATTATCTGCCTAGTATCCAATGCTACATGGTCAGTGAGACCGGACCATCCACCGTGTCATATGCTAGTCTAACTGGCTGCGCGTCCACACAATCCTTTCAACTAGGGACCGTTTAGGGCAGTCATCATACAATGCATGGTCTCACAAACAAGTCACATACTTGTTAAAACACATTAATGATAATGTCCAAGGACTATATTTATTCATAAACACATACGAAATATCATCATACATGATTGCCTCTAGGGCATATCTCCAACAGTCTCCCGCTTGAACTAGAGTCAATCAAATAGACATCAAATGCCCATAGCTCTAACGTGCCCCTCATGCTTGGGTTGTGGAAGCGGCTTAGTCAACGGATCTGCAACATTTGAATCCGTATGAATCTTGCACAAATTGGTATCACCTTTCTCTACGAGCTTTCGTATCAAGTGATACTTTCGGTCTATGTGCCTGGTCATGTGGTGTTGTCTCGGCTCCTTGGCCTGTGCGATGGCACCTGAATTATCGCAATAAAGGTCCAACGGTTTTGACCAGCCCGGGAACACACCAACAACTTACAGGAACTTCCGAATCCAAACACCTTCCTTTACGGCTTTGCAAGCCGCAATGTATTCGGCCTCTGTTGTGGAGTCGGCCATCGTATCTTGGTTGGAACTCATCCAGCTCACTGGTCCTCCATTCATGACATACACGAATCCGGTTTGCGATCAACAATCATCGCTATCGGTTTGGAAACTAGCATCAACGTAACCCTTTACGAAGAGCTCCTACTCACCTCCATAAACTAGGAACATCTCTTTAGTCCTTTTCACGTACTTCAAGATAGTTTTCACCGCTGCCCAGTGACTCTCACCTTGGTCGGCCTGGTATCTGGTTGTTAAGCTTATTGCATAGGCAACATCAGGACGTGTACATAGCATGGCATACATGATGGATCCAATTGCCGAGGCATATGGAATCCTACTCATCCGGTTTCGCTCATAATAAGTCGTAGGACTCTGAGTCTTGCTTAGCCTTATACCATGTGAAACGGGCAAGAACCCTTTCTTGGCCTCGCTCATGTTGAACCTCTTCAACACTTTGTCTATGTACGTGCTCTGGCTTAAGCTGAGCAGCCTCCTCGATCTATCTCTATAGATCTTGATGCCTAAAATGCACACTGCCTCTCCAAGGTCTTTCATCGAAAACTTGCCATTCAATGATTCCTTGACTGAGTTCAGCATCGACATCATTTCCGATCAACAGTATGTCATCCACATACAAGATCAAAAATATTACCGAGCTCCCACTAGACTTCTTGTATAAACAATAGTCCTCTTCGTTCTTGATAAAACCAAGGTCAACGATGACTTCATCAAAACGAATGTTCCAACTCCGAG
Organism: Hordeum marinum; assembly: GCA_022496015.1. Lineage (NCBI taxonomy): Eukaryota > Viridiplantae > Streptophyta > Magnoliopsida > Poales > Poaceae > Hordeum > Hordeum marinum. The sequence goes on along the minus strand of CM039676.1, from coordinate 375,051,735 downwards.
CTTGCCTCAATCCATAAATGGATCTCTTGAGCTTGCATATTTTACCAGCGTTAGTTGGATCGACAAAACCTTCGGGTTGTACCATGTATACATCCTCTTTTAAATTTCCATGAAGGAAAGCCGTTTTGACATCCATCTGCCATATCTCATAATAAAAATATGCAGCTATAGCTAGTATGATCCTCACCGACTTTAGCATCGCTACCGGCGAGTAGGTCTCGTCGTAGTCAATTCCTTGAACTTGTCCATAACCTTTAGCGACAAGCCGAGCTTTGTGGATCTAAACATTTCCATCCACATCAGTTTTCTTCTTAAAGACCCATTTGCAACCAATGGCAACTATGCCAGGTGGTGGATCAACCAAGTCCCAGACTTGATTCTCATCCATGGACTTTAACTCGGATCTCATGGCCTCTAGCCATGCCTCGGAATCTGGGCTCACCATCGCATCCGCATACGTGGCCGGCTCGTCGCTTTCTAGCAACAAAATGTCGCACACTCTGCGCAATCTTTCCGACCGCCGTGGCTCCGGTGCCGATTCCACTATAGGTTCTATGACTGACTCTGGTGTGATATCATCACCAACCGAGTTGTCCCCGAGTGGCTCTCGAATTTCTTCGAGTCGCACCGTTCTCCCACTGGCCTCCCGACCGATAAACTCTTTCTCTAGGAAAACCCCGTTCTGAGCAACAAACACTTTGTTCTCTTCTCGGTTGTAGAAGTTATATCCCAAGATTTCCCTTGGATATCCCACGAATATGCGTTTATCCGACTTGGGTGTAAGCTTGTCCGACATGAGTCGCTTGACATATGCTTCACAACCCCAAATGTTTAGAAAAGACAAACTAGGACTCTTCCCAGTCCACATCTCATGTGGTGTCTTGTCTACAGATTTAGATGGTACCCTATTAAGTGTGAAAGCAGCAGTTTCTACAGCGTATCCCCAGAATGACAAGGGTAAATCCGATTTGCTCATCATCGACCGGACTATGTCCAACAAGGTTCGATTTCTCTGTTCTGACACACCGTTTCTGTATGGTATACCAGGAGGTGTGAGCTGAGGTACTATACCTCGGCTTTTAAGATGATTATCAAACTCCTGGCTCATGTATTAACCTCCGCTATCTGACCGTAGAAGTTTTATCGTCTTGACGAGCTGATTTTTAACCTCGTTCTGAAACTCTTTGAACTTTTCAAAAGTTTCCGACTTGTGCCTCATCAAATAGATATATCCATATCTACTCAAGTCGTCGGTAAAAGTCACGAAGTACTGATAGCCACCTCTGGCCATTGTGCTCATTGGATCACACACATCATTGTGTATAAGCTCCAATAGCTCAGACGCCCTCTCGCAACTCTTTGCAAAAGGAGACTTGGTCATCTTGCCTAGCAAACATGATTCGCATGTCTCGAACAACCCGAAATCGGACGAAGTTAGGAGTCCATCATCATGGAGCTTTTTCATGCGTTTCAGACTAATGTGTCCAAGCCAGCAGTGCCAGAAGTATGTCAGATTTATCTCATTAGGATTATGCCTCTTGACATTCACGTTATAGACTAGTTCCATTTCTAGATTGAAAATAAACAGCCCATCAACTATGGGTGCATAGCCATGGAACATTCCATTCAAATAAAATGAACAACCACTGTCCTTTATATTGAATTCATAACCTTGACTCATCAAGCATGAGGCAGAAATAATGTCCCGACTAAGTGCAGGAATGTAATAACAATTATTCAATTCCAAAATAAATCCAGAAGGAAGCTTGAGCTACATCGTGCCGACCTCCAACGCAGCAACTCTTGCTTTGTTGCCGACCTTGATGTCAATCTCCCCTTGTGCCACACGCCTAGTTCTGACCAGCCCCTGCATCGAGTCGCAAATATGAACAACCGATCCGGTATCAAATACCCAAGAGCTACTAGGTATGTCAATAAGGTAAATGTTTATAACATATGTAACAAGTGTACCTTTGCCTAAAGAAGCATCTCTGGCCTTCTTGCCGTGCTCAGCAAGCCGCTTGCTAAAGTTCCTCTTTCAGTGACCAGCTTCCTTGTAGTGAAAGCAAATGGTCTTTTAGTTCAGTCTGGACTTTGGCTCAACAGCGGAGACGACCTTCTTCGTGCCCTTTGCCTTACCCTTTTTCTTGGACCAAATCTTCTTGAACTTAGCCGAGTTCTGCACCATCAACACTTGATGCGTGCCTTTCTTAATATCTTGCTCTGCCACCTTGAGCATCCCATGAAATTCAGTGAGCTTCTTATCCATGCCGTGCATATGATAGTTCGAGAAGAACGTCCCATAGCTAGGTGGAAGAGAACCCAAAATTGCATCGGTGGACAGCTCGTCCCCAAGTGGGAAGCCTAGCCGATCCAAATCTTGCACATACCCGATCATCTTGATCACATGCGGGCTTAGTGGATCACCCTCCTTAAGTTTACAATCTGTCAAGGACTGCCAGACGTTGAACCTTTTGGTCCTAGCCTGCACCTAAAACATGCTCTTCAAACTCTCGATCATATAGAAAGCCCAAATGTTTTTGAAATGCTATTGCAAATCAGGCTCCATACAAGCTAGCATGAGGCAGCTAATCTCGTTTGATTCATCAATGAGTCTGGTGGGCATTCTTGGTTGTGGCGTTAGCATTCTTGTCAGGTTCCTCTGGAAGTGGATCCTCTAGAACATGTTCCTTTTTATTGTGCTTGAAAACAATTCTCAGATTTCTATACCAGGTGGTAAAGTTTGTTCCATTCAATTTATCCTTTTCTTGAATTGATTTCAATGTAAAGTTGGGTTGAGCAGGTGGTGCCATTGATCTACAACAGAAAATATGCAATCACTAAGCAATGTGTTTATGTAGAGTAATTCAAGCCTTAAACGGAACTACTCCCACTAAAGTCAGCATCCCTCCGCAAACTCGTAGTGATTCAGGACCCGTCTAGCGCGAGCAACTAGTGAGCTTTAGCATCACTGCTAGCCAACTTGCCTATTCAGTAAGCAACTCCTTGATAATCATCTCTCTATACGACTCTTGTCGGTTGGGTAGGTATCTCATACCCCGGCTCCCAACCTTGTCTGCCATAAGGCCCAAAACCGTTTGATGGCTTTGTCAAGTTAACCTGATGTAGTGCATGTCCATGTCTAACACGAACCCTCCAGTTCAAGGACACCTAGTCGCACCTCAATTTTATGACCCCACCACTAGACGTACTTGACGTGCGAAGGTGCAACATTCGAAATGGCAATGTGCTTGATATTAATGTGGGATCTTTCTTCCATACTAACATGCATAGAAACAAGAAGCAATATAATCACATATAAACATAAATATGTGAAATAGTATGGCTCCTTCATGGACATCCTTCCAGGTCGGCTCCAAATCCGATGACCAAGGTGAAACTCCATCTTGTCCATCACACCGGGACACAAAAGCTTCGAACTTGATCGTTGTCCTCCAACTACTGCAACTAGTACTAAATTTATAAAGAATCACAAGTCAACATGCAGGTCGTTATACAATATAATGAAAGCACTTTGACTCCTGCCGACTAACAATCATGAAATGCAGGTCATGTTAAGTTACACACATGCATCACATACATATGAGCCACACTATTCACATCAAACCTGCAAAACAAACTTATGCACATAATCGCATTCTACCGGTTTGTGTGATCGTGTACGAAATACAAGGCGCTATTGTTGGGGAACGTCGCATGGGATTTTTTTTCCTACGCACACGCAAACCTATCCATGGTGATGAGAATCTACGAGAGGGGGAGTGGATCTACGTACCCTTGTAGATCGCTAAGCGGGAAGCGTTAAGAAACGCGGTTGGTGTAGTCGAACGTCTTCGCGATCCAAATTGCCGAGCGTCCCGCGATCTAATCACGATCAGTCCCGCGATCTCGTCACGATCCGTCCCGCGATCCAATCAGGAACGTCCCGTGTCCTTGATCATGATCCTACCGATCTAGTACCGAATGGACGGCACCTCCGCGTTCAGCACACGTGCAGCTTGATGACGATCTCCACCGTCTTGATCCAGCAAGAGGAGGTGGAGAGGAGGAAGAGTTCGCCGGCAGCGTGATGGCGCTCCGGCAATGGTGGTGGAGTAATTCCGGTAGGGCTTCGCCTAAGCACTGCGGAAAAACGATCTAGAGGAGAAACTATGCACCGGTGGAACGGGTAGCACGTGGCCGGAAAAACTAGTGCAAAACCCTAGCAATCCACTAGTATATATAGGAGGGAGGGAGGAGGAGAGGCAGACTTGCCTCCAAGCCAAGGAGGCTTCGGCCGAAGCAAAGGAGGAGGAATCCTCCTCCTCCTCCAATCCTCGTTGGACTAGGATTGCTCCCTATTGGCCCTATTTCCACCTTCTTCTTTAGGCCTTTTTCCTCCTGGCGCCATGGGCCTTTTGTGGCTGTTCCACCAGCCCACTAAGGGCTGGTTATTATTATCCCACAGACCATGGACCCTCTAGGGTCGAAATACCCTTCCCGGAGGTCTCCCGGTACACTCCCGGCACTCCCAGTACACTACCGATGAGCCCGAAACTTTTCCGGCGACCAAACTGGGACTTCCTATATATGAATCTTTACCTCCGAACCATTTCGGAGCTCCTCGTGACATCCAGGATCTTATCCGGGACTCCAAACAAACTTTGGTCACCACCATACATAACTCTATTGTACCGAAACGTCACCAAACCTTAAGTGTGCAGACCCTGCGGGTTCGAGAACAATGTAGACATGATCGAGACACCTCTACGGTGAATAACCAATGGCGGGACTTGGATGTCCACATTGGTTCCTACATATTCTATGAAGATCTTTATCGCTTGAACCTCTATGTCAAGGATTTAGTTAATCCCGTATGATGTTCCGTTTGTTCTTCGGTATGTTACTTGCCCGAGATTCGATCATTGGTATCTGCGTACCTAGTTCAATCTCGTTACCGGCAAGTCTCTTTACTCGTTCCGTAATACAAGATCCCGCAACTAACAATTAGTCACATTGCTTGCAAGGCTCATTGTGATGTTGTATTACCGAGTGGGCCCTGAGATACCTCTCCATCACACGGAGTAACAAATCCCAGTCTCGATCCATGTCAACTCAACAGACACCCTCGGAGACACCTGTAGAGCACCTTTATAGTCACCCGGTTATGTTGCAACGTTTGATACACACAAGGTACTCCTCCGATATCTATGAGTTGCATGATCTCATGGTCATAGGAACATATACTTGACATGCAGAAAACAGTAGCAATAAACTGACACGATCATAAGCTACGTTTGTTGTTTGGGTCTTGTCCATCACATCATTCTCCTAATGACGTGATCCCGTTATCAAATGACATGTCATGTCCATGGCTAGGAAACCTTAACCATCTTTCAATCAACGAGCTAGTTCACTAGAGGTATACTAGGGACATTGTGTTTGTCTATGTATCCACACATGTATCCATGTTTCCAATTAATACAATTATAGCATGGATAATAAAGGATTATCATGAACAAGGAAATACAATAATAAACACTTTATTTATTGCCTCTAGGGCATATTTCCAACAGTCTCCCACTTGCACTAGAGTCAATAATCTTGTTCACATCACTATGTGATTTACATTGTAATGAATCGAACACCCATGCAGTTCTGGTGCTGATCATGTTTAGCTCTCGGGAGAGGTTTAGTCAACGGGTCCGCAACATTCAGATCCGTGTGCACTTTGCAAATATTTATGTCTTTCTCCAAGATGTAATCGCGGATGGAGTTGAAGCGTCGCTTATGTGTCCGGTCCTCTTGTGAAACCTTGGTTCCTTGGCCAGAGCAATGGCAGCAGTGTTGTCACAGAACAGGTTCATTGGATTCAGTGCACTGGGCACTACTCCAAGATCTGTCATGAACTGCTTCATCCAGATACCTTCCTTCGCCGCCTCCGAAGCTGCGATGTATTCTGCTTCGCACGTAGAATCAGCTACCACGCATTGCTTGGAACTGCACCGGCTTACCGCTCCCCCGTTAAGAATAAATACGTATCCGGTTTGTGACTTAGAGTCGTCCGGATCAGTGTCAAAGCTTGCATCAACGTAACCCTTTACGACGAGCTCTTCATCACCTCCATAAACGAGAAACATTTCCTTAGTCCTTTTCAGGTACTTAAGGATATTCTTGACCGCTTGCCACTGCTCCATTCCAGGATCACTTTGAAACCTTTCAGCCATACTTATGGCAAGGCTGACATCGGGTCTTGTGCACAGCATTGCATACATGATAGAGCCTATGGCTGAAGCATAGGGGATGACACTCATCTTTTCTCTATCTTCTGCAGTTACTCGGCATTGAGTCTTACTCAACTTCACACCTTGTAATACAGGCAAGAACCCCTTCTTGGACTGTTCCTTTTTGAACTTCTTCAAAACTTTATCAAGGTATGTGCTTTGTGAAAGTGCTATTAAGCGTCTCGATCTATCTCTATAGATCTTAATGCCTAATATGAAAGCAGCTTCTCCTAGGTCCTTCATTGAAAAACTCTTGTTCAAATATTCCTTCACGCTTTCCAGCATTTCTATATTGTTTCCAATCAGCAATATGTCATCCACATATAATACTAGAAACACTATAGAGCTCCCACTCACTTTCTTGTAAATACAAGCTTCTCCGTAAACTTGTATAAACTCAAACGCTTTGATCACCTCATCAAAGCGCTTATTCCAACTCCGAGATGCTTGCACTAGTCCATAAATGGATCGCTGGAGTTTCCAAACTTTGTCAGCATTCTCTGGATCGACAAAACCTTCAGGTTGCATCATATACAACTCTTCCTCAAGGAAACCGTTGAGGAACGCTGTTTTTACATCCATCTGCCAAATTTCATAGTCGAAATAGGCATAGTGCTAACATGATTCTGACAAACTTAAGCATCACTACAGGTGAGAAAGTCTCATCGTAGTCAACTCCTTGAACTTGTGAAAAACTCTTTGCCACAAGTCGAGCTTCATAGAGAGTGACATTGCCGTCCGCGTCTGTCTTCTTCTTAAAGATCCATTTGTTCTGAATGGCTTTCGCCCTTCAGGTAATACTTCTAAAGTCCATACTTTGTTTTCATACATGGATCCCATCTCGGATTTCATGGCCTCTAACCATTTCTCGGAATCTGGGCCCATCACTGCTCCTCCATAGCTCGTAGGTTCATTGTTGTCCTACAACATGACCTCCAAGACAGGGTTGCCGTACCACTCAGGGGTAGTACGCTGCCTTGTCGACCTACGAGGTTCAATAGCTGCCTGATCCGAAGCTTCATGATCATCATCATTAACTTCCTCTTCTACCGTCGTAGGTTCCACAGAAACATCTTTCCGCGCTGTGCTACTTTCTGGTTGAAGTAAAGGTTCAATAACCTCGTCAAGCTCTATTTGCCTCCCAGTCAATTCTTTTGAGAGAAACTCTTTCTCAAGAAATGTTCCGTTTTTAGCGACAAACACTTTGCCTTCAGATCTGAGGTAGAAGGTATATCCGACCGTATCTTTTGGGTATCCTATGAAGACGCATTTCTCCGCTTTGGGTTCCAGCTTTTCAGGCTGAATCTTTTTGACATAAGCATCACCTACCCAAACTTTAAGAAATGACAACTTTGGCTTCTTGCCAAACCACAATTCATATGGCCTCATCTCAACGGATTTTGATGGTGCCCTATTTAAAGTGAATGCAGCTGTCTCTAATGCATAACCCCAAAACGATAGTGGCAAATCAGCAAGAGACATCATAGAATGCACCATATCTAATAAGGTTCGATTACGACGTTTGGACACACCATTACGCTGTGGTGTTCCGGGCGGTGTCAACTGCGAAACAATTCCACATTGTCTTAAGTGACTGCCAAACTCATAACTCAGATATTCACCTCCTCGATCAGATCGTAGGAACTTAATCTTCTTGTTACCATGATTCTCAACTTCACTCTGAAATTGCTTGAACTTTTCAAACGTTTCAGACTTGTGTTTCATTAAGTAAATATACCCATATCTACATAAGTCATCAGTGAAGGTGAGAAAATAACGATATCCACCACGTGCTGTAACATTCACTGGACCGCACACATCAGTGTGTATGATTTCCAATAAGTCACTCGCTCGTTCCATTGTTCTAGAGAATGGCGTTTTAGTCATCTTGCCAATGAGGCATGGTTCACATGTGTCAAGTGATTCAAAATCAAGTGACTCCAAAAGTCCATCAGCATGGAGCTTCCTCATGTGTTTTACACCAATATGACCTAAACGGCAGTGCCACAAGAAAGTGGTACTATCATTATCAATTCTACATCTTTTGTCATCAATGTTATGAACATGTGTGTCATCACTATCAAGATTCGATATGAATAAACCCCTAACATTGGGTGCATGACCATAAAAGATATTACTCATATAAATAGAAAAACCTTTATTCTCTGATTTAAATGAGTAACCGTCTCGCAATAAACAAGATCCAGATATAATGTTCATGCTTAACGCAGGCACTAAATAACAATTATTCATGTTCATCACTAATCCCGATGGTAATCGAAGAGAGAGCGTGCCGACGGCGATCACATCAACCTTGGAACCATTTCCCATGCGCATCGTCACTTCGTCCTTTGCCAGCCTTCGTTTATTCCGTAGTTCCTGCTTTGAGTTGCAAATGTGAGCAACCGAACCGGTATCAAATACCCAGGCACTACTACGAGAGCTAGTAAGGTACACATCAATAACATGTATATCATATATACCTTGTTTGTCATTGGCCGCCTTCTTGTCAGCCAGGTACTTGGGGCAATTCCGCTTCCAGTGACTAGTTCCTTTGCAATGAAAGCACTCAATTTCTGGCTTGGGTCCATGCTTGGGCTTCTTTGCAGGAGTACCTACTGCTTTGCCATCCTTCTTGGTTTTACCCTTCTTGCCCTTGCCTTTGACTTTGCCATTTTTCTTGAAACTAGTGGTATTATTGACCATAAACACTTGATGTTCTTTTTGGATTTCAGACTCAGCGACTTTTAACATCGCAAACAGCTCGGCGACTGACTTGTTCATTCCGTGCATGTTATAGTTCATCACAAAGATCTTGTAACTAGGTGGCAGTGATTGAAGGACTCTGTCAGTGATCGCCTCTGGCGGAAGGGCAATTCCCAACTCCGCTAGACGAGTTGAATACCAGGACATTCTGAGTATATGTTCACTGATAGACCCGTTCTCCTCCATCTTGCAAGCATAGAACTTATCGGAGGTTTCATACCTCTCGATCCGGGCGTTCTTCTGAAAGATAAACTTCAACTCCTGGAACATCTCCTATGCTCCATGACGTTCAAAATGTCTTTGAAGTCCCGGTTCTAAGCCATACAATATTGCACACTGAACTATTGAGTAATCTCCAGTACGTGCCTCCCAAGCGTTCTTAACGTCTTCGGAGGTCATGTCTTCTGGTTGGTCACCAAGCGGTGCATCAAGGACATATGATTTCTAGGAAGCCGCGAGGATAATCCTCAGATTACGGGCCCAGTCAACAAAGTTACTTCCATAATCTTTCAGTTTAGCTTTCTCTAGGAATGCATTAAAATTCAGGGGTGCTACTGCGCGAGCCATTGATCTACAACATAAATATGCAAAGTTCATTTAGACTATTGTTCAAGATAATGAGTTTGGTTAATCAAATTACGAAAGCTCCCACTCAAATTGACATCCCTCTGGTCATCTGAGTGTCACATGATCCAAATCCACCAACTCAAGTCCGATCATCACGTGAGTTGAGGTGGCTTCAATGGTGAACATCATTATGTTGATCATATCTACTATATGACTCATGTTCGACCTTTCGGTATATTGTCTTCCGAGGCCATGTTTGTACATGCTAGGCTCGTCAAATTGAACCCGAGTGTTCTGCGCATGCAACACTGGCTTGCACCCGTTGTATGTGAACGTAGAGTCTATCACACCCGATCATCACGTGGTGTCTCAACACAACGAACTTTCGCAACGGTGCACACTCGGGGAGAACACAATTTTATCTTGAAATTTAAGTGAGGGATCACCTTATAATGCAACGCCATACTAAGCATAACAAGGTGCATAAAAGGATTAACATCACATGCAATGCATAAGTGACATGATATGGCCATGAACTTGTGCTTTAGATCTCCATCTTGAAAGCACGGGCATGATCTTCATCGTCACCGGCACGACACCATGATCTCCATCATCTTGATCTCCATCAACGTGTCGCCATCGAGGTTGTCACGCCCTTCATGCTTCTACTACTATTGCTACCGTTTAGCGATGAAGTAAAGCATTATATAGCGCTTAATGATTGACACATAGGTCATACAATAATTAAAGACAACCCTATGGCTCCTGCCGGTTGCCGTACTCATCGACATGCAAGTCGTGAAATTCTATACATCACATGATCATCTCATACATCACATATATCACATCATGTAATTAGCCATATCACATCACAACATACCCTGCAAAAACAAGTTAGACGTCCTCTAATTGTTGTTGCATGTTTTACGTGGCTGCTACGGGTTTCTAGTAAGAACGATTCTCACCTACGCATAAACGACAACGGTGATACATAATTTGCTTTTCAACCTTCTCAAGAACCGCCTTTGTCGAATCCGATCCAACTAAAGAATCTGATACGACTGTTGGGGAATGTCGCATGGGAAACAAATTTTTTCCTACGCACACGCAAACCTATCCATGGTGATGAGCATCTACGAGAGGGGGAGTGGATCTATGTACCCTTGTAGATCGCTAAGCGGGAAGCGTTAAGTAACGCGGTTGGTGTAGTCGAACGTCTTCGCGATCCAAATCGCCGAGTGTCCCGCGATCTAATCACGAACAGTCCCGCGATATCGTCACGATCCGTCCCGCGATCCAATCACGAACGTCCCGTGTCCTTGATCACGATCCTACCAATCTAGTACCGAACAGACGACAGCTCCGCGTTCAGCACACGTGCAGCTTGATGACGATCTCCACCGTCTTGATCCAGCAAGAAGAGGTGGATAGGAGGAAGAGTTTGCCGGCAGCATGACAACGCTCCGGCGATGGTGGTGGAGTAATTCCGACAGGGCTTCACCTAAGCACTGTGGAAATACGATCTAGAGGAGAAACTATGCACCGGTGGAACGGATAGCACGTGGCCGGAAAAACTAGTGCAAAACGCTAGCAATCCACAAGTATATATAGGAGGGAAGGAGGAGGAGAGGCAGCCTTGCCTCCAAGCCAAGGAGGCTTCGGACAAAGCAAAGGAGGACGAATCCTACTCCTCCACCAATCCTAGTTGGACTAGGATTGCTCCCTATTGGCCTTTTTTCCACCTTTTTCTTTAGGCCTTTTTCCTCCTGGCGCCATGGGCCTTTTGTGGCTGGTCCACCAGCCCGCTAAGGGCTGGTTATTATTCTCCCACAGCCCATGTACCCTCTAGGGTCGAAATAACCTTCCCGGAGGTCTCCCGGTACACTACCGATGAGCCCGAAACTTTTCCGGCGACCAAACTGGAACTTCCTATATATGAATCTTTACCTCCGGACCATTCCGGAGCTCCTCGTGACGTCCAGGATCTTATCCGGGACTCCGAACAAACTTTGGTCACCACCATACATAACTCTATACTACCGAAACGTCACCAAACCTTAAGTGTGCAGACCCTGCGGGTTCGAGAACTACGTAGACATGACCGAGACACCTCTACGGTCAATGACCAATGGCGGGACTTGGATGTCCACATTGGTTCCTACATAATCTACGAAGATCTTTATCGGTCGAACCTCTATGTCAAGGATTCAGTTAATCCCGTATGATGTTCCCCTTGTTTTTCGGTATGTTACTTGCCCGAGATTCGATTGTTGGTATCTGCATACCTAGTTCAATCTCGTTACCGGCAAGTCTCTTTACTCATTCCGTAATACAAGATCCCGCAACTAATAATTAGTCACATTTCTTGCAAGGCTCATTGTGATGTTGTATTACCGAGTGGGCCCTGAGATACCTCTCCGTCACACAGAGTAACAAATCCCAGTCTCGATCCATGTCAACACAACAGACATCCTCGGAGACACCTGTAGAGCACCTTTATAGTCACCCAGTTACGTTGCGACGTTTGATACACACAAGGTACTCCTCCGATATCTGTGAGTTGCATGATCTCATGGTCATAGGAACATATACTTGACATGTAGAAAACAGTAGCAATAAACTGACACGATCATAAGCTACGTTTGTAGTTTGGGTCTTGTCCATCACATCATTCTCCTAATGATGTGATCCCATTATCAAATGACATCTCATGTCCATGGCTAGGAAACCTTAACCATCTTTCAATCAACGAGCTAGTTCACTAGAGGTATACTAGGGACGTTGCACATGTATCCATGTTTCCAATTAATACAATTATAGCATGGATAATAAACGATTATCATGAACAAGGAAATACAATAATAAACACTTTATTTATTGCCTCTAGGGCATATTTCCAACAGCTATGCACACGGCGGTTAGCGGCTGGTTCCAAAGGGGCAGCACCCCTCAGGGGTGCGGGCAGTGCCCGACATTTTCGAAAATCACAGATCGCATCTGCACTCCGATCACGCCAAATTTTCTGATTTTATCGATCTCATCGATCATCGCGAGCCCGATTCGGATTACGTTTCACGGCTAACCCCGATGGCGGATACTGATTGGCAGGGATATGTTGTGTCACGACCTCATCAATTTCGATTGACAGAAAACATAGCCTCAATCTATCCCGATGTGCAGTTGATCTCATCAACCGTGCACATAGCCGATGTCATGAACAGCAACGGATCTCATCCGCCGCCACCACATATCAAATATGCATCTAATCTGAATCAAAATCCTATAACAGAGGCTCTTATACCATTGTTGGGTTCTACCATAGGTGCATCGCATGCCAATTAAAATTTTCCTACGCGCAGAATATCCAAGAACATGCTACGGAGTTGGATCACAGATTGTTACGACTATACGCGCAGTGCCGTGCAGCAGAAGTAGAGTTGTGGCAGCATGTTCACGTGGTCCGTCTGCTCCTCGTACGATCTCCCTCGAACAGCCGGTCCAATCTCCCTCGAACCGGCGGTCGTCGGATTCCATGTATAGGTTCGCCGGAGTGGCGCAGGTGCACCGCCTCTAACAGTATCCACGCGTGCAGGAGGAACACCCATGCGGCGGACTGCTAGGTCCGATCAAAAGGTCGGCATCCGCGAGTGGAGGTGGCTAGTTGCAACACATGCAAAGCCCTAATGACGGAGCCGAAGCGATCAACCGGATGGGTGTGTTGCACCTCCACTATATATAGGCATCCGGTACGGGCTCAACTCTTGGGCCTCGCATGGATCCTAAAGCCCACATGTTCCTTCCCTTAAGCGTGCGACCCTTTAGGTTTTCGTTCACTTGGTCGTGAGTTAGATGACATCCTACTCGACCAGTCGGTAGCGGCCTCTAGCAAAACGCGCCGACTCCAAGTGTTCGATGAAGATGGTTAGGTGAACTTGTACTTCACACTTCTGTTCCTTTTGCCACACGATATATGTTGTCGTGCACAAGGCAATATGTTCATCCTTGTTGCAGCACGACCTCTTTCTCGTTCCGGTGAATCCGACCAACACTTCGGATTATCTCATAATCCTCATCGCATTGCCATGCTTATCCAGGTCGGATCACCCGAGGGGGGCCAGAGTATATCTCTCCTGGTAGGAGGGGCAAATCCCATCTTGCTCGACCATGTCTGCGCAGCATGGGTTTGGCCAGGCCCGAAACCTCCCTTTGTAACTACCCAGTCACGGAGTAGCGTTTGGTCGGCCCAAAGCAAGTCTATCGCCATCCTGAGTACATGCGCCAGCTCAGGTCTTAGGACATAGAACGCATGTTGTACTAGAGACTCACAGATGACCTATCGCTGCGTCTCATGGTTGGGTCTGTCCAACTCAAACCTTATCTCGATTCGGATCTGACTATGTCGAATCCGACCAGACCTTTCCGAGTCCATATTATCCGCCTAGCATCCAATGCTACATGGTCAGTGAGACCGGACCATCCACCGTGTCATATGCTAGTCTAACTGGCTACGCGTCCACACAACCCTTTCAACTAGGGACCATTTAGGACAATCATAATACAATGCATAGTCTCACAAACAAGTCACATACTTGTTAATACACATCATTAAAATGTCCAAGGACTATCTTTAGTCATAAACACATAGTAAATATCATCATACATGATTGCCTCTAGGGCATATCTCTAACACGCACCATATCTAATAAGGTTCGATTACAACGTTCGGACACACCATTACGCTATGGTGTTCCAGGCGGTGTCAATTGTGAAACAATTCCACACTATCTTAAGTGACTGCCAAATTCACAACTTAGATATTCTCCTCCTCGATCAGATCATAGGAATTTAATCTTCTGGTTACGATGATTCTCAACTTCACTTTGAAATTGCTTGAACTTTTCAAATGTTTCAGACTTGTGTTTCATTAAGTAAATATATCCATATGTACTAAAGTCATCAGTGAAGGTGAGAAAATAACGATATCCATCGCGTGCCTCAATGTTCATTGAACCGCACACATCAGTATGTATGATTTCCAACAAATCACTCACCCGTTCCATTGTTCCAGAGAACGGCGTTTTAGTCAGCTTGCCCATGAGGCATGGTTCACATGTGTCAAGTGATTCAAAATCAAGTGAATCCAAAAGTCCATCAACATGGAGCTTCCTCATGCATTTTACACCAATATGACCTAAACGGCAATGCCACAAGAAAGTGGTATTATCATGATCAACTCTACATCTTTTGGCATCAATGCTATGAACATGTGCATCATCACGATCGAGATTCAATAAGAATAAACCCCTCACATTGGGTGCATGACCATAAAAGACATTACTCATGTAAATAGAACAACCATTATTCTCTGATTTAAATGAGTAACCATCTCACAATAAACAAGATCCAGATATAATGTTCATGCTTAATGCAGGCACTAATTAACAATTATTTAGGTTCATCACTAATCCTGATGGTAGTCGAAGAGCAAGCGTGCCAACGGCGATCACATCAACCTTGGAACCATTTCCCACGCACATCATCACTTCATCCTTAGCCAGCCTCCGTCTATTCCGTAGGTGCTGCCTTGAGTTGCAAATGTGAGCAACCGAACCGGTATTAAATACCTAGGCACTACAACGAGAACTAGTAAGGTACACATCAATAACATGTATATCATATATACCTTGTTTCGTGTTGACCACCTTCTTGTCGGCCAGATACTTGGGACAATTCCGCTTCCAGTGACCAGTTCCCTTGCAATGAAAGCACTCAGTTTCTGGCTTGGGTCCAGCCTTGGGTTTCTTCACGGGAGGAGAAACTGCTTTGCCACCCTTCTTGGAGTTACCCTTCTTGCCCTTGCCATGCTTCTTGAAACTAGTGGTTTTATTGACCATCAACACTTGATGTTCTTTCTGGATTTTAGACTCAGCAACTTTCAGCATCACATATAGCTCGACAACTGACTTGTTCACCCCGTGCATGTTATAGTTCAACACAAAGCTCTTGTAGCTAGGTGGCAATGATTGAAGAACTCTGTCAGTGATCGCCTCCGATGAAAGGGGCATCCCTAACTTTGCCAGATGGGTCGAATAGCTAGCCATTCTAAGTATATGTTCACTAATAGACCCGTTCTCCTCCATCTTGCAAGCATAGAACTTATCAGAGGTCTCATACCTCTCAACCCGGGCATTCTTCTTAAAGATAAACTCCAACTCTTGGAACATATCATATTCTCCATGACGTTCAAAACGCCTTTGAAGTCCCGGTTCTAAGCCATACAACATTGCACATTGAACTATCGAGTAATCTCCAAAACGTGCCTCCCAAGCGTTCTTAACTTCTTCGGATGACACGGGAGCGGGTGGGTCACCAAGCGGTGCATCAAGACATAAGAGTTCTGGGAAGCCGCGAGGGTAATCCTCAGATTACGGGCCCAGTCAACAAAGTTACTTCCATCATCTCTCAACTTACCTTTCTCTAGGAACGCATTAAAATTCAAGGGTGCTACTACGTGAGCCATTGATCTACAACATAAATAAGCAAAGGTTACTAAGACTATTGTTCAAGATAATTAGTTTAGTTAATCAAATCACTAAAGCTCCCACTCAAATTGACATCCCTCAGGTCATCTGAGTGATACATGATCCATATTCACCAATTGAATTCCATCATCACGTGAGTTAAGGTGGTTTCAATGGTGAACATCATCATGTTGATCATATCTACTATATGACTCATGCTCGACCTTTCAGTCCCTTGTGTTCCGAGGCCATGTCTGTAGATGCTAGGCTCTTCAAGTTCAACCCGAGTGTTCCACATGTGCAACACTGGCTTTCACCTGTTGTATGCGAACGTAGAGTCTATCACACCCGAGCATCACGTGGTGTCTCAACACAACAAACTATCGCAACGATGCACACTCTGTTGGAAATATGCCCTAGAGACAATAATAAATTAGTTATTATCATATTTCCTTGTTCATGATAATCGTTTATTATCCATGCTATAATTGTATTGACCGGAGACTTAGATGCATGTATGGATACATAGACAAAACCATGTCCCTAGTATGCCTCTAATAGACTAGCTCGTTAATCAAAGATGGTTAAGGTTTCCTAGCCATGGACATGAGATGTCATTTGATAAACGGGATCACATCATTAGGAGAATGGTGTGATGGACAAGACCCAAACTACAAACGTAGCATATGATCGTGTCAGTTTATTGATACTTTTTTTTGCATGTCAAGTTATGTTCCTATGACCATGAGATCATGCAACTCACGGATACCGGAGGAGTGCCCTGTGTGTATCAAATGTCGCAACGTAACTGGGTGACTAAAGGTGCTCTACAGGTATCTCCGAGGGTG
The DNA here is from genome assembly GCA_022496015.1 of Hordeum marinum. Classification (NCBI taxonomy): domain Eukaryota; kingdom Viridiplantae; phylum Streptophyta; class Magnoliopsida; order Poales; family Poaceae; genus Hordeum; species Hordeum marinum. The sequence continues at coordinate 375,034,749 of CM039676.1, read as the reverse complement.
TCTGTTGAGTTGGCATGGTTCAAGACTGGGATTTGTTACTCTGTGTGACGGAGAGGTATCTCAGGGCCCACTCGGTAATACAACATCACAATAAGCCTTGCAAGCAATGTGACTAAGTGTTAGTCACGAGATCTTGTATTACGAAACGAGTAAAGAGACTTACCGGTAACGTGGTGGAACTAGGTATGGAGATACCAACGATCGAATCTCGGGCAAGTAACATACCGAAGAACAAAGGGAACATCATACGGGATTAACTGAATCCTTGACATAGAGGTTCGACCGATAAAGATCTTCGTAGAATATGTAGGAACCAATATGGGCATCCAGGTCCGCTATTGGTTACTGACCGTAGAGGTGTCTCGGTCATGTCTACATAGTTCTCGAACCCGCAGGGTCTGCGCACTTAAGGTTCGGTGACGTTTCGGTAGTATAGAGTTATGCATGGTGGTGACCGAAGGTTGTTCGGAGTCCCTGATGAGATCCAGGATGTCATGAGGAGCTCCGAAATGGTCCGCAGGTAAAGATTGATATATAGGAAGTCCTATTTTGGTCGCTGGAAAAGTTTCGGGCTCATCGGTAGTGTACCGGGAGACCATCGGGAGGGGTATTTCGACCCAAGAGGCTACATGGGCTGTTGAAGAGTAAATACCATCCCTTTGTGGGCTGGTGGAAGTCCCACACAAGGCCCATGTGGCTGGGAAGAAAATCCCAAAGGGAAAAAGGTGGAAAAGGGCCAAAAAAGGGAGGAATCCTAGTCCTACTAGGATTGGAGGAGTACTCCTCTCCTCCCCACTTCGGCCGACCCAAGGAGGCTTGGCCCTTGCGCCAAGTCCTCTCCTCCTCTCCTCCTATATATACTAGAGTATTTTAGGGTTTTTGCACAGAATTTTTTGCCACGTGCTGCCCGTTCCTCCAGTGCATAGTTTCTCCTCTAGATCTGATTTCTGCAGTGCTTAGGCGAAGCCCTGCCGGAATAGCTCCACCACAAACGCCGGAGCGCCATCATGCTGCCGGAGAACTCTTCTACCTATCTGCTCACTCTTGCTGGATCAAGAAGCCAGAGATCGTCATCGAGATGTACGTGTGCTGAATGCGGAGGTGTCGTCCGTTCGGCGCTAGATCGGAAGGACCGTGATCAAGATCACGAGACAAATCATGATGAGTTCGCGGAACGGATCGTGATGTGTTCGCGGGACGGATCATGATTGGATCGCGGGACGGATCGTGATGAGTCCGCGGGATGGATCGTGATTGGATCGCGGGACGGATCGTGATGAGATCACGGGACGCTCGGCGATTTGGATCGCGAAGACGTACGACTACACCAACCGTGTTTCTTAACGCTTCCCGCTTAGCGATCTACAAGGGTATGTAGATCCACTCTACCTCTCGTAGATGCTCATCACCATGGATATATCTTGCGTGTGCATAGGATTTTTTTTGTTTCCCATGCGATGTTCCCCAACAGTGGTATTAGAGCTAGGTCTATGTGTAGATGAGATCTCGAGTAGAACACAAAGAGTTTGTGGGCGTTGATGCTTAGATTGCTTCCTACCTTGGTCGTGTTTTGTTTCAGCGGTATTGTGAGATGAAGCGGCCCGGACCAACATTACTCGCACGCTTACGAGAGACCGGTTCCCTCAACCACAACTTGTTGCATAGATGGCTTGCGGGTGCCAGTTTCTCTCACTTTAGATGGATCGGATTCGACAAAGGCGGTCCTTGAGAAGGTTGAAAGGCAACTAGTGTATCACCGTTGTGGTTTTTTCGTAGATGAGAATTGTTCTTGCTAGATACCAGTAGCAGCCACGTAAAACATGCAACAACAATTAGAGGACGTCTAACTTGTTTTTGCAGGGTATGTTGTGATATGATATGGCCAATTACATGATGTGATATATGATGTAGGAGATGACCATGTGATGTATAGATTATCACGACTTGCATGTCGATGAGTACGTCAACCGGCAGGAGCCATAGGGTTGTCTTTAATTATTGTATGACCTGCATGTGAGTCATTAAGCGGTATGTAATACTTTACTTTATCGCTAAACGGTAGCAATAGTAGTAGAAGCATGTTGGGCGCGACAACCCCGATGGCGACACGTTGATGGAGATCAAGATGATGGAGATCAAGATGATGGAGATCAAGATGATGGAGATCATGGTGTCTTGGCAGTGACGATGGAGATCATGCTGGTGCTTTCAAGATGGAGATCAAAAGCACAAGTTCATGGCCATATCATGTCACTTATGATTTGCATGTGATGTTAATACTTTTATCGACCTTGTTTTGCTTAGGACGATGGTAGCATTATAAGGTGATCCCTCACTTAAATTTCAAGATGAATTGTGTTCCCCCTGAGCGTGCACCGTTGCGAAAGTTTGTCATGTTGAGACACCACGTGATGATCGGGTGTGATAGACTCTACGTTCACATACAACGGGTGCAAGGCAGTGTTGCAGATGCAGAACACTCGGGTTAAACTTGACGAGACTAGCATGTACAGACATGGCCTCGGAACACTAGAGACAAAAAGGTCAAACATGAGTCATATAGTAGATATGATCAACATGATGATGTTCACCATTGAAACCACCTCAACTCACGTGATGATCGGACATGAGTTGGTGAATTTGGATCATGTATCACTCGAGTGACCGGAGGGATGTCAATTTGAGTGAGAGTTCTTAAGTAATATGATTAATTGAACTCATTATCATGAACATAGTCAGTAGTGTCTTTGCAAATTATGTTGTAGATTACTTGCTCGCGCTGTAGCTCCCTTGAATTTTTATATGTTCCTAGAGAAATAGATTTGAAAGATGATGGTAGAAATATTGTGGACTGGCTTCGTGATCTGAGGATTGTCCTCGTTGCTACACACAAGGCTTATGTCCTTAATGCACCGCTCGGTGCGCCAACCCCTCTAGCGTCGTCTGTAGATGTTGTGAACATCTGACAAGCATGTTCTGATGAATACTTGATAATTTAGTGCATCATGCATTACGGCTTAGAATTGAGGCTCCGAAACGTCTTGAATGTCATGGAACATATGAGATGTTCTAAGAGCTGAAATTAGGATCTCAGGCTTGTACCCGTGTTGCGAGATATGAGATCTCCAACAAGATTCTTTGCCTGTAAGATGAAGGAGAATAGCTCAATCATTGTGCATGTGCTCAGATTGTCTGGGTGCTACAATCGCCTTAATCGAGTGGGAGTTGATCTTCCAGATAAGATAGTGATTGATATTGTTCTCCAAGTCATTGTCACTAAGCTACTAGAACTTGGTGATGAACTATAAACACCAGGGATAGAAATAATGATCCCAGAGCTGTTCGCGATGTTTGACACCGCGAAGATAGAAATCAAGAAGGAGCATCAAGTATTGATGGTTAGTAAAACCACTAGTTTCAAGAAGGGCAAGGGCAAGGAGGGAAACTTCATGGATATCATGTTAATTGCTGCTCCAGTGAAGCAACCCAAAGTTGAACCCAAACCCGAGACTAAGTGCTTCGATTATGAGGAGAGCGGTCGCCGAAGCGGAACAACCCTAGATACTTGGTAGATAAGAAGGCTGGCAACGTCGATGGAAGTATATTTGATGTATGTGTTAATGATGTGTACCTTGTGAGAACTCCTAGTAGCACCTGGGTATTGGATACTGGTTTAGTTGCTAAATGTTAGTAAGTCGAAATAAAAGCTACAGAATAAATGGAGAACTAGCTGAGGCTGAGGTGACGATGTGTGTTGGAAATGTTTCCAAGGTTGATGTGATCAACATCGCACGTTCTCTCTACCTTCGGGATTAGTGACAAACCTAAATAAATGTTATTTTGTGTTTTTCGTTGAGCATGAACGTGATTAGATCATGTTTATTGCAACACGGTTATTCATTTAAGTTAGAGAATAATGGTTATTCTATTTACATGAATAATACCTTCAATGGTAATGCACCTAGTGAGAATGGTTTGTTGAATCTTGATCGTAGTAATACACATGTTCATAACATTGATGCCAAAAGATACAAAGTTAATAATGATAGTACCACATACTTGTGGCACTGCCACTAAATGTCATATTGGTATAAAGCGCATGAAGAAACTCCATGTTGATGGATCTTTGGACTCATTCGATTTCGAATCGGTTGAGACATGCAAACCATGCCTCTTGGGAAAGATGACTAAGGACCCCGTTTCCAGATGGATGGAGCGGCTCAAGTGATTTATTGGAAATGATACATGTTGATGTATGCAATCCAATGAGTCTTGTAGCATGTGGTGGATATCGTTATTTTCTTACCTTCACTAATGATTTGGGTAGATATAGTGTATATTTACTTAATGAAACACAAGTCTGAATCGTTTGAAAAGTTCAAGCAAATACAGAGTGAAGTTTAAGATCATCGTGACAAGAAGATAAAATGTCCGCGATATGATCGTGGAAGTGAATATTTGAGTTATGAGTTTGGTATACAACTTAAGACAATGTGAAAGTTGTTTCACAACTCACGCCATCTGGAACACCATAGTGTGATGGTGTGTCCGAACGTCATAGTCATGCTCTATTGGATATGGTGCGAATTATGATGTCTCTTATCCTTTTACCACTATTGTTTTGGGGTTATGCATTAGACACAACTACATTCACTTCAGATAGGGCACCATCTAAATCCGTTGAGATGACACCGTGTGAATTATGGTTTGATAGAAACCTAAGCTGTCATTTCTTAATGTTTGGGGCTGCAACACTTATGTGAAAAAGGTTTTCACCTAATGAGCTCGAACCCAAAGCGGACAAATGCATATTCATAGAATACCCTAAAGAAAGTTGGGTAAACCTTCTATCTCAGATCCAAGCATAAAGTGTTTCTTGCTAAAATAGGGTCCTTTCTCTAGAAAGAGTTTCTCTTGAAAGATTTGAGTGGGAGGAAGATAGAATTTCATGAGGTTGTTGAACCTTTGTTCAACCAAAGAGTAGCGCAGCACAGAAATTTGTTTCTGTGAAGCGTATGTTAGTTGAAGAGGAAGTTAATGATGATGATCATGAAGCTTCGGATCATGTTACTTTCGAACCTCGTAGGTCAACAAGGATGTGTACTCCTCCTAAGTGGTATGACAAACCTGTCTTGGAGGTCATGTTGTTGGACAACGATGAACCTACGAGCTGTGGAGAAGCGATGATGGGCCCGGATTCTGACAAATGGTTAGAGGCCATGAAATCCGAGAAAGGATCCATGTATGGAAACCAAGTATAGACTTTGGTAGACTTTCTTGTTGGACAACATGTCGTTGAGTACAAATGGATGTTTAAAATGAAGACAGACGCTCATGGTGAATGTCACCATTTGTAAAGCTCGACTTGTTTGAAAGAAGTTTACGACAAGTTCAAGGAGTTGACTGCGATGAGACTTTCTCACTCGTAGCGATACTAAAGTCTGTTAGAATTATGTTAGGAGTTGCTGCATTTTTCAATTATGAAATCTGGCAGATGGATATCAAAACATCGTTTCCTTAACGGTTTACTTGAGGAAAGGTTGTATGTGATACAACCAGAAGGTTTTGTCAGTCCTAAGGATGCTAAAAGGTGTGCAAGCTTCAGTGATTCTTCTATGAACTGAAGCAAGCATCTCGGAGTTGGAATATACACTTTGATGAAGTGATCAAAGTTTTTGAGTCTATACAAAGTTTACAAGAAACTTGTATTTACAATAAGTGAGTGGGAGCACTATAGAATTTCTGATAAGTATATGTGGATGACATATTGCTATTCGGAAATGATGTAGAATTTCTGGAAAGCATAAATGGTTGTTTGAAAAGGGTTTTTCAAAGGAAGACCTGGATAAAGCTACCTAATTGTTGAGCATCAAGATCTATAGAGATAGATCAAGATGGTTGATGAGACTTTCAATGAGTACATACCTTGACAAGATTTCGAAAGAGTTCAAAATGGATCAGTGAGAGAAGGAGTTCTCGTCTGATTTGCGAGGTGTGAAGTTGATTGAGACTCAAAGCTCGACAACAGTAGAAGAAAGAGAAAGTATGAATGTCGTCCCCTATGACTTAGCCATGAGCTCTGTATAGTATGCCATGCAATGTACCACACCTATGTGTGCCTTGCCATGAGTCCGTCAAGGGGTACAAGAGTGATCCAGGAGTGGATGACTAGACAGCGGTCAATATTATCCTAAGTGACTGAAAGACTAAGGAAACATTTCTCGATTATGGAGGTGATAAAGGGTTCGTCGTAAAGAGTTACATCGATGCAAGCTTTAACACTAATCCCGATGACTCTTAGTAGCAATCCGGATACGTATAGTGGAGTAGCCATTTGGAATAGTACCAAGTGGAGTGTGGTAGCAGTGTTTATGGTTTGACATAGAGATTTGCAAAGTACACACAGATCTGAATGTCGCAGACCCATTGACTATAAGACCTCTCTCACATGCAAAGCATGATCGAGCCCCAAAACTTATTGGGTGTTAGATTCATAACAACGCGAATCACATGGTGATGTGAACTAGATTACTGACTCTAGTGCAAGTGGGAGACTGTTGGAAATATGCCCTAGAGGCAATAATAAATTAGTTATTATCATATTTCCTTGTTCATGATAATCGTTTATTATCCATGCTATAATTGTATTGATCGGAGACTTAGATGCATGTGTGGATACATAGACAAAACCATGTCCCTAGTATGCCTCTAATAGACTAGCTCGTTAATCAAAGATGGTTAAGGTTTCCTAGCCATGGACTTGAGATGTCATTTGATAAACGGGATCACATCATTAGGAGAATGGTGTGATGGACAAGACCCAAACTACAAACGTAGCATATGATCGTGTCAGTTTATTGATACTTTTTTTTGCATGTCAAGTTATGTTCCTATGACCATGAGATCATGCAACTCATAGATACCGGAGGAGTGCCTTGTGTGTATCAAACGTCGCAACCTAACTGGGTGACTATAAAGGTGTTCTACAGTCATCTCCGAGGGTGTCTGTTGAGTTGGCATGGATCAAGACTGGGATTTGTTACTCCGTGTGACGGAGAGGTATCTCAGCGCCCACTCGGTAATACAACATCACAATAAGCCTTGCAAGCAATGTGACTAAGTGTTAGTCACGGGATCTTGTATTATGGAACGAGTAAAGAGACTTACCGGTAATGAGGTTGAACTAGGTATGGAGATACCGACGATTGAATCTCGGGCAAGTAACATACCGAAGAACAAAGGGAACATCATACGGGATTAACTGAATCCTTGACATAGAGGTTCGACCGATAAAGATCTTCATAGAATATGTAGGAACCAATATGGGCATCCAGGTCCTGCTATTGGTTAGTGACCGTAGAGGTGTCTCGGTCATGTCTACATAGTTCTCAAACCCATAGGGTCTGCACACTTAAGGTTCGATGATGTTTCGGTAGTATAGAGTTATGCATGGTGGTGACCCAAGTTTGTTAGGAGTATCATATGAGATCCCGGATGTCACGAGGAGCTCCGGAATGGTCCGGAGGTAAATATTGATATATATGAAGTCCTATTTTGGTCGCAGAAAAAGTTTCGGGCTCATCGGTAGTGTACCGGGTGACCATCGGGAGGGGTATTTCGACCCAAGAGGCTACATGGGCTATGGGAGAGTAAATACCAGCCCTTTGTGGGCTGGTGGAAGTCCCACACAAGGCCCATGCGGCTAGGAAAAAAAGCCCAAAGGGAAAAAGGTGGAAAAAGGCCAAAAAGGGGAGGAATCCTAGTCCTACTAGGATTGGAGGAGGAGTCCTCCTCTCCACCCCACTTCGGCCGACCCAAGGAGGCTTGGCCCTTGCGCCAAGTCCTCTCCTCCTCTCCTCCTATATATACTAGAGGATTTTAGGGTTTTGCACATAAATTTTAGCCACATGCTGCCCGTTCCTCCTCTAGATCAGATTTTTGCAGTGCTTAGGCGAAGCCATGTCGGAATAGCTCCACCACCATCGCCGGAGCACCGTCACACTGCCGGAGAACTCTTCTACCTCTCCGCTCCCTCTTGCTGGATCAAGAAGGCGGTGATCGTCATCAAGCTGTACGTGTGCTGAACGCGGAGGTGTCGTCCGTTCGGCGCTAGATCGGAAGGACTGTGATCAAGATCGCGAGATGGATCGTGATGAGTTCGCGAAACGGATCATGATGAGTTCGCGGGACGGATCATGATTGGATCGCAGGACGGATCGTGGTGAGTTTGCGGGACGGATCGTGATTGGATCACGGGATGAATCGTGATGAGATCGCGGGACGCTCGGCGATTTGGATCGCGAAGACGTTCGACTACACCAACCATGTTTCTTAACGCTTCCCGCTTAGCGATCTACAAGGGTATGTAGATCCACTCTCCCTCTCGTAGGTGCTCATCACCATGGATATATCTTGCGTGTGCGTAGGAATTTTTTTGTTTCCCATGCGACGTACCCCAACACACTCGGGGAGAACACAATTCATCTTGAAATTTAAGTGAGGGATCACCTTATAATGCTACCGTCGTCCTAAGCAAAAAAAGGTGCATAAAAAGATTAGCATCACATGCAAATCATAAGTGATATGATATGGCCATGAACTTGTGCTTTTGATCTCCATCTCCAAAGCACCAGCATGATCTCCATCTTCACCGGCATAACCATGATCTCCATCATCATGATCTCCATCATTGTGTCGTAATCGGGGTTGTCGCGCCCAACATGCTCATATTACAATTGGTGCCGCTTAGCAATAAAGTAAAGCATTACATAGCGCTTAAAGATTGACACGCAGGTCATACAATAATCAAAGACAACCCTATGGCTCCTGCCGGTTGCCGTTCTCATCGACATGCAAGTCGTGATATTCTATTAAAAACATGATCATCTCATACATCACATATATCACATCATGTAATTGGCCATGTCACATCACAACATACCCTGCAAAAACAAGTTAGACGTTCTCTAATTGTTGTTGCATGTTTTACGTGGCTACTATGGGTATCTAGCAAGAACGATTCTTACCTACGCAAAACCACAAGGGTGGTATGAAGATTGCTTTTCAACCTTCTACAAGGACCGCCTTAATCAAATCTAATCCAACTAAAGTTGGAGAGAAATACACCCGTCGGCCATCTTTATGCGAGGAAGTCACAGATGAGTCGATGGAACACGGTCTCTCGTAGCATACGAGTAAAGTCGGTCCGAGCCGCTTCATTCCACAATACCGCTGAAGCAAGAAAATACTAAGGAAAGAAGCAATCTGAATATCAACGCCCACAAACTCTTTGTGTGATACTCAAGATCTCATCTACGCATAGACATAGCTCTGATACCACAGTTGGGGAACGTTGCATGGGAAACAAAGTTTTTCCTTTACTTCACCAAGATCAATTTAGGAGATGAGCATCTATGAGAGGAGAGATTAGATCTACGTAACCTTGTAGATCGCTAAGCGGAAGTGTTAAAGAATGCGGTTGATATAGTGGTACATCTCCACGATCCAAATCGCAAGCCGTCCCACGAACTCCCGATGAAGTGCTGAACGGACGTCACCTCTGCGTTTAGCACACGTGCATCTCGATGAAGATCTCCTACTTCTTGATCCAGCAAGAGGAGCGGAGAGGTAGATGGGTTTGCCGGTAGCACGATGGCGTGGTGGTGGAGCTGATCCGGTAGAGCTTCGCTAAGCGGTGCCGAACCAATCTACCAGAGGAGATGCTATAAGAGAGGGAGGAAGGGCTGTGTCGTCGCTTAGGGTGCGGCTTCCCTCCTCCCTCTCACATATATATACGGCGAGGGGTGGTGCGCCCAAACCCCTAGGGTTTCCCCCTTGGGGCGGCGGCCAAGGGTGGAGGAGCCCTAGGGTGGCTTGCCACCCAAGTTAGGTGGCGCCAACCCTAGGCGTGGCCCTCCCACCAACCCCCTTGCCGCATGGGCCTTTGTGGGAGGGGAAGCTAGCCCACCAGGTGCTGGTGTGCCCTCTCTCACAGCCCATGTAGGCCTTTGGGGATGGTGGCCCCTTCTGGTGGACCCCCGTGACCCTCCCGGCACCATCGGTACGTTACAAGTGATGCCCGAACGTTTCCCTGTAACCAAAATAGAACATCCTATATATGAATCTTCACCTCCGGACCATTCTAGAGCTCCTTTTCATGTCCGGGATCTCATCCGGGACTCCGAATAACCTTCGGTCACCAACGCACATAACTCATCTATACCAAAACGTCACCGAACCATAAGTGTGCAGACCCCGCGGGTTCGTGAACTATGTAGACATGACCGGGACCTGTATGTGCATGTTGGTTCCTACATGTTCTACGAAGATCTTTATCAGTCGATCCTCTATGTCAAGGATTCAGGCAATCCCGTATGTTGTTCCCTTTGTTCTTCGATATGTTACTTGCCCGAGATTCGATCGTCGGTATCTGTATGCCTAGTTCAATCTCGTTACCAGCAAGTCTCTTTACTTGTTCCGTAATACAAGATCCCGTGACTAACACTTAGTCACATTGCTTGCAAGGCTTGTTGTGATGTTGTTTTACCAAGTGGGCCCGGAGATACCTCTTTGTCACACGGAGTAACAAATCCCAATATTGATCCATGCCAACTAAACATACACCCTCAAAGATACCTGTAGAGCACCTTTATAGTCACCCACTTGCACCTTTATAGTCCCTGTTGCAATGTTTGATACACACAAGGTACTCCTCCTATGTCAGTGAGTTGCATGATCTCATGGTCATAGGAACAGATACTTGACATGCAGAAAACAGTAGCAATAAACTGACACAATCATATGCTATGTTGATAGTTTGGGTCTTGTCCATCACATCATTCTCCTAATGATGTGATCCCGATATCAAATGACATCTCATGTCCATGGCCTGGAAACCTTAACCATCTTTGATCAACGAGCTAGCCTGCTAGAGGGACACTAGGGACACAATGTTTGTCTATCTGCCCACACATGTATTTAGTTTCCAATCAACACAATTATAGCATGGACAATAAACGAGTATCATGAACAAGGAAATATAATAATAAACACTTCATTTATTGCCTCTAGGGCATATTTCCAACAGATTGTTGAATCTCACTTCTCGGCAGTGAGAGTCGGGGTAGCTCTTCTGTCTTGTCTTGGCGGTCTCAAAGCGCTCTTGAACAAGTTGAACTTGCTCTTCTGCTTCGTGAAGAATTTATGGGTCAAGGACTAGTCCTTCCCCGGTTTGCGACCTATTGAGGGGAGTATGACACTTGCGTCCATACAACACCTCAAATGGTGCCATCTGAAGACTCGACTGATAACTGTTGTTGTAGGAGAATTCAGCGAATGGTAAGCAATCTTCTCACTTGGATCCATATGCCAAAATACAAGCACAGATCATATCTTTGAGTATATTATTTACTCGCTCTGTCTGCCCACCGGTCCGGGGGTGAAAAGCAGTGCCGAAGGAGAGCTTGGTTCCCATTGCTTCTTGAAACTTCTACTAGAACCTTGAGGTAAACTGGGTTCCTCGATGTGACACAATTTCCTTTGGAACTCCGTGAAGACTCACGATATGGTATGTAGAGGTTTGCCAGCTAGCTACCATTGTAGGTGCTCTTGACAGGAATGAAATGGGCCACCTTGGTCAGATGACCAGCAATGACCCAGATTGAATCATGCCCCTTGCTTTACCTTGGCAAGTCGGTGATGAATTCCATCCTGACTTTGTCCCATTTCCATTTAGAAACTTTGAGAGGTTGCAATAGTCCAGCGGGCTGCTGTTGCTCAGCTTTGACTCTCTGGCACATGTCACACTTAGCAACAAAGGTGCCTATTTCCCTTTTCATGCCATGCTACAAGAATCTTGCCTTGAGGTGTTGGTTCATCTTGGTTCCTCCAGGATGGATGGAATACGGGGTGTCATGAGCTTCTTGCAAAATCAAGTTCTTGAGATCTTCCTTGTTGGGTATGCAGATGCGATTCCCAAACCATACAACTCCTTGTTCACCCACTGAGAATCCCGGGGCCTTGCCTGCCTTGATCTTTCTCTTGATGCCTTCAATGCTCTCGTGTCCCTGTTGAGCTTCTTTAATATCATCCATCAAGGTAGGCTTTGCTTCGAGGTTGGCGAGGAATCTAGGTGCAACTACTTCCAAGCCAAAGCTTTCAAGCTCTTCATACAGGGCGGGCAGCCCTTCCTTAATCATAGCATTCAAGGAACATGCCTTTCTGCTTAAGGCATCTGCTACCACGTTAGCCTTTCCAGGGTGGTAGCGAACACCGTGGTCATAATCCTTGATCAACTCAAACCATCTTCGTTGCCTCATGTTCAATTCCTTCTGAGTGAAAATATACTTCAAACTCTTGTGGTCTGTGTATATCTCACATCGCTTCCCCAGAAGGTAATGTCGCCATGACTTCAAGGCATGAAGCACGTCTACCAACTCAAGATCATGAGTAGCATAGTTCTCTTCATGAGGATGCAGTTGTCTATAAAGATATGCTATGACTCTGCCCTCTTGCATCAAAACACATCGAAGCCCGGTTATCGATGCATCACAATATATCACAATCTCCTTGTGAATATTGGGGTTGTCCAAAACTGGGGTTGTGGTCAATCTTTTCTTGAGTTCTTTGAAGCTTTCTTCACACTTGGGCATCCATTCAAACTTCTTGTCCTTCTTTAATAGCCGAGTCATGGGTTAGGCAATGCTCGAGAATCCTTTGATGAACTTGCGGTAATATCCCCTGAGTCCGAGGAAGCTTCTGACTTCCTTCACATTGGTTGGGGATTGCCACCTAGTCACGGCTTCGATCTTGGCAAGATCAACAAACCATCCTTCTGAAGTAAACAGATGACCCAACACTCCAACTACATGCAGGCAGAATTCACACTTGCTGAACTTTTCATAAAGATGGTGCTCTCGAAGCTTGTCTAGGACCAATCTCAAGTGTTTCTCATGCTCTTCTTCAAACTTGGAAAAGATTAGTATGTCATCAATGAGATGACAACAAACTTATCCAGTTACTCCATGAAAACTTTGTTCATGAGGTACATGAACTAGGCAGGGGCATTGGTCAACCCGAATGAGATGACCGTGTATTCATACAGGCCATACCAGGTTACAAATGTAGTCTTCGAAATGTCTTGGGGCTTGATCTTCAACTGGTAGTACCCAGACCTAAGATCGATCTTGGAAAACACCTTAGCCCCTTTCAGCTGAGCGAACATGTCTTCAATCCTGGGGAGTGGGTACATATTCTTTACTGTGACCTCATTGAGAGAACGGTAATCGACACAGAGTCAGATAGTTCCCTCCCTCTTTGACAAAAATAGAACAGGTGATCCCCAAGGAGAGGCACTAGGACGAATCAATCCTTTTCTGAGCTACTCTTCCAGTTGCTTCTTCAATTCAGCAAACTCTTCGGATCCCATTCTATAGGGCTTCTTATAGATGGGTCCTGCTTCGGGCATTAGCTCAATGATGAACTCAATGTCGCGGTCAGGAGGCATTCCGGGCATCTCATCAAGAAATACATCCGGGTATTCACATACCACAGGCACGTGATACAACTCAATTCCTGATAGATAATTAATCTGAGGGGCTTGAGTGTAGGCACAGCCGGGGACATACTTGACTTCCACTCCTTGGCTATTGGTTAGGGTAACAATCCTCTTGGCATAGTCCAAGCAGCGTTGGTTCTTGGTTAACCAGTCCATGCCTAGGATCACATCCAAGCCTTCTGACTTTAGGATGATAAGGTCTACTAGGAAGCCTACCCCATTGATGTTAATCTCAACTCCTTTACAACCTATCCCGGACTTCGTAACCGAACCCGGGATTTGTATCAACATACGGCTACCCAGGGGTGTAGGCTTCATGCCACTCTCTAGCACGAACTGTTGAGCGACAAAAGAATGCGAAGCTCCACAATCAAACAATACTGTTGATGGGGTTGAGTTGACGAGGAACGTACCCAGTATGACATCCGGGTCCTCCTGGGCTTCCTCTGTGGTGACGTGATTCACATGACCCTTGCCATTGTTGGGCTGGTTGCGGGGAGTTGGGTTCCTTGGTGGCGCTCCACAACCTTGAATTTGGTTGGGTGCATTGCGGCGCGGTGCATCTGACTTCCTGTTGGGGCACTGCCTAGAGATGTGTCGTGGCTAACCACACCCAAAGCAAGTGACTGGACCAGGGTTGTCATTCTTGTAGTTCCTGCCACTGTTGTTGTTACTGGGGTTGTTGTAAGCTGGCCTGGGATTGGCATTTTGCTGAGGCTGGTAGCTCGGACGAGGAATAGGAGGTCTAGCCTGCTGCGGGTGATAGGTTGGCCTGGCTGGGGTTGGCTGCTAGGGCAAGGCTTCTGGTTGCTAGAACTACCCTTGCTAATCATTTTACGCTTGGGAGTGTCACCTATGGTATGACGCTTGTCCTCCAGCATGAGGGCTTGGTTCACCAGGTCGAAGATGGTCCGACACTCGAAGACAATGACCTGATATTGCTGGGTCTGCTGAAGTCCTTCCATGAAGCATTCCATCTTAGCAGCCTCCGTGTTGACATCTTCAGGTCCATACCTTAACAGCAGGCTGAACTTCTGCATGTACTCCTTGATAGAGCCACTTTCTTGCTTCAGCGCTCGGAATTCTCTCCTCTTTATAGCCATGATCCCAAAAGGAATGTGGGCGGTGCGGAATTATCCTTCCTTGAAGTTATCCCAGGTGATCACACGATCGCCTTCCATGACCTTGAATCCATCCGACCAAGCTCTGGCGGTACCTCTGAGGTAGTGAGATGCATACAACACCTTCTCACGATACTCATTGCAATTGACCAGTGCAAGGAGGTCCTCGATGGTGCGGATCCATTCATCGGCATCCAGAGGCTTAGCAGTATCGGTGAAGGTTGGGGGCGAGTTCCTCATGAACTCAGACAGAGTGGAGCAGCCATTGGCATTCCTGCCTTGCTGTTGGTTGTTCACAAGAACTTGGGCAATCTACTGGATAGAAGTAGTGTTGGCATGGCATTCCTACCGAAGAAATTGGAGAAAATGAGCTATGGTCATGTTCTCTGGTGGAGGTGGTGGCAGGGGAATGTCGCGTTGTGCCTACTCCCGGTGTCCTCCAGCCTGAGCAGTCCCACTAGTTCCCTGTTGCTGGCTGGAGTTGCCAGCTTCAGGGTTGGTGAGGGAACTGTTGCGGGTTGCAGTCACCATCCTGTTTGGAGCAGCCAAGTCAAACAACTGGGATAGACGAAAGAAAAAGTAACAATGGAAAAGCGCGCCTAAGGGGGTTGGTATAATGCAAGTGTGGTAAAATAAAGGTCGAAAGACCAACACATATATTAGGATAAAATAAATGATGGAGTCACTTAGATGTTGCCTAAGGCAAAAGTGCGACTTGTATCGAAACACAAACTGACGAGGATATGTACCTAGGGTAGGGTCCTAGGCCTGACCTACATACCCTACCTAAGGACACTGCATCGGAGGACTTAAAGATCACAAGAAAGATTCTGACTGGATTCCCCATGACGCTCAAGTCACTCGACAAGCAATCCACTCGGAGGCTTCTTCCTCCACTCGACAGTCACCTGTCACTCGGAAGACCTCACTTCCAGTCGACGCCAGAAGAACAGAAGCCACCCCCAGGAGACCAACAGGCGGGCATTAGGCCAGTCGTCATTAGTAGCAATTATGATGTACGTTACTAGTAACACTAGTTTTATACCCACGATCTGACCCTTGGATGCCTGCTAATTATGAGGGGCATCAAACTCTATATAAGCCGCCCCTCCCCTCTGGCACAAGGGTTCGCAACCATTGTAATCTCTATTCTCCACATGACAAAGCTCCAGAGCACTGAGACGTAGGGCTGTTACCTCCACGAGAGGGGCCTGAACTCATACATCCGTGTCTACATCCTCACCGTAGCTAGGACTCTGCCCTCTCCTTTCATACCCCTACCTTCTACTATCAGGCTTGTTCCCATGATAGTTGGCACCCACCATGGGGTAGGCGTCTAAGCGACTTCCAGCGAGGTTGTGTTTTTCACCCTTCGTCATGTCTTCCGGCAGTGTTTTCGCTCTGGGCCACGAGATCCATTTCGGAGTGCTCACCTTCATCACCGATGATTTGGCATGGCTTCAGGAGGCGCCTCTCGACGTTGAGGCGCTACCAGTCTGTGGGCCTGCGCACTTCTGCGCGAGCTCCTGCGGCGTGTTGCTGTGACAGCCGTCGACTCTGTATTCATGGGCTTTGCTCGCCGTTCTTCATCGCAAGCGATCCGGTCGCTCATGACTCCAACGCTGGATCAAACATGCAGTGGCTCGCCAAATTTCTTCTCCGCAGATTGTGGCGATCGAGCCCACCGAGTCCCTTCACGCCGTATTTGTGTCGGACTCCGATCAATCTGATGTTCCTTCCGAGTGCGAGAGCTGCAATCCTGCGGCGGAGATCCTTATGGCAGGTTCTCATCAAAGCCCACCGCCAGGCTTCGGCCACCGCAGGCAGGAAACTGGCGGACCGTTAAGTGAATAGCCACATCGCGATGGTGAAGTCCTTCATACTCCCATCGTTGGTACGACTGTCGAGGCCTAGGCCTTGGAGGCCACACACATATGGCTTGAAGATCTTCAGAGAGAACTCGACGAGCGTGCTCATTAGCGTCCACCAGTTTCCAGTCAACGTCAACGACAGCTGTTTCCGACTGGATCTCACAACAATGTTGAGGTATACCATACTCCTGTGTTAAACGTTGCAGCAGCTGCTAGGATCGCAGATTCTATTCATCCGTCACGGTCAAAGGCTGGTAGAGGGTTGATGCAGATTACAGCTTTGCTGGATGCAGCGCAGCGTCAGAATTCTGTTGTTTTGCAGTTGCGCAATAGGATTCACAGTAACTCACCCAGGGCAGAAATAGTTCAGTCGACACATAGCCATGGGTCGCCCTTACACCTAAGGGGCGGAGGTTTTTGTGAAGACCAGCTCAGAGATCAGTTTCACCGTGATGACCACCGTCGAGTGCCCAGTCCTCCACAGGGAGGTCCGCACATGCCCCGACACCAAGACGAAAGGCGCTCATTCGGTGACGAGCGGAATGATAGAGGCATAGCCCACAGAGATGGACAAGACAAAGAATTTCCGAGTGGCAGCACAACTGTTATTTCTGGCCCCGAGTGCTTCAGCAGGGTCATAAGTTGTGCAGAGATTCCCACAACTTCAGGTTGGCGGCTGGGATCGGGAAGTTTTCTGGCGAGTCAAAGCCAGAGACTTGGTTGGATGATTACTGAGTGGCAGTTCAGATTGGTGGTGGCAATGATAATGTCACAATGAAACATTTGTCGTTGATGTTGGATAGTTCGGCTCGTGCATGGCCGAATCGCTTGGCTCCATCCAGTATATATTGCTGGGAAGATGTCGCCCGAGTGTTTGTCAGAACTTTTGAGGGCACTTGCAAGCGTCCTGCCGAGCTGGTTGACTTGCAACATTGTGTTCATAATCCATATGAGACCTTGAGGGATTACATTCAACGCTGGTCCACTCTGCATCATACAGTGGAAAATGTTTCTGAACATCAGGCTATTTGTGCTTTCAAGGCTGGTGTGAAATACAGGGAGCTTTACTTGAAGTTCGGTCGAACAGGCGACATATCGTTGAGTAAGATGATGGAAATCGACACTCGATACGCCAATGGCGAAGAGGAAGACCGCCTCTGCAGCAGCAAAGGAAAGGCAGTCGACAACGAGGCCGGCGGCAATTCCAGTCGGAAGCACAAGCGGAAGGCTGAAGGCCCTGTTCAGGCAGAGGTGGCCACTCTGGCGGCCCATGGAAAGAATAAGGGGAAGGATAAAGGTCAGTTTGCCCCCAAGAAAGGAAAGAATCAGTCAGGGAATGATGTCTTGGATCTACCGTGTGCTATACACACGAGGAAAGATGATGAGGGCAACTTAATATTGCCCAAGCATACCACTCGGCAGTGTCGACTCCTCATTTAGCAGTTCAAAGAGACTCTATCGAGTGAGAAAACTCCTGAGAAAGATGATGAAGACAAAGAAACATTCCCCTAATGTCAACGCAACATTGACGATTTTTGCTGATGTTGAAAGCAAAAGTCGATTGAAGGTCATCAACAGGGAGGTCAACATGGCCGTTCCTACCACCCCCACCTACCTTAAGTGGACTCAGACTGCCATCACATTTGATCAGTATGATCATCACACTCACGTGGCCACTCCCGGTCGACAAGCTTTGGTGGTTGATCTCATTGTGGGGGGCACTCGACTCCGAAAGGTCCTCATGGATGATGGCAATGGCCTGAACATCCTCTATGCAGATACCCTTAAAGGGATGGGCATTCCGATGTCCCTACTGAGTGAGAGCAACATGCAATTTCACGGAGTCATCCCAGGGAAGAAGGCCAAGTCACTCGGCTAGATTGCATTGGATGTGACATTTGGAACAGATAAAAAATTTCGAAAGGAAAAGTTGAGTTTTGAAGTCGTGGATTTCCAGAGCGCTTATCACGCCATTCTGTGTCGGCCCGCATATGCTCATTTCATGGCCCGTCCATGTTACGTGTATCTCAAGTTGAAGATGCTAGGTCCTAAGGGTGTGATCACGGTCACTGGCAATTGACGGTGGGCCAAAGAGTGCCTCCAGCAAGGCTCCAAGATCGCCGATCACCAGATGGTCATGGTTGAGCTGGAAGAATACAAGAAGAGTGCTAACCCTGCTAATTTGCTACGCACTAAGAAGCTTGCTTCTGAGTCGGCATTTCAGTCGGTAGGGGAAGTGAAGAAAGTGCACATTCACCCGACAGATTCAACTGTTGCTCCGACCAACATATCGTCAACACTCGACAACAAATAGGAAGACGATCTCATCCAGTTACTCCATGGGAACTGGGATACCTTTGCATGGAAGCTTGCTGAATGCTGGGGGTTCCCAAGGAGCTGGCTGAGCACCGACTGAGAGTTGACACCAAGGCCAAGCCTATAAAGGAGCATTTGCGTCGATCAACGACAGAGAAGCATAAAGGGATCGGTGAAGAGGTGGCTCGTCTCTTGCTAGCCAATTTCATTCGAGAAATTTACCACTCCGAGTGGCTCTCGAATGTTGTCATGGTTCCCAAGAAGGACAAGTCACTACGCATGTGTATTGACTTCAAGCATATCAATTGGGTCTGCCCGAAAGATCAGTTCCTGCTCCCCCGCATAGATCAGATTGTTGACTCGACCACTAGGTGCGAGCATTTATCGTTTCTATATGCTTACTCTGGGTACCATCAGATCTGTCTATTTGGCCCAGATGAAATAAAAACAGCCTTCATCACCCCATTGGGGTGTTTTTGCTACATCACCATGCCATTCGGTTTGAAAAATGTTGCTGCTACTTTCAGGCGCATGATTCAAAAGTGTTTACTCAACCAGATCCATCGGAATGTTGAGGCGTATATGGGTGATATCATTGTCAAGTCTCGGAAAGGTTCCGACCTACTGACTGACTTGGCTTCGCTTATCTAAGAAGGTACGACATAAAGCTGAATCCGGCTAAGTGTACTTTCGGTGTCCCTGGCGGCAAGTTACTCAAATTTCTTGTTTCCATACGAGGGATCGATGTCAACCTTGAGAAAATCAGCGCCATTACCCGAATGAAGACTCCCGTGCGAGTGCACGATGTTCAGAAGCTCACAGGAGTCTTGGCAGCATTGATTCGATTCATTTCTTGTCTCGGTGAGAAGGCATTGCCTTTGTACCAACTGATGAAGAAGTCAGGTATGTTCGAGGGGACTGCAGAGGCGAAAGCAGCGTTTGTCGAGCTCAAAATCCTACTCTCCACCCAGCTGGTGCTTGCTGCTACTCGAAGCAAAGAGCCATTGCTCCTATACATCACGACCACTAATCAGGTCGTTAGTACAGTGTTAACCGTTGAGCGGGAAGAGGAGGGCAAGGCTTACAAAGTCCAACACCCAGTCTATTATGTGTATGAAGTATTGACTCCTTCGAAGCAAAGATATCCTCACTACCAGAAGCTGGTTTATGGCATTTATCTGTCAGCAAAGAAGGTGGCACATTATTTTCAAGACCACTCGATTTCAGTCGTCAGTTATGCTCCGTTATCCGAGATTCTCAACAATCAGGATGCAACTGGTCGAGTGTCTAAGTGGGCAATTGAGCTCCTTTACTTTGACATCAAGTTTGAAGCCAAGAAAGCGATCAAGTCTCAGGCACTTGCGGATTTTTATGGCCGAGTGGATTGAATAGCAGCATCCAATCCAGGTTCACTTGGCACACTGGACGATGTTCTTTGATGGTTCGAAAATGTTGAATGGGTCTGGTACTGGAGTTGTCTTAGTATCTCCGAAGGGCGACAAACTCGGTTATGTCTTGCAAATCCACTTCGATTCCTCAAATAGTGAAGAAGAATATGAAGCACTTTTATATGGGTTGCGCATGGCCATCTCACTCGGCGTCAAGCGCCTAATGGTTTATGGCGACTCAGATTTGGTGGTCAATCAAGTGATGAAGGAGTGGGACATTCAAAACCCCGCTATGACAGGGTACTGCAGCGCTTTTAGAAAGCAAGAGAAGAAGTTTGAAGGTCTGGAACTTCACCATGTTCCCCGAGTGAAGAATCAAGCAGCTGATGAGATGGCAAAGATTGGATCCACTTGACGACCTGTCCCCAGTAATGTGTTTCTGGAACATCTCCATACTCCTTCAGTACTAGAAGATCCTTTCACCGAAGAGCCCCCGCAAGCGATGAGTCTCACCGATCCAACAGAAGTCGATGTCCCTGCAGTTATTGATTTAGTCATGTAGATTCTGGTCGTCATTCCCGATTCGACGGTGCCCTATATTGCGTATATACTTAGACAAGAACTCCCTGAAGATGAGACAGAAGCACGACAGATTGTGCGCAGGTCGAAAGCTTTTACTGTGATAGGGGATCAGCTATTCAGAGAAAGCGCGACTGGCGTAATGCAGCGATACATTTCCCCCAAAGAAGATCGAGTGACTCTGGATGAAATCCACTCGGGAACTTGCGGCCATCATGCATCCTCACGGACAATCGTCACTAAAGCATATCGATCTGGTTTGTTCTGGCAATGGGCCAATGAGATGGCCAAAGATATTGTCGATCATTGTGAGGGGTGCCAATTCGATGCAAACTTATCCCACAAGCCGGTGTCTTCCCTGAAGACAACCCCCCTTTCCTGGCCGTTTGCTGTCTGGGGCCTAGACATGGTTGGTCTCTTTTGGACTAGAAAGGGCGGATTCACTCATTTGCTCATTGCAGTCGACAAATTTACAAAGTGGATTGAGGCCAAGCCGATAAATAAATTAAACTCTCGTACAACGGTCCCATTCATGAGGGAAATAATTTTCCGATACGGCATTCCCCACAACATCATCATAGATAATGGCACCAACTTTGACTCGGAAGAATTCAGATACTTCTGTACCTCCTAGGGCACTCGGGTGGATTATGCTTTTGTTGCGTATCCTCAAAGCAATGGACAAGTTGAGCGAGCTAACGGCATCATCCTGCAAGGTTTGAAGCCTCGTATCATGCATGACTTAGATCATGCTGCCGGAGCCTGGGTGACAGAGCTGCCATCTGTTTTATGGGGCCTGACAACAACGCCTAATCGGTCGAATGGACGTACTGCTTTTTTCCTGGTCTATGGAACCGAAGTTGTCCTGCCGAGTGATTTGTTTCACAACTCTCCCCGAGTGGAACTTTATTCTGAAGCCCAAGCTGAACAAGCCAGACAGGATGGCGTCGACCTCCTAGAGGAAGAGCGAGAGATGGCCCTGATCCGGACCACAGCTTATTAGCAAGATCTGTGGCGCTTCCATGCGAAGAATGTCAAGAGTCAGCCGTTTCATGAGGGAGATTTCATGCTCTAAGTGGATCAACAACGACCCCACAAGCTCGCTCCTTTGTGGGAGGGTCCCTTCGTCGTCACAAAGGTGTTGAAAAACGGAGCTTATCACTTGTACAACCTCAAGAAGCAGATGGACAAGCCATGGGCCTAGAATGCAGATTTGCTCCGACGCTTCTATACCTAGAGACAGAATGGTTTTTGATGTAATAAAAATATTTCAGATCATGTCATATACGCAAGTTAGACTTCCGCAGTCTTTTGTCGACTCCGATCAAATAATTTATCGCTTGGGGTCACTCCGAGTGTTGACCAATCCTCAGACTCGGGGGCTTAGCTGTGAACATGCTTTCACCTAAGTTAAAAACCTTGACGAGTGGATAGTAGTCCATTCACTCGGCGACCTAGCTGCGAATTAGTGTTCGCCTAAGTTCAAAACTACTCCGAGTGTTGTACAATCCTCACAATCGGGGGCTTAGCTGCGAACATGCTTTCGCCTAAGTTAAAAACCTTGCCAAGTGGATAGCAGTCCATTCGCTCGGCAACTTAGCTATGAATCATTTTCGCCTAAGTTCAAAACTACACCGAGTGTTGAGCTATCCTCACACTCGGGGGCTTAGCTGCGAACATGCTTTCGCCTAAGTTAAAAACCCTGCCGAGTGGATAGCAATCCATTTACTTGGCGACTTAGCTACGAATCAGTCCTCGCCTAAGTTCAAAACTACTCTGAGTGTTGGGCAATCTTCACACCTGGGGGCTTAGCTACGAATCAGTCTTCACCTAAGTTCAAAACTACTTTGAGTGTTGAGCAATCCTCACACCCGGGGGCTTAGCTGCGAACATGCTTTCGCCTAAGTGCAAAACCCTGCCGAGTGGATAGCAATCCATTCACTCGGCAACTTAGCTGTGAATCAATCTTCGCCTAAGTTCAGAACTACTCCGAGTGTTGAGCAATCCTCACACCCGGGGCTTAGTTGCGAATCATTCTTTGCCTAAATTCAAAACTACTCCGAGTGTCGAGAAATTCACACACCCAGGGCTTAGCAGTGAACATGCTTTCGCCTAATTTAAAAACCCTGACGAGTGGATAGTAGTCCATCTACTCGACAACCTAGCTGCGAATCAGTTTTCACCTAGGTTCGACAATATTCCAAGTATTGAGCAACCCTCACACTTGGATGCTTAGCCGCGAACCAGTTTTCGCCTAAGTCAAAAAACAAATTCGGTCAAACAAATGCTTTAAAGCCAAATGAAGATAAATTCAAAAGTTCCATCGTAGATAAATGTTTCGCAAGCAAACAAATGTGCTTCAGCTTAAGGCTTGAATGAAGTTTTAAAGCTGATACAATTCCAGTCGGCATACCGAGGCAAATAAAGTTTTTCTCGAAGACAAGTTTTTCAAGCACCCGACGGGCTGGCTGGCTCGACGAACGTGTCCAAGTCAATTCCATCCGTGATCCTTGTGGCTGCGTCGATGAAGGTCTCCATGAAATCTTCAAACTGAAGTTTCTTCGTATTCATCACTCGGAGCTCCTTCAATTTCACCTCCCTTGCCTCCTTGCAATGGACTCTTACAAGGGAGAGCGCCACATCGGCTCCGCAGTGGGCAGCAGATTTCTTCCAGGCCTGCAGTCGACTGGCTAGGTCGTTGAGGTGCGCCATTATGGATGTAAGGTCAAGCTGAAGGGTGTCTTCTGGCCACAATTCCTTGTCAATCTTCTCCATCGCAGTTTTTAGTCGGAGGACATATGGTTGGACACCTTGGAGCCTGACGTTGAGTCGGAACATGTTCATGGCCACTGCATCTCCAACGAGTGACTTGGTGGGATCCAAATTGGGCTCGATCTCTTTAGTTTCTTTTTCAAAGTCCTGGCAGAATTTTGTTGAGGAGAGGGAATGGGAGGAGGTTTAATGAGATACAGTCGTCAAAGATCTTTATGAAGTTTAGTCGACAGAGATACTCACTGTCGAGTATGATGTACATCTTCCTTGCTAATTCCCCCAAGTGCTTCTCCAAGCTATTGCTCCTCTTGGTTAGCTGCTCAATTTTCTTGATGAGCTCCAGCTGCTCCTGCTTCAGCTTAGAGTTTTCCACCACCATCTTCTTGGCGACGGCCAACTTCTGATCAGTAGCTTTTGTCTTCTCCTTCGCCACCCGTTGGGCATCAGCAAGCACATTGTCCTTGTCCTCCAGCATCTTCTTCATGGTATCTAAATAAATAACATTGTTGAGTCGCGCTTGGAGTCGATGATTTTCATTGCGTACGTCTGTTCGAGTGAAAGCATTCGGTTCAAAGCATGGACAGTGAGGACAAGAATGCATTGCGTCGACAGAAGTTACCTCCCAGAGTTTTCAGGTCAGTCCACACTCGCTCCAAACTGTTGTTGGAGACCTCCAAGTCCACTCGTAGTTGGTTCCTTTCATCCTCAAGGTCCTTGTACTATGCGCCATGTTCGCAAGCTCTGTGAAATCAACAAAGAAATAGAATTCAGTTGACAAGAAATACCTACACTCCTGAGTGCAGAAGGTCAAAAACATTCGGCTGGATGGCGTGCCCCGCACCGCCCACTACTCTGAAGTAGCGTCATATCATGGTTGATGGAATGATATCCATGAAACCTACATTGAGGGGAAGAAGAATTCAAGCAAAAGTCCACCCGGCATGTCAAGTGGCACGTGTACCCCGTGTATCGTAAACAACCCAGAGTTCAAGATAGTTCATGTCAGACCCCCACCAGTGCAAGCACTCGACGGCAGTCTCGGGGACTACACCCACTAGGTGCACTCAGATTGCCCCCACTGGAACTGTTAACACTTGATCCGTCGAGTGTCCCATCAACCCCACTCCACACCTTCGAAGCATCGTCATATCATGGTTGATGAATGATATCCATGAAACCTACAAGGTAGATTCGGTGTGGGACGGTTAAGAAAAATAAAGTACACTCGACATGTTGAGTGGGAATCGTACTTTGCATACGGCAGAAGTCCCGAGCTCAAGTTTTTAAGACTATTGTTCATCGTCTACGATCAACAGTAGCCTCGGGAACTACACCCAGTGGGTGCACTCAGCGTGCCCCCACTGGTTCCTAAAATATTCGAAAAGGTCTGCCTTGTCTGAGCATTTGACGGTCTCTATCAGACCCCCGCCAGTGCAAGCACTCGATGACGGTCTCAGGGACTACACCCAGTGGGTCCGCTCAGCGTGACCCCACTGGATCTGCTAACTCTCGATCCGTCGAGTGACAGAGAAATAAAAAAACGTGCGCAAGCATTTGAATATCGTCGCTTCAAAGACCCCTGCCAGTGCAAGCACTCGATAGTGGTCTCAGGGACTACACCTAGTGGGTTCACACAGAGTGCCCCCACTGGACGTGCTAACGCTCGATCCGTCAAGTGATCCGCCACACCACTACCCTGAAGTAGAGTCATATCATGGTTGATGAATGGTATCCATGAAACCTACAAGGTAGCTTTGGTGTGGGATGGCCAGGAAAAACTTCGCTCGACATGTCGAGCAACAAACGTATTCCGCATACGTCGAACTCTAAGACCCCTGCCAGTGCAAGCACTCGACAGCGGTCTCGGGGACTACACCTAGTGGGTGCACTTAGCGTGACCCCACTAGACCAAAACCTACTCAATTAAGACCTGATCTATTCGAGTGGAGAACTTTCAAATATTCTACAAGAGGAAAACAAACACCCACTGGGTGTACAATCAAAGAACACAGGAATTCAATCGGAAATGTACTTACAATCGAACTTACTCGGACATTGGTGTGAAGTGCTGTGCTGGCATCGTAAGCCAGCTTGTTGGCCTCGTACGCCTCCTTGGTGTGCAACATCATCTGCTCCGCCTGGATCATGGCCTCCTTTGCAGCCCCCGTCTGATCTTCCAAAACGCGGTGCAGAGGAAAAGCAGTCACCGGCGGGATCGGCATCGTGGCTGGGGCAGTCGAGGTAGTCCGAGCAGGTTCGGTTGGAGTCAACATCACGATAGTTGAAATAGCTGGTGGAGCACTCGACAGAGGCACCGCAGGATCGGCTTGGACCTATGTCAAGTCACTTATCCCCTAGGAGGATCCAACAGTCGACCGCTGAGGTGTGTGTGTTGACGGGGTTCTTCGGGTGCGTATGCGTGAGGTGCTTAAGGTCTTACCTTCACCTCTCGTACCCCGAGGCTGTTCCTCATCATCTTCCAGTTGAATTAATTTTGCAAATATCAATCGGCAATGTTAACTCTTGCAATAAATGAGTCTCATTCGAGAAGCAAAACTAGGTAAAGATTTGTTTACCTCTATGGGAAGTGGCCGCGTCAGCAGTATCTACATCCATTGCCTCCTCTCCATCTCGTGGAGGCAACGTCTCTAAGGTAGCAGCTCTGGTAGATCAAATGACACTCGGTCAACAAGAATTCAAAGTCACAATCGATAGTGAGAGTTCAAAGTAAATACTTACGTGGAGACGATAGGCACAACCACCTTCATGCGGGGCAGAGCTTTGCGAGGTTTTGCTGCGTTGGGCTTGGGTTGCTTCGCCGATCGTTCACTTGAGTTGACGGTCGAAGGTCGGCTCCACTTCGGGTTCTTTTCACTCTGAGCCGGGGCCTTCTCCGCAGCAGTTGCTGGGTCTTGACGAGACTTGGAGCGGCGTTCGGTGCATGGAGGAGACAGGACTTCCTCCTTATTCTCACTCGAGTCTTCATATTCATCTTCACTATCATAAGAGTCGTCGACGTCCATGCTGCCGCCCTCACTCTCCCCACCATCTTCAGGCTAGTTCCCGTTGGGCATGGGCAAGTACATGTGCGTCCACTCCTGCATGGTTCAAACAATGAAGTCAGTTAACAAATTGATCAACCACTCGACAATATAGTGTGTCAGTCGACAAGGTGTAATTACCAGATCCTTCAGCGGAATCTCGGTTGAGTAAGGTTGGATCCCTTGGCTCCCAGGGGATTGTCACAAGCTCCGGTGATGCTGCGAAGCCACTGCTCGATAGGTTCTTGCGAAACCTCTTCTGGATGCGTCCGAGTCGAGTCTCCGGGGTGTCCATAATGCCACACAGTGTGGTCCCTGGCCTGGGGTGGCTAGATCCGTCGACTGAGGAATGTCTCCAGGAGGTCCATGCCGGTCACTCCGCCGCAGACAAGTTTCGGTACGGCGTCCACCAAGATTCCCACTTGGACTTTTTCTCCTTCTGACACCTTTAGGGACTTGGGGACGGCAGGACAATCAGATGTGAAAGGGGAAAGGCCAGTCAACATATTGGGAGGAGCTGTATCTTTGCAATAAAACCATGTCGACTGCCATCCTCTAACAAATTCAGGAAAGGTCATGGAAGGAAAAGAACTACGAGCTCTCTTGACGGGGTTATTACCCCTGGGTAGGCCAAAGCAACGGGGTCTTCCCCCTTTTGCTTCGAAGAAAAACTACGCGGCCGGCTGGGCATGGCCGGCTGGAGGACGTCCGGCACAAGCCGGTGCCGGTTGGCGCCCCGGACGATTGGTCGAGGAGCCGGCTAGACCTTCGGCCGGCTGGGCATGGCCGGCTGCCTCTGGTCCGCCTCTTCCGTTGACCTTGGGATCGACATGCGACATCCTGTCCCTCTACGCACGGGTACAACGACACGACGCGACTGGCACGACGGGCGGCCCTGTGGCTACAGTGGCCGCCGATGCACTACAACGCGTGGCTACAGTCCAACCGCCCGGTTGCTGACCTCGGCAAGCGCGACCAGGTGTAGGAACAGTGCCGGCATGCCCTCGCCACTCGATTACTTACCCCGGCATGGCTACAACACGGCCGGCCATACCGAAGACTTCGGCTGGCTTGTGCTAGACGCCCCCCCGGGCGACCCATGGCGCGGTAGGTGTGCGAGGGCCAATCGCAGAGCTGGCTGGCGGGCCCCAACGAGAGATGTGACCGCTCGACCGACGGACCCCACCAACGATGAGACGACACGAATGGCGGGACCCTCTGGCTAGCCGGAGAGATTGCCAGCCGGGTCCCCCCACCTTTGTACTTAGAACATATTATAAGAGCCGGGGGGGGGGGGTTGGCCTATAAAACCCCCCAAGCCCCCATGCAACGGGGACGGACGATCACCTTCACACACACACAGCCTCTTCTAGCAGTGGAGGAAGAGGAGCCGACTGTCCCTTCTTCCTCCTCTAGACACAACTCCAGGAGCACCATTGTGTCCATGCCCATCCATCCTACTAAACCGAGAAGGACTAGGGGTATTACCAACTCCAGAGGGCCCTCAACGTGGGTACATCTTGTGTCATCACCGCTTGTGCCCAATCTCGCACCCGGAGCCCATCGGCATCCATCGGCCCCAATCACCTATGATAAGCCACCCTGTGGCATCTGTTGTGAGAAAACGACGACAGTTGGGGGCCACCGTGGGGCCGTACACGGTGCCGGCCGGATTCACGCTCCAGGAGGGACCCCTCGCCATTCCCCACCGTCACTGCTAGTCCAAGCGAAACCGTGGGGGGCTCGTGGGGCTTGCTCCGGCACAACCGGCGAGAGACTCGGTCGGCATCACGGCCGACATCGACGCGCTCACCGAGCGCTTTGGTAGGCTCAGCCTAGCCGAGGCTCCATCCGCTGACGAGTACCCCGCGAGTGTGCTCGTCTGCGCTGGTCCTCCCACAGTAGTGGGCGCACTTGCTGTGACTCAGTCCAGCGGCTCCCACGATCGCGTGGGAGTAATGGCCATCACCTTCTTCACCACCTCCGGACGTGCACGGGCCGCGGCTAGCGCTGCCGCTGCCCACGTCGGCACCTCCGACCCGCTTGGCATGGCCCTCCAGGGCTTGAGCACTCCTATCGCCCCGACGGCGAACCCTGACACTGCTGTGGCCGATCTCGAGGCGGCTCGTCGCATCCTGTTCGAAGACGCCACCGCCCTCGCGGCCACGCGACGTCACATGGAGGCGGCCCAGCGGGAGTAGGCTTCCGCCTATGGCCTTACCCCGGCTGGCGCCCAGCCTAGTTGGCACGGGGCTATGCGCGACCGCGATTGCGTCGTCGTCGAAATCCTTGGCGGCAAAATGCCCATCTACGAGACCCCCGCAGCCAACCTGCAGGCCCTCAAGGTGGCCTACGACGAACTGGCAACCTTGGAGGGCGAAGAGCATGCCGCACACGAGCGCCACATCAAGGAGCTCATTGATGCTGCCGATTCACCAGCATCTGCTCGCATCGGGCGGCGCTACTGGTGACGGCCCCCGACCCGAGCGCGAGGGCACAGGAACTGCCGGTCGTCAGGCGGCCCAGTACTCCTGCTCCCCTCGAGTTTACGGTCACCGAAGCGTAACAAACAACCCCTGGCCCTCTCAGACACCAAGGAGCGAGCAACCGGCTCTCAACAACCGCGCACCAACGACCGCCTCGAAGCGGCCGGCACCACGAAGCGCCGGCATCCGGTAGCCGGCGCGGCCACGGGCACACGCCACCCCCACGACACGAGTCGGGGCAGTCGGTGCCACCCACCGTCCATCCCGAGCTCACGGCTCGGCTCGGACCACGCATCCCCGATGGCGAGAACGACGCCTGCAACCGCCTCAACAGACTCATGCAATCCGCCCTCCTCGAGGAGGAGGGCTCGATTGGTCCGGCTTGCTTTGGCCCCCGGCTCCGCACCGAGCCGTTCCCAACCGGCTTCGCGCTCCCTAGGGACACCCCGAAATACAACGGGGCCGCCAAGCCCGAAGACTGGCGGATCAACTACACCACTGCGGTTCGCATAGCTAGGGGAATAAGCGCGTAGCCGTTCGCTATGCCCCCCACATGTTGGTTGACTCGGCCCGCGCCTGGCTCAACAGCCTGGAGGCCGGCAGCATCAACACCTGGACAGACATCGAGGAGGGCTTCGTCCGCAACTTCACCGGCACCTACAAGCGGCCTGGCCGTCCCCGTGAACTCTCCATGTGTGTTCAGGGGCTGGATGAATCCCTCCGCGACTACCTCACTTGGTGGACCTAGCTCCGCAATTCCTACGAGGGGTTGCACGAGGTGCAAGCCGTGTAGTACTTCATCGAGGGCTGACGGGACGACACCCCTCTGAAACATAAGCTTCTGTGCTCCGAGCCGGCCACGCTTGTCGAGCTCATGACCAAGGAGGACAAGTACACCACGGCTGACTCAGCCATCCGGGTCAAGACGGCCCTGCCCGCCATGGCGAAGACAACGCCAGCCATGTCCCGACCGGCTGCCGACAATCGACAGCCGCAGAACAACAAACACAAGAACGACCATCCGGATCCCCGCTACGGGAGCCGGCAGGTCAACACCATCGAAGAGCAGGAGCCGGCTGCCCAGCCTTCCAACCAGCACCAACGCACTAGCAAGGCTGCCTGGCAGCCGAAGGTCACCTTCGAGCAAATGCTCGACCTCCCTTGCAATAACCACTTAGGGGCCAAACCCTCTATGCACATGCTTCGGCAGTGCACCTTCTCACAACGACTGGACCAGGGGGCGGCCATCCGACTCCCCTCGCGTCACCCATCCGCGCACCGTCCCCGGCCCAAGCTACCGCCCCAACGCTGGCTCCGGCTCCATCCTAGAACGACGGTCGTCTAATCGACCAGTTTCCCAACCAGGACGGTTGCTACGTCGTCTACACCAGTGAAGAGATGGGCAAACACACTCAGCAATAGCTCTTCCATGAGGTGAACGCCACCATCCGGCAACTACACAATTCATGCACTGGTCGGAGAAGCCGGTCACTTGGAGCCAGGCCTATCACCCTGCCGCAATGCCGAATCCCGGCAGCTATGCTTTGGTTCTCAACGCCACCATCGCCACAAAGGAGCGAACTTGCCGCTTCTCTCGGGTGCTGATAGGTGGTGGTAGCAGCATCAACATTCTCTACCTCGACACGATGCACAAGCTGGGGCTGAAAATAGAAGACCTGTTGGCGAGCCGGACGGTCTTCCACGACATCGTGCCTGGGAAGTCCTGCTCCCCTGGCGGCAAGATCAGGCTCGACGTCCTCTTCGGTGGACCCGGCCACTTCTGCCGCAAGCCGGTGTTGTTCGAGGTCGTGGAACTTGTGAGCCCCTACCACGCGCTGTCAGGCCGGCCGGCTCTCGTCTGTTTCATGGTGGTCCCCCATTACGCCTACCTCAAGCTCAAGATGCCGGGCCGCAAGGGAATCATCACCATCACGTGTGACTACAAAATGTCGCTCGAGTGCGCTCAAGATGGCAGCCGGCTGGCTGAGGCCCTGGAAATCACCGAGGAGAAATGGTAGATCGACCGGCTCGTGGCCCTTGCTGCCAGCTAGTCGGCCATGTCGGCTCCTCCCTCGCAATCTGTCGGCGAGGCCTCCTTCCAGCCGACCAAGGACACTAAGAAAATTCTGCTCGACCCGGCCAACCCAGCTCAATGCATTGGCCTCAACAGCAAATAGGAAGGTGAGCTCGTCGTCTTCCTCCGTTAGAATTGGGACATCTTCGCATGGTCCCGAAGGACATGCTGGGTGTTCCGAGGAAGTTCGTCGAGCACAAACTGCACGTCCGGCCGGACGTCAAGCCAGTCAAGCAACCCCTGTGCCGCTTCTCCGAGGAGAAGCAGCGTACTATAGGCGAAGAGATCACCCGGCTGCTCGTAGCCGGGTTCATCATGGAAGTGTTCCACCCGGACTGGCTGGCCAACCCGGTCCTGGTGCTGAAGAAAAACAAGAGCTGGCGCATTTGCATTGACTATACAAGCCTGAACAAGGCATGTCCCAAGGACCCCTTCGCCCTGCCGTGGATCGATCAGGTCATCGACTCCATGTCCGACTGCAACTTGCTATCCTTCCTGGACGCCTACTCGGGCTACCACCAGATCAAGCTAGACCGAGAAGACCGGCTCAAGACCTCCTTCATCACGCCCTTCGAGGCCTAATGCTACATCACCATGTCCTTCGGCCTGAAGAATGCAGGCATCACCTTTCAATGGTGTATGAAAAAGTGCCTCTTGCCTTAGATAGGCAGGAATGTCCAAGAAAAACTACCCCCACTACCATAAGATGTGTTATGGCATATACTTCGCCGCTAAGAAGGTCAAGCAGTACTTCCAGGAGCATACCATTACCGTGGTGAGCACGGCCCTGCTCGGTGAGATCATGAGCGGCTGGGACTCCATCGGCCGGATCACCAAATGGGTCATGAGATCCGGTACGAGCCAAGAACCGCCATCAAGTCACAGGCGTTGGCTGACTTCCTCGTCGACTGGGTGGAGACGGAGTTCATCTCGCCTCCCCCAGACTCCACGCATTGGTGCATGCACTTCGACGGCTCGAAAATGAGGACCGTCCTACGTGCCGGCATAGTCCTCTCCTCCCCGAAAGGTGATCAGCTCAAGTACGCCCTCCAAATCCACTTCGCCGCGTCCAACAATGTGATCAATTGTGAGGCCATGGTCCACGGCTTCCGGCTCGCCAAGGAAATCGGCATCAGGCGCATTCTATGCTTCAGGGACTCCGACCTTGTGGTGCAACAAGTCTCTTGTGAATGGGACGCCAGGGACGCCAACATGGCCACCTACCGCTTCCTCGTACAACAGGTCACCGACTCCTTCGAGGGATGTGAGTTTCATCACATCCCTCGAGCGGACAACGAGGCGGCCGACGCACTGGCAAAGATCGGTTCCACCCGACAAGCCATCCCAGCCGACATCTCCCTCGAGTGGCTGCTCAAGCCATCGATCAAGCCTTCCTCAGAGTTGGAGTCAATCTTCGTACCGGCAGACGCTGCCGGCCCGTCGACGGCCCTAGTTGCCCCTCCGGTGTCTTCGCCGCCAGCTCCCACGTCACCGGCTTCCCTACCAGCACCGATCGAGCCGGCCGGCCTCAGCAGCATGACCGTCATGATGATCATAGACTAGCCGGCCCTGGGGGCGGGCGAGCCGGGCCAGGGGGCTGATCAACCAGTCCTGGGGGCTCCCGAGCCGGTCCCGGGGGTTGATCAGCCAGTTCCAGGGGCTCCCGAGCCGGCCCCGTCTCAGCCCCCTCATGGGCCCAACCTATCCTGGCGTTCCTCCTACGAGGCGAGCTCCCTCTAGACGAGGCCTTGGCTAGGCAAGTCCAACGCCGGACCTCGGCATACAACATCATTAACAACGAGCTTCTTTGTCGCAACACTACTGGCGTCTTTCAACGATGCGTCGAGCCAAAAAAGGGCCTGGAAATCCTCCTCGACATGGACCAAGGCGAGTGCGGGCATCATGCCGCCTCCAGGCCCCTGGTGGCCAAGGCCTTTCGGCATGGTTTTTTCTGGCCCACGGCCCTCGAGGCGGCCAAGAAATTGGTCGACGAGTGCGAGGGCTGCCAACATTTCAGCATGTAGAGCCACCTACCGGTATCGGCCCTCCAAACCATCCCCCTCTCGTGTCCATTCACTATCTAGGGGCTGGACATGGTGGGCCCCTTCAGAACCACCCGATGCGGCACGACGCACTTACTGGTGGCTGTTGACAAATTCACCAAGTGGATCGTGGCGCGACCAATCAAGAAGCTGGACAGCCCTACGGCCGTCCGTTTCATCGACGACATCACAGTTCGCTATGGTGTCCCCCTCAGCATCATCACCGACAACGGCACGAACTTCGCCAAGGGTGCACTCGCATGCTTCTGCTCCAAGCAGGGAATCCAGCTCAATCTGGCCTCCGTCGCTCATCCGCAATCAAACGGCAGGTTGAGAGGGCAAACGGCCTTATGCTGTCCGGCATCAAGCCCTAGCTCGTGATGCCGCTGCTGAGGTCGGCCGGCTGCTAGATCGACGAGCTGTCGGCCGTCCTTTGGAGTCTTAGGACCACCCAGAACCTTTCGACCGGCTACACTCCCTTCTTCCTTGTGTATGGGTCCGAGGCGATCATGCCCACCGACGTCGAGTTCGATTCGCCTCGGGTCGCCCTATACACGGAGAAGGACGCAAAGGAGGGAAGAGAAGACGGTGTCGACCTACTCAAGGACGCTCGCAAACTGGCCTTAAGCCGGACGACAATCTACCAGCAGAAGCTCTGGCACTACCGCAACAAGAGAATCCGGCCACTCTCGTTCCACGAGGGGGACCCGACCTCAGGCAGATCCAGCGAGCGGCCGTACAACACAAGCTGTCCTCCCCATGGGAGGGTGCATTCATCATCAGCAAGGCACTGCACAACAACGCACACTATCTAATAGATGCCCAGAGGCCACAGAAGTGCAAAAGAGATGCCCGGAAACAACAGGAGGATCCATGGAACGCGGCCATCCTGCGCCCGTTTAACTACTGAAGAAACCAATGTATGTATGTATCCCCACCCTTTTGGGCTTATGAATGTAATGGGCGCCCCAAGCCAGCTCTTGGGGCATGCCCCGTTTCGTTTCCCTCAAAAGTGTTCCTCACTCACCGGCTCCCCGACTGGGCTCCCGGACCCGGGGGCTAGCCAGTTGGACCTAGAGGGCTTCTCCCAGAAGTTTACTAAGTAATGTGAGCCGGCCAAACCTCCCCACCCCTACCAGCTACAGAACCGTCTCTTGGCTGTCCGGCTGACGGGGCGTCGGGGCGACAAAGTTTGACTCACATGAAAGGTCAAAACAAAGGGAGACCCCGGCTAGGCCCAGCTGGACCATCACCATGTCTCTACCACTCTACTTATCCCGAAAAGCCCTCATGATTCCTAAGTTTTGAACCGGCTCCCTTGAGGTGGATGTCCTGACCCAGCTACAGACCGGTTCCCGGCTGGCGAGCTGGAAGGGCCGAAACCAAAGGGGAAAAGGAGAAGAACCGAAAAGAGTCAAGCGGGCAAAAAATGATAAGGATGAGGCGGCATGAGTAACAAGGCAAACTATTCATGGCATAAATGTTAAGGCAAAAGCGTCCCACGGCCAACATTTGTTCATTACATAAACACCCCCAGTGGGTTGGTTCGAGCCTAACTTTGCAGGAAAAAAAAGTGAAGATAAAAACGCCCGGGGGCTCAGGCCATCGGCGCGTCGCCAACCGGCGTGCCTCGAGCCGGCGTGCCGCTGGGCGGCTCGGTTCCCGCCTCGGAGGTGGTCATAGCCTCCGGGTCGGCCTCCTTGGCCTTCGAGACGGGATCGTCGGTCTCGGACGCCTCGCCGCTTGAATCGGTGCTCTCCTCGAGAACTTCATTATCCGCCGGGCCTTGGGGGATGCCGAAGGAGTCCTCGGGCAACGGCTCGCCGTCCTCACCAAGGGCCGGCAGGAATCGTCCGTGTCGACGTACGATGCGAGGTCGTTGGCTCGGAGGACAAGGGCCGAATCAAGAGCCTCTCGTTCCACGGCCGACACGTCCCGCATGGTCGCCAGCCGGCCCGGTCCACGCTGCGATACCACGACGTGACGAACCGGAGCGCCATCTGCGCCCCGGCCCGGGCGGTCGACGCCTTCCAGGCCTCGAGGCGGGGGACGACGTGCTCTAGACACTAGGACACGCGGTTCGTCGGAGCTCCCCCGTGGCCCGGCCACAACGCGGCAATGACCTCTTTGCCGGTTGTCTTCAGCCGCTCCATGCTCCACTCGAGATGGGTCATCCGCATCTCGATGGCGAGTCCGATCTCGTCCACATCCCACGCGGCCTCCTCCTTGATGGAGCGCCGAGTCTCCGGGAAGCGCCCTGGAAGAAAGAAGAAGAGAAGGAAAGAAAGGCAAGTTGAAACACAATAAACATCAAAGTGAAAAGCAACCGACTGGGGAAGAGAAAAACCGACACCTACCTTCAATCGCGTCGTCCACTCCAAGGGCGAAGTTGAGCATCGCCTTGTGCTCCGACTCTCGAGCTGCCTCCGACGCGGCGAGGAAACCCCTGACCTCCTCGAGCGTCCTCTCGAGCTGGGTCACCTCGCCTTGGAGGGTGGCAGTCCTCAGGGCGGAATCAGCCGCCTCCTTGACGGCCGTCTTCCGGGCCGCCACCTCCTTCGCCGCCTTGGCCTTGAGACGGTCCCGGTCCGCCTCCTCGTCGGCCAGCAGCATGGCCGGCCGGTCCTTCTCATGCGTGGCCGCCTAGACGCCTTGCGCTAGCCGGTCCCGCTTGGAGAGAATCCCGATTCTCTCCTCACGAAGGGTGGCCAGCTCACCTGCAAGACACAACAGGCGTCGGCTGGCTCTCGGGGGCTATGTGCCCCTCCTGCGAAGTGCAACCAACCTTGCACTCGCACCAGCTCCTCCTCCAGGAAGTAGAAGCCGTATTTGCCGCGATCGTGGATGGCGACCGCCTCCGCAAATAGCTTCTGGCATAGGGAGGTTCCCTCCTGTCGCAAGGAGGCAAAAGTCAAGACACGCTCAAAAGAGATCCGGCCTGGCTCCCCGTCAGCCGGTCAGCCGGCCCACATCTCGGGGGCTACACCCAGTGGGTGCGCTTGCGCGCCCCCACTAAAAATTCGAAAGTCAAAACAGCAGGCTTACGTCTGCACGATGTAGGGCGGCGTCGGCCGCCTCCGCGAACAGGGCCGGATCCTACCGGCACCGATCCAGGACGCTCCCCAAATCCGCAAAGGAGGGGACCAGGCTACCAGCTTGGTGGGGAGGGGGGGGTGCAGAGCCGGCGCGCTCGCCAATGCTTCCCAGTCTCGGAGCACCTCCTGCATCGATCACAGGGGCCTCCTGGCCCGGTCGCCGCAGCAGCCTGCACTCGCCACGGCGCCAGCCGCCGGGGGCGGGTTGACAATGGCAAGGGTGCGGGAGTCATTTCCTGTCGGCCCTCCGCCCAACGCAGTCGCTGCCTCCGCTTCCTGCCGCTCTGGCGCATCGATCGCGACGAAGGGCACCTCCACCTCCATGTCTGCCGCCTCCGAGGCCGCCTCCGAGGCCACTGGGACCTCCGGCACCTTGGCCTGGGCTGGCTCGGCCGCAGGCAGGGTCACCTCCGGCACCTCAGGTCGGGCCACTTAGGGAGCCGGCTACGTCATTGCCGCCCTTGCTTGGGCTGTCTCCTGCGGGGGCAGAGGCGCTGGCGGGTCCATGGCCACCCCTCGTGGCTTGCTTGACGGAGGCCTCGACATGCGGGTTGACTCCGTTGCCTAGTCCGATGTGCGTGGAGGATCCACCGACCTCCTCCGCCTCTGGCTGCTCGAGGTTCCGGAGTGCGAGGCCCCTCCTCGCATCCTGGAGTTGGAGGCTCGCAGCTCCGCGAGCCTCCTCTTCTCCTCCTGCTGGGTGGCCGCGTGCTCGCGGGCCAACAGGCTGGGAGCATCTATCGGGTCCCCCGTCGGGTCCTCATCGTGGAGCTCGATGGGGTCATGATAACGCCCAAGTACCGGTCATTAACCGGCTCACGAGGTGGAAGCAAAACTTACGCGAAATAAAGACTTACGCAATAACGAGGGGCAAGGTCTGCTTGGCGCGCGACGGCGGCTTCCGTGCGGCCACCTTCACCCACTTCGGGCCGGGCAGCAGGGTTGCCGGCCCCCATGAGCCGCCCTTTTCCCCGGTCGGCTTCCGGCCGCGGGGGCCTGAGCCGGTCGCTCGTCGCTCCTCCGGCCCTGGCCCGCTGCGGGAGGAGGCTCGTTAGAATCATCAAATCATCATCATCATCGTCGTCACCTATCCAGTCCTTGATCGAGAGGGCAAGAGGGAACTCACCCACTCCGCTGGGCTCCCCAGCGGCGCCGGACCCTCCAGCTCCACCAAGAGCGCCGCCTCGTGGGTCCGCCGGCTCGTCGGCTCCTCCCGAGGAGTCCACTCCCTTCTCTGGGGCCCCCCATCTCGTAGTCTTCAGAGTCGGAGGTATCGCGCTCCACCTCGAAGATCTGTGGGTGCAGGCCATCCAGCGTGTTCTGTCGCACGAGGAGCTGCGGTCAGCACACCAAAGTGAGTTCTCCAGCCAGCTGCCGGCTAGTGAATATCAAAGAAAAAGAAACCGCCTCAAAGAAAAACTTATCAGGGAGGCCGCTTGATACGGTCATACGGCTCCACGCCGAACGACCACGAGGCGGGATTCAGCTTGAACGTCGTGATGGCGTTCACTCGCTTCGCCACCTGAGCCAATGTTAGCTCGACGGTGGACAGCCGACAGGGGTCGCACCGGCCGGACATGTCCCAAATCTGGTGTGGCCTCAATTGGAGGGGCAACACCCGACACGAGATGAAGGCCGCCACCAGGTCGGCGGCAACTAGTCCTTCAGAGCTTTTTAGCTGTGTGAGCCGGCCAAGCTCCTCTAGGGCTACGCCATATGGGGCGGATGCTAGCCAGTTGACCTAGGTGGACTGCCTGTCGTTAAACGGCGGCAACCGGATATAGTCCGTCTTTGGGTCGGCATTCTTCACGTGGAAGAAAGTATGGTGCTACCCCTTGACGGAGTCGATAAGGGAAAGAGGGGGAAAGCAAGCAACACCCCGTCAGCACACCACCGTGCGCCCACAGGCGTCGCTTTTCAATAGCTTGAGATAGAAAAGCATGTTGAAGAAGTCGATGAAGGGAAGAATGCCGAGGTACCCCTCGCACAACGTCACGAAGGCAGAGAGGTATAGAATCGAGTTCGGGCCGAGGTTGTGCGGCTGGAGGTCGAAGGTATCAAGGAGGAGGCGAAAGAAGATACTAACCGGGAGCCCGAAGCCCCGGGAGAAGTGCCAGAGGAATACGATGTGTTCCCCTGGCTGTGGCGTAAGTGCTACCTTGTCGCCCGGCGCACGTGCGAGCACCCGCTGCTTCGGCGGCAGCACGCGCACGCGACAAAGCTCGGCGATGTCCGCCTCGACCACAATGGTGCCAACCCAGCTTCCACCACGTCCGTCGGCCATCGCGGCGATGGTACGATGTGCAGGTGCGGTTGCGTGCTCAGGTGCGGTGGCGCGCAAGGAAGGCGGGGAGGCAACAAAGAAGGGAAGCAAGGGGGCAAGTGAGGTGTGGGTACCTTCGCCTCCTGCCCTTCCTCTTCTTTTATAGGGGAGGCCATGAGGGGGGGGGGGGGGACGTGGGATTGATTGCACCCAGTCCCCCTGGAAACTCCACGCGCGCGCGTTGGTGTCCCCGGGCCGTAATGGCTGCTGCGGAGCGTAGAGGATCCTAGCATGCTCCCCGTGGCCTATTGGCCTACGCGTGGGGCCTAGCGGGCTAGGCTCAGGCGACGTCTCGTCTCCCCGCGTGTGCGAGACCCATCGTAGCATTGCTCGCCACGTGGCGTGCCGAGTGACGGTGTGGGTCCTGGGGAGGTGCGCTGGTACTCGAGGCGTCGGGTCTGACGGCCGACCCGGCTTCCCTTTCGCCTTCGAGCCAAAGGCGGCTATCACTGAGGGGAAGCCGCCGGCTCCCCACCGTCTGCCAGACGCCGCCCCCGCCGGCTTCGGGGACGACTAACGGGGTTATTACCCCTGGGTAGCCCAAAGCAACGGGGTCTTCCCCCTTTCGCATCGAAGAAACACTAAATGG
Source organism: Hordeum marinum (assembly GCA_022496015.1). NCBI lineage: Eukaryota > Viridiplantae > Streptophyta > Magnoliopsida > Poales > Poaceae > Hordeum > Hordeum marinum. The sequence goes on along the minus strand of CM039676.1, from coordinate 374,995,497 downwards.
CTAGCTGGAGGACGTCCAGCACAAGCCAGTGCCGGCTGGCGCCCCAGACGGTTGGTCGAGGAGCCAGCTGGACCCTCGGCCGGCTGGGCGTGGCCGGCTGCCTCTGGGCCGCCTCTTCCGTTGACCTTGGGATGGATATGCGACATCCCGTCCCTCTGCGCGCGGGTACGACGACACGACGGGCGGCCCTGTGGCTACAGTGGCCGCTGACGCACTGCAGCGCGTGGCTACAGTCCAACCGTGCGGACCGCGGACCTCGGCAAGCATGACTCGGCATAGGAACAGTGCCGGCATGCCCTCGCCACTTGATTACTTACCCCGGCATGGCTACAACACGGCCGGCCGTATCGGAGACATCGGCCAGCTGGCGCTAGATGACGCCCCCCTGGGCGACCCGTGCCGTGGTAGGTGGGCGAGGGCCAATCGCAGAGCTGGTTGGCAGGTCCCAACGGGAGATGGGACCGCTCGGCCAACGGACCCCACCTATGACAAGACGACACGAATGGCGGGACCTTCTAGCCTGCCGGACAGACTGCCAGCTGGGTCCCCCCACCTTTGTACTTAGAACATATTATAAAAGCTAGGGGGTTGGCCTATAAAACCCCCCGATCCCCCCATGCAACGGGGATGGACGATCACCTTCACACACACACAACTCCTTCTAGCAGTGGAGGAAGAGGAACCGGCTGCCCCTTCTTCCTCCTCTAGACATAGCTCCATGAGCACCATTGTATCTATACCCATCCATCCAACTAAACCGAGCAGGACTAGGGGTATTACCACCTCCGGAGGGCCATGAACCTGGTTATATCGTGTTTCATCACCACTTGTGCCCAATCTTGCACCCGGATCCCCTCGGCGTCCTTTGAGCCCATCCACCTACGATAAGCCACCCTATGGCATCTGTCGTGAGAAAACGACGACATCTCTTTTGGATTCCTAAACCCCCACACAACTGGATTACATGAGTCTTTCCATCCTCAGGGAGGACCTTGTTTACAGTCTGCGATCTAATGGTGAAAATGTGCTTGAACAGTCCTTAGTGGGGAGAGCAGCCCAGGAAGCACTCGCACAGGGTGATGAAAGCAAACAAGTAGGAGATGGCATTCGGCGGAAAGTGGTGGAGCTGACCTCCGAAGAAGATCAAGAACCGTCTAAAGAACGGATGGGGAGGCATGGAAAAACCTCTTTCAACGTCGGAGAGGAGAAGAACCCGCTCTCCTTCGCGCGGCTCCGGCTCACGCTTCCCCTCCGACAGCCTCCAAGCGCCGTCCGACATGAGCCCGTCGATGACAAATATTCTCGACATCCGTGCGGGTGACACTCGATGGGAGAAAGTACCCCTGGATCCACCCCGGCAGCGCGGTGAACCGGGCGGTCGAGGGCTTCCTGGCCTTGCCTTTCGCGGCTCCCTTCTTGTCACGCTCCATCTTCTCTATGGTTCCCTTCGTCATCGCGGCGGCAGGGCGCATCGGAACAGAGCGGAGTGGAGCGCTGGAGACAAGGGAGGTGGAGGAAGAGAGGGGATTTGGGGGAAAGATACTGTGCAAACCATGACGCCCCAGGATTTATACCCCGTCGAGTGTCTCTCTGATATGTGGGCCCGCGAGATCCCCGCATATTCCAACCGCAGAGGACACCCTGTACGTGGCGAAATGAGCGGCATGGACATCGAGGCATCATGTCCCCACTCACTCCGATCATGGCATCATCATCGCGGACGCGCGTGCTTCCCAAATTTTCGTATCCTGCAAGATCCGGGCCTGATAGGCCGACCTGTCACCTCCAAAGATCCCTTCAGATCACTCACAACAAGATTGACATTGAACATTCAGTCGGCCTCTTTTAAGGCTGAATCGATCCAGCGAATGTCGAGGTGTTCAGTCGATGCAAGTTTCGTTGAAGCCCGGAATATCATTCAGAAGATTTGGTGCCTTGTTCCTAAGTGGCAACGATACCCCCTTTCACCACTTGAACCCTAATCCATTCAGGGGCTAATGACGAGGATATGTACCTAGGGTAGGGTCCTAGGCCTGACCTACATACCCTACCTAAGGAGGTTGCATCGGAGGACTTAAAGATCATAAGAAAGATTTCGACTGGATTCCCCATGACGCTCAAGTCACTCGACAAGCAATCCACTCGGAGGCTTCTTCCTCCAGTCAACAATCACCTATAACTCGGAAGACCTCACTTCCAGTCGACGCTAGAAGACTAGAAGCCAAACCCCATGAGGCCAACAGGCAAGCGTTAGGCCAGTCGTCATTAGTAGCAATTATGATGTACGTTACCCGTAACGCTAGTCTTTATACCCATGATCGGACCCTTGAATACCTGGTAATTATGAGGGGCGACAAACTCTATATAAGCCGCCCCTCCCCTCTGGCACAAGGGTTCGCAACCATTGTAATCTCTATTCTCCACACGACAAACCTCCAGAGCACTAAGACGTAGGGCTGTTACCTCCACGACAGGCGCCTGAACTCATACATCCATGTGTACATCCTCGCCGTAGCTAGGACTCTGCCCTCTCCTTTAATACCCCTACCTTGTACTATCAGGCTTGTTCCCACGACAGAAAAAATAAAGACAAACAACATGCACACATGGCTTCGTATGAACCATTACACAGACTCGACTTCCCATGAGGGGTACTTGAATGATCCTACCCTAGGGGTTTTCAGTCTCAAGTGGTGGAGTGATCGGTCTTGTATTATCGCTCCTCAGGGTCTTCCTCCTGATCATCATCCAGACGGGCATCGTCTCTGGTTGAGGGAGTCGAAGGACGAGCAGGTCCACCCCGACGAAGGTTCATCATAGGGTTCGTGAAGAGCGCACAATACTGCTTTGCACTCATGCAACGATGGCGTGTGGGTGCATCCTTAACTGGGGGTACTCCTCTGTAAGTGACAGCTGGTCGTCCCTCAGCGGCTCCATCCTTCTTGATCTTGTCGGGCTTCGTCTTGGCTTGAAGAAGTAGCTCTCGGGTGTGGTGAAGTTCCTCGTCGAGCTTCAAAGACTCCTTAATCAGGTTGTGAGCCAAACTATCGCTGGAGAGGCTGAAGTAGGTCTGAAACCTGAGTGGTGTGCCATCCTCCTTTGATGGAAGTAACGTCCAACTCCCGCCAAGATCTTCCTTCCTGAAAGGCAGGTTGCGAGTAGCTGGCTCGTCAGGCATCTCTGGAACGGTATCTCGAAGGTGGATGAGTGCCTTACGTGTGGCTATCTCGACTGCGAGTGACAAGATCTCGATCCGTGGTCCTTCAAAGAACCATCTAGTCGGGGAGTCGTTTGCCTTCACGACCACGTCAACGTGGTACTCCTTCGTGATGGCATTGACCCAATTCTCGTGGTAGAGGAAAACGGGTGGTCTGCGGTACTGGCACTTCTCTAGGCTGTCCTCAAGGAGTAGGGGAAAGTCGGATGCTAGGAGGGCTTTGGGTACGATGGCCATCTACAAGGATTTGAAGGGAGGAGAGTTAGTAGAGTGTTGTGGGAAGACTAGAAGAGGTAAAAAGTGCAGAAACTTCTAAGTATTGGGAAGCTTCCTAGTTCGCATGTTCATGACCAACAAACTCTTCAGCATGCTCTTTCTCTTCCATGCGTGGCCGATTAAATAACCAGTGGCAAGCCAATGAGTACTTTGCATGTACTTGCAAGCAACCCAAGATTGGAACAAGGTATAACAAAGCATGATATAGCACTAAGTAGGTGAATTTGCAGAAAGCTAATTTTGAGTGCAACGTCATGATCAAGTAACTTAAGTGGGCATGCATCAAATGTTGAGAGGTATTCATGTGAACAATTCACTGTTATCATCATAAGCATGGGTTAAACATCTCATGTTCACCAACTTGCCGAGTCCTCAGACTTAGCTCAAGTATCACCTTTGTCACCATCACATCTCATGTTCATCATCATGCCAAGTCCTCGGACTTAGCTCAAGTATTACCTTTGTCACCATCACATCTCATGTTCACCATCATACACACAAGACAGTTTGTGAAAACATCTGGACGTAGTTTAAGCAGCAGCACCCAACTGTCCTTGACCATGGACACAACTATTCGAATTGTTTTACACTTTACAGGGGTTGCACACTTTACCCACAAGACTAGGGAAACTTCCGTGTCAAGCCACACCTCGCGGTATTGTTCATACCCGAGGTAAGTACCCAAACATTGCCTTTCCCCTAGCAATACTAAACAAAGAGTCAACTCGATTGGTACCCAGCGCTCATGATGTACATCACACGAGCCTCGCTCCAGATTGTACCATCCATGAGGGGACCAATAGTGTGCCCAGTGCCTGTGAAGACAGTGCATGATCGTCCACTCAGGCACGACCCCGTATCAAGAGTGACCACTTCATTCCCAGCACTAGTAATGCGGGCTCTATGATAGTACTCACCAAGGTAGTTAACAAAGCCCCGTCCTATAAGGGGTATCATGGTTGTGCATGTAAGGTTGGGACGATCAACAAATCTTAAATCTAATCCGTTTTTGAGAACACACACCCTCACCTTCTCTGGTACACCACTTCTTTCTCAAGTGGTTACCTAACTCATCATCATCTCCCCTGGGCATTAGTGGCACCCGACGAGGTTTTCGATAAGTCTTTGAAATCAATTTTGTTTCATCACCATGTTTTTCCCCATCCCATTTGCGTAGCGTCTACTAAGCATCCTATCTACTCCCATACACATAATCCTCATAAGGAGGTAGGTTCATGCATGATGCAAGTATCAATGGTAAAAGTATTGGAGGCAACCCACCGAAGTGGTCACCACATTATCATGATCAAATATATCGAAAGTAAAGTGCCATATGTCATGCAATGATAAAAATGGTTTCTTAACATGGTCAAAGGGCTGCTTCCCTGTCTCAACAAAGTCTTCGGGGTCTTCAAAGTCTTCGGGTTCAACTCCTTCGTCAACAGCACAATCTATCATCGCGATAATAACGAAAATAATAACAATCACAATAAAAACAGAGCACAAACTCCTCTTATAAAAAGTTACCCTACTTTGTAAAATAATATAATAGATACTAAAAATATTTTCTTAAGGTTTTGTGGTGAAAAGGATTTTCAAAATTATTTTAACAGAGGGTGAAAATATTCAAAACTAGCATTTAAATAAAGTTAGTACATAAAATACTTTCAATTTTTTTTACAAATGGCAGCAATAAATACTGTAGAATATTACAAGAATTTAGGTGGAAGAATTATTGGAATTGGAATTTTATTTGGTCTTTTGGAATTTTTGGAATGTTTCTGAAAAAGAAAAAGGAAAAAGGGACCTCTGTCCCTGGGCCAGACTTGGCCAGCAGCTGGCCGGCCCATCCAGCCAGCCAGCAGGCGGCCCAGGTGAAAGCATAATATGATCCCTTGGTGGTTTTGATAATTCATGACAACATACATTGTCTCTTGGACTAATTCTTTCAACTAGTGTACTTCAGATAAGTCCACAGAGAAGGCTAGCTAAGGAGTGTGGAGGGTATCCCCAAGAAGAAGAAGGAGAAGTAATAGCACTAGCAAAGCTTTAAGCAAGAGGACTCTACATTTTACTTTGTGATATCACTTTAAGTCCATAGGAAAGCCAATACTATTAAAAGGTGGTAAGGTACTGTTGGTGAACAAGATGCTCCACGTGCACAAGTGATAGCAACCAAAAACACCCACAAGCTCTTCCACAAAAGTCTGTCCAAAGCCAAATATCCAAAATTGGTGCAACCAACAATTTCCACTCGGTGCCACCGATGCCTATACTTAGACAGACCCATGTCAAATCCTAGCAGATCGGTGCAACCGATTCCACTTTGGTGCTCGTTGGTTTGGGTTGCCAACTTTCTGTTACCCCGATTCACAAAATTGGAACCACCGAGTTTGTTGGATCGGCGTCACCGAGTTGCGCAATCTGACCATTTGTAACCTAATCGGTACCACCGAGAATTATATATCGGCCTCACCGAGATTCTATAGTTGTCACCTTTTGGTCACTTCGCTACCACCGAGATACACATTGCTGTCACCGAGTTCTTCACTTTAGGTGTAATGGTTGGATTTTTGGAGATGCCTATATATACCCCTTCACCACCACCTACTCAAAAAAGAAGCACTCAAAATAGATCCCCACTTAGCCCATTAGATTTTCTGAGAGAGAGCCACCTACTCATGTGTTGAGATCATGTCATTCCATTCCAACCATATGAATCTTGATCTCTAGCCTCCCCGAGTTGCTTTCCACCCAATCAATCTCTTCCACCAAAGCCAAATCTTTGAGAGAGTGATTGAGTGTTGAGGAGTCTATCATCTTGAAGCACAAGAGCAAGGAGTTCATGGATCTTATCAAGCCCATTACCTTTTGGAGAGTGGTGCCTCCGAGATTGGTTAGGTGTTGCTTGGGAGCCTCCTACTTATCGGAACCACGGGAAGTATCTTCGTGTCCATCCATGGTTTGAAGACTCCATAAACGTGGACGTACGATAGCACCACCTATCAGAACCACGGGAAGTATCTTCGTGTCCTTCATGCGTTTGATCTCCCTATCTCAACTCCTTACTTCCATGTGCAATGTCTTTACTTTCCGTTGCTATACTTGATGACTTGCATGTGTAGGGTGTGCTAGACTTGCTATAATTGCTATAATCTGCAAACACTTAACTTTGGATATTGTGTAGATTTCAATGTGCTAGTAGTCTATTCACCCCCTCCTCTAGACATACTCTTCTAGTGATCCTACACCAGGTGGCTCAGTGCCCCCGTGCACGTCAAGTTTCAAACCTGACAGGCGGGCCAATTGGCCGGAGAGAGAGGGGAGGCACGGGAGAGAGGTGGGAGGCTAACGACCTGGCCGCACAGGCAGGTCGCCGTCCTCCTCTGTCCAGTGGGGCAGCGGTGCTCACCGGTGGTAAAGGAGCGAACAGCGAGGGGAGGCGAGCACGGGAATGGACTGAGGGTCTCGTCGCCTTTCAGGAGGTGCTGGAGTTGGTTGACGGGGAGGCCCTGGTCACCACCGACGAGGTCCCGCGGCGGAGATGTCCTCGGGCGAGCTCGATCCCGTCGTCTCTGGCTGCAAATTACCAGGGAAAGGAGGATAAAAAAGGGTGAGGGTGGCAAGGGAGGACGAATGGGAGGACAAGAAGGGTCGGAGGAGCTATGCATGTGGAGATCACTGGAGTCCCGATGCGGTGGAGCTCCAGTCGATCCCGAGCGTAGAGGCCCCGGGAGCTCGCTTTGGTCATTTGGGGATGCAATTGGGAGTGGAAGAGGGGCAACAAAGGGAAGAGAAAGGCCTAGGGTAGCCTTAAATAGGTAGGGTGTGGTGCACCGTGGAACCGTGCACCGACGAAGTTGTGGCCGTCACCAGAGGCTACATGTGCTTGCTAGGATGTGTCCAGGGTGTATCTAGGCTTGGTTTCAAGCCAAAGGAAGGGAGAGGCAGAGAGAGAAGGTGTCAGGAGCGCGCGCATGTGGGCGCGCGCATTGGCCGGCTCATGGTGGGGAGAGTCGTTGCAGGGAGAGAGAGAGGAGGGGGACATAGGCATGGCATGTTGCAGACGTCGAGGGGTCTCGACTGGCGTGAGTGGGGAGCTCGAGGTGGTCGGGAGTTTGAAAAGGGCACGGCGTCAACGCTCAACCACCCTGTAGCGCGTTCCATAGCGTGTTTTTGGCCGGCATGCCCTAGCTTTTGATGCGCTCTTGCGTGTCCACTTGTGTCCAGGGATTTTGAGGCTACTCAAAAAAGAAGCACTCAGAATAGATCCCCACTTAGCCCATTAGATTTTCTGAGAGAGAGCCACCTACTCATGTGTTGAGATCATGTCATTCCATTCCAACCATATGAATCTTGATCTCTAGCCTCCCCGAGTTGCTTTCCACCCAATCAATCTCTTCCACCAAAGCCAAATCTTTGAGAGAGTGATTGAGTGTTGAGGAGTCTATCATCTTGAAGCACAAGAGCAAGGAGTTCATCGATATTATCAAGCCCATTACCTTTTGGAGGGTGGTGCCTCCGAGATTGGTTAGGTGTCTCTTGGGAGCCTCCTACTTATCGGAACCACGGGAAGTATCTTCGTGTCCATCCATGGTTTGAAGACTCCATAAACGTGGACGTATGATAGCACCACCTATCGGAACCACGGGAAGTATCTTCGTGTCCTTCATGCGTTTGATCTCCCTATCTCAACTCCTTACTTCCATGTGCAATGTCTTTACTTTCCGTTGGTATACTTGATGACTTTCATGTGTAGGGTGTGCTAGAGTTGCTATAATTGCTAAAATCTGCCAACACTTAACTTGTACACCGATAGTGTGTAGATTTTATTTTGTGCTAGTAGTCTATTCACCCCCTCTATACATACTCTTCTAGGGATCCCACAATTGGCACCAGATCTTTGGTCTCCATTGCTTCGGTTTCATCATCGTGGAGGAAGATGGATGTGTCTAGTGTGGAAAGTTTGAGTTGTAGAGTGCCCATTCTTGATGGAGAGTACTATATTCAATGGAAGAATGCTATCAATGATCTATTTGAAAAATTCCATTTGAGAAAACATATTGAAAATTCTTATTTTTTTCCCATCGATAAATTACATCGCACACACGAAGAGGAAATTGCCATGATTGGTAGCCTTAGAACTGTCAATCTTATTGTTAGAGGTTTACCAAGATTTGTGCTTTCTCAATTGAAGAACTTTTCTTGTGCTTATACTTTGTGGAATGATTTGGATAAACGATATCCAAATATTTCATTAAGTAGTCTTGATGAAATTCTTCATAGAACTATTGCTTTTCACAAAATGAAGCCTTGTGATCCAAACTTTGATAAATGCCTATTTTAGCTTCGCGATATTATGAGTGCTAATGGATATCTCACAACTACCAACAACATTATTATTGAATCCATTCACATTCATAAACTTGAACATTGTCATGGTTACGATTCTAACGAATCTCTTGGTTTCTATGACGAGGAGATTCTACCAAATGATGACTATGAAGAACATGGCTACTTTGATGAAGATGAGTTGTTCGACATCGAGCATGAGAAGATCATGAAGAATTTGAGTCTCATGGCAAACTTCAAGGATTACATGTCCGGTGGAAAAGAGTGGATTCTCGACAATGGATGCACCAATCACATGACTAGAGATAAATACATGTTCCAAGAGATCACGACTAATCAAGGTCCTCGGAGGTAAGTAGTGTTTGGAGACAAGTCCAAGGGTAAGGTACTAGGTCTTGGTAAGGTGGCCATATCCCATGATAGCTCTATTCAAAATGTCATGCTTGTTTAATCCCTTTGATACAATCTTCTTTCCGTATCTAGACTTGCCGACTTTGGTTTCAATGTGCTATTTACTGAAGTAGATTGCCAAGTGTTTCTTCATGATAATAATAAAAATTTATTTACCGGAATTAATAGAGGTGATCTATACATTGTCGATTTCACTAAAAAGGCCCAACTTCGTACTTGTCTCATTGCAAAATCATCTATAGGTTGGCTATGGCAGAGAAGGCTAGGACATGTAGGCATGCGTAATCTAGATAAGCTTATCAGGGGTGATCACATTCTTGGTGTTAAAGATGTTGTCTTTGAAAAATATAGGCTCTGTAGCGCTTGTCTAGAAGGAAAACAAGTAGGTGGAAGTCATTCGGTCAAGAACATCATGACCACTAGGATACCACTCGAGTTACTTCATATGGATCCTTTTTGTCCCAATGCTTACAAGAGTCTCGGTGGAAACTCTTATGGTCTAATTATAGTTGATGAGTTTGCCAGATTTACATGGGTATTCTTTCTTGATGATAAGTCGCAGGTACAAAAGATCTTCAAGAACTTTGCACGCAAAGCACAAAATCAATTTGAAGTGAAGATCAAGAAGGTTCGAAGCGAGAACGGATCGGAGTTCAAGAACACCCATGTGGATACCTTTATTGACGAAGAGTGTATTTCACATGAGTTCTCGGCTACATACACGCCTCAACAAAATGGAGTTGTTGAGAGGAAGAACCAAACCCTCATTGAGATGCCAAGAATGATGCTTGATGATTACAAGACGACAAGATACTTTTGGGCAGAAGCCATGGAAACAGCATGTCATGCCACAAACCAACTCTAGTTGCACAAGCTTTTTGGTAAAACGGCATATGAGCTTCTCACCCATAACAAACCCCAAGTTGGATACTTTCGAGTATTCGGCTCTAAGTGCTACATTCTTGATAAGCATCGTCGCCCTAAATTTGCTCCCAAATCTCATGAAGGTTTCCTTCTTGGTTATGGGTCGAACTCTCACACCTATCGTGTCTATAACAACTTCACTTGAAAAGTTGAAGAGACGGTAGATGTGAAGTTTGATGAATCTAATGGTTTGCAAGCCGAACGATTGCCAAATGATGTAGGTGATAAAGATCCTTTGGAAGTTATCCCAGATTTGCCCATCGGCAAGATTCGTCCCATGGAGGTGAAGGAAAGTACTTCATCAATCCAAGTGGAAGCTACTAATTCAGATCAAGGCTATAGACAAAACGACATGAAAGCATCCACAACTGGTACACGAGAAGATGAAGAGGAGTAGAAAGTACATCATGAAGATACACCACAACCTCCTTCACCACTGCCTCAAGGAGATGACCACTTCAACTGTTGGAAATATGCCCTAGAGGCAATAAATAAAGTGTTTATTATTATATTTCCTTGTTCATGATAATTTTTTATTGTCCATGATATAATTGTATTGATTGGAAACACATTACATGTGTGGACAAATAGACAACACTTTGTCCCTAGTATGCCTGTAGTGAACTAGTTCGTTGATCAAAGATGGTCAAGGTTTCCTAGCCATTGACATGTGATGTCATTTGATAACGGGATCACATCATTAGGAGAATGATGTGATGGACAAGACCCAAACTACAAACGTAGCATATGATCGTGTTCGTTTATTGCTACTGTTTTCTGCATGTCAAGTATATGTTCCTATAACCGTGAGATCATGCAACTCAGGGACACCGGAGGACTGCCTTGTGTGTATCAAACGTCGCAATGTAACTGGGTGACTATATAGGTGCTCTACAGGTATCTTCGAGGGTGTCTGTTGGGTTGGCATGGATCAAGACTGGGATTTGTTACTCCGTGTGACAGAGAGGTATCTCAGGGCCCACTCAGTAATACAACATCACAATAAGCCTTGCAAGCAATGTGACTAAGTGTTAGTCATGGGATCTTGTATTACAGAACGATTAAAGAGACTTGCCAGTAACGAGGTTGAACTATCTATGGAGATACCGACGATCGAATCTTTGGCAAGTAACATACCGAAGAACAAAAGGAACATCATACATGATTAACTGAATCCTTGACATAGGGGTTAGACCAATAAAGATCTTCATAGAATATGTAGGAACCAATATGGGCATCTAGGTCCCGCTATTGGTTATTGACCGTAGAGCTGTCTCGGTCATGTCTACATAGTTCGCAAACCCGCAGGGTCTGCACACTTAAGGTTTGGTGACGTTTAGGTAGTATAGAGTTATGCATGGTGGTGACAAAAAGGTTGTTCCGGAATGGTCCGGAGGTATAGATTGATATATAGGAAGTCCTGTTTTGGTCGCCGAAAAAGTTTCGGGCTCATCGGTAGTGTACCGGGAGTGCCGGGAGTGTACCGGGAGACCATCGGGAGGGGTATTTCGACCCAAGAGGCTGCATGGGCTGTAGGATGGTGAATACCAGCCCTTAGTGGGCTGGTGGAAGTCCCACATAAGGCCCATGCGGCTAGGAAGAAAAGCCCAAAGAGAAAAAGGTGGAAAAAGGCAAAAAGACCAAAATAAGGAGGAGTCCTAGTCCTACTAGGATTGGAGGAGGATTCCTCCTCTCCTCCCACTTCGGCCGAAGCCTAGAGGGCTTGGCCCTTGCGCCAAGCCTCCTCCTATCCTCCTCTTATATATACTATAGGTTTTAGGGGTTTTGCACTTGATTTTCAGCGACGTGCTACCCTCTCCTCTAGTGCATAGTTTCTCCTCTAGATCAGTTTTTTGCAGTGCTTAGGCGAAGCCCTGCCGGAATTGCTCCACCACCAGTTTTAGAGGCCCCGGGAGCTTGCTTTGGTCATTTGGGGATGCAATTGGGAGTGGAAGAGGGGTAACAGAGGGAAGAGAAAGGCCTGGGGTAGCCTTAAATAGGTAGGGTGTGGTGCACCGTGGACCCGTGCACCGGCGAAGTTGTGGCCATCGCTAGAGGCTACATGTGCTTGCTAGGATGTGTCCAGGGTGTATCTAGGCTTGGTTTCAAGCCAAAGGAAGGGAGAGGCAGAGAGAAGGTGTCAGGAGCGCGCGCATGTGGGCGCGCGCGTTGGCCGGCTCGTGCTGGAGAGACTCGTTGCAAGGAGAGAGAGAGAGGAGGGGGACATAGGCATGGCGTGTTGCAGACGTTGAGGGGTCTCGACTGGCGTGAGTGGGGAGCTCGAGGTGGTCGGGAGTTTGAAAAGGGCACGGCGTCAACGCTCAACCGCCTTGTAGCGCGTTCCATAGCGTGTTTTTGGCCGGCATGCCCTAGCTTTTGATGCGCTCTTGCGTGTCCACTTGTGTCCTGGGATTGTAGGAGGGAGTAAACAAGTGGGAAAGAGCCTTGGATGCTCTGAAGTAGCCATGAGTGAGAGAAGAGAGAAAAGGTGCTGTCTAGATAGGGTAATGGGGCTTTTACCCCATGCACTCATGCTCTGTGGTGCCAGGAACTGTACTGGAGGTGGGGAGGGATTGCATACTGCTGTGGTAAAATTTTTGGCCCAAGGAGAACAAGGGAAGGGGCTCAATTATTGATCTTTGGATTCTACACGAACTTGTTTGATCAGAGTTTGGGCAACCAAATCAGAGTTTGGGCTGCTGTGGTAAAAATCAGAGTTTTAAGAGGGTGATAATGTATGCAAAATTAGAGGAGCCCACAAAGTTTGAGATGGTTTGAGGAATATCACAATGTAAACTTCGTAAACCCTATAATTTGACAGAATCAGATTTCTGTAGATCCAAGCATGCATTTCACTTCCGCCAAATCCGCCACTTGGTGTGGTTTGCTTATTTCGGGTTCGACACATACCCAGACAGTTTGGGGTTAAGGGAAGAAACTTCACAATATATAGTTTTTCAAATTCGACTCTGGACATGAATGGTTTTGGAATATTTTGGTGAAGCAAATCAACTGGTATAGGTGGTAGAAGTAATACCCAATTCTTTCTTTTGTATAACCTACAATGTATGGTTTGTCTGCTTTAGAGTCGAGTTTGTTTGACTATAAATATTTTACATATATTTCACAACCCCACAACTTGAGATGTGGCATACTGGGTTTCTTCGCATACGTAACTCATATGATGTCATCCCAATAGATTTTGGGGATGCCTTGTTTAGTGTACAATTTGCAATTTCTAGCACATGACCCCAAAAAGATAAAGGCAGATCTGCAAGAGACATGACCTTGCCATGTCCAACAACGTTCGGTTACATATTTTCAACACTCCATTCCTCTATGGACTTTCGGGAGGTGTAAGAAGTGAAACGATTCGTTTGTCACGAAGATTTGGACTAAACTCACGATTGAGATATTCGCCACCATGATGTGATTGCGGAACCTTCATCTTTTTGTCAGGGTAATTTTCAACCTCATTCTAAAACTCCTAGAAATTTTCAAATGTCGTGGACCTATGCATCATTAATTAGATATAACCATACCTACTTGAGTCGTCAGACGAGTCACAAATTAGAATACCCATCGCACGTCGGTGTGCTCCTCGGACCACATAGATCACTATGCATTATTTGCAATAATTCATCCAACCTTCACTATGCTTCGTGAGTAGTGTGTTGGTCATATTCTCCATGGGAAAGTATTCACATTTGTCAAATGGTTTAAAAATCAAAAGATGGTAAATTCCATCCTTATGAAGTTTTGCGTATGTTTCTTTCCTATGTAGCTGCGAGATCACTAGATGGGAAACTACTAGCAGGAATTTAAAACTACCTCAAGCACAAGTTCAAGGGTTGGCAGTTTTAGCATATATATCATGTATAGAACACCCAACACATGCAAGTCATCAAGTATAGCAGCGGAATGTAAACACATTGCAAATGAAAATAGGGAGTGGCGATAGGAAGATCAAACGCATGAAGCAGACGAAGATTTTTCCAGTGGTTTTGATAGGTCGTGCTATCATACGTCCATGTTTATAAAGTCTTCAACCCACGGAGGGTAGCGGTCGCGAGAATCCACGAAGGGCTCTACCCATGGAGGGTTTCACGAATAAGCAACCTTGAATATACCATGATGGCCTATGTCCACGGAGGACTAGCCTAACTCAGGGTAGATCTTCACGAAGTAGGCGATCTCCTTGCCCTCACAAACTTCTTGGTTCACTCCATAACACGAAGTAGGAGGCTCCCAAACGACACCTGACCAATCTAGGAGGCACCACCCTCCAAAAGGTAATAGGATCGATAATGTCAATGAACTCCTTGCTCTTGTGCTTCAAGATGATAGACTCCTCAACACACAATCACTCTCTCACATATTTGGCTTGGTAGAAGAGATTGATTGGGTGGAAAGCAACTTTGGGAGGCTAGAGATCAAGATTCATATTGTAGGAATGGAATGGCATTATCTCAACACATGAGTAGGTGGCTCTCTCTCTCAGAAAATCAGTAGGTATGAGTGGGAAACTGTTCTGAGTGCTTCTCTTGCGAGTGAGTGGTGGAGGAGGGGTATATATAGGGATCTCCAAAACTCCAACCGTTACACCTAATAAGTCAGACTCGGTGACACCGATGAGTTAATCTTGGTGGTACCGAGTTGCCTCAAATGTAGCAACTTTTGAATCTTGGTGAGACCGATACATCTAACTCGGTTGCACCCATAAGGTGACCAACGGTTAGATTGCCAAACTTAGTGACTCTGACTCGACAAACTCAGTCGGACCAATTTTGTGAACTTGCATAACAGGAAGTTGGCAACCCAAACTCGATGGCACCGAAATGGAGTCAGTTGCACTGAAATGCTAGGGTTTGGCTGAGTTTGTCTGACGCTAAGAATTGGTGGCACCGAGTGGAAAGTGTTGGTTGCACTGGTTTTGGATATTTGGCTTGGGACAGACTTTTGTGGAAAAGCTTGTGGGTGTATGTGGTGACCATCACTTGTGCACGTATGAGCATTTCGTTCACCAACAAAACTTTACCCCCTTTTGATAGTATTGGCTTTCCTCTGGACTCAACGTGATTTCTCACAAATTAAAATGTAGAGTCCTCTTTCTTGAAGCTTTGCCAATCTATTCCTTCTCCTTCTTCTTCATGGGGATACTCTCCAGACTCCTTTTTGCTAACCCATCTCTTTATGGACTTTATCTGAAATAAACTAGATGAAAGTATTAGTCCAAGAGACACTGTATGTTGTCATGAATTATCAAAACCACCAAGGGAGCACATTGTGCTTTCAATCTCCCCCCTTTTGGTAATTGATGACAACATACAATCAAAGATTCAAATAAAGATATGCATGTATATAATGAACTCTTTGAGAGACACATGACTTAGACTTGCTCCCCCTAAATGTGTGCAATCGCTTTAATGGATAGTTGCTTTGGAATGCATGGACACACATGTAGTAGAAGGGAGATGATAAGTCATGTATATCTTTGCTATATGTATCAAATGTGTAGAATGATGTGTATCCTTGTTCAAGACTTCACTCTCGCAAACAATATGTGCAAGAAGCAAGATATCATCTTGATCAACGATGTGATGCATATACTTACCTTGAGTTCTTGAGCATTCTAGTAGTAGAAATACACTTGAGAAAAACAATGTTTGGAAACACTAGAGTATTCTACCAATCAAAAGCAATAGAACCCAAAAGTAAACACCAAGACATGGAGAACATATAGAAGATAGTATTCTTTAGAATTGATATGTCTCAAAGATCATTTAGAAGTTTTTTTAGATATGAAAATGGTAGGAGATCCTTTCCCCCTGAATCTTAGCATATAAATAGGGATTGGATAGGGTATGAAAATTCTAATAGATCAAATGCAATAAGCAGATTTTTCTCCCCTACTACCGTATTATCTCCTTATTTATATAAGTATAAACTTTTGATATTCTTCTCTCCCCCTAAATTATATCTCCCCTTTGCATAAGCATGTATCTCCCTCTTTGGCTTTGAAGCTTTGTATATTTCTCCCCCTTTGGCATTAATTTCCAAAAAGGTCAGATATAGGGTCATATACATCGATCATTGATTAAGAAACGGATTCTTGAGAACAAGGGTCATAGAATGTAGGATCCATAGAATACGAATATCATGAGAAAAATGAGGGAATCATGAAAATAATTACTCTCCCTTTTTGTAAAACTGAGAATTTGCCGAACATCTCCTCCTTTGAGTTAGGGATCCTAGAATGTATTTCTCCCCCTTACTTTTTTTGCTAAAATAATAAGGTATCAGCGAAGGATTGAGATATCATAGAAGAAACACAAAGATTTACAAATACAAACACAGACTGAAATAAAATAGAAAGTCAGTGGCTCCAAGAAAATTTTTCCTGTGATACCGATATGATGCTGTGTAGCTTATTTGCTGAATCGATAGAACCGAGTCCTATGAATTTGAGGCTCCGAGGCATAAAATAGAAACTTGGGAAATGTGAAAATTTGAACAAAAGTCAAATTTGTAAATGAAAATCAACTAGGGAGGAAAAACAAATGATTTGTACCAATACCGGATAATTTACAGAGATATATAAACTAGGAGATATTTGATTGGTTCCAAGAAATTTGCAATAGAGAATGAACCAAACAAGATTCTTAACTACATGATGGGACTATATTAGAGTATATTGACTTAGAAGCCAAGCAAGAATTCTTGATCATAGGTCATACTCATCGTTAAGCTCAAAATGGGGTTACCATTTTTTGATTAAGTATTTTAAAGTTTTCATATATCTTGAGTAGCTTTATCTCATGACTTGGAGTAGGCCCTTTTCAAGGATATGAATACATACCTTTGAGTGATGTTGCTGATCTAGCTGGTAGGTGAACTTGATGAGGATACTCGAGGTTTATGAAGGTCATCTTGAGTTCGGAGAAATCCTTGTTGTTCTCGTTGTCTTTTCACCTACAAAGGTTAGTCACGCAAGGAAGAACATAATATATCCGAATGATATGATACCAATTGACGTGAAGCAATTGGGGGTTATATGTCAAGGATATGTTTTGTTGTTTTCTTCCTTTCATCATCAAGGCGAGGTTGCAGATACTTGGTCATGACAAGATTGCTTAAGATGTGAGTTGTTGGCAATCTTGTGGAGTGTTGTTCTTCCAAGTACCTACAAATGGGTCAAATGCAATACAAGGGAGCATAGAACTCCAATATATGATATTCAAGGTAATAGCATGGAATGGTCAATAAAGCTCATCCCCTTACTTGCATCCGAGCGAGCTTAGCTCAGGTTTGAAGCATTAATGATGTTCAACTCACTCCTCAATGACAAAACACTTTCTCATCAAGTGGCTTAGTAAAGATGTCGGCCAATTGCTTGTTAGTATGAACATGCTTAAGATTAATATCTCCTTTGGAAACATGATCACGAATGAAATGATGTCAAACTTGAATATGCTTGGTTCGAGTGTGTTGCACAAGATTATGTCCATTCTTAATTGCACTCTCATTGTTGCATAGCAATGGCACATTTTTAACATAGATTCCATAATCTTTAAGCGTTTATGTCATCCATAATAGTTGCGCACAACATGATCCAACGTCAATGTATTCTACTTCGACAGTAAATAGAGATACCGAGTTTTGTTTCTTGGAGGACCAAGACAAAAGAGATCTACCAAGAAATTGACATGTACCCGAGGTGGATTTTCTATCAACCTTGTCACCGACATAGTCCGTGTCAGAGTAGCCAAAAAGATTAAAAGAATATCCCTTGGGATACCATATTCCAAAGTTTGGTGTATGTATTAGGTATCTCACAATGTGTTTCATGGCCTTAAGATAACATTCTTTTGGTGCATCTTGATATCTAGCACACATGCAAACACTAAGCATAATATTGGTACGGGAGGCACATAGATAAAACAATGAGCCAATCATTGATTGCTAAACCTTTTGATCAACCGGTTCACCCTCCTTGGTAAGATCATCGTGTCCACTAGTGGGCATGGGAGTTTTCATACCTTTGCACTCTTGCATGTTTAGCTTCTTGATTAAGTCCTTGGTGTACTTTGTTTGAGAGATGAAAGTACATTCTCTCATTTCCTTGATTTGTAGACCAAGAAAGAATTTTAGCTCACACATCATAGACATCTCATACTTCTCTGACATCAACCTTCCAAACTTCTCATTAAATTGTGGGTTAGTAGATCCAAAGATTATATCATCCACATAAATTTGGCACACAAATAATTCACCATTACCTCTCTATGCGAATAAGGTTGCATCAATTTTACCAATTTCAAATCCTTTTTCAATGAGAAACTTCGTTAGGCATTTATACAAAGCACGAGCAGCTTTCTTAAGACCATATAAAGCTTTGCGAAGTTTGTAAACGTGGTCAGGTTTCTTAGGATTTACAAAACCAGGTGGTTGCTTAACATAGACTTCTTCTTAAATCTCACCATTTAAAATTTCACTTTTAATATCCATTTGTTAAAGAGTGATATCATGGTGATTAGCATAAGCAAGAAGAATTCGAATGGCTTCTAGTCTAGCAACGGGGGCGTAGGTCTCACCGTAGTCCATACCTTCGACTTGCGTATATCCTTGCACTACGAGGTGAGCCTTGTTGCGAATGACTTGACCGTATTCATCTTGCTTGTTCCAAAATACCCATTTCTTGCCGATAATGTTTTACTCGTCCTTGGGCTTCTCCACGTGTGTCCACACTTGTTTCCTTTTGAAGCTGTGAAGTTCTTCATGCATAGCGTTCACCCAATCCGCCTCTTCAAGAGCTAGTTCAACCTTCAGGAGTTCAATGATAGAGATGAAACAATAATGCTCATAGAAGTGAGCTAAGGGATTTTTAGAGCGAGTGATCCTCCCTGTTTGTATGTCACCAAAGATTTGGTTTAGGGTATGGTTCTTGGTCACTTGAGCTCGAACTTGGGGTAGCTTTCGCTTGTTAGTTGGTGGAGCTTATTATTCTTCATCATCTCCTTCCTCTCCGTTGTTGTCGACGAGCTCATCTCCTTGAGGTGGTGGTGAAGGAGGTAGTGGTGGATCTTCATGATGTACTTCCTCCTCTTCTTCATCTTGTCGTGTACCGCTTGTGGATGCTTCCATGTTGTTTTGTTAGTATCCTTGATTCGAAGTACGAGCTTCCACTTGGGTGGATGAAGTACTTTCCTTCACCTCCATGGGACGAATCTTGCCGATGGGGAAATCTTGGATAGCTTCTCAAGGATCTTTATCACCTACATCATTTGGCAATTGTTCGACTTGTGAACCATTAGACTCATCAAACTTCACATCTACCATCTCTTCAAATTTTCGAGTGAAGTTACTGTAGACATGGCAGGTGTGAGAGTTCGATCGATAACCAAGTAGGAAACCTTCATGAGATTTCGGAGCAAATTTAGCATGACAATGCTTATCAAGAATGTAACACTTAGATCTGAATACCCGAAAGTATCAAAATTGGGGTTTGTTCCTCGTGAGCAGCTCGTATGCCGTTTTACCGAGAAGCTTGTGCAAGTATAGTATGTTTGTCGCATGACATGCTGTTTCCACGGCTTCTTCCCAAAAGTTTCTTGGCATTTTGTATTTGTCAAGCATAGTTCTTGCCATCTTAATGATGGTTTGGTTCTTTTTTCAACAACTCCATTCTCTTGAGGCATGTATGTAGCTGAGAGCTCATGTAAAATACCCTCTTCGTCAGCAAAGGTATCCACATGGGTGTTCTTGAACTCCGATCCGTTATCGCTTCGAACCTTCTTGATCTTCACTTCAAACTGATTTTGCGCTTTGCCTGCGAAGTTCTTGAAGATCTTTTGTACCTGCAACTTATCATCAAGAAAGAATACCCACGTAAATCTGGAAAAATCATCAACTATAACTAGACCATAAGAGTTTCCACCGAGACTCTTGTAAGCATTGGGACCAACGAGATCCATATTAAGTAACTCGAGTGATGTTCTTGACTGGATGACTTCCACCTACTTGCTTTCTTGCTTGACAAGCGCTAGAAAGTCTATCTTTGTCAAAGATAACATATTTAACACCAAGAATGTGATCGCCCTTGATAAGCTTATCTAGATTGCGCATGCCTACATGTCCAAGCCTTCTATGCCATAACAAACCTTTAGAAGATTTTGCAATGAGACAAGTACGAGGTTGGGCCTTTTAGTGAAATCGGCAATGTATAGATCACCTCTACGAATATCGGTAAAGACAATTTGATGGTTATCAAATCGAAACACCTGGAAATCTACTTTGGTAAATAGCACATTGAAGCCGAAGTCTGCTAGTCTAGATACAGAAAGAAGATTGTAGCCAAGGGATTCAACAAGCATCACATTTTGAATGGAGCTATCATGAGATATGGCCACCTTACCAAGGCCAAGTGCCTTACCCTTAGAGTTTTCTCCAAAGGTCATGTACCTTCGAGGACCTTGATTATGCATGATCTCTTGGAACATGTCTTTATCACCAGTCATGTGATCCGTGCATCCACTATCGAGAATCCACTCTTTTCCACTAGACATGTAATCCTTAAAGTTTTCCATTAGACTAAGATACTTCATGATCTTTTCATGCTCGATATCAAACAACTCATCTTCATCATAGTGGCCATGTTCTTCATTATCATCATTTGGTGGAGTCTCCTCGTCATAAAAACCAAGAGATTCGTTAGAATTGTAACCATGACAATGTTCAAGTTTATGAATGCGAATGGCTTCAACGATAATGTTGTTGATATTAGTGACATCTCCTTTAGCATGCATTAGATCACGAAGCACATGTAGGCATATATCAAAGTTTGAATCACTAGGCTTCATTTTGTGAAAAGCAATAGTTTTATGAAGAATTTCATCAAGATTACTTAATGAAAGATGTGGATATCGTTTCTCCAAATCAGTCCACAAAGTATAAGCACATGCAAAATTCTTCAATTGAGAAAGCACGAATCTTGGTAAGCCTCTAATAATAAGATTGGCAGTTCTAAGGTTACCAAGCATGTTAATTTCCTCTTCGTGTGTGGGATGCAATTCATCAATGGGGAGCACATAGGGATTTTCAATATGTTTTCTCGACTGGAATTTGTCAAATAGATCAATCATGGCTTTCTTCCATCGACTATAGTACTCTCCATCAAGAATGGGCACTCTATAATACAAACTCTCCACACTACACACATCCATCTTCCTCCATGGTGCTGAAACCGAATCAATGGAGACCAATTCTCTGATACCAATTGCGGGATCACTAGAAGAGTATGTCTAGAGGGGGAGAGGGGTGAATAGACTACTAGCAGGAATTTAAAACTAACTCAAGCACAAGTTGAAGGGTTGGTAGTTTTAGCATATATATCAAGTCTAGAACACCCAACACATGGAAGTCATCAAGTATAGCAGCGGAATGTAAAGACATTGCACATGAAAATAAGGAGTGGAGATAGGAAGATCAAACGCATGAAGGACATAGAGATTTTTCCCGTGGTTCCGATAGGTGGTGCTATCGTATGTCCACGTTTATGGATTCTTCAACCCACGAAGGGTAACGGTCTTTAGAGTCCATTGAGGGCTCTACCCACGAAGGTTTCCGCGAAGAAGCAACCTTGACTATAGCATGATGGCCTATGTCCACGGAGGACTAGCCTAACTCGGGCTAGATCTTCACGAAGTAGGTGATCTCCTTGCCCTTACAAACTTCTTGGTTCACTCCACAACACGAAGTAGGAGGCTCCCAAGCGACACCTCACGAATCTAGGAGGCACCACCCTCCAAAAGGTAATAGGATCGATAATGTCGATGAACTCCTTGCTCTTGTGCTTCAAGATGATAGACTCCTCAACACACAATCACTCTCTCACTGATTTGGCTTGGTGGAAGAGATTGGTTGGGTGGAAAGCAACTTGGGGAGGCTAGAGATCAAGATTCATATTGTAGGAATGGAATGGCATGATCTCAACACATGAGTAGGTGGCTCTCTCTCAGAAAATATGTAGGTATGAGTGGGGAACTGTTCTGAGTGCTTCTCTTGTGAGTGAGTGGTGGAGGAGGGGGTATATATAGGGATCTCCAAAAATCCAACCAATACACCTAATAAGTCAGACTCGGTGACACCGATGAGTTAATCTCACTTGTACCGAGTTGCCTCAAAGGTAGCAACTTTTGAATCTCGGTTAGACCGATACATATAACTCGGTTGCACCCATAAGGTGACCAATGGTTAGTTTGCCAAACTCAGTGACTTCGACTCGACAAACTCGGTCGGACCAATTTTGTGAACTTGGATAACAGGAAGTTGGCAACCCAACCTCGATGGCACTGAAATGGAATCGGTTGCACCAAAATGCTAGGGTTTGGCTAAGTTTGTCTGACGCTGAGAATCGGTGGAACCGAGTGGAAAGTGTTGGTTGCACCGGTTTTGGATATTTGGCTTTGGACAGACTTTTGTGGAAGAGCTTGTGGGTCTATGTGGTGACTATCACTTGTGCACATATGAGCATTTTGTTCACCAACAAAACCATACCCCTTTTGATACTATTGGCTTTCCTATGGACTCAAAGTGATTTCTCAGAAAGTAAAATGTAGAGTCCTCTTGCTTGATGCTTTGCTAATCTATTCTTTCTCCTTCTTTCTTCATGGGGACACTCTCCACACTCCTTTTTGCCAACCCATCTCTCTATGGACTTTGTCTAAAATACACTAGATGAAAGTATTAGTCCAAGAGACAATATATGTTGTCATGAATTATCAAAACTACAAAGTAAAAACATTTTGCTTTTAGTAGCCAAGTAAGTAGTGCCACATGAAAGTGGCATTCATATTGGTCTCTTAAGATGTTCAGCCTCTATGTTGTAGACATCATTTTCACATTGAAGATTGAAAATGAATAGGCCACCAATGATGGGCAAATTATAAAAAATATCCTTAAAATAAATTTAACAAACATCGGTATCAAACTTATAAGAATGTCCATTGTGTATCAGACAAGATCAACGATGTGGCCAAGTTGGTAGTGTTAGAGTTATAAGTATGACACCTCATAAGGATACCTAGCTCTAGCCAGTCATGTGTCACTGATTGTTGTAGTTGTCAAACTTACTGGGCACCCCATGCCCACGGGCTCTATACCATGCACTCGGAGCCCGCGTGCCCATGTCTTCATTAGACCGTGCGTATGGGGTAATGGTTACATGTGTTCTATGAGTCATGGTACGTGGGGGTTAGGGTTCCCACTCCTACCCATTGACTCCCATGCCCCTGGTGTGTCAGGACCCGTCGTCTCCACTCCATCTCCATTGATCTTGTTCCCCTCAGACCTCCTCCTTTACTCTTTTCTCGAGGATAGGATCTTCTTCTTGCATGCATCAATTCCGACCAGTTATTCCGGTTAAATCCATAAGTTTTCTCTCTCATATTCTCTGTTAGGGTGTCTGATACTTGTGATCTACGTTAGGTTTTCTGTGAAGAGGAATGGGTGGTGTGGCACAGTCTGGATAAGTATTTCCCTCAGTGAGAACCAAGGTTATCGAACCAATAGGAGTAGAGAACAACCCCCGTCTTCAGCGACTGCACACAAAGAAGCAAACACTTGCACCCAACACAGGAAAGAGTGTTGTAAATCCCCTTCAACTCATTATTTGGAAGCAAATTAAGTGTGTAGATGAAATTTGAATAATGTACATTGCAAAATAAATTAAAAGCAAATAAATGGAAGTGAGGTAGTGAAAGCTTTTGTTAATATGTAAGTGAATAGACTCGGGGGCCGTAGTATTCTCTAGTGGCATCTCTCGTGTAGTGGGCATATAGTGGGTAAACAAATTACTATTGAGCAATTGATAGAAAAGCGCATAGTTATATAATATTTATTCATGACAATGATCATGTGCATATAGGCATCATGTCGATAAGAAAATAGGCCGACTCTTGCCTGCACCTATTACTGATACTCCATGTCGAGAGCGCTTCTATGCTTCGCTCTCTAAGTATTAAGTTCATGACAAACAAAGTGATGCTTGGAGAACAATGACATGATTTAGAAATAGAGAACACAATCAATAAGAACTAACCCTATCGTTTTATCCTTAGTGGAAATAATACAAATATGTTTCTTTTCCCCTTCTATCGGTGGGATATTGAGCACCGCAAGATTCAACCCACTACAACACACCCCACTCACTGAACAAATGTCAATCTAGTTGGCCAAACTATTTCAATAGACCGGAGAGATTTACGAAGCTATGATAATTAAGTAAATAAGAATAATAATAGAATCCAAAGAAGACTCAAATCTTTTATCATGAATAATCTGAACATAAACCCACAATTCTACCAGATCCCAACAAATGCATCGCACAAAGTGATTACATCAAATAGATAACCGCGAAGATGCGATGAACTTTGTATTGAAGATATATAGAGAGAGATCCATATAGGTACTAACTAAGGACATGCAGGTTTGTACGGAACTACTCACATATCACCATGGTAGCAACAAGGTTCATTTAGAGGCCCTCCCCGATCGATCCCTCTCCGACAGGGCACCATGACAGGGCTCTATATGGGCACACGGTAGAACAGATAGTTGCGGTAATGGAAAAAGTGTTTTGAGGCGCTCTCTATGGTTTTTGGGATTTATTGAAATTTATAGGCCAGAGACGGACACTGGGAGACACTCAAGGGGGCCACCACATAACAGGGCGAGACCCCCCTTGGGCATGCCATGTTGTGTGGTGGCTCCCTTGTGGAGCCTCCGCCCTCCTCCAAAAGCTCCCAGGTCTTCTTTTGGTCTAGAAAAAATCATTCAAAAAGTTTGGGGCAATTGGACTTTGTTTGGTATTGAAAACCTGAAAATTCAAAAACATGCAGAAAGCAACAACTAACACTAGCCAGTGGGTTAATAGGTTGTGCTCAAAAATATTGGCAAATAGTCACCCAAAAAAGCATCTTAGAATTATAATATTATAGCATGGAACAATAAAAAAAATATATAGATACGTTGGAGACGCATCAGCATCCCGAAGCTTAATTCATGCTCATGCTCGAGTAGGTAAAAGATAAAAACAGATTGGTTTTATGTGACATCTTACCCAACATTTAATCTATTGGAGGTATGATCATTGAGAAATGATGAATTAATAAAAATCAACATAGTAATACTTATAAACATAATCAACAGAATCGCCAAGTTTGAAAATAGATAAGCCTTAAAGAATGTTCATCCCCTATTCATTTTATCATATTAGAATAGCACAACTCCGTCTTCACCAGATAAATAGAAATGTCAAGCACCACGGTGTCAAGTCAGGCAATTGGATCGTACTTCTTAATGCGCTTGAGCTTTTTATTACTCATGCAATATATGAGCGTGAACCATGGATATAGCATAAAGGTGGAATATAATATGGTGGTAGGTTTCAAAGGGGTAAAAGTGGAGAAGAAGGTCTCGCATCAACTAGGCGTAGCCACGGGCTATGGAGATGCCCATAAATAGATATTAATGTGAGGAGTAGGGATTGCCCACTAGAGCTATAAGTGCATGAAAGCTCAACTAAAGCTAAGTGGGTGTGCATCCAATTTGCTTTCTCATGAAAACCTCGGGCATTTGAGGAATCCCATCATTGGAATATACATGCCAAGTTCTATAATGGGAAATTCCAACTAGCATATGAAAATGATAAAACAAGAGGCTCTCTATATGAAGAACATGGTGCCACTTTGAGGCACAAGTGTGGAAAAACAAGTAGTAGCACTGTCCCGTCTCTCTTTTATCTCATTTATTTTTTTCCTTTCCCTTTTCATTTTTTTATTTTTTTTATTTTATTTTTTGTCTGGAGTCTCATCCTGAATTGTGGGGGAATCATTGCCTCCATCATCCTTTCCTCACTAAGACAGTGCCCTAATAATGATGATCGTCACACTTTTATTTACGTACAACTCAACATGAAAACTGTAGTATGACTCTATATGGATGCCTCTGGCAGTGTACCAGGATGTGCAATGATCAAGCGTAACATGTATAAAAAAAAGATGAATGGTGGATTTGCCACAAATACTATGTCAGCTTATATGATCATGCAAAGCAATATGACAATGAAAGGACTGGTCATATGATGTAACGGCTTAATTTGCATGGCAATATATATCTCGGAATGGCTATGGAAATGCCATAATAGGTAGGTATGGTGGCTGTTTGGAGGAAGATATAATGAGGCTTATGTGCAAAAGAGCATATCATGTCACAGTGTTTGGATGCACCGACGAAGGTTGCATCGATCCTCGAGGTGAGAATGGGAAATGCACGGTACCGACGAGGCTAGAAAATATGAGGCGGTGAGAGTGCGTACATACATGGATTCACATGAGTCATAAAGAACTCACATAGTTATTTCAAGATTTTATTAGCTCTCTCGAAGAAAAGTACTACTCGCATGCCCCTAAGGAGGAGGTTGGGAGGAGTTAACCATTGCACGCCTCCGACTTAAACAACACTAGGATTTGAACAAGGAATAAGTATGCTCACATATCATCACCATGCTATAAAAATATTTATATGAACAGAAAGTTAACACCCTCTAATTCATGATACTTTTACTAACCAATGATCATGCACTCTTACCATTTAGTATTACCACATCAATATCATTAACCCGCAATTTCTATTTTATGTGATACATGTGGTTTTGATTATGCACTCATTGGATACCTATTGTTTTTGGACTAGTCTTATAACCCATGCAAATCACCCTCACTATTTATTAACTCTGAAGCAAATATAATTGAAGAACGAGAATGTAATTATTTCTATAAAATATATTCGCCATCGTGCTCTAAAAGATATAAGTGAAGTAGTAGAGCAATTGCTAAGCTCAAAATATATCAGTGAAGCACAAAGAGTATTCTAACAAGTCATGGTGATATTGTATCTATCTTAAGTGGGTGTGTCTAGTAAACAATGGTTTTGGAATACAGAAACAAAAACAAACTAAAGGAAATGACGCTCCAAGAAAAACTCATATCATGTGATGAGTAAAAATATAGCTCCAAGTGACATACCAATGGATTGAAGCGAACGAGGAGATGCCTTCGGGGGCATCCCGAAGATTAGAGGCTTGAGTATTCCTTCAATATTACTTTGGGGTACCTTGGGCATCCCCAAGCTTAGGCTCTTGTCGCTCCTTATTCCTTCATCCATCATGATAGCACCCAAAACATGAAAACTTTAGCACACAAAACAAAACAAAACCTTCATGAGATCTGTTAGTATAGTAAACATATAAATACATTACGTACCGTTATATATCTATTATTATTTTATTATTTCGTAAATTACTTTATTCTTACTTCTTAATGGCTTATACCCCCCGATAAAATCCATAGCATCATCAAAACGAACAAACTATGCAAGCATAAGTAGAATCTGTCTAAAACAGAACAGTCTTTAAAGATTTGGAGAGAACCCATATTTCTGTAACTCCAAAAATTCTGAAAACTTACGAAAACCTGAATAATTTGTATATAAATACTGTGTAAAACTTTAATCTCAAAAATTCGTTCCCGTAAAATCTGATAAATTCTGCATTGAACACTAAAGTTTCTGTTTTTGCACCATATCAATTCTACTTATCACACATGTCATCCGAAAGGCTTTACTTGGCACAAACAATAATTTAAACATAAAAATACAATCATTACATAGGAAATAATCATGTTATCACAAATAAAAATAAAGTAAGAAAGAAATAAAATTAGATAAGTACTGGATTGCCTACCAAATAGTGCTATTAGTTTACGCCCCTAGCTAGGCATAATGCATAGTTTCGAGTGTTGTATTTGACACTCCACACATAAGTAACCCTCATGATAGATTCACAAGGTGGTGTAATTCTCTTCCTAGGGAAATTTTCCATACATTTCTTTAATGTAAATTGGAACCTTATGTTTCCCTCTTTCATATCAATAATTGCACCTATAGTTCATAAGAAAGGTCTTCCAAGTATTATTGGGAAAGTAGGATTGCATTCAATATCGATCACAATGAAATATGCAGGCACATAATTTCTATTTTTAATAATAAGCACATCATTTATTCCACCCAAAGTTTTCTTCATGGTAGAATCCGCAAGATGAAGTTGAGGGAAGAATCTTGAATATCGGTGAGACTAAGGGCATGACACAGAGATTTAGGTATTGTCTAAATACTGGCACCAAGGTCACACAAAGCATTGCATTCATATTATTTTAGTTTTATTTTGATAGTAGGTTCCCATTCACCATGCAAATTTCTAGGAATAGAAACTTCTACTTCAAGTTTCTCATCATAAGGTTTTATCATCGCTTCTACTATATGTTGAGTAAAAGCTTTATTTTGTTTCTAGGCATTGGGTGAGATAATAATGGATTGCAACAAGGAAATACATTATACTACAGATCAACTTTCACAATCAAAGTGTAACACCCTATGTTTGTACCAGTTAACTATGGTAAGATTTTATAAAATTTGGAACCATTTAAAACTTTTTGTGTGCTTGCAATGTTTGAATTGATTGCTACTTGCTTGAATGCTTGCTTGTGTTTTATTTCACAAAAATATTTCTTCTCTCCATACTCTTCTTTGGACCAGATATCCTCCGTGAAGTAGAAGAGCAAGTTCAACTTGTCAGAGAACACCTAGAGACCGCCAAGTCAAGACTGAAGAGCTACGCCAAGTCCCACTGCTGAGACATGAGTTTCCGTGTTGGAGACTATGTCTATCTCTGAGTCACACCTCTCAAGGGACCAAGCGCTTCCACATCAAGGGAAAGCTCGCACCAAGATATATCGGCCCCTTCAAGATCGCCGACAAGCAAGGAGAAGTCACCTAGCGGCTAGAGCCACCTACGGCGTTGTTAGATGTGCACAACGTATTCCACGTGTCATAACTCTGGAAGTGCCTCCAAGTTCCCAACCGCTCGACCTCTACAAGGACATCGATCATCAAGCCATCGACCTTCAGCTAGACCTCACCTATAGTGCAAGACCAGTTCGCATCTCGGACAAAGCCGAGCATTGCACTCAAATCCGCACCATCAGGTACTTCAAGGTCCAATGGAGCAACCACACTGAAGCAGAAGCAACTTGGGAGCATGAAGGGTATCTTAGATCCGAGTTCCCGTATCTTTTTAGCACCTAGCCTAAGAATCTCACGCATGAGATTCTTGTAAGGGGGGTAGGTCTTTCACACCCTGTGTTTGTACCACTTGACTATGCTAATATTTTATAAAACTTGGAACCATTCAATTTTTTTGTGTTCTTGCAATGTTTGAATTGATTTCTACTTGCTTGAATGCTTGCTTGTGTTTGATTTCACAAAAATCCTTCTTCTCTCCAAACTAATCTCCCTTATCCAACTCTCTTCCCAATGACCATGCCATGTCTATAGGACCTAAAACTATTTTTTATAAAATATTATTTTGGCCAAAAAGCATTTATTCAGTTTAAGTTTTCAATACCCCCTGAGTTGAGGTTTTACTACAAGTCCTCAAATTAGGGTGGATGTTTTCCACAAAAGACTTTATTTGGAACCTATTATATATAATACTCCCAAAAAACACCAAACATTAATTTTAAATTTTATTTTCATATTTTATTTAAAGGTTTTTTTCTTAAGGCGAGAAATGGTATTTTCTAGGGAAAAATTATTTTATGCTTTCAAAATATTGAGAAAATTTAGGGAAACTCAGTGAACATATATTTCCCATATATAAGAGTTTCAACACATGGTCATGTTCAAAATTAGTGGACAAAACCTTTCAAAAACCCTTTCTGCCTAATTCAAGCATTTGAAATATTGCACAAGAAATATTCCCAAATAAATCCAGGAAAATTCTAGCAAGTCACACATGCTATATGTGATGATCTTGCAAAGTCTCATATCAATCCCAATTGTTTTAGTTTATGAAAATATACCAAAACCCTCTTTGTCCAGATCCAACTTTGAGAAACTTTACATTGTCAAGTTTCTTCTTTTCATCTCAAACTTTGTGGACATGCTCTAATACCCAAATGA
Organism: Hordeum marinum; assembly: GCA_022496015.1. NCBI lineage: Eukaryota > Viridiplantae > Streptophyta > Magnoliopsida > Poales > Poaceae > Hordeum > Hordeum marinum. The sequence goes on along the minus strand of CM039676.1, from coordinate 374,965,241 downwards.
TTCCACCACCATAAATGGTGGATCAAGGAGAATAGATTTTCATGCCTAGATCTATAGAAACCCGATTTTGTTGATTTCTATGGTTTAGAAAGTTTGCATTGTCAACTTTCTTCAAATGAGCTCAAACTAGGTGATCAACCATGTTGAGAACTACCATTGGATCATGTTAAACCTAATGGCTAGTATAATCTCTTTGCTGGCCCAAAATAGCATCAAACACCTTCCAGTGAAATGGTAAAACAACTGGTTTGACCAATTTTACTCTTCTCCTTCACCTCAAACTTTTACCACAATGAATCCCATCCCTATTCTACCTCCAGTAAAACTTGCATGGACTCAACTCAATGATTGTGGGGGTAGAACCCCATTTCCCCTCTCTGTGTTCACTTGGGCATAAGCTCGTTCCCCCTTCTTTTTTACTTCTACTCCAATCACCTCTCTTCCAGAGCATCCAAGGGCATCTTCAAGTAATGCAAAAGCTAGTAGACAAGGTGGGGCACACCTAGATTTCATGCACCATGACATGGAATGCCATACACACGCTCTGGAGCACACTACAGTGCGCTCCTGCACTGTAGCTGCCCCACTCTGTGGCTCTCGACAGCCTCGAGCCTCCCCCTCTCGCCCGCTGACTTGCCTCGACGTCTAGGACATGCAGCCCTGGTCCCCCTCCTCTCTCCCTCTCTGCGGGCCTTCCCTCGAAAGCGTGCAGTGTCGCCCGAGGGCTCTAGTGAGATCGCTCACACGCGAGGGCATCCGGGCCTCCCCTGCCTCTTCTCTCCCCTACCCTGCTCGTGGACCAACCTCACAAACGCCCTGGACTCATCCCTACAAGCTCTGGTGGCTTTTGTCCTTGGGCATAGCCTCGCCAACACACCGGTGTGAGGTGGACAATGGGCAGCCTATAGGAGGCCACCTCGGGCCCCCTCCTCCCCTTCGACCCCCCTCTCCGACCTCCAATCGACCACCCAACAACGCCCTATCTCCCATCTCGCTCTCTGTGCTCGGGATCAAGCTCGACGTCGCCGCCTTGGGCCACCGACGTTCACGCAGTGAGAGACCCCCTCCGGCCCCGTATCCATTTGATCTAGAACCACATCTAGTCCCTTATCCTTTCCCCCCTCTCTTCCGGTCTGTTTGGAGGAAGAATCGGCCCCGGTGACCATCGCCCAAAGCCCCTTTGCCACGAGATCTCATTACCGGTGAGGAGTTGCTCCTCTTCGTATATCTCCACCCCCCCGACAAAGCGTGACTCAACCCTGGTTCTATTCCCACCGCTCCCAATTAAGGATCAAAAGTAGGTCTAGAGGGGGGTGATTAGACTACTTGACATAATAAAATGTACATTTTCCCAATTTTAAGTGCAGGCAGATTTTAGCATTCATTGCAAGTCAAGCGCACCCGACACATGCATGTCTACGAGTATAGCAGTGGAAAGTAAAGATAAGCATGAGTAGTAAAGGAAGGGTAGGAAGATCAAATGCAATTTGGAGACATGGTGATTTTTCCCGTGGCAGTGATATGTGGTGCTATTGTACGTCCATGTTTATGGAGTCTTCAACCCACGGAGGGTTCCATGAAGAAGCAACCTTGATTATACCATGATTTCCTAAGTCCAGAGAGGACTAGTCTAACTCGGGGTAAATCTTCACGAAGTAGGCGATATTCTAGCCCTTACAAACACTCCACAAAATGAAGTAGGAGGCTCCCAAGAGACACCTAACCAATCACTCTCTCACATATACGGCTTTGGTGGAAGAGATTGATTGGGTGGAAAGCAAATTGGGGAGGCTAGAGATCAAGATTCATATGGTTGGAATGGAATGGCATGATCTCAACACATGAGTAGGTGGCTCTCTCTCAGAATATTAGTTGGTATGAATGGGGATTATTCTGAGTGCTTCTATTGCGATTGAGTGGTGGTGGAGGGGTATATATAGGCATCTCCAAAAATCCAACCGTTACACGTTAAGTGACCACCTCGGTGACAGTGATATGTGAATCTAGGTCGTACCGAGTTGATCCAAAGGTAGCAACTTTTGAATATCGGTGCGACCGATACATCAAAACTCGGTTGCACCGCTAAGGTGACCAATGGTCAGATTGCACAACTAGGTGACGCCGATCCAACGAACTCGGTGGGACCGATTTTGTGAATCGAGGTAACAGGAAGTTGGCAACCCAAACTTGGTGGCACCGGACCAGAATCGGTTGCACCAAAAAGCTAGGGTATGGCATGAGTCTGTCTCAATCTGGGAATCGGTGGCACCGAGTGGGAGTTTTGGGTTGCATCGATTTTGGATATTTGGCTTTGGACATACTTTTGTGGAAGATCTTGTGTGTGTTTTTGGTAACTATCACTTGTACATATATGAGCATTTTATTCACCAACAGTACCTTACCCCCTTTCAATTGTATTGGCTTTCCTATGGACCCAAAGTGATTTCTCACAATGTAAAATGTAGATTCCTCTGGCTTGAAGCTTTGCCAATCTATTTCCTTACATCTTGGGGTATTCTACAATCCTTTTTCCATCCCTATCATTGAACCTTTCGTGAAATATGCTTAGTGGAAATATTAGTTTAGGACATACATGTTGTTATTAGTTACCAAAACAACCAAGGGAGCAAATGTGCTTTCATCGGCCTAACCTGCATCACCAAAGGTGAGCACGGCTGCCTCCATGTCCCGAGGTTGAAGAAGATAGGTGGGGGCCATCTATCATCCTCACCCACCTCTTGCGCGCCCTCCTCTCTCGCTGATGCTAGGCCTTACCCGTCAGGTTTCCATCCTAACGAAAAGCGCGCATCGGCCCAGCTCGAGCCGTTGTGGCTCTGGGCTGGCCCAGCTACGACTTGATCTGAAATTTTCCATTTCCTGAAATTTTCCAAAAATTCGATAGTGAAAATTAATTGTCCAAATCCAGAAATTCCACCACATAAATTCTTGTTAAAATCCAAGCTATTTAATGATACCACTTGTGCATCATTTTGAAAAAGTGATCCGGGGCGGCTACATGACTCCTCTCACGCTCCCTCACCTCTCACGTCCCCCACCACCCAACCTCCTCATCGGCGAGCATGATCCCTCCTAGTGCATCATGGAAGGATTGCTCCACTCGGACTTCAACCCTGGCCTTGCGGTCGAGGACCAGGTTTGTAGATGTTTTCATTCGACGGTTTACTTCTCCCCCAGCCATTCCTCTAAAGAATTCTTCTTGGTGGTCACCATCTCCTCGGTCTCCTTTCCTCTTTCGTGTTCTTCGGTTGCTTCGGTCTTCGATGTTAAACATATTGGTGATCAGAATTATCGTTTCTCTCTGGCTTCGAACAAAGTTGAACATTTCTTTTATAATATGAGAGATCATATATGGCCAGTCTTTATTTGTCACTTCAATCTATTTAAAGTCCTTGGAATCTACCTGCGGTTGGTTTTCCTGGCTGGAGTGCTAATAAACATATTTCTAAATTGTCATTGAGATCACACATGGTGGTTCGTTCTAATCGAAAATTTCTTAAGGTTAATGCTGCCAAAGATCCATCACCAACTGCCGAACTAGGGAAATTTGGTTTGTCTAATTCTCATCCGGTTAATATTTTGAGTTCCTTTTATAAGGTTGTTCATCACAAACCTCAAACAAATCCATAGGCTACACACGATCATGAGCAGTTTTCGGAGTTTGATTTGGCTCATAAGATCTCTTTTGATAATTTCGATGTTGTTGTCCCCACCGAGTATTCACCCATTATGGCTTTCACATTCAAAGGCAAGAATCATGACAATAGCTCCTGGAGAAAGATTCCCCATGCTAAATTGCACCATATCCTTGATCTCCACCAAGCTGATTACGGGGAGTTGAAATTAAAAAGTTATGGAATTAAATTCCTTATCTGAGCTGTCGTCTTCAGATTTTCTTCATGATTCGCTGCGCAGGTGCACGAGATATTTTTCTATTGGCCATTTATTGTAGCAGTGCACTGCCAAGATTTGTCCTGGATGCAATAACTTTATGAGAACCTATTGTTCCAAGCTTTCACTAGCGCCTCAAAAAAATTCTATATGTCTCATTTGCAACAAGCCAGTCCATCGCAAGGAAAGTAGTCCCGCCCAGTTCTGGTTTGGCAGTTGCATCTCCTTGGGTCACAATAAAATGGATTATAACTCCCCTCATGCTCTTTGTGTCTTTTGACATCAAAAGAAGCTGGAACCGAAAGCTTCGATTCCTGCAGATACGCATCTCAAGCGCTTGCCTCCTAGCTATCGGCATGATCCTAACTTGCCAAAAACTAATAAAATATGGGGATGTGTTCAGCCACAAGCGGTAAATCGGTTTCCTTCCCCTAGTGTTGTATCCCCGACGATTCCACTCCAAGAATGCCACTGCCCCCACCCTGACATCTAACACCACATTTGCCTCCACCTCTGTTTTGATGCTCTCGTCATGCGCCACCATGGACAATTTCCCGGTTCATCCCTTCTAGTAAACGCCGGTGGGAGCTAAGTTTGAGAGGGGCTCACAACATCGTTTAGCCCACAATATGATGTTGGTGGATGATCCTCTCCCTCAGCCATGAGAGGTATGGCCTTGTGACAGTTCATCCCCCAGTTCCGAATCATAAGAAGCAGTTGGTCTTGGATGATGTGGTTCCTATCATGGTGGAGGACTTCCAGTTAGAGGTCCTAGAAGGTTTCATGTACCCAATTGGTGTGGGCATTATTGCTTTTGTGGACGTGGCATTAAGGGATCAGTATATTGGAGAGAGGACGCATCAATTCGAACCATTGGATGAAGAGATGGCATTCCCTTTCATGTCGCATGACGAGGGAGAAAATATGCGCCAATGTCCATTTCAGTTCTCTGCTTGGGTGCTTTTTCTCACCTTTCCAATGGATTAGCAAACAGAGCATTACATTAATGAGGGGGAAACTTTGTTTTTGCCAGTTTAGTTTTTTGCCACTTTACTTATGCCACTCTAGAATTTGACATATCACTTTTGCTACTCTTAGTGTTTGACAATACATTACAATTGCCATTCCATGGAAAAGGCAATAATTTTAGAGTGGCAATTGTGATACATTGTCAAAATCCAAGAGTGGCAAAAGTGAAATGAGAAATTATTACTTTTGCCACGGAATGGCATTTGTGATGTATTGTCAAAAGCTAAGAGTGGCTAAAGTGATATGTCAAATTCTACAATGGCATAAGAAAAGTGAGCAAAAGCTAGAGTGGAAAAAACAAAGTTTTCCCTTAAAAGGCGGTTTCTTGTTTTGGCAAGCTGGATCTTTGGCACAGGCTTGGGCATAATTAAGAATGTGTTCTCGTTCGTGTTCTCATTAGTGTCATTGCGCAAGTTCCACATAGCATGGTCATCAGGAGAATTGCTACTCTGCGTGGCATGGGACGATCTTGGTCTGTCCCCGTTTTCATGCTTAATGGAAGAAACACTATTCCAGGACTACTTGGCAATGAAGATCCCCTGCCTCCGATGAATTCATCTCCCCACCCGCTACAACTGACATATCTATCTGTTGCCCAGCAGTGGGCGTTGGACCATCAACAGTGGCCGCACCAGCAGGTTGATGCAGCTTGGGATACGTTGGCTCAACGACAGCCCTAGGCTCAAGATGATGTCTGAGCTGCATGGCCCATTCGAACCCCTGCCCTGTAGAGGTTTTAGTCTTATAACATGTTTCTAGTATACGGGCCCATAACTGATGGATGGTGTGGAGCATGCCAACAATTACTCTGATGACCCACAAAATGAATGGTCCGTGTACTCTGACATTGTTGACGCAGTTGATTCCCTAATCAATGGTACTCAAGCCCTAACGCTCCAGCTTGTTTGTGCTAGTGGAGACCCGATGAGTCTCTCAATTCCCATGGACAATGGGCTTTTACATTTCCTCTGGCTTATCTCTTTTGGCTGGTACACTCGTTCCAAAATGGAATTGGGTCACCATGGGCAAGAAGAATACCAGTTCCCTCTGAACCCTCTGAAGTTCTACTATGCATTCCTTGACTCTCTAATGTAGTCATTGTTCACTATTGTCACTCTTGCTCGGCCTGGTCATGGTCTGTTTGGGCATCTTTCTGATTTGATTTTCATTTTGGCTGATGTTTGGTCCAATTTTTTTGAGCAACTTATCATTGTACTGGGAGGAAATCTTACTGGAGAGGCGGTGAGATCTAACCAAGCGGCTCCATCCTTTGAGATGCGTGGAACTGTTGGCATTGCGCCAAGGAGAGTTTACTTGTTGTGCCTTCTAACAAACACATTCAGAACCTGATAAGGTATGAGAAGGCGCCAATTGACACTACCCAACTCCGTCGTAGCACTTGATCCATGTTTATGATGGCTTAAGTTTGCCGCAAATCAATGATCTGAATCAGTGCCTATCCAAGTTCAGACCAAGAACTCAACCAGTTTTGAGAGTTACTTCACTGCCCACTGCACCTCGCACTCAGGGGGCTTCTGATGGGCCCTGATCCTCCATCCAAGAGCCCCCCTCCAACACCAATCACCACAATCTGGCATGTGGGTGTCAACTTGTGTGGGATACCTGCAACGGATCTGGGCACCCAAAAGCTTCTTGCAAGCCCTCAGTCTGCTGAACATAAGAAAAACTAATCACCCATGCTGGCTAATAAGCAATGGAATGTGCTTTCCTGGAATATTCATGGTATAAACTATGATAAAAAAACAGTTAGCTATTCGTAATGCGATCAACGTTAGTGGATGTTTGGTAGTTTGTCTCTAGGAAACCAAGCGTACTTATTTTGATGTTGCTTTTGTTAAGCTGTTCTGTCCCCATAAATTTGATATGTTTGAATTTGTGCGCTCTAATGGCAACTCTGGTGGGTTTTTTATGGCTTGGATGAGCTTTGGTTTCGCTGGTGTTTCTGTCCTTGCTAAATCTTATGCTCTTGGTGTCAAATTTACTTTTGCCCAATTGATTGACTCATGGACACTAATTAATGTTTATGGGCCTTTCTCTAGTCCAAGCAGGTCTGTTTTCACTGGTTGGCTCTTTAACTTGGTAATCCCTAGTGCTGAGGATTGGCTGATTGTGGGCGATTTCAATTACATCTGAGCCCTAGATAACCGAAAGAGAGGCAGTGGTGATCCAAATGATATGCTTATCTTCAATGGATTCATCCAAACACAGTCGCTAGTTGAGCCCCCATCAAAGGGAGATCATTCGCGTGGAGTAACATGCAAAATGAACCTTTGTTGGAACAGTTGGACTGGTATTTTACCTCTGTCAACTTGGCGGCAAAATACCCAAATATTGTTGTTATGTCCCTAGGGAAACCCACCTCCGATCACACCCCTTGTTGTGTGAGTATCCGGTCTAAAATCCCCAAGCCCAAGCTCTTCCACTTTGAGGATTACTGGCCCAATATTCCTAGTTTTTTGATGTGGTCCAGTAGTCTTGGAATAGATACTGCTACGCCCCAAACTCGCTAGTTTTGGTATGTAAGAAACTGAAAAAAATCCGTGGTACGCCCTGAAGCAATGGAGTATCATACCTCCCAGTTGTCTAATATGATTGAAAACATTAACAAAGAACTTCTGGAATTGGATGGTCTAGAATACAAAAGACATCTCAAGGTGCGTGAAATCAGTTTCAGAAGGATACTTAAGGAACACCTCCTCGCACTGTTGAACCACAAACGCCTTTACTGAAGAAAAAACGATGCATGATTAAGTATTTCAAAAATGGTGATGGCAACACCAAGTTCTTCCATAGAGTAGCCACAAAGAGATTCAGGAGGAACTCCATCACTTCATTACGATTCCTAGACGATTCAGTGGTTCCTAATCATGTGGTCAAAGAGGTTGTTCTCTTCAACACTTACAAAGAAAGGTTGGGTCGATCGGACCCAACTAATATGCGCTTTGACCTGCCCGTATCATTAAAAAGATTGATGGCTTAGAGGTGCTCTCGTCCCCCTTCACGAAGGCAGAAAACGACCAAGTGGTTCAGGAGATGCCCTCGGATCGCGCTCCTGGTCCAGATGGTTTTAGTGGGGGCTTCCTCAAATCATGTTGGCACATTGTGAAGGAGGACTTCTATTGTCTATGTTTTGATTTACATGCAGGTTACCTAAATCTTGACAGCCTGAACACTGGCTTCATCATGTTGATCCCTAAGATTCAATCACCCAAGACAACGAATGATTATCGAGCGATAACACTGCTGAACTGTTTCCTCAAACTACTAACAAAGTTGTTGGCCAACCATCTCTAGAAAGTTGTTCTCCGAATCATCCATCGCAACCAATATGGATTCCTTAAGAATCGATCGATCCAGGACTGCTTTGCGTATGCGTGCGAATACATACACTAGTGTCAGGCATCGGGAGAGGATATTGTTGTGCTGAAACTAGATTTCGAGAAAGCGTTTGACACCATCGAACACCAACCGATGCTAGAGATTATTAAATGCATGGGCTTTGATGAAAAGTGGCTGGGATGAATCGACTCCCTCTTCTGAAATGCTACGTCTTAGATGCTCCTCAACGGCAACCTGGAGAGACAATTATTTTGTAGACGAGGTGTATGCGAAGGGTATCCGCTCTCGCCACTCATTTTTGTGTTGTCAGCAGACTTGCTGCACGCTACCATCAATGATGTGTATAGAGATGGGAGGCAAAGCTTGCCCATTGCAATGCAAGTGGATGTGTATCCTGTAATCTAGTACGCTAATGATACAATCGTCATCATGCCAGTGGATCTGAGGAAAGATGAACACATGAAAGATATCCCGCAAGACTACGCGATCTCGGTGGGGCTGAGAATCCATTTCTAGAAATCCATCCTCATCACAGTTTACACCGCAACATAACATACTGCTGCAGTGCACAAAGTCTTTGGGTGCTCGATTGGCATTATGCCTTTACCTACCTCAGACTGCCCATGGCGACTACGAAGCCAGAAGTGCTTGATATGATGCCCCTTGTTGCATTTGTTGAGAGAAGATTGTCCATGGCCACATCACTGCTAGATTATGGTTAGAGACTTACTTTGGTTAACTCGGTTGTCACGTCCCTAGCAATATACGCCATGTGTTCCATCAAAATTCCCCCGAAGATATTGAGTCACTTGGATAAATATGCTTCTGGACTAAGAAAACAGATGATGGCAATAGGGAAAACTCATTGGCAGCATTGGACCTCATGTGCAGACTAGAGAGAAGTGAAGGACTGGGCATCATCGACATGGGAGTCCAGAACGAGGGACCGTTACTAAAATAGCTTCATAAATTGTACAACCGGGAGGACATGACGTGGGTAATACTGATATGGTCCATGTACTACGAGGGTGTGGTGCCGCATGCGGCTGAACCGTTTGGATCATTTTGGTGTCACCATGTTATGAAATTCTTCCACATTTCTAGCGGAGTCACCTAGGTGGAGGTTGGGGATGACAGTATAGTGTTATTTTGGAAAGATATGTGGCACGATGACATTGTTGCGGACAATGATATATCTCCAACATATCTATAATTTTTTATGATGGCATGCTATTATATTACCTGTTTTGGATGTTTATATGCGTTAATATGCTATTTTATATCATTTTTGGGACTAACCTATTAATCTAGAGCCTAGTGCCAGTTTTTGGTTTTTCCTTTTTTCGAGTTTTACAGATATGGAATATTAAACTTAGTCCAAACGGAATAAAATGTTCGGTATGGATTTTTCTGGAAGGAAAACAAATCAACCAGGCTTGGAGTGCATGCCAGGGGATCTACTAGGAGATCACAAGCCTGGTAGGGGCGGCCACCCCCTGGCCGCGCCTAGCAGTCTTGACGTCTCCTGGCAGGTCTCCTAAGCCTATTATTCGTCCAATAAATACCCAAATATTCTCCCAACACCAAAACGTGCCACGCAAATACTTTTCCGCCGCCAGAAGGCTCCGTTCCCGAGAGATCCAATCTTGGATCCTTTTCCGGTAATCTGTCGGAGGAGGTTTCGATCACGGAGGGGATCTACATCAACTCCATTGGCCCTCCGATATGCATGAATAGTCCACCACATACCTACGGGTCCATATCTAGTATCTAGATGGCTTCTTCTCTCTCTTTGTGCTTCAATGCCATGTTCTTCATGATCTTCATGGGGATCTATCCGATGTAATCCTCTTTTGTGGTGTGTTTGTCAAGATCCGATGAATTGTGAGTTTATGTTCAGATTATCCATGAATCTTATTTGAATCTTCTCTGAATTCTTATATGCATGATTTCATATCCTTGTAAGTCTCTTCGAGTAATTAGTTTGGTTTGTCCAACTAGATTGGTAATTCTTGCAATGGGAGAAGTGCTTGGTTTTGGGTTCAATCTTGCGGTGTCCTCACCTAGTGACATAGTAGGGGTAGCGAGGCACGTATTATATTGTTGCCATCAAGGGTAATAAGATGGGGTTTTCATCATTGACTGAGTTTATCCCTTTACATCATGTCATCTTTCTTAATGCGTTACTCTGTTCTTCATGAACTTAATACTCTAGATGCAGGCATGAGTCGATCGATATGTGGAGTAATAGTAGTAGATGCAGAATTGCTTTGGTCTACTTGACACGGACATGATGCCTATGCATGATCATTGCCTTGGATAACTAAATGATTATTCACTTTTCTATCAATTTCTTGATATTAATTTGTTTACCCACCATGATAGTTTCCTTCAAGGTATATGCCTCTAGTGAAATCTATGGCCCTCATGTCTATTTTCCATAATATACTTTCAGAGCTATAAACCAAAAATACCAAAAATACTTTGCTCCAATTTATTTACCTTTTACTTTCCGTTCTCATTTCCGTCTTTCTCTATCAGATCTAATCCTTGCAAATAATCATCAAGGGATTGACAACCCCTTTATAGCATTGGGTGCAAGAGTTTGATTGTTTGTCTAGGTGCATCCATTGTTGAATTTCTTGTTCCTCCTACTGGATTGATACCTTTGTTCTCAACAACCAAGCGAAATACTTACCTACTTTTCTTTATCACCCTTTCCTCTTCAAGGGAAAACCAACGCAAGCTCAAGAGGTAGGAAGAAGGATTTCTGGCGCCGTTGCCGGGGAGGATACACATCAAGCATACCAAGTACCCATCACAAACTCATCTCTTCCATTTACATTATTTGCCATTTTCATTTCATTTTCCTCTCCCCACTTCTAAATCGATTTTCAGGAAATACCAAAAAGATTTGCCTTTTTATTCGCCCTTCTTTCGTTTTCTTGTGTGCTTGATTGCTTGCTTTGCCACCATGTATGAGGTTATCACTGAAAATCTTGAGGGTATTGCTAGTACTAATCTTGAGGAAAAAATAGAATCTTCCTCTCTAGATCATGAAACTAAATCTCCTCCTAATTATACAGCTAAAACTTTTCAAGTAGGAGATGGAAATATTATGGGGAAGACTGTTATTCAAGTGTTCTTTGATTGTACGGGGTCAATGCCTATGGGTAAGGGATCTATTATTCTTAGCACAAATAGTTTTGCAGATGCTATTTTCCTTCTCATTGAAAAATTGGAAAGAAAATTTGTGCACATTCATCCCGCTTTGTAGAAAGTGTTTTATGAACTTCCCAATATTAATCATCCTAAGGCTAAAATGATTGCTACTATGATCCTTATGCAAGAATTTGGTTTCATCATACAAGAAGCTACGGAGATTTTTTCTTTCTATGATAAAGATGTTGAACATCTTCCAATTAAAGAAATTCTCCATGATAAAGAAACTTTGTGTAGTCTAGAAGCTAGAGACTATCAATCTTATAGTGAAAATCTTAGGAAAAGAGTTCCCCAAGCGGAAGTCTCTCAAGCCTTGTAACTTGAGACTTATGAGGAATTTGGTTTGATTACTAGGGGAATTAACATAGGGTATAAGGATGATTGGCTCGAAAAGATGTCTAAGGAACCTGTTAGAAATAAGATACATGTTTTATAAGATCATATCTATGGTGATGATCCACATTACGGGTTTATGAATGTTAAAATTACTAGGCAAAGCTCTTTTCATGATTTAAGTTCATCTACTAGGAAAGAAATAAAGGAAAGGATAGATCTATTTAGAAAATCTTTTGATGGTTTGATCAAGTTGGATTGCAAACCAAAGATGAGAATATCTAGATCTCTTGCGGTTTGCCTAGCTAGGGGCGTTAAACAATAGCGCTTGTTGGGAGGCAACCCAATTTTATTTTTGTGTTCTGTTTTTGTTTATTTTTTGAGTGGTTCCAAAATTATTACTTCTGTTATAATTGTGTTTCGGTGTTTTAGTTAGTGTTTGAGCCAAGTAAAACCTTTGGGGTGATCTATGGTAGTTGTTGATTTGATCTTGCTGAAAAACAAAAACTTTTGTGCTTAGTCCTAGAATTTTCCAAATTTTTTAGAGCGTCGAATGAGTCTGAAATTATTAGAAAAGATTGATATATAAATTTCCCAGGTTTAAATAATTTTTTAGAAGTTTTTGAGTTACATAAGTATATGAAGTTTCCAGATTGCTACAGTCTGTTCTGTTTTCGATAGATTCTGTTTTCTTTGAGTTGTTTGCCTATTTTGATGAACCTATGGGATGTATCATGGGGTATGAACCATGGAGAAGCTGTAATAAAGTAGGTATAGAACCAATATAAATAAATAAATAGTTCAAACATTCCCAAAGTGGAAATTTATTCTCTTATACTAATGGATCTCACCGGTTTTTGTTAAATTTTGTGTTGTTAAGTTTTGAAGTTTTGGGTAAAGATTTGATGGACTATGGAATAAGGAGTGGAAAGAGCCTAAGCTTGGGGATTCCCAACGAACCCCAAGTCATATTCAAGGATTCCAAAGAGCCTAAGCTTGGTCATCCCCTCTTTTTTCTTCAATCCATCGGTAAAATTACTTCAGGCTATATTTTTGTTCACAACATGATATGTGTTTTCCTTGGAGGTTCTTGTATGATTTGAGTTTTTCCTTCTTGGTTTTCCACAATCATCCTTGATGCACATATATTTTGAGAGAGACACACTGAATCGTGAATTTATTAGAATACTTGATGTGCTTCACTGATATCTTTTGAGTTAGGCAATTGTGCTCTATGTGCTTCACTTATATTTTTTAGAGCACGGTGGTGTTTGCGTTTTATAGGAATAATTGAACTCTCATACCTCACGTATATTATTTTGAGAGTCTCTAAACAGCATGGTAATTGGTCTAGGTTATGAATTTAGTCCTAATATGACAGGCATACAAGAGGAATATAATAAGAACTTCCATATTAAGTGCATTGAATGTTATGAGAAGTTTGATTCCTTGCATAAAGTTTTGAGATACAAAGATTGTAATGTTAAGTGTCATGTTAGAAAGAAATTGCGGTTTGGTAAAAATACTTGTGTAAAGGTTGGTGATTCCCGTAGCATGCATGTATGGTGAACCGTTATGTAAGGAAGTCGGAGCATGATTTGTTTATGGATTGTCAACCTTTGTGTGAGGGTCGGGAGTGCGCGATGGCTAACTCCTACCAACATATCCCCTAGGAGCATGCGTTTAATACTTTTCTTCAATGAATAATAGACTTTTGAAATAAATATGTGAGTTATTTATGAAAAATGTTGAGTCCATGGAATATACACACTCTCACCCTTCCACCTTTGCTAGCCTCTCTAGTACCGTGCAACTTTCGTCGGTACAACAAACACCTTCCTAAAAACAGCCACCATATACGTTCCTCAAAACAGACACCATACATCTTTCCTCAAAATAGCCACCATACCTACCTATTATGTCATTTCCATAGCCATTCCAAGATATATTGCCATGCAACTTCCACCGTTTCCTTTTATGACTTGCACCATCACTTCCATATTGCATATAGAGTCATATTTTGTCATAGGTATCAATTTGTAATTTTCTTTTGAGTTGTAAGTAAATAAAAGTGTGATGATTATTAGTATTACAACATGTCCCATGTGAGGAAAGGATGATGGAAGCTATGATTCCATCACAAGTGGGGATGAGATTCCGGACTTTATGAAAAAAATAAAAGAGGCCAACGAAGCCCAAATAAAAAATAAATAAAAGAGGCCTTAGATGCCCAACAAAAAATGAGAGAAAAGAGAGAAGGGACATTGCTACTATCTTTTTACACACTTGTGCTTCAAAGTAGCACCATGATCTTCATGATAGAGAGTCTCCTATTTTGTCACTTTCATATACTAGTGGGAATTTTTATTTATATAACTTGGCTTGTATATTCCAATGATGGACTTCCTCAAATACCCTATGTCTTCATGAGCAAGCAAGTTGGATGCACACCCACTAAGTTTCCTCTTGAGCTTTCATACACTTATAGCTCTAGTGCATCCGTTACATGGCAATCCCTACTCACTCACATTGATATCTATTAATGGGCATCTCCATAGCCCGTTGATACGCCTAGTTGATGTGAGACTATCTTCTCCCTTTCCTTGACAAGCTCCACCATATTCTATTCCACCTATAGTGTTATATCCGTGGCTCATGCTCGTGTATTGCGTGAGAGTTGTAAAAGTTTGAGAAAATAAAGGTGGGAAAACAATTGCTTAACTTGTCATCAGGGTTAGGCATGATATAAATTCTTTGTGTGGGGAAGATGGAGCATAGCCAGACCATATGATATTGTAGGGATAACTTTCATTTGCCATTATATTTTGAAGAGATACAATTGTTTTGCTAGTATGCTTGAAATATTATTATTTTTATATCAATATTAAGCTTTTGTTTTGAGTCTTATGGATCTAAATATTCATGCCACAGTAGAGAATATTACATGGATAAATATGTTCGGTAGCACTCCACATCAAAAATTCTATTTTTATCATTTGCCTACTCGAGGACAAGCAGGAATTAAGCTTGGGGATGCTGATACGTCTCCAACGTATCTATAATTTTTGATGATGGCATGTTATTATATTATCTGTTTTGGATGTTTTATATGCGTTAATATGCTATTTTATATTATTTTTGGGACTAATATATTAATCTTGAGCCTAGTGCCAATTTCTGTTTTTCCATGTTTTTGAGTTTTCCAAATCAGGAATTTTAAACGGAGTCCAAATGGAATAAAATCTTTGGAATGAATTGTTCTGGAAGGAAACAAATCAACCAGGCTTGGAGTGCACACCAGGGGATCTACTAGGAGATCACAAGCCTGCTAGGCGCGGCCACCCCCTGGCAGGTGTCCTAACCCTATTCTTCGTCCTATAAATACCCAAATATTCCCCCAACACCTGAACGAACCATGCAAATAATTTTCCTCCACCAGAAGTCTCCGTTCCCGAGAGATCCAATCTTGGAGCCTTTTCTGTTATCTGCCGGAGGGGGTTTCAATCACTGAGGGCATCTACATCTACTCCATTACCCCTCCGATGATTCATGAGTAGTCCACCATAGACCTATGGGTTCATAGCTAGTAGCTAGATGGCTTCTTCTCTCTCTTTGATCTTCAATACCATGTTCTTCATGATCTTCATGGGGATCTATCTGATGTAATCCTCTTTTGTGGTGTGTTTGTCAAGATCCGATGAATTGTGAGTTATGTTCAGATTATCCATGAATCTTATTTGAATCTTCTCTGAATTCTTATATGCATGATTTCATATCCTTCTCGGTCTCTTCGAGTTTTTGGTTCGGTTTGGCCAACTAGATTGGTAATTCTTGCAATGGGAGAAGTGCCTGGTTTTGGGTTCAATCTTGTGGTGTCCGCACCCAATCACATAGTAGGTGTAGCAAGGTATGTATTGTATTGTTGCCATCAAGGGTAACAAGATGGGGTTTTCATCATATTTCTTGAGTTTATCCCTCTACATCATGTCATCTTTCTTAATGCATTACTCTGTTCTTCATGAACTTAATACTCTAGATGCATGCAAGAGTCGGTCGATGTGTGGAGTAATAGTAGTAGATGCAGAATCGTTCCGGTCTACTTGACATGGACATGATTCCTATATGCATGATTATTTCCTTGGATAACTACAAGATTTTTCTCTTTTCTATCAATTGCTTGACATTGATTTGTTTACCCACCATGATATTTTCCTTCAAGAGAGAAGCCTCTAGTTAAATCTATGGCCCCCGGGTCTACTTTCCATAATATACTTTTAGATCTACAAACCAAAAATACCAAAAATACTTTGCTGCAATTTATTTACCTTTTACTTTTCGTTCTTGTTTACATCTATCTCTATCGGATCTACTCCTTGCAAATAACCGTGAAGGGATTGACAACCCCTTTATAGCATTGGGTGCAAGAGTTTGATTGTTTGTGTAGGTGCATCCATTGGTGACTTGCTTGTTCCTCCTGCTGGTTTGATACCTTCATTCTCAACAACCGAGGGAAATACTTATCTACTTAGTTGCATCACACTTTCCTCTTTAAGGGAAAACCAACACAAGCTCAAGAGGTAGCAGACAGCCACCCGTCCTTTTTTCTTTTGCCAAGTGGGAAGATGCCTCGGGGGAAGGTTTACTAACGGCCCCCTCATTGGGTAAAAATTTCCACTTACCCCTATCCATTTAGGCCAGGGAAGAACTGCCAGATTTGCAAATATCCACTACAACCGCGGAACTGACAGGGAGTAAGGATCGTTGGAAATGTGTCTGCGGCACGTCTAAATTTAAGGATAGTAGATACTACCACCACTGTTTTTGGGACATGGCTGCTGACGATGCCTTCAAGTGGATATGGAAATCTAAATGTACAAATAAATGGAGAGTGTTCGCATGGATCCTATTGGCTTATAGGTTGAACACACGAAATATGTTGAGGTGGCGGAACATGGTACTCCAGGACAATAACTATGCATGCTTATTGTGTGTGGACCGCCCAGAGGAGACGATCGGACATCTATTCTTTTGATGTCTATTTAGCGCTGCCTGTTGGGACAAACACAGAATCCAATGGGATGGAGTAGGTGACAGGCTACAGATGTTGCATGGGGATAAAAGCAGATGGTCATGGCCCATGTTCATGGAAGTTTTATTGTGGCTTCCTGGAGTATATGGAAAGAGAGAAACAATAAACACTTCCAAGGTATGGTGCCAACCGTGAAGGGTTGTAAGCAAAGATTCATAACGGACTTTAGTATGATGAAATACCGTTCTAAAGAGAGCCTATGCCCCACTATTCAGAGCTTCAAAGGAAATCATTTTGAAAAAGTTTTTTGTACTATTTACATTTAAAACCCCTTTTAATTGTTTTTAAAACTCTGTTTGAATGCTTTCCACCACTTTTTGCACTCCAAAACAAAAAACTAGTATTTTTTATTTTTAGTTTTCACTCTAATATTTTACAGATGTGGTTTGACATTTACAGAAGTACTTTATTTTCCCTGTTTTGTCATGGTCTTTTTTTGTGCATTGATATTGCGGTGATAGATTGCATTGTTAACAAGGGAGTTGGACCAGAATCTTTTGAAGACCCCGAGGACTTTGTTGTGCCACGCAAGCAGCCCTTTGACCATGTCTAAGAAACCCTTTTTATGCATGTCATATATCAAGTTATATTGATGTGTTAATCATGAATGTGGTGACCAAATTTATGCGTTGCCTCCGATACTTTTTCCCATTGATAATTGCATGACATAACTCTACCTTCCACTTAGAGTTGTATGGTGGGGAGTAGACAAGTTTCTAAGTAGTTGCTACGCAAGTGGGGACGGGATTATGCATGGTGATAGAATCAAAGTGTTTTCAAAGACTCTTGGAAATCCCCGTCAGGTACCACTAATGCCCAAGGGAAATGATGATGAGCTAGGTAAGAACTTGAGAAAGAAGTGGTGTACCAAGGCAAGCGAGTGTGTTGTTTTGGAAAACAGGCAGGTTTAAGTTGTGACCGTTACTCCAACCTTACATGTACAACCATGATATCCCTTATGGGACGGGGATTTGTTGATTAATTTGGTCAGCACTAGTAGAGAGCCCACATTACTGGTGGTGGTAGTGACGTGGTCACTCTCGATACGGGGTTGTGCCGGGAAGGACAACCATGGGCTGTTTTCACAGACATCGGGCACGCCATTGGCCCCTTCATGGATGATACATGTGGTGTACATCATGCGGGTTGTGTGCCAATGAGTGGTCACTTTTTTAGTGTCGTCAAGGGAAAGGTATTATTCATGGTACTTACCTCGGGTATGAAAAATACCACGAGTCGTGGCTTGACATGGAAGTTTCTCGAGTCTTATGGGTAAAGTGTGCAACCTCTCTAGAGTGTGAAACTATTCGAATAGCCGTGTCCATGGCCAAGGACATTTGGATGAACGCTCTTGGTCCAAGTCCAATGTTTACAAAAACTTGGTGTGTGTGTGTGTGTGAAAAAAGATACTTGAGTGAAGTCAGGTGACTTGACATGATGACTGAACATGTGATGTTCAAACCCCGTTTATATTGATATCTCCAACTTGTTCACATGGATATCTGAAACCTCCTGATGCATGGTTTCACCAGTTGATTGAACATATCATTGCACTTAAAATTAGCTTTCTGCAAAACTTACCTACTTAGTGCTATATCATGCATTGTTATACCTCGTTACAAAACTTGGGTTGCTTGCGAGTACATTCAAAGTACTCATTGGCTTGCCACTGGTTATTTAATTGGCCAGGCCTGGAAGAGTAGGAATGTGGTGGAGAATTCGTTGGTGACGAACATGCGAATTAGGACGCTTCCTAGTCAGAATGCCTGTAGGGTTAAGGCAGATGGCACGGGCCTATGCTATCTTCCAAGATTTCCGATGCGAGTGTGTGTTTGTTGTTTGGACTTCATCGCCCTATATATGTAAGACTTGACCTTGATGGTCTGAATTATGTAAGACACTATGTATGGATGTAAGACTCTTTCTTATCCACTTTTTGTGTGTTCAGTGACCATTGATATCTGGGAACACTGCACATGTGATTTCGGTGATCATGACTAAAGAGTTGGGGTCCTCACATAAAGTCCTTGTAATCTAAGATAGTGGGCACATCACTAGTTAAAGTTTTAACCTCTCCAAATTCAGTTTTTTCAATTTTCTCATTAGAATCTGTCGGCGTTCTGGGAACAGGGGTACCCAGACCTGCCTGCCTGCGGCCTAGGACATGGCCCACCTTGTCAGCCAGACACGGCTCGACGTGACTTCACTCAAGACACTCCCCTCGCAAGGACCTTAGGATCGCGAGGAAGAAGGACACCCAGAACAGAAAGGATGGGCCTCCTCAGGCCCTCCCCAGAGTGGCGGAGATCTCTGTGTAGAACCCGGCGTCAAGAGTGAAAGATGACGCAAGGAAGGACAGGCGGGCACCAGCGCGCCGGGCGATGCAGTTTCCCCTTTTGTGCAAAGGGAGCAAGGACATACACGGGTTCCCGAAGTGCCACCCAAAGGTTTCCATTCCAGTGCAACTAGACCACGACCACGAGACCCGCAGGGCGGATGTCATCGCCAAGCCCACCTCTGCATCATCAACATCCACTTTACAAGCAAAGACCACATTTGGAGAGGGTGCAAATGTACTCTTGTCCCTCTTCAAATTTGGCCATTGTGGGATCCCTTCCCGCCATTGTGATAAGGGAAGAGGACCCGGGCCACTACTATATATAGAGGCTAGGTCGCGCCGTAGAAGAGATCCCCCGGGATAGAACCACCCGACGAACCACAAGACAAGGCAGTGAGCCAAGAGCACCACTAGAGCTCCCTCGTGAGGCTCAAAACAGTTCTACAAGTTCATCCACATCACCTCCCTGAGAGGCAATCCACCAAAGCTAGAGTAGGGTCTTACCCTTCCCAGCGGTCCGAACCTGGGTAAACCACAATGTTCATCTTCTTCGCCATCATTGTGCGAGTCCTTTGTAGAAATCGTCGAACAACGAGCTAAGTTGGGCGAGGCTATGGGTGATCTTCACACACGCCCCTGTGTTCGAATCTTGAGGGTTTTGCGGAGCCCAAAATATGACATTTGGCGTGCCAGGTAGGGGGTGTGTCGAAGTCTTCCTCGAGCCAAGCTCTTCTCCCACCTCGACGCTCCGATACCTCATGCCCGCCAAGCCCATGTCGAGCGTCGTGCTGCCCGCATTGCCCAGACAGAACCCGTGGGCCATGCCGGCATGCGACGGTCCCTCTCGCCTGCGGCCAATGCCACCATGCGCCCGAATGCCCACGAACAACAAGACTCCTCCCAGCAGGTCACTGCACAGCGCGACGACCACACCACCCCTCCATCGATCATCCCAGCTACCGGGTCGTCCTCCCACGTCCAACCCAGGCCATGGCGAACGAGATGCTCCGCCCCTATCGCTATGTCGACTTGCCTACGATGCGCCACCACCTCCTGCGCAACGCAACGTTGACCCCGAGCCCATGCACGAAGCACGCCAGCGCGACCAACCCCGCGAGCCGCGGGCAAGGGCAAGAGATGAAGTAAGCTACCAGGTGGTGCACCAGCGGCACATCGACGCGCGCACCCTCCCCATGCTGCCAAAGCAGCGTGGCGACCGAGCACCACTCGGGGCGGCCCCTCAGGAACGTCAAGACGGGGCCCCGCCCGCACGTGTAGCTGCACTCGTCAAGCCGGTGGGCTGCCTCGCCATCTCGCAAGAGCTCCATCCAACTACGTGGCCCTGCAAGTTCAAACCTGACCTACCTCGTCGCTATGACCGCACCACGGATCCCATCGAGTTCCTTCATCTCTTCTCACTGAGCATCCCGGCAGCTAGTGGAGACGACATGGTCACAGCGTGCTGTTTCCCCAAGGCGCTCAAGGGCGGCGCACTCTCCTAGCTCCTTAACCTCCTGGAGGGGTCCATCGCCTCTTGGGACGACCTACGCAAGTGCTTCGTCACCAACTTCCAAGGTACCCGTGACCGTGCGCTCACCGTGAATGACCTGTGGTGTTTGAAGCAATAAGATGGAGAGACCCTCCACAAGTTTATACAACGCTTCACGACTTTGCGCCTCAAGGTCCCAAAGGCGTCAGATTAGGCTATTATCCCCGCTTTCACCGACGGCGTCACGGATCTCGAGATGAAGGAAGAGCTGACCATGAACGACGAACTGTGCTCCGCCCTGGAGATGTTGAACCTGGCGAATAGGTGCGTCAAGGCCGAAGAGGGCCGCCTGTCACTCCGCGAGTGTCACATCCCTAGTTAGCCTTGCTTTGTGCTAGCATGTGTGCGCATCATGTTTTGATTTTGCATCACGATGAAATGGGGATCAACAGAAACCCCAGCACCTCACGTGAAATAAATCATTTCAAATGTTGTGATTTGTCATCAAATCCAAAATGCCCCCCATGTGTGATAAATGTTGGCAACAACATATCAGGGGACATTTTAATTTTCAGAACATATATAGCATTTTAGAAATAAACCATAATGCTACTGAAATTGCCAAATAAAGCATTAAAAATATCTTAGTCATTCAAAAATGTTGAAACTTTTTGTGGAGGTTTGAAATATTCAAACAATGTTGTGCAAAATATTTCAATTTATTTTGTGCTAAGTTTTGAGGCCAAACAAAAATAGAAAAAATAATATTAAATAGAAAACAAAAACAGAAAATGGGAAAAGAGAGAACTAACCTGAGGCCCAGCTGCAGGCCGGCCCATCTGGCCCAGCGTCGTCATCGTCCTCCTAGCGCCAATCGGCCGGGCATGTGGCCGTCGTACGTGAATGGTTGTGCTGCCACACCGGCACCTGTGTGCCTAACTCACCTCGTCGCACTGGCTAGCAGGATAAGGACACTGTTGCCGCCCCGACGCTCCCCCTCACTTTCGCCCCCTCTGTCTCTCGTCTCCCCTCCGTCCGCCATGGCAGCCGAAGCCCCACCGCCGTAGAGCCGCACCTCCAACCGCTCCCCCTCGCCTCGACGCCCTCAACCTCTCCAGCAAGCCACGCGGCAGCAAGGTCCGCCTTCGCCGCCCCGAGGATTTCTTCTTCCTTCGGCCGCCGGAGATGGCCGCTGTCGTTCGTCGCCTCCAGAACGTCCCCGAGTCCGCTTTCAACGTCTACGTGATCGGCGTGAGCCCCTGGTCCCGTTCCCCCTCTCCGTCAACACCCGAGGAGCTCCACCGCGCGAGCTCAATGCCGATGACACTCTGGTGAACAGATGGTCCCTCTGAGGCTGCCATCGTGTTCGTGCAGCTGCGTAGAAGATGTAGGTTCCAAGAACCGACCCTTTTGTGCTCTCGTTCGTCGATCCTGAGCTCGCTCGAGCTCCGACAGCCGCCGAGCTCGTCGCTGGCCTCGCTCCGGCCACCCCCTTGACCCATGGATGGTCTGGATGGATGCGCGCAGCTTTAGGCTCCCTTCTGGTGCTCCCAGCTAGCCCATCCGCCGCCCATAGCGCACTCCGGCGAGCCTCCGCCGTGTCGGATGGTCGCCGGCAACCACCCTCTGGTGGGAGCTGACGTTGCTGGCTTAATTGGCCACTAACCCGCCCCCTAAGTCACAGACAGAGGGCCCCACAAGGGGTCAAAGGCTAACTAGTCTCTTGTGTGACCTAGGATTAGCCCTGTGTCACTGACTAGTGGGCCAGGCTGTCAGGTTTGACCTGGCAGGGCCAGTTGACCTATTGACATCATGTTGATGTCATGCCGACAAAATAAATGATTTTCCAATTTAAAATAATTCCATAGAATGCTAACAACTTTAGAAAACCATAGAAAATAGTATGTAACTCAGATTAAAATAAGTTATATATGAAAAATTATCAGAAAAATCCAAAGAATCAATTGGTACTATTATCATGCATGTTAGAGCAACCTATGTAGATGAACATTGACATTGTGCAATAGGACAATGTATAGAATATCATATGGAGAATGATTTTGTACCTATATTCAAATCCACTCCATCTAACTCTAATGTTAGTTGCATTAGCTCATTCAATCAAGTTGCCATGTCATGATCATGCATCATATTGCTGCACTTGCCGTGTATTGGTTGTTACTTATCTATATGGCTATAGGTCCTACTCCCAAGGATACCCGCGAGTATCCCATCGAAGGAGGGTATCTTCCCGCTCCTCAGCAAGGCAAGCAACCCCATTGATCATTCCGATATCATCCCATTCTCTCTCTCCTGCTCTTGTTTATTGCATTAGGGCAAACGCTTCAACTATCTATCTGTTGTGGTAGTTGAACCCATTCCTCTGCATGACATGTCATTGTCATAGTAAATAGCTAAACCCTGCAACATAGCATACCTGGTAGATGCTTGAGCCATGATGTGCTTTACCCGCGTTGCTTGCTATGCTTAGAGTTGTGACACATCTGATTCATCTGGGTGATGAACTGGAGTGAAACAGTGTTGTACTGATGTGATGAGCTAAATGAGGAACCCGATTTGGTAAAGGTAGTGATGAGAGGCTATGTAGGAGTACATAGCGGGTTTTTCTCACTGGGACCGTCCTTAGGAACTGAGTTCTGTGTATGTTATCCAAGACAAGATACTACCATGCATTCGGATCCTTAATTGACCATCTCGGCTTATTACTCGCCTTGATCTCTGTCCAGGAGTTGCAACTAGTTTCTGTTGTTTGTAGGATGTGCTGGCGGCCGTGCATAGCGCTGAACAGAGGGGTAGGCTATGGCATAGTAGATGCACTAGTGGACGGGTGTACCAAGCGTAGAACCATCCGTCGAGGTGGGCTTGGGAACCTTGTACACATCGTTTGAGGCCATATTGGAAACTTCGGCCGAACTTCCTTGCGGGTTCAGTCTCAAATAGGCAATAAACCTGGACTAGGGTCTTGTAAAGTTGATGGTCATGGCCGATGCCCACAAGAATGCTTGCACTTGAAGGTTGTCGAGATGCATGACGTGCATATGGTGATAAGTGGAGAGAGCGTGTGTAAAGAAGTATACCCCTGCAGGGTGAAATAATCCGTTCGAATAGCCGTGTCTTCGGATATGGTCTACTTGGATTGCTTATATGGTAGATAGACAAGTGAAATGGATACTCCAAAATATGCAAGATAAGTGTGAGTGCTATGGATGGCCTTATCGTAGGGAGATGGGAGTAGATCCATAGTGGTGTATTGATATGGTGAATATGTGGACTCGTGTGCTCTATCCCACCTCAAAGAAATACTTGTAGTCGTAGTACTAGTTAGCCAAGAGTCAAAGCTGGCTTGCTGCAATAAACTCCCCAACCCCCTTTATTGATACTGATGCATATTTAGTTAGTTCTGATGTAAGTCTGGCTGAGTACCTTTTTACTCACATTTGCTTAATTTATGTTTTTGCAGAGGAGACGTCAGTATCATTAGTGATTCTTATGACATTAAGTGCGATGTTGACCGGATTAGCTTGGGAATCCCAGACAGAGGTCTGGTTCCTTTGGTAGGGTTGTTGTAGCTTTTCAGGCTCCTCCAACCACTTTTAGTAGATGTATGTACCCATACATGTTTTGCTTCCGCTTGTTGCTTGTATGACTTGAGTGTTGGGTCATGTGACCCCTGTTTGTAACATCTTACTATGTTGGCTCTTCTGAGCCTTCTAAATAAAATTTGTGTTGTTGTATGTATATGTTGTGATGCCATAGTTGTGTCTATGCATATCGGGCATGTCATGCGTACGTGTGACGTGCAACTGTATGTATGGGATTCGACACCTAGTTGTGTGCCTTTAGTAGTACTCTTTACGGGGAACTGCCACTTTGTGCTTCCACCGAGCCTTCATAGCTTGCTACTGCTCTGGACACATTTATTGACCGGCATGTATCCTTCATTGCTGCCCTGTCTATCCCATCGGTGAAATGTCTCGCAGTGTAATGGAGTCTCTTTAGCCTGCTACGTCTCGTCTAGGTGCAGTGATGACAATTATGTCCCACGGTGTAATAGAGTCCTTGTAGCTTGCTATGACTCGTCTACACACGCTAGAGGCCGACACCTGCATAGCTGGGTTACGTATGCCTGTCCATGTACGGATGTGCCACTTGGATTCTATGACTAGTTATGTCGACTCGGGTTCTCTGTCATTTGAATGCTAGTGACACGTTCACGTACATGAGCCAAAAGACGCAAACGGTCGCGACCCAAGTAAGATGGCAGCCATGGATATAACCGTGCGTGAGGCCGCAAAGTGATGTGATGTGTTACAAGCTGGGTTCTTACGACTTAGGATTGGGGTCCTGACAATGTTGGTACCAGAGCTTGACTACCTGTAGGATTACCAAGCCAAACAGGTCGATGTTGAGTCTAGAACTGCTCTAGTTATATAAGGGAATTGATTGTGGAAGGGAATGAAAGAGTCTTTTTACTCCTTTTCTTGTGTCATTCTAGTTTTGAGTCACCCTCTTCTTTATTCTACGGGGATGAAGAACTAGGCTTTCTCATCTATCTATCAGGATGATGAGTTACTATGATGGAGACCTATAGGAAAGCTGTTGTCTTCATGGATTGATGTCTCCATAAGAATTCATTGTTATTTTGTTAGTTGTCTTGCAGGTTACCTCATATTTCGTGCTGTACAGCCATTATGCTGTCTGAGTTATGCAAGGTTTCTCAATTATCTAATGCAACTGCAATACTCTTTCATCTTGAGTCAATGTCTTTCAGGCCAGACTAAGCACACTAATTATTGTGTTGGGGTACTCCATTACCTCGACATGTTTGTTGAAATGTTAGGAAACCATGTTGTTTCAGTGAACCACCCAACAGTCTAGTTGTGTTTGTGTTTCCAGTGTGATAATTCTGGCCATCATTATCGAACGCATCTTGTGATGCCACTTAGACAGTAGGTATTCTATTTCTGGGTTCATGAACACAGGATCATTCTGCTCACTCCCGTTGATAGTATTTGCTCGTCCGTTTAGGATATTAGGGGCCTTGTGATAATCCTCAAGGCTTGTGGTACATCATTCTTCCAATACCATGAACCAGTTATGGCAGAAGTTCTTGTGAACAAAATATCACAACATGAGTGCTCATGATGAGTTCTCCATTCCATAGTCGTGACTCTACCAATCCTACTATTATGCATGGGTTATCCATCAGAATTGTGTTGAACTCGTTCGACATGCTAACCTATGCATCTACAACTCAGGAAATTTATGTGCTCTTGAGTTGCCCCTCTTAATTTGTATTCCAACCTTTATCTATCAATGGATAGTCAAGAGTACTTGTGCATCCATGTTCATTGATGTGTATTATTCTTGTGGTCTATCAAGCCATTCTATTTCAGAATGACTAGGAGAATCAAACTCCAATACCTCATACATTTATAGGATTGGGTTAAAGCAGTTGTATTCCGCAGATCAAGATGCCAATCCATCTTTTGTTTGGTTCTACCTTGAAGTATTACCCTCTTATTGTCGAGAATGTCATGAGAATTGCATGACCTCTTATGCATTCTTGATAAACTGGTACTTCTCGCCATCATCATTCATTCCTCGGTCTCTGTGTTGTTGTAACCAGAACATCATCAAGTGTATCGTGATGTGTGAAATCAATACTCCTAGCAACTGTGTTGCTTGGTAGTTAATGGACAATAATTCACTCTTGGTGTGATGGTTATTAAATTGACATCCTGAGACTGATAGTGCTACCTAGTCCATCTTTCCTGGTGCACTCCTTGATCAATGGGTTAGGATTGTGTCAATCCTTAGCTCTGTTGATCCTATCATCTTGCCTTGAAAAGCATGATTGTTCTCAAGCTTGATAACATATCGATGGATCGTGATTTTCCGAATATCTTCTAGGAAGTATTACCAAGGTGTTCCTTGACCGTTTTGTGAGTTTGTGATCAAGATGGTTTCTCTACAAACCACACCTTCTCCAAGACTCTATGTTGGATACCCTAAGTTAGTTGGATAAGCTAAACAACAACTTGGAGAGTTGGAAGATAAAAGCTTGATCTAACTTAGCTCATGTCAAAAAGTATATCTTTGTGTTTTTTTGTGTTTGTGTGTGTGTTAAAGAAAGATGACATCTTCATCAATTGATCGTTGTTCTCAATTGTTGCACCTATTGTCTTGTCCAATATTTGATTTGATTGTGTGTTATTGTCAAATCAAAATCAGAACCAAAGATCTTCCTAATGTTGTTTTACTCGTGGTTGTATCCTCGAGCATACATTGTTATATCTTTTGGTCTAACCAATGCTATTACCTTGTTGTCATAGTTGTGGAATTCCGTCCATATGGATATTTTGATGACTTGTTGTTGATACCATCGACAACATTTTCATATGTTCCATGATTCATGATGTACATTAAGCTGGTGTTGGAAACTTTTGTAGGCAATATCTTTGTATCCTTTACATGAAGCATATGCTTCGTGTAAGAAGTGACTTACTCTCAGTTTATGTCCATATGGCGCAAGTTGCCGCCATGAACTTGAGAAATGTCAATTTGTTTCTTGGAATAATCCCAAGTCAGTCATGCCCATGTGAAGTATTCTATAGTTTGATAGACTGGTCATCACCATTCCATATGCAATCCCTAGCACACCATGCCACTGATTGATTTGTTTAAGGAAACGGAGTTAAGTGCTACTCCTGAATGGCCTTGATGGACGTGCACAATACTTCGCTACCTCCAATGATGGTTCCATCCAGAACTTGGTAGTGTTTTGTTGTAAGATTTCTATGTGGTCACAATTGTCTTGGATAGTGTGTTCTCATGTGTCTTGCGATCCAGCTCATGTTTTGGAGTTGGCTTCCGTAGTTCATTCCCTAAGAACCCTGCAACGTTATCTCTTCGATTTGTGTTGCAAACTTTCCTCTTCGGACATGCCGACTCTGGAATATCCCAGAGCCAACGAGATTTGAATCCCAGGCAGGTATAATGGTTGGGACATTTGCCACGAATTATAATATTGGTCTCGCTATAACCGGTAAAGTGATGTTGTGCCTAACACACCTGCCGGAAGACCTAGTATTATAGTACGTTGTATCAGCAACATTAGCCACCTCCCCATGATGATTTTGTATGACTTATTTTTAGAAGTTGCTCCTCATGGACCTTTTCATGCTCTCGAAGTCTGACCTATACTTGATGTTCTACATACCAAACGTTATTTTTTGGTTATGTTAGTAAATCAAGGAGAACATTAGAATCAGAGTGCTAAATGTCTCTCGGTCAATCATCCAAATTTTGCTTCCTTGGCATCGCTAAGGTGAAATATAATTAACTGTTTCCCTTCCTTTGCATCTGCATCCTCCACCATTATTCATCATGGTAGTATGATGTGTTGCCAGAATCCTTGGCATGGATGTTGTTAAAACCCTGATGAATATGAAAATGCTCAACTTCTTGAGAGCACGCTCAGACACTAGGTTATATCCTAGGTATCAATTGGAATGTGCCTTCCATTGCCGAGTAGCTATATAACTCTAGTTTCAATTCCGACCTGACTATGCCATTCTTTCGAATTCCTTCAAATGATCGTTGTGAAATGCCTTAGGATTGTATGAAGAGTTCCAATGATCTATGTATCAAAAGTAATTCTTTTTTCCACTTAAGGGATAATCCTACAAGTCACCTTTCCTTAGGTGGCCATTATGGTATGAAGGGCAACTAAGTCCTCGCTACTTTGAAACCCATGCTCCATGTTAGCTAAGTGTGGAATTGTTGCCTACCAATTGAACATCCGTTATCTGTCTCATTCCATCGTTCCCATTTTGTGTTTTGAGTCCCAGCTCAAGAGATGTTCTTACGTCTCATCCCATGAGTTGATCATGAGTTGCACGATCTTCGAGAAGATTGAATCTTGTCGAGATTTCCTGTTCCTTTTGTCATCGTGTTGGATGAAGATCTTGAAAGCAAAGACGTCAAAGTCAAGAGGATGAAATGAAGCAACATCTTCAAGAAGGAAAACTGGATCATGAAGATTGTGTTAGTTTGTGTTCCCTTCCTGTTCTCTTACCCTACGCCTGAATCTCAGGACGAGATTCTTGTTTAGTGGGGGTGAGTTGTCACATCCCTAGTTAGCCTTGCTTTGTGCTAGCATGTGTGTAGATCACATTTTGATTTTGCATCAAGATGAAATGGGGATCAATAGAAACCCCATCACCTCACCTGAAATAAACCAATTCAAATGTTGTGATTTTTCAACAAATCCAAAATGCCCATAAAAATGCCCCTCATGTCTCATAATTCTTGGCAACAACATATGAGGGGACATTTTAATTTTCAAAATATATATAGCATTTTTAAAATAAATCATAATGCTACTGAAATTGCTAAATAAAGCATTACAAATATCTTAGTCATTCAAAAATGTGGAAACTTTTTGTGGAGGTTTGAAATATTCAAACTATGCTCTGCAAAATATTCAAACTTTTTGTGGAGGCTAGATTTTGAGGCCAAACAATAATAAAACAAATAATAGAAAATAGAAAACAGAAACAGAAAATGGGAAGAGAGAGAACTAACCTGAGGCCGAGCTGTAGGCCGGCCCATCTGGCCCAGCGCCGTCGTCGTCCTCCTGGTGCCAGTCGACCATCGTGTGGCCATCATTCACGCACGGTCGTAGTGCCACGCAGGCACGTGTGTGCCTGCCTCACCTTGCCGCGCTAGCGAGCGGGACAAGGACACCGCTGCCGCTCCGACTGTTCCCCCTCGCTTTCACCCCCTCTATCTCTCCTCTCCCCTCCGTCCGCCATGAGCACCGAAGCCCCGCCGCTGTAGAGTCGCACCTCTAGCCGCTACCCCTCGCCTCAGACTAGTTCAGGAGCTTCACCTTGACGCCCTCAACTTCTCTAGCAAGCCACACGATGGCAAGGTCCACCCTTCGTCGCCCCAAGGTCTTCTTCTTCCTTCGGCCGCCAGAGAGCGCCGCTGTCATTCGTTGCCTCCAGAACGCCCCCGAGCCCGCTTTCAACGTCTATGTGATCATCGTGAGCCCCTGGTCCAGTTCTTGCTCTCCCCGTAGTCGATTGCTAGCCGTAGGCCCCGGATCCATGGACGCCCAAGGAGCTCCGCCACGCGAGCTCAACGCCGGCGACACTTCAATGAACAGATGGTCCCTCTGAGGCCGCCATCATGTTCGTGCATCCGCATAGAAGATGTAGGTCCCAAGTACCGGCCCTTTTGTGCTCTGGTTCGTCGATCCTAAGGTTGCCCGAGCTCTGGCAGCCGCCGAGCTTGTCGTTGGCCTCACTCCGGCCTCCCCTTGACCCATGATGGTCCAGATGGATGCACGCGCCTATGGGATCCCTTCTGGTGCTCCCAGCTAGCCCATCCGCCGCTCGTAGCGCACTTCGGCGAGCCTCCGCCGTGTCGGCACCCTCCGGTGGGAGCTAACGTGGCCAGCTTAATTGGGCACTAACATGTCCCCCTGAGGCAGTGATAGAGGGCCCCACAGGGGGTTAAAGCCTAATTGGTCTCTGGTTTGACCGGGGATTAGCCTTGTGTCACTGACTGGTGGGCCCTGGCTGTCAGGTTTGACTTGGCATGGCCAGTTCACCTGCTGACCTCATGCTGACGCAATAAATGATTGTATAATTTAAAATAATTCCATAAAATGATAATAACTTTAAAGTATCATAGAAAATAATCTGTAACTCAGATTAAAATAAGTTATATCTATTGGTGATATTATCATGCATGTTAGAGCAACCTATGTAGATGAACATTGACATTGTGCCCATTCCTCTGCATGACCTGTCATTGTCAGAGTAAATAGCTAAACCCTGCAACCTAACATACCTAGTAGAGGCTTTAGCCATGATGTGCTTTACCTGCTTTGCTTGCTATGCTTAGAGTTGTGTTAGGTCTGATTCATCTGGGTGATGAACTAGAGCGAAATATTGTTGTCTTGATGTGATCAGCTAAATGATGAACCCGATTTGGTAAAGGTAGCGATGAGAGGCTATGTAGGAGTACATAGCGAGTTGTCTCATTGGGACCGTCCTTAGGAACTGATTCTATGTATGTTATCCAAGACAAGATACTACCGCGCATTGGGATCCTTAATTGACACTCTCGGCTTATTAATCGTCTTGTCTCTGTCCAGGAGGTGCAACTAGTTTCTCGTGTTTGTAGGATGTGCTGGCGGTCGTGCATAGCGCTGACCGAAGGGGTAGGCTATGGCATGATAGATGCACCAGTGGCTGGGTGAACCAAGCGTAGAACCATCCGTCGAGGTGGGTTTGGGAACCCTGTACACATCATTTGGGTCGTATTGGAAACTTCGGCCGAACGTCCTTGCAAGTTCAGTCTCCAATAGGCAATAAACCTGGACTAGGGTCTTGTGTCGTTCACGGTCATGGCCGACGACCACGCCAGTGCTTCCGCTCGAATGTTGCCGAGATGCATGACGTGCATATGGTGATAAGTGGCGAGAGCATGTGTGAAGAAGTATACCCCTACAGGGTGAAATAATCTATTCGAATAGCTGTGTCCTCGGATATGGACTACTTGGATGGCTTATGTGTTACATAGACAAGTGAAATGGACACTCCAAAATACGCAAGATAAGTGTGAGTGCTATGGATGGCCTTCTTGTAGGGAGACGCGAGTGGATCCATAGTGGTGTATTGAGATGGTGAATATGTGGACTCTTGTGCGCTATCCCACCTCAAAGAAAATACTTGTAGTAGTAGTACAGGTTAGCCAAGAGTCAAAGCTGGCTTGCTGCAATAAACTCCACAACCCCCTTCATTGATACTGATGCATATGTAGTTAGTTCTGGTGTAGGTCTTGCTGGGTACCTTTGTACTCACGTTTTCTTAATTTATGTTTTTGCAGAGGAGACTCCAGTCTCATTAGTGATTCTTATGACGAGAAGTGTGATGTTAACTGGAGTAGCTTGGGAATCCCAGACAGAGGTCTGGTTCCATTGGTATGGCCACTGTAGCTTTTCAGGCTCCTCCAGCCACTTTTGCTTCTTCTTGTTGCTTGTTTTGCTTCTTCTTGTTGATTTTCAGGCTCCTCTGTACCCATACATGTTTTGCTTCTTCTTGTTGCTTGTACGACTTGAGTGTTGGGTCATGTGACCCCTGTTTGTAACATCTTACTATGTTGGCTCTTCTGAGCCTTCTAAATAAAAGTTGTGTTGTTGTATGTATATGTTGTGATGCCATAGTTGTATCTATGCATATCAGGCATGTCGTGCGTGTGTGTGACATGCAACGGTATGTATGGGATTCGACACCTAGTTGTGTGCCTTTAGTAGTACTCTTTACGGGGAACTGCCTCTTTGTGCTTCCACCGAGCCTTGGTAGTTTGGCACTTCTCTAGACACATTTATTGACCGACATGTATCCTTCTTTGCTGTTGTGTCTGTCCCTTCGGGGAAATGTCTCACAGTGTAATGGAGTCCCTACAGCCTGCTACGACTCGTCTACTTGCAGCGATGAAATTTATGTCCCATGGCATAATGGAGTCCTTGTAGCTTGCTATGACTTGTCTACAAAAGCTAGAGGCCGACACCTGCATTGCTTGGTTACGTATGCATGTCCCTGTATGGATGTGCCACTTTGGTTCTACGACTAGTCATGTCCACCCGGGTTCTCTATCATTCGAATGCTAGTGACACGTTCATGTACGAGAGCCAAAAGACGCAAACGGTCCCGGCCCAGGTAAGGTGGCAGCCATGGAGATAACCGTGCGTGAGGCTGCAAAGTGATCTGATGTGTTATAGGCTGGGTTCTTATGGCTTAGGATCGGGGTCCCGATAGCGGGCCTCCGACAACATAGCTAGAGGAAAAGTAGACAAAAGACAAGGAGGCAAAGCAGAAGGCCCCAGTGGTACTCGCGACCGAGCCTGAGGCGAAGCGCAACCAGGGTGAGGAGCATCGGACAGTGGGGAGACCGACTTGCATCTTCCACGACACCAACAACCACGACACTGCCGACTGCTAGGAACTTAGGCTGGTTCACGCCGAACACTTCGGCCAGTGCCCGGGCCGCATTGACCGTGGCTTCAAACGTGCCAGAGGCCGCGGTGAAGGCTGTTGGGACGATCGGGATCCGCATCAGGGCTAGCGTGACCAGCCTCGAGAGGAC
This sequence comes from Hordeum marinum, assembly GCA_022496015.1. Classification (NCBI taxonomy): domain Eukaryota; kingdom Viridiplantae; phylum Streptophyta; class Magnoliopsida; order Poales; family Poaceae; genus Hordeum; species Hordeum marinum. The sequence goes on along the minus strand of CM039676.1, from coordinate 374,932,286 downwards.
CACTAGCGCGATCAGCCTCAGGAGGACCGCTGGCATGATCAGGCTCGGGAGGACCGCAGATGCAATGACCCTCCGAAGGGGTCATGCCGTGGTCAGCCTCGTGAGGTTCGCCCTCCTGAGGGTAGCCTGCCACCACTACGACCAACACCTAGAAGGAAGGAAGAGGACAGGCAGTACGGTGGGGCTGGGGGCTTCCAGGAGATCAGGACAGTAGCCAGCATCTTGGGTGGCACCCAGGCCACAGCATCGAACCGTGTCTTGAAGCAGTTAGCACGGGAGGTGAATGCGGATCTCCCGAAGACAAGGGCCATGTGTCCCCTCAAGTGGTCCTAGACTGCCATCACCTTTGACTCGAGGGATCCGCTCACGTGCTCGGCCATGGCCGGCAAGCTCCCCTTGATGTGCACTCTGACCATCAGCAACGACCTTGTCACCAAGACCCTCATCGACTGTGGGGCGGGGCTCAATGTCATGTCCATTGAAACCTTCGAGACACTCCAAGTACCGTACGACCAGCTCATGCCGACCAAGCCCTTCCGAGGAGTCACCAATGGGTCCACTGTTCACATTGGGCATGTGTGCCAGGCCATCACCTTTGGCGGCGCAGGACCTACCACACTGAGACCATCATCTTCGACGTCGCCCACATCCACCTCCCGTACAATGCGATCCTTGGGTACTTGGCCCTTGCCAAGTTTATGGAGGCAACTTATCACGACGACAACATTCTCAACATGCCAGGAAGTAACAGCGGCATCACCATCTCCTGTGATGAGAAGGATGTTGTCTGCTCCCTCGAGCGTGCTTACCATGCCGATGTTGGGGATACAGAAAACAAGTAGGCCCATGAAGGGTCGAAATATCATTATAGCATGGGTTCCACACATCAAGTGGGTCCAGATAATTACATACATACTATCCACTAGGAAATATACATTCCCTCCACTTGGATGATAGTTGATTACTCGGCATCCTAACTCACTCGGATATGCGATGACCAACAACCCACAAGGTAATCGAGATATCATCCTTATACTAGAGTTTCATAGCGGGATGACATTATGGCATCAATGCCCCATCGTGTAACATAGGAGGTGATGGGGTGGCACACTCTATATAAGCCACCCCCACTGCATAGCTCAGGGGGGCTTCTTCTCCTCACGGGCACTTTCTTCCTTGGCTCTCTCGCCATTAGTCTCAGGACTTAGCTCGGGCGTGGGGATCTCTGTTCTCCCTTCTCTCTCTCAAATACACCATGTAACACCATGTTCATGATAGATAACCAAAGCCTTTCCGAAGCACGAGAGGTAGGGTTGTTATCTCCATCGTGAGAGGCCCGAACTCGCTAAAACACTCGTGTCACCTATTTGCATCGGGACAGATCATGATCCGTTATCCTACCCCTCTCTAATGTCAGAATCGTTCCCACGACATTTGGCACCCATCGTGGAGCATGGCGTCTATCAAGCAATGATGAAAATGGTTTTATTTCTTTGATCTTCGTCCACTGATCAACAATCATCAACGGAGATTATGATCCGGGATGTTCTGGACATCACTTAATTCACACGAGAGATATGATACTCTTCGTACACAGGGATCTGGAAGTTTCATTCCACCTTATCTCTTTATTTACAATCGATCTTTTGTCTAACTATGGTTTTTTTTTGTTTTGTATGTACACATGTTCATGCAAGTACCGTGGAATTTTTGATCAATCGTAAAGGAAAGAAGATACAAGCAAGAACGATGGCTGCATCAACTTCTTCACATCAACCACAGTGACAGCGTCGGCGCGCCACCGAGCATCGTTTGGACAAGCGCCATGTAGGCTAAGCTCCCCACCCAGCCAGTATGTTATCGCATGTCTTCTTCGACGCTGACAAACGACGCCTGCACCAAATCAACCACTGCCTGTCTGGCTTCACCGACCTCTCACGCGTCCGTCCATGCCGGAACTGCACCTCCCGAGGAGTTCTTAAGTTCCGTTGCCATCCTGATACCGATGGCACGACGCTCCTCCCTTTCTGTTCCACAGAGACACAAGTCTGGCCGGCGACATGGAGCTCCGCGGCCCGGTCATACATTCGACAGTGATCTCCATGGTGGAGTCAACCCTCTCGTCGTCGTCGTAGGCGCGATGCACACCACCCTCGTCAGCTTCTTCGATGTGGCCACACCGGCATGCACGTAGAACCGACGCGGCACGGAAATAGGGAGCCGCTCAAGCCTCTGGGCACTGCGGTATGTCCCTCCATCGCTGACGGCTGGCCATGGCCCTTTCTTGAGTTAACCATGAAAGGTAAGTGGGCCACCTCCTCCTTGATTAGTGCATGCAGGTAAATGCGTGCAGGATGTGGTGATCTCCAACGTGACTTGACCGTTTTGCTGAGGTAATCCCGTCGTTAAGGGCCTCATCAGGTAAGCATTTTCCATGCCATTTAATTGTGCATGCATCCATGCGTAACCACTCATGACCTTTAATCCTGCCAATTAGCATCCATGCAGGGGCGTTTATTGTCTAGCACAAATATCGGTATCTATACTTGCTAACTAGGGTCACTCAGACAGCTAAACATCCACGTGACGATGTCACTACAACGTGCAGGTTTATTTAGATGTCATTTCTATCTGGATGACTAACGTGCAGGCACTTGACCGCCCCACGCATCGACACATAGTCGGACACTTCCTCGACGACATGTTTGACCTGGCAGCTCCGTGCACAGTCACTCAGCTGGATCCTCCTTTGTCACTCGACCGCTTCGAGCACTGTCACTCAGCTGGACGCTCCATCGTCACTCGGTCGCTCAGCGTGCCGTCACTCAGCTGGACACTCCTTCATCACTCCGTCGCTCCATGCGTTGTCACTTAGCTGGAGGCCCCTTCGTCACTAGGCCGCTCCGCATGCTGCCACTCGGCTGGATGCTCCTTCGTCACTCCACCACTCCGAGCGCCGCCACTCGACAGGATGCTCCTTCGTCACTCGACCACTTCGTGCGCCGTCACTCAGTTGGACGCCCATTCGACATTCGAGCGCTCCGCGCATTGCCGCTTCATGAGGGACTTCTTCATCGCCCGGTCGCTCCACGAGTCGCTACTCCGTGAGGCGCGTCTTCATCATTCGGCCGCTCATACACCGTCAGACAGCTAAGTCATTCTTCACACGCTGCATTTAATTTAATAATTATTTCCGCATTACCGAGTGTCAAGTAAGTCACAGATGACATTCACTCAGAGGCCACGCTACCAAGTGTACCTTGACGCTTGGTTGTTTATAATCAGGTTGGAACACTACACTTCCGTTTCATTTTGGGTCCAGCACTCCAAGGAGTTCACTCGGATCCTTCACTTCGATAAGTTCGGTCGGATCCTTCACTCCTTTAGACACTTGCTGGTCCCGTAATGCACTCAACGCCTCTATGCGTCATCCACATCACTACACCCATCGGGTGTCTATGGATGTTATTGACGCAAATCATTTCAGCAAACATCAAATTACTATAAGAAATTTTTATGTTGGCTTGTGCTATTTTTCATACACGGGTTACATGATCACTCGGCGCCTCTGGTATGTCATCTTCATCGCCACTCGATCACTCCGCGCGCCGTCACTCTACGACACACTCCATTGTGACTCGGCTGCCCCGTGCACCACAACTTCGCGGGACGCGTCTTCACCACTCGGCCGCCCCGCTCATCGCCACCCTGCTGGATGCTTCTTCGTCATTCGGCCACTACGAGCGCCGTCACTCAGCTGCCCTGCATGCCGTCATTCCGCCGCCCCACGCGCCATCACTTTGTGTGATGCATCTTCACCACTCGACCGCCCCACGCATCGCCACCTCGCTAGACGCTTCTTCGTCATTCAGCCGCTACGAACACCATCACTCAGCTGGACGCTCCGCCGTTACTCAGCCGCCTCGCGCTCCATCACTCAACCAGAAGCGCTTCATCACTCGGCCGCCGTGCGCGCCACCACTCAGATGGATGCTTCTTCGTCATTAGACCGCTACGAGCGCCGTCACTCAGCTGGACGCTCCACCATCACTCGGCCGCCTCGCGCGGCATCACTCTACGGGATGCTCCGTCGTCACTCGGCCGCCCCGCCCACCGTCACTCGGCCGCCCCATGCACTGTCACTCAATCGGACGCGCAAAATCACTCGGCCGCCCTACGCCCTGCAAATTAGCTGGATACTCCTTCGTCATTTGAGCGCTACGAACGCCATCACTCAGCTAGACGCTCTGCCGTCACTCCGCGGGACGCTCCATCTTCATATGGCCACCCCGCGCGCCGTCACTCAGCCACCCTATGTGTTGTCAATTAACCGGACGCGCTTCATCACTCGGCCTCCCTGCACGCCACCACTCAGCTGGATGCTCGTTCGTCATTCGATCGCTAGGAGCGACGTCACTCAGCTGGACGCTCTGCCATCACTCTGTGGGACGCTCTATAACACCCTGTTACGCCTGGCGAGATCTAGACTGGCCCCACAGACCAACACTAGTCTTTCCTACCCACTCCGTCCTCACTCGTGCACACTCGGGACCAACTTCCCGGTTGGTGACCCATCCTAGAATCGCTCCAAGCCAAGCACGCTTAACTTTGGAGTTGTTTTCGAGTGGGCTCCCAGAAAAGAGGGAATTCCTTGTTGATATGAGTAGTCTATCATTCCTATTAATCCAGGCTCTCACATACACCCCCACTCAAAGGAACTGATGTCCTCGTCGGCCATCAGGAACATTCCCTTTTGGCACACGTATGCACGACCTGTGCTTGCCCGTGTAACCAAACGACGGCTAAGGTATGCGTGGGGCCAGGTCCTGCCAACGCAGAGCATCACATCAAGCAAGAAAGAATCAAGGAGAAGAGGGCAATCATGCAATTCAATAGTTATTACAAGCATTAAAAGTTTTTTTGCGAACACAAACAAGTTTAACGCTCCACGAGGCACGTTGTACTTTGCAGGAAAGGAACAGGGGAGAGTAAGTAGGAGGAGCTCTCGCCGCCACTCGTCATGTCCGTGGGGAGCTCATTGCCCACATCATCAGCATCGTATTCTTTGCTAATCATCGCAGCTTTAGGAGGCAGAGGAACAGTGATGGGATTGAATTTCTTCACCAGTGCCTCCACGATGCCCTTCACTGTCGCCGCAGCACCGCTACGGACCTCGGGGGCGACCGGGCGGATCACGGAGTTAAAGTCAAACCCTGGCTGATGAAGGTGAAGGTGGCTCAAGACGCGCGTCGCGACCTCAGAAAAGAGGTCGCGACACTCTCTCTCCAAGACACCCTCCACCTTGACAATGGCGCCTTCCAGCGCCTCGACAAGATTCGAAGCGAGCTCCGCGAAGCCACTCTCCAGAGTCACCAGGGGTTCCACAAATCCTTCCCTGCAGAGGGATTGGAGCGCATGGCGAAGCCTGAGCTCGACCGGGGGAAGGGCGCTCTGCTCCGCGGCCTTCTCCTCTTTGGCCTCAGCAAGAGCCTTCTCCATGGTTTCGAGCCGGGGCTTCTCTAGGGCAACCTCCTTCTCCCGTGCATCCAGGCATTCCTGCGGCGCGGCACGGTCGCCGTCGCCTGGGACAGCTTGGAGTCCCGCGCGGCGAGTTGGGCCTTGCAGGCCTTGAGGGCCTCCCGTTGCTGACGCAGTTCTTCCTCAAGTGGGGACTTCTCCTCCTGAAGAACCCGCAAGCGGGACTCCGCCTCGCCACGACACCCTTCAGAAGACGCCGCATCGTCTAGCACCGCCTCGAGGGCTTCTTTGACCGACATGGCCTCCCTCTCGCTCTTCACCATGCCGACCTCGGCCTGGCCCCAGACTGCCACGACATAGGCAACGGCCCGGAGCCACCCGGAGAGCATCCTCAGGCGGCCACTCACGAGGCGATCATCAGACCCCGCAAGGGCGTCCTGAACTTGACCTAGAGCGATGAAGGGCCCATCCAGGACGTCGAGGCCGCGCGACGAAGGCACTAGGGCCTCCTCTGGAGGAGTCTCCTGCGTGATTGAGGGATCACTAGAAGAGTGTCTAGATGGGGGTGAATAGACTACTAGCAGAAAATTAAAACCTAACCTTTTCCCAAGTTAATTGGTTGGTAGATTTTAACAGTTTTAGCAAGACTAGCAAGTCTATATACCCTACACATGCATGTCAACAAATATAGCAGCGGAAAGTAAAGAAATTGCACATGAAGTAAAGAGTTATGATATGGAGATCAAACGCAATTGGAGACGCAAGGATTTTCCCCGTGGTTCCGATAGGTGGTGGTATCGTACGTCCACGTTTATGGAGTCTTCGACCCACAGAGCGTAATGGTCCTGAGAGTTCACGGAGGGCTCCACCCATAAGGGTCCATGAAGTATCAACCTTGACTATACCATGACGGCCTACTTCCACGGAGGACTAGCCTTACTCTGGGTATATCTTCACGAAGTAGGCGATCTCCTTGCCCTTACAAACTTCTTGGTTCACTCCACAACACGAAGTAGGAGGCTCCCAAGAGACACCTAACCAATCCAGGAGGCACCACCCTCCAAAAGGTAATAGGGTCGGTAATGTCGATGAACTCCTTGCTCTTCTGCTTCAAGATGATAGACTCCTCAACACACAATCACTCTCTCACATATATGGCTTGGTAGAAGAGATGGGATTGTTGGAAAGCAACTTGGGAGGCTAGAAATCAAGAACCATATGGTTGGAGTGGAAGATCTTGACCTCAATACAAGGGTAGGTGGTTTTCTCTTAGAAAACTGATAGGATAGGTATGGAATAGTCCTGAGTGCTTCTCTGTCGAGTAGGTGTTGGTGGAGGGGTATATATAGGCATCCCCAAAAATCCAACCGTGACACACAATAAGTCAGTCTCGGTGACACCGATGTGTTAATCTCGGTGGTACCAAAGTGACCAAAAGGTGGCAACTTTTTAATCTCGGTGAGACCGATATAGGAATCTCGGATGCACCGATAAGGTGACCAACGGTCAGAATGCCCAATGTTGGTGATGCCGATTCAACAATCTCGGAGGGACCAAATCTACGAACTTGCGTAACAGAAAGGTGGCAGCCCAACTCGGTGGCACCGAATGCAGTATCGGCTGTACCAAAAAGCTAGTGTTTGGCTGAGTCAGTCTAGGGTTTGCAATCGGTGGCACCGGAATGGAAATGTTGGTTGCACCGATTGATTTTTTGACATGGGACAGACTTTAGTGGGAGAGTTTGTGGGTGTCTTTGGTGACTATCACTTGTGCACGTATGAGCATTTTGTTCACCAACAAAACCTTACCCCCTTATAATAGTATTGGCTTTCCTATGAACTCAAAGTGATTTCTCACAAATATAAAATGTAGAGTCCTCTTCCTTGAAGCTTTGCCAACCTATTTCCTTGCATCTTGGGATATTTCACAATCTCTTTGCCAACCCAACTCTCCATGGAATATTATCTGAAACACAGTAGATAAAGTATTAGTCCAAGAGACCATGTATGTTGTCATGAGTTATCAAAACCACAAAGGGAGCATGTTGTGCTTTCAATCTCCCCCTTTTTGGTAATTGATGACAACATACAATCAAAGCTTCAAATAAAGATATCCGTGAACATAATGAAGACTTTGAGAGACACATGACTTAGATTTCCTCCCCCTAACTGTGTGCAATCTTTTCAAAGGATAGTTTCTTTGGGATGCATGGACACACATGTAGTAGAAGGGATAAGATAAGTCATGTGTATCTTGGCTATATGCATCAAATGCATATGAATGAGGTGTATACTTATTGAAGACTTCATTCTTGCAAACAATATGTGCAAGAAGCAAGAGATCGTCTTGATCAAGGATTACCTTGAGTTCTTGAGCGTTTTAGCAATAGAAATACACTTGAGAAAACAATGTTAGGAAAACACAAGAGTATTATTCCAATCAAAAGCAATAACATTGAAAGATACCAAGATATGGAGAACATAGAGAAGATAGTATTCCTGAGGAACTGATACGTCTCCCCCTTTGGATTAATCCTTCAGAGCTTTCTCCCCTTATATATGATAGTAGTAGTTCATCCTCTCCCCCTAAATCTCAACATGTAGATATTGGGATTGGATAGGGTGAGAAAAGTTTAAAGTGAATAGTTAAATAAAATAAGCAAGAATATTATTGAGCTTAGAATTTTCTCCCCCTTACTTTGGTATTCTGCCCTTATTTATATAAGTGTGAACCTTTGATATCCTCCTCTCCCCCTAAATCATATCTCCCCCTTTGCATAAGCATGTATCTCTCCCTTTAGCATGAAGCTTTGGTCTTCTTCCCCTTTGGCATTAATTCCCAAAAAGGTCAAATTTAGGAGTAGGTACAGGGATCATTGACAAGGAAGGGATCCTTGAGAACAAGGGTCACTGAAAGTAAGGTTCATAGAAAAGTACCCAGGGAATCTTTGAGTGTAACTTCTCTCCCTGTGGCAAATATTAGTCTTTTCCTCCTTTGAGCAAGGGATCCTTGAATAAAGAATTTCTCTCCCTAAGTTTTGCTTGTTATTCTCCCCCTAATTATTTTTTAAGAGGGAAAATGGAAGTAACAGAAGAAGGACAGGTAAGATAAGAAAAACAAATTGGTGACTCCGAGGCAAATAGATCGGTGGTATCGAAATTTTGTAGTGCAACTTGTGTGCAATTTCGGTAGAACCGAGATATGTGAGTCGGCGGCTCTAAGGCTAAAATAGCAACAAAAGAATAAGAGACCAAGCTTCTGTTTTCAAAGAGTCAAAATATATTATTTCCACAAGAAAAGTGAAGGGAATCATCTAGAAAAGATTTGAGTGGTTAGTAGAGATCATGCAAATAGAGAACAAACCACACGAGATTCTTAACTAGTGATGGGCGGTGACTAGGTCTCCTATATTAGAGTATATTGACTTAGGAGCCAAGCAAGAATACTTGATCATAGGTCATACTCTACGTTAAGCTCAGAATGGGGTTACCATTTTTCGGTTAGGCATTTTAATGTCTTTATATCACTTGAGTTGCTTTAGCTCATGACTTGGAGTAAAGCCTTTTGAAGGATATGAGAGCATACCTATGAGTGATGTTGATGACGTTGCTCATAGGTGAACTTGTTGAGGATGCTCGAGGTTGACGAATAACATCTAGAGTTGGGATCTATCCTTCTCATTATAGTACACTTGTTACCTACAAGGATTAGTCATGCTAGGAAGAACAATAGGTATATCCATTTGACATGATACAAAGTGAGATTTCGCCAATAGGTATGAGCACATCTGCAATGACATTTGCTTTCCCCGGAGTATACTCAATGCTTGGATTGATGTCCTCACGCATTTCCACCCAACGAGATTGCCGAAGATTGGGATTGGGTTGAGTGAAAATGTACTTCAAACTCTTGTGATCGGTGTACACCTCAACTGGTTACCCAATAACAAATGTCTCCAAATCAGTAGAGCATGCACAACTGCCACTTACTCAAGATCATGAGTGGGGTAGTTCTTCATGGCAGGCTTCAACTAACGCGAGGTATAAGCAACAATCTTCTTGTCTTGCATGAGAACACCACCAAGACCTTGGAGAGAAGCATCACAGAAAACTTGGAAAGGCTTGGACTGCTCAGGAGGAACAAGAACTGGAGCTGAAGTCAGTCTCTGCTTGAGTGTATTGAATGCCACATCACACTCAGTAGACCAAACATACTTGAAGCTCTTCTGGAGGAGATTGGACAGAGGCTTAGCAATTTGAGAGAAGTTCTCCACAAATTTTCTGCAATAATTAGCAAGCCCGAGGAAGCTCCGAAGCTGCTTCACATTTTGAGGCGGTTCCCACTTCAAGATTGCCTCAACTTTCTCAGGGTGCACTTTAATTCCCTCGGCAGAGATGGCATGCCCAAGGTACACCAATTCATTGAGCCAAAACTCACAGTTGGATAACTTGGCATAGAACCAATGCTCTCTTAACTTATCAAGCACAAGACGGAGATGCTCTGCATGATCTTCTTCTGTCTCCGAGAACACAAGTATATCATCCAAATAGACCAAGACGAACTCATTCTTGAAAGGAGAGAAAATGAAATTCATCATTCTTGGAAAGGTTGAAGGAGCATTAGCAAGACCAAACGACATGACGGTGTACTCATAAGAGCCAAAACTCGTCCTGAAAGCGGTCTCAGGAATGTTCTCTTCGCGAATGTGAATCTAATGATAACCCGTGCGAAGATCAAGCTTTGAGAAAACCTTGGCACCTTTCAGTTGTTCAAACAACTCATTGATGTTGGGAAGTGGGTACTTGTTTCCGATTGTCTTCTTGTTCAATGGACGGTAGTCAACACAAAGACGATCCATGCCATCTTTCTTCTTGACAAACAAAACTCCACAACCCCACGGAGAAGAACTTGGTCTAATCAGACCTAGACGTTCTTTCTCATCTAGATTCTTCTTCAACTCTTTCAGCTCTTCAGGGCCAAGTCTATACGGGCGCTTGCAGACCGGTTCAGTTCCAGGCTCGAGATCAATCACGAACTCAACTGGCCGGTGTGGAGGCATTCGTGGCAATTCTTCTGGAAAGACATCTTCATACTCACAAACCACCAGAATTTCAGAAATCGCCAAGATTTCACCCTTCTCATTAAGAGCAAAGAGAAGGATTGTGTCATCGTGAGCTGCGAAAATAATCATGTCTTCTGAAGGATGAGTCAGCTTGACTTCTTTTGCTTTGCAATCAATATGAGCCTTATTCATAGCCAAGAAGTCCATGCCCAAAATGAGATCAATATCAGAATTCCCGAGAACAATTGGAGAAGCCAAAAACGAATAATTGCCCATCTTGATAGAAGCATCTGGAACGATCATATGCGAACTCATGCGCATTCCCGGAGAAACCACATGAAATGGACTAGCTAAATGCTCAACAGAAAACTCATGCATAGCGACAAAAGGCTTGGATATGAATGACTGTGATGCACCAGAATCAAACAAAAAATTTGCAGGAAAATCATTAACTGAGAGATTACCCATAATGACATCATGAGACTGCTCTACTTTAGCTACATTCACCATATTCACTCTTGTGGTCTTGGGATTATGATTCACCATAGCATTGCCTGGAGGCTTGACAGGAGGAGGAGGCGGAAGACGCCGCTGGTTCCACTTGTTTGCATAGTGGCCCTTCTGAACACACTTGCGACAAGTCACCTCAGAAAGCGGACGGACATTGCTTGGAGGAGGAACAAGAACACCCTTGGACGCCTGGGATCTCTGCTGGAATCCTGGGTTGGGTGGGTGGGAAGAACCCTGACCACCGAACTACTTCTGCTGCTGAGGAGGACGAAACGGAGGAGGATTAGGCGCCCAATACTTCTGCTGCTTTGGAACCATCTGAGAGCCGGAAGAAGAAGAATATGAATCCCTTGAACGCTTCTTAGAGTTCTCCAACTTGAGCTGAGCTGCTTCAATCTTCAAAGCCATGTTATAGAACTGATCAAACTCACGAGGTTCTTGAAGAACTAGGCCTAGCAGAAGCTCATCTTCGAGACCACCTCTGAACTGATAGATCATAGCTTTGTCATCTGGAACATCTTGCTTGGCATAACGGGCTAGATTCTGGAACTCGATGATGTTCTGATAGACAGACTTACTTCCCTGCTTCAGGTTCCTGAACTTCTCATGAATTTCTTCGACAAAGCTTGTCAGAATGTAATGAGCCCTGAAGTCACGACGGAAATCATCCCAAGTAACAACACGATCGCCCCTGGAATCCTTGTACTGCTGCCACCAATCAGCTGCTTGACCCTTTAGCTGGAACGATGCAAACCTGACGAAGTCCTCTGGCCTGACATTGCTCCACTCAAAATGCTTGCTCATATCACGAAGCCAATCATCAGCATCTAGAGGCTTCTCACAACAGGTGAAAGTCTTGGGCTGATTGGCAAGGAACTGATTGAGTGTCGCAAATTGAAGCTGATTCTGAAAATTGCCTTGAAAACCTTGCTGAGTCTGCTCCCTTTCTTGCAACAGCCTGAGCAACATCTGAGTGTTCGCATTGGTTGCGGCCATCACAGCTTGCCAAGCTTCTGGAGGAGGAGGCAGTGGCGGGGGTGGTGATGGAACATCAGTTTGCTCCTCACCATGACCCAGATTGGTGCGAGTTGGTGGAGCCATCCTGAAGATGGACAAAACGCATCAGCACCTCATTGATAAGATGAATCATAAGCTGAATCAAATACTTGAAAGAAATTGAACAATCAACAACATAGCCTTCCTACTGAAAAATTATTAAGAATGCTTCTTCGGATTAAGATAACATCATCAGAAATTAGAAGCCACTTGCAATAACACAAAAGTATTGAGCTAAGCGCTCGGAACAAATGTACATGCCCATATACATATGAAGAAGATGATCCTAGATGACTACAAGATTTCCCACCTATGAACTTCTGAAAACTTTCTTGTTTATGCGATTCGGGTTGCAGACTCAGGAACCTACCCTAGGTAATCAACTGCAACTGCATCCGCAACCTTCCACACCATAATTCAATAAACTCCGCAAACTCGTCTATTCTCGAATCCTCGAACTCACAACGATACTAAACCATGGTGGTACCCCGGAAGCCTCCCCAGTACTGGGTGACTCCGACCTTATCTCACCACGATATGTATTGAAGTAATTTCCAACATTGTCCATCCTGAGATATCAAGGAAGCTGAATGATAACGATGTGCCAACATTCCCTCGAGCTCAACTCCCCGGAAGAAATCAAGTCAGACAGGAGGCACCAAGACAGAACCCTGTCACATCGGCATCATATAGACTCCAAAATACCCGCGTGATCCTAAAAAAAATTGAGCGAGAAGAGGAGTAGAAACAATATTCCTAAGTCGAATACCTCACCAGAGTATACAAAAGGAGTAAAAAGAATCCTACTCTCCGATATAACTAGACTCAAAATAGTTTTTACTAGACACGACTCGGCCAAGTTTGAACAAGCAAAGGCTCCTATGGTTGTATGGCTCTGATACCAACTTGTCACGCCCAAGATGCGCGCCTATCCATTTTAAGACACGAGGGCCTCGCAAGGGTTAGAGGCGCATCTTGCCGTTAGCAAGTATAGTAACATTGCATCGTACATTATAGAAGAGATGAGTTTACAAGTTGCCTTACACTCGCCACATGCTAAATTACAATTGCACTCAGAGTTCAATCAACAAGAAGAAAACAGGGTCCGGCTATGGACAAAATCAAACGATAAAACCGATGCTAATGAAACTATCTCGCAGCCCCAAACATCACGACCAGGTCCTCTACTCATCCAGATACGTCACGTACATCCTGCCTCTTTCCTCGTCATACTCCCGCTGGAGCTGGGTAAGATCATCCTGCACGTACTCATCTGAACCTGTACCTGGAGTGTTGTAGTAAACTGTGAGCCACAGAGGACTCAGCTATCATGTGCCCAGGTATCGAGACTATTCAAGCTTAAAGGTTGGGAAGGGGTAGTGTTTAGTTTGCAGCAGCACTAAGCATATATGGTGGCTAGCTTACGCAACATGCAATAAATATGAGTGGCCTACGAAGAACGATCGAATCTAGTATAATCTCTATGAGATCCTGAACACTTACTTACGTCAATCATAACCCCATCGTGTTCTCTCTCGGATCATGTTCACGAGCAAAGACGATCACGGTTACTCACACAGTTGGTGTATTCTAATTAGAGTTTACTTCAAGTTTGCTCTAACCGGGTGTTAAACAAATATCCATGTTGCCACATAAATGCGAGCACGGCTTTCCGAAAATTTAACCCTACAGGGGTGCTTGAACTAATCCATTACCAAATTAACCATACTCCGTGGGAATGCCCCGACCGCGGATATCGCGATCATCATAAGTAATTCCAAAGGAATTCCAACACGTCGAGTAAACCCGAACAAAGTCAGACTCCACACGCAAGACAATCGATAAAGGTAAAACAAATCCAGAAAGACCACCCGACGTGTCGACAAACCCTATAAGAGCCGCGTATCTAATTCTCAGGACACGACGGATGAGCGATGGTTACCAGGCCAATCACCGAGTTGCCTCGGGCGGCGTTAATAAGCTGCTCTAGGATGGACCAACACTCATGCGGAGCACTGGCCCGGGGGTTGATTAAATTATCCACAGGTTTGCAAGACTCTACGCAATTTTATTGAGTTGTTAAGCAAATGTAGTACCAATGTTGGGTCTTTCCAGACATGTTTTAATCTCAACCGAATGAACAAGGGGGTCCCCATAACAACCCCAAGCATGTTAGGAGCACAAAATATGGAAAACATAACACCGGTAACAAGGAACTAGTGGCGGTAATAGTGGAACAAATCACTTAGAAAAAGGCCAAGCCTTCCACCAATACCAAGATATATACATGCATTAATTTAAATAACGGAAAAATATTGTGATATACAAATCCATGTTATCACATGGAACAACCTCCACCTACAACTAAGAACGCTATAAGAGGGACTGAGCAGCGGTAACTTAGCCAATCAAAGGTTTGCTAGGATGTGGAGGTTAGAGCTGTCATGGCAACATGGGGGCTGATATCAATTGGTAGGTAGCGTGTCTTTAATGACAAGAAAGAGAAACTAGCAAGCAAAAATAGTATCGGGATCTGGGTACGATCATCTTGCCTGTTGGTTCTTCAGCGGAACAAGTAGCGGGATCCTCGTAGTGGTACTCTCCTGGGTCCTCGCACTCAGTATCAATACTCGCGTCTACCTAGGAGAAACATAAACAATAAACATCCAACCAAGGTGCCATGCACAATCAAAATGATGCCTGATTCATTTATGAAGAATTCTAACATGGCAACCCAAAACTAGTCATGTTTCACGTGCAAAGTTGTTTATTAATGAATCTGGACAGAACCTCTTATTAAGTTAGTTATACATGCATGAACATAAAAAATATGAATGCAGCATGCAAAATCGATAGAAATGCATATAAAGAACGCAAGAAACGGAGTTACGGTTCTCACGATACGCTCACGTCAAGGTATGGAGGCAAAATCACAAGACCACCAAGTCATGGGCTAATTCTTGGCATTCCAAGGCAGCCACTGGATAGGTGATGAAAAATCAATCACAATAGACTCAAGAATCAATCAATTGCATGGAGCATAGCTCACACAAGTCACAAAACAATAAAACACCAAATCTGCCACTAAACAGCAACATAGCAACTTCTACAGATCACAACTTGAGCTACAGGAAGCCTACAGCCACAAACAAGATATTGACAGAATATACTCAACATATGCATCAACTTATCCAACCACAAAACTAGCAAAGGAGCCACACATCAATATGCATGAAGCAATCAAGTTGGCATGATGAATCAGTTTTCTGGGACTTAGTGAAAATTCCAGTTTTCTGGAATCTGAGATTATAAAGTAGCAAGTTGACAGCAGTAGTTAAATATGCTAAATCTCCTATTGGCATGAAAATTAACAGGAGGGTAGAAGGCAATATCTACTACAAATAACTAGCACTGAGAATGCTCAAATTCCAAACATATCACTAGATACAACCCACTCTACATGGCAAAACAATAACAACAGATCTCCCAGACTTAGCCATTTTCAGGTTGGCAGAAAATAACATCATCATAGCAACTTAACAGCAAGGTAGCCACTGACCTGGTGACTTAGAATAAATAACAAAAATACTGGGACATTCCCAACAACTTTAACTACCACTTCCATGTTGGCAAGAACTTAAAACCATACATAGATTAAATCATATTAAATGGACAAAAGGGCATCGCAGCATAAAAATGCAGTTTTTTGAAGTTGTCCCAAAGTCAAATATGATTTCACAGATGCATTCCTGGGTTGATTCTATCCCAAAATCATTACTCATACCCCTATACTTTCTTGGATCAAGAGGGAGAAAAGCTAGGTCGAAATTTGACCCATTAAGTCATGGGTGACTTAAGTCACTTATGCACATGAATGAAAATGGCGCAAAATGGCATGTAATCTATTGATACTACGTGGAAATGGTTAAATAGCAACTAAGGAACATTATATCATGGCATATCATCAATAGCAAGGATGAATCGAACTAGAAGAGGAACTATGCTCAATATGCACATAAGAGAACACCTACACATGGAGCTACGCATGCACATGTGTGTGTGTAAGTCTAACATACACACACCTCTCATTACATATACACACCAAACACACAAGCACACCACACTCAAGCATGTGTGTATATAGGCACACATGCACTTTCATACATGTATGCCCACATACACCTACACACACCTACACACTACACACACTTGCACAACTACATCTACACATGCACATGCATGTTTGTAAAAGCACACACATTCATGTGCACCCATATATGCATATGCATACACATGCACATACACACACTCACATATCAATATACACACACCTACACAAGTGAGTGCATGTAGAACATACACACACAAACACAAGTCACATACACCACATATGTGCACTTGCCTCCCCACACACACATGTGTGTATGCCACATGCACACACACATATACACATGCCAAAACTCACTCACACACACTCACATGGGTGTGTATGCACTAAGCACACACACACACACACCCTACACACTACATATGTGCATACACACATATGCACTCTACACACACAACAAAAAAAAAACACCACACATACACTCAAACATGTGCCCACACACACATACAAGCAAGAGAGAAAGAAAAACAAAAGAAGTAAAAAAGAAAACACAGAACAAAAAGAAAGGGAGGGGATCGGGATCGAACCCGAGTTCTCCTGGTCGATCTCCCCTGGTGCTACCACTGCGCTACACTGCCAATGCTTAACAGAGGAGGGGTCGGCCTGCTCATACACACACACACACACTAGCGTTTACTGACGAAATTGAAGAAAAGCAGGCACCGGCGACAGAGAACAGCGGCAGCAATTCCGGACACAACAAGGGTCTCTGGCGGCGCGAACGGGCAGAATCGAAAGGGGGCACTACGGGGAATCCATCCCTCGTCTCATCTCGGAATGAGGGGGACCGGAGGCGAGATCAAGCTCGGTCCTTTTGAGCAGCGGCGACGATGCCCACGGCGGAGCTTCTACGAATTACGGCGAGGAGAGGGGACAGCGGGGACGGGCTGCTCACTGAGGGCTTCTCGGGGACATGGGGGCGCGAGAGACGGCGACGAAGGGGATGGAGAGGCGGAGACGTCCGCACAAAGAGGAAGAAGACCCGACGATGCTCCGGCGGTGAGGAGGAAGAAGAAGGTGCCCCTGGAGCCTCCCACAACGCTTTAATGCCGGGAACAGAGTGCAGGGACGCTCCATGTCCGCCACATCACCCTGGACGCGAAGGATACCCACCCGGAGACAACGACGGCAGCGAGCACCAGCGCCTCTGCACTCTCTGAACTCCTCACCTCTCTGAACCCGAGAAGAAGAAGAAGCCAGAGGAAGAGGAAGGAGGAGGAAGAAAGTGAAGAGCGACGGCGCGATGGAGGAGGAAGAAAACCCTAGGACTCCGCGCTTTAAAAAGGGGCGGCCCTCGACGTTCGTGACCCTGACGGCGACGGCGTTCACTCTCGCGCGCTCTGCCCTCTCTCGCACTGCACGCTCTGCCTGACGGAGGTGGGAGACGGGGCAGGTGGCCGTTCTGCCCATCTGGACTCGGCCGCGGCCCACTATCCTCTCTCTCACTCACTCTCAAATAAAAAAGAAGAAAAGCAAAAGGTTTTCCCATTTCTAAAACCAGCCATCCCAACATAAATTCCCAGAGCATTTAGAAAGGTTTTAGAGAAAAACAAAATACTTTTGAGGAGGAAATAATGTGCACCTTTTATTAAAAATATTAAGTTGATCTATGAAACAAGTAATTTTAATATTAATGAAAATACCAGCCCCTTTTAATTTAAATCACAAATACCAATAACCCCAAATAACAAAAGAGCAACACCCTAAATTAATAACATGGACAGGGCTACCTCTTAAACATTTTTAACCAATTAAAACAGCAAGTTAAATCTGATGAGAAAAAGAGAAGAAAAGAAGGCATTAAGGTGAGGTTTAAGTGATGAACAAAAGAGAGGGGAGAAGGAGGAGTGCACACATGACTCCAACCACACACAAACACCTCACACACATCACATACAACCACACTCACCACCAACACATCACACCAAGAAACATGAAAACAATCATGGCAAGAAGAATTAAAAGAATGCATGATGAAATGATGCATGAATGCAAACCACACATGAATGCCAAGTTGGAAAACACCTCATAGCTCATGACACAAGGTTCATACATGGGGTTACATGCCAAATAAGGTAGGGACAACACTTGGGCTGTCACATTATGACCAATCTTAATAACACTTTCATTGTCAAAAAGCAATGGAACCTTTTTAACATGGATTCTGTAATCCTTAAGCATTTGTGTCATCCATAGTAACTGCGCACAACAAGATCTAGCAGCAATGTACTCAGCATTGGGTGTAGATAGAGATACCGAGTTTATTTTCTTGGAGGACCAAGACACAAGAGATCTACCTAAAAATTGACAAGTACCGGAGATGGATTTTCTATCAACCTTGTCACCGGCATAGTCCGAATCAGAATAAACAACGAGGTTAAAATAAGAACCCTTGGGATACCAAATGCCAAAGTTTAGTGTTTGTATCAAGTATCTCACAATACGTTTCACGGAAAAAAGATGACACGCCTTAGGTGCAGCTTGATATGTAGCACTCATGCAAACACTAAGCATAATATCGGGACAAGATGCACATTGATATAGCAATGAACCAATCATAGATCGATAAACTTTTTGATCAACCGGTGCATCTTCCTTGGTAAGATCAACATTTCCACTAGTTGGCATGTGAGTTTTCATACCTTTTTACTCTTGCATGTTGAACTTCTTGATTAAGTCCTTGGTATACTTAGTTTGAGAAATGAAAGTTCCTTATATTGATTGCTTGATTTGCAATCCAAGAAAGAATTTCAGCTCACACATCATGGACATCTCATACTTCTCGGACATCAACCTTCCAAATCTTTAACTCAATTGAGGGTTAGAGGAACCAAAGATAATATAATACACATAGATTTGGCACACAAATTACTCTCCATTAATTAGTGAACAAGGTTGCATCAATTTTACCAAATTCAAAACCTTTTTCAATGATAAACTTCGTTAAGCATTTGTACTAAGCCCGAGGGGCTTGCTTAAGACCATAAAGGGCTTTACGAAGCTTCTAATCATGATTAGGTTTCTTAGGATTCACAAACCCATGTGGTTGTTTAACATAAACCTCTTATTCAATTTCACCATTCAAAAAGGCACTTTTAATGTCCATTTGATAAAGTGTGATATCATGGTGATTAGCATATGCAAGAAGAATTCGAATAGCTTCTAGTCTAGCAACGGGGGCATAAGTCTCATCGTAGTCCATACCTTCGACTTGAGTATATCCTTGGGCCATGAGATGTGCCTTGTTGCGTATGACTTGACCGTCTTCGCCGTTGTCAACGTGATCATCTCCTTGAGGTGGTGGTGAAGGAGGTTGTGGTGGATCTTCATGATGTACTTCCTCCTCCTCTTCATCTTTTCGTGCACCGCTTGTGGATGCCTCCATGTCATGTTGTGGTTCACCTTGTCATGTAGTAGGGGCTTCCACTTGAGTTGATGAAGTACTTTCCTTCACCTCCATGGGACGAATCTTGCCGATGGGTAAATCTAGGATAGCTTCCGAAGGGTCCTTATCACCTACATCATTTGGCAATTGTTCGACTTGCGAACCATTAGATTCATCAAACTTCACATCTACCATCTCTTCAACTTTTCGAGTGGAGTTGTTGTAGAAACGGTAAGTGTGAGAATTTGATCCGTAACCAAGTAGTAATTCTTCATGAGATTTAGGAGCAAAATTAGTACGATGATGCTTGTCAAGAATGTAGCATTTGGAGCCGAATACCCAAAAGTATCCAACTTGGGGTTTGTTACCGGTGAGTAGATCGTATGCCGTTTTACCGAGAAGCTTGTGCTAGTAAAGTCGGTTTGTGGCATGACATGTTGTTTCCACGGCTTCTGCCCAAAAGTGTCTTGGCATCTTGTATTCGTCAAGCATTGTTCTAGCCATCTCAATAAGCGTCCGATTCTTCCTCTCAACAACTCCTTTTTGTTGAGGCGTGTATGTAGCCGAGAACTCATGTGAGACACCTTCTTCGTCAAGAAAGGTATCCACATGGGTGTTCTTGAACTCCGATCCGTTATCGCTTCGAACTTTCTTGATCTTCAATTCAAACTGATTTGCGCTTTGCTAACGAAGTTCTTGAAGATATTTTGAACCTGTGACTTATCATCAAGAAAGAATACCCACGTAAATCTGGAAAAATCATCAACTCTGACTAGACCATACAAATTTCCACTGAGACTCTTGTAAGCATTGGGACCGAAAAGATCCATGTGAAGTAACTCGAGTGGTCTCCTAGTAGTCATGACATTCTTAACAAGATGACTTCCACCTACTTGCTTTCTAGTTTGATAAGCACTACAAAGTCTATCTTTGTCAAAGATAAGATCTTTAACACCAAGAATGTGGTCGCCCTTGATTAGCTTATCTAGATTGCGCATGCCTACATGTCCAAGCCTTCTATGTCATAGCCAACCTTTAGAAGATTTTGCAATTAAACAAGTACGAGGTTGGTCCTTTTTAGTGAAATCAACAATGCATAGATCACCTCTATGAATACCGGTGAAGACAACGTTATGATTATCAAAACGAAACACTTGTAAACCTACTTTAGTAAATAGCACATTGAAACCGAAGTCTGCTAGTCTAGATACAGAAAGGAGATTGTAGCCAAGGGATTCAACAAGCATCAAATTTTGAATTGAGCTATCATGAGATATGGCCACCTTACCAAGCACAAGTACCTTACCCTTAGAGTTGTCTCCAAAGGTCACGTACCTTCGAGGACCTTGATTAGGCATGATCTCTTGGAACATGTCTTTATCACCAGTCATGTGATCCGTACATCCACTGTCAAGAATCCACTATTTTCCTCCCGACATATGATCCTTGAA
Organism: Hordeum marinum; assembly: GCA_022496015.1. Lineage (NCBI taxonomy): Eukaryota > Viridiplantae > Streptophyta > Magnoliopsida > Poales > Poaceae > Hordeum > Hordeum marinum. Next base: position 374,911,176 of record CM039676.1, on the reverse strand, counting down.
GTTTTCCATTAGACTTATATTCTTCATGATATTTTCATGCTCGATGTCAAACAACACATCTTCTCCAAGGTAGTCATGTTCCACATTGTCATCATCAAGTGGGAAATCATCGTCATAAAGAACAAGAGATTCGTTAGAATTGTGATGATGACAATGATCAAGTTTATGAATGCGAATGGCTTCAAAGATAATGTTGTTGATAGTGGTGACATTTCCTTTGGCACGCATAAGATCACGGAGCTCGAATAGGCATTTATCAAAGTTTGGATCACTAGGCTTCATTTTGTGAAAAGCAATAGTTTTATGAAGAATTTCATCAAGATTTCCTAATGAGAGATTTGGATATCGTTTCTCCAAATCAGTCCACAAGGTAGAGGCACATGCCAAGTTTTTCAATTGATAAAGCATGAATCTTGGTAGACCTCTAACAATAAGATTGACAGTTCTTAGGTTACCAAGCATGTTAATTTCCTCTTCGTGTGTGGGATGCAATTCATCAATAGGGAGCAGATAGGGGTTTTCAATATGTTTTGTCAAATGGAATTTATCAAATAGATTAATCATGGCATTCCTCCATTGACTATAGTACTCTCCATCAAGAATGGGAACTCTACAATCTAGGGGCACCACCCTCCAAAAGGTAATAGGCTCGGTAATGTCGATGATCTCCTTGCTCTTGTGCTTCAAGATGATAGACTCCTCAACACACAATCACTCTCTCGGTAATGTCGATGATCTCCTTGCTCTTGTGCTTCAAGATGATAGACTCTTCAACACACAATCACTCTCTCGGTAATGTTGATGATCTCCTTTCTCTTGTGCTTCAAGATGATAGACTCCTCAACACACAATCACTCTCTCACACATATGGCTTGGTAGAATAGATGGGATTGGTGGAAAGCAAGTTGGGGAGGCTAGAAATAAAGATCCATATGGTTGGAGAGGAAGATCTTGACCTCAACACAAGGGTAGGTCGTTCTCTCTCAGAAAACTGATAGGATAGGTATGGAATAGTCCTGAGTGCTTCTTTGTCGAGTAGGTGGTAGTGGAGAGGTATATATAGGCATCCCCAAAAATCCAACCGTTACACACAATAAGTCAGTCCGGTGACACCGATGTGTTAATCTCGGTGGTACCGAAGTGACCAAAAGGTGGCAACTTTTGAATCTCGGTGAGACCGATATAGGAATCTCGGTTGCACCGATAAGGTGACCAATGGTCAGAATGCCCAATCTCGGTGATGCCAATTCAACAATCTCGGAGGGACCGAAACTATGAACTTGCGTAACAGAAAGTTGGCAGACCAACTTGGTGGCGCCGAATGCAGTATCGGCTATACCGAAAAGCTGGGGTTTGGCTGAGTCTATCTAGGCTTTGGAATCGGTGGCACCGGAATGGAAATGTTGGTTGCAGCGATTGAGTGTTTGACCTGGGACAGACTTTGGTGGGAGAGTTTGTGGGTGTCTTTGGTGACTATCACTTGTGCACGTATGAGCATTTTGTTCACCAACAAAACCGTACCCCCTTTTAATATTATTGGCTTTCCTATGGACTCAAAGTGATTTCTCACAAATATAAAATGTAGAGCCCTCTTGCTTGATGCTTTGCCAACCTATTTCCTTATATCTTTGGGTATTCCACAATCTCTTTGCCAACCCAACTCTCCATGGACTATTATCTGAAACACACTAGATAAAAGTATTAGTCCAAGAGACAATGTATTTTGTCATGAATTATCAAAACTACCAAGGGAGCATGTTGTGATTTCAGCGATCACATGCGACTTCCCTTAGGAGATATCAGCATAGGGAGCAGGAGGCTGAGGAGGATGCGCAGCGACCAACGGCACGACAGATACAAATGGATCGATGGTCGGTTGGACCTCGGGGGTTGGCTCTCCGGACAACGGCACTGACACAACCTGAAGGGCGGGAGCAACCACTCCAATAGGCATTGGGGTCTCGGGAGGCTCTGCGGCGGTGACCAGGAGTGTTGCCTCACGAGCCTCCGCCCGCTCGCCTGCACGCGCCTTGTTAGGAGACGACGGCACAACAGGAGCAGACGGAGCATCGGAAGTCACCTTCGGCTTGACGCCCGGCTTCTTCCTCCTCATCTTCAGTGCGGCGGCATTCCTAGTTGTCAGGCAAAGGAAGAATCATTAGTACTCAAGCTATCGTCAGGCGGGCAAGGCCGAACTGGGTTACTTACTCCTCAATGTTGACCCACTTCCTCTTCCTCTCCGCTTGGATGACGACGGTGGCGCCCTTGCCTCTCCGGTGAGGGCACCACTGTGTTGGGGAGCGGGGGCACTGTACGCCAGAGCAGCCGCTAAAGTTATTGCCCCGGCCCAGGCCTCGTCCACCCGGTCCGTGGGCTGCGATTCGGGCGGGGGTGAGGCCGGCACCTCAACCGCCATGCCTGTAGAGGCAAGGCACACCGAAGGAGACTCTGCTCCACGCTTCCCGGGGGTCGCCAGGCAGGTGGACCGTGTGGCACGAGGGACCTTGGCGTGATGTGGAGAGCCTGCAAAAGAAGCTTCACCAGCATCGTCGTCATCCTCGAGATTGCGCAAGAGCGCGCTCTGTGGCGGGGAAGATGCCCCCGCCAGGTCATCATCCGCCGTATTCTCCGAATCATCCCCACCCATGGTGTTGTCGGAGGACATCATCACCGGGGAGCCAAGTCCCAAAACTGGGGAGAGCCCCAATTCCTTGAAGACATGCATATTGGTGGCCAAAGCGGCCACGTCCTCGCGGTAGAACAGCGGAGCGCAGGCGTCGGGAAGATCTCCGGGGTCATCGTTGAGCAAGGTTGACACAGCCCTTCTTAATTCCTCGAGGGTTATGTATGCGGACCGGAGCCTGAGGTTGTCCCTGCTGCCCCGATAGTCCCATAGGGGACGAGAGTGAGACTAGAGGGGCGCCTCACGCTCCACCAAGAACTCCTTCACTATCATCCCCCAGTCAGCTTCCTGGTGTTGATGTCGTGAGAAATCTTCTCCAAGACGTGTTTGGCCCCGGGGTCGGGAAGCTTCGCAGAGCTCCACACGAAGGTCTTGTCCGGCAGCCCCTTCGACTGCTCCAAGCGGGGGTTGGAGCTACCGAGATCCATGAAGACCCAACGGTGCCAGAAGTTCTCTACCTTCTTGCCGGCCTTTAAGAGCATGTTACTGCTCTGGACCGCGACGTAGGAGACGCACGCCAAACGCTAAGCGCTGCCAAGCAAGCACAAGCTGAAGAAGTGCCGGAAGAGGGCCATCGAAGGCTTCACGCCTACGAAATCCTTGTAGTAAAAGGCAAAGACAGACAAGAGCAGGATGTACTTGGGCTGAAGGTGAAGGGCTTGAATCATGCAGTGGTTGAGTATGGCGGTGAAGAACACGGAGAAAGGCGGGACGAGCCCAGACAAGATGCTATGAGGGATGAAAGTATAGGCCGACCTGGACGAGGGCCGATGCTCTGAGGAGCCTCCCCATATCAAGGTCTGCCTGCACGGGTTGGTCCCGTCCGCCGTCGACGGGAGAACTGGGACAAGGTCCCCGTTGTTGGTGATGGAGGGCTCCGAAAGAGTTGGTGAGACGGGAGCAGAGGCTGAGCTCTGGGCCTCTAGCTTTGGTTTTCGATGGGAGCCATTGGGAAGATCACAGGGCCGACGCGGCAAGAAGTAGGATGGAGTGACGCCGGATCTGGAAAGGTCTCTGCTAAGGCCGAAGATCTGGGAGGAATAGCAAGTGCGCATAAGAGGAAAGCAGTAATGGGTCGGTGCTGGAAGTCAGGCTTTTGTCGATTCGGGCGGTGGCCGAGGAGGCGTTTGACGCTAGACACCGACCGCAGGACGCATGCCAGCCCTAGCCCGCTGGCGTTTGGGGACCGTGGTGCTTCGGGTTGTCCCGAACAGCTTCATCTGGAAGCCAGCTCGTGCGCTCCTTGGCCCCGGGAGCTACTGTTGGTGTTCTGGGAACGGGGGTGCCCAGACCTGCCTGCCTGTGGCCCAGGACATGGCCCACCTCGTCAGCCAGACATGGCTCGGCGCGACTTCACTCAAGACATGCCCCTCGCAAGGACCTTAGGCTCGCAAGGAAGAACGACACCAAGACCAGCAAGGATGGGCCTCCTTAGGCGCCCTTCGGAGCAGCGGAGATCTCTATGCAGAACCCGGCCTCAAGAGTCAAAGATGACGCAAGCAAGGATAGGCAGGCGCCAGCGCGCCAGGCGGTGCAGTTTCCCCTTTTGTGCAAAGGGAGTAAGGACGTACGCGGGTTCCCGGAGCGCCACCCAAAGGTTTCCATTCTAGTGCAACAAGATCCGCAGGGCGGATCTCATTGCCGAGCCCACCTCTGCATCATCAAGAACCACTTTGCAGGCGAAAACCACCTTTGGACAGGGCACTGATGTATTCCTGCCCCCCCCCCCCTCAAATTTGGCCGTTGTGGGATCCCTTCCACCCGACGAGCCACAAGACAAGGCAGAGAGCCAAGAGCACCACTAGAGCTCCCTCCGGAGGCTCAAAACCATTGTACTAGTTCATCCACATCACCTCCCCGAGAGGCAATCCACCAAAGCAGGAGTAGGTGTGACGCCCCCAATTTCGACCGTATGCTAAATATACACGCAATACGTACGACCAAGATTAGGGACTCACTAATCAATATCACAACACAACTTTAGACACAAATTTAAAGTCATACAACTTCATATTACAAGCCAGGGGCCTCGAGGGCTAAAATACAAATCTCGACAAGCATGAGTCAGCAGAAGCAAATAATATCTGAGTACAAGCATAAGTTAAACAAGTTTTTCCTTAAGAAGGATAACACAAACATAACAATGGATCGAAAGAGGTGAGGCCTCCTGCCTGGGAACCTTCTATCCTACTGCTGGCCTGGGGCTGCCTCCACATAGCAGTAGGCTCCTGCGGTGGTGTAGTAGTCGTGTCCGGCGTACTCCATCTCCTGGACTCCAATGTCTGAACATAGAATCGCATCAAGGGGGGAGATAAAGCAAAGCAGCGGTGAGTACTCACCAAAGTACTCGCAAGACTGACATCAAAACTATGCTAAATATGCATCATTTTCAAGGAGAGGGGTTATATCTGCACTGATTGCAGAAAGCAAGAATTGGGGAAGGCCTAGTCCTATCGATGACTAGCATCTTTAGCATCTTGCAGCATTAGAAGAGAGAAGACAGATAACTTAAATATAGTCATATTATTGTAGCAATTTTATTAAGTAACCACGCCCAGAGATTCTCCCTCGACTCCCTGCGAGGAAGCAATACCGGAGCTACATTATACTTAAAGTAAATCACAATTATAGTTGTATAAGGTCAAAGTACAACTCCAAGTCGTCCTGTTACCGTGGACGCAGCTATTCGAATAGATAGGTTCTTCCCTGCAGGGGTGCACCGTATTTCTAATACGCTTGATCACCTCTAGCCGGACACACTTTCCAGGGTAATGCCCGGCCTCAGGATCCGAAACGTCGTCGCCCCACCTAGGCTCGGCGAAGAGGCCAGCCCGCCGGTCTACTCCTAAGCGCGTAGGTTCTTGGGCCCACTTGCCCTTGCACTCCTACACGATGCATGCGTGGCCGAAAATAGTCCTAGCATGCCTTAATGCAAGCGCCATGCATTCCAAACCAATCCGGCGTGCGCTGCTCCAATTGCTGACATCTGAAGAGCTTCGGCTGATACAACGAGGTTGAGCACCCATAACTTATCCCACATGAAGGTTTAGTGCGAAAAAGGTTAACAACCAACTCAGATCAAATACCCAACCCATTAGCATTTTATTAGTGTGGGGCAAGCTCGAACCATATTGCAGACCGTCGCCCCGCCAGTAACACTCAGGTGTCTTACCGGCGCACCCCACCAATATCTCTCGCGGGTACCCTTAGGGCCGACGCGTCTTCAACATGTTTCTGTAACCAGGTCATACTAACTGTGTGGATATAACATCAAGACGGGAATCTGAAGAATCACCCTCAATGGTCCCCGCTCGATGTAACTCTCAAGGTGGACCTAGAGGAATCACCCTCGAAGGTCCCACACTTGAGGGGTTGCGCGACAGAGACATCATCGGGAATGGTGAAGGAGGAATCACCCTCGATAACCACGACTGACTAGCTACACTACATGGCTAGCATCATGAGTACTTCATGAGGTTTCACCCTCGGTACTCGATAGTAGCACTGTAGAGTCACACAACTAGGGGGTGTGCGGCGATGTGAGGGGGGGTCTGGCTTGTTGGTCGGTTGACTGAGTCTTTGGCCCGTCGATGAAGAAGCAGGGGCAATTGGGACTAACCGGTAACTAGGGATTCACTAACCAACCTATACTAAGCAGTTGGTATGATTGCATGAATAGTAGCGGTTCATAAAAAACCGGCTATGCATCAGAATGGGAGCTAACTAATACAATAGAAAAATCTAATGAAATAATAAGAGGGAAATAATAGGCAATATCTGAATGCTCAAGGGGGGTTGCTTGCCTTGCTGCTCTGCTGCAAAAGGCTCGTCATCAGGGGCGTAGTCGTACTCAGCGGCAGCGTCAGTCTTGGGGTCTACCGGTAAGAAGAGGGGGAGAAACAATAAATACAAGCAAACAAATGCGACATGATGCATGACATGGTAATATGCAGAGCTAGGTATGCACTAACGCAATACTACATGCATCAGACGGAGCGAGAGAATACCTGATGATATTTCCCGAGTCTGCGGATTTATCGGATAGCTGAATCAGAGGGAATATTCCAGGTTCATCATGCTAGGAGCATGTTATAGATGAATGAACGACATATTTGGATTTGTGGGATTTTTGTGATCAACTTTCATATATAAATTATTTTCATCTAAGCTATGGTTTAAAAGATATTATTTTCTAAAGTTTTTATTAATTTCTAGAATTTAACAGATTATTATTAATTCGAAAATAGCTTTATGATGTCACCATGACATCATCACTGCATCAGTAGTCAACTCTGGCTGACCAGAGTCAAACCTGACATGTGGGGGCCACATGTCATAGACTCGGGGTTATTCTGGTGTTTTAAATTAAACTGAACAGATTAACTAACAAGTGGGACCTACATGTTAGAGACACATTAGTGTAAATTAATTAATTTCACATAATTAGTTACTAATTAAGCATCTGACGGGGTGGGGCCCAATGTCATAGACACTGGGGGTAGGGCCCCACATGTGAGTGGCTGGTCAACCCAGCCAGCCCAGTTGACTGTGTCAACCCAGTCAACTGAGGCCAGGGGCCCCACTAGCAGTAACCCGGGGGTGAACCCCACGTGTTCCACGACTATGGCCGGCGCCGGAGCATCGCCGGCGAGCTCCGGACGAGGCTGAAAGTTCTGGCGAGCTCGAAAATGCACCTTGGTGGGTGATTTGGCGCGTGGCCAGGCACATTCGAAAGCGGGAGGAGCCATAGCGAGCGCTGGCAGGCCGTAGCGAGCGCTACGTTGCCAGTGGCGGAGGAGTTTTCGAGTGGCGATGGCAAACGGTGAACGGGGGCGCAAGCAAGCAAAGCAGGAGCGCTACGGGGTTCTACACGACGTGGGGAGTCGAATTACGGTGATGGAAGGACCAAATGGTCACCGAAGAGGTGCCAGCGATAAGGTTAGGTGGCGGCGCGTTCGGGCACAGGTGGAATCTACAGCTAGGAGCTTTGGCTCGTTGCGAGGAGCTAGGGGGGTAGAAAGAGCTCACAGCGGGGTGTTGCCGTTCACAGTGGGCTCGGGGAGGGCTGGACGGCGATGCAATCGACGACGGCGAGCAGCGGTGATCTGAGGAAGAAGACGACCACGGACAGCGCTACAGGGGCTCCGGTGCTCGAGCGTGTGGTCGAGGGGGTCGAGGAGGCCACGACGGTCTACCTGGACACATCGGAGAAGGAGGGGATGGACGACGACCACGTCTAACTGGCGTCCATGGTGACGACAGCGCTCGGGTGAGGTGCGAGCGGGTGAGGGAGAGGGAGAGAGCAAGATCTTGAGGGGCTAGGTTTTCAGGGGAGAGAGAGGAGGGGTTGTGGGGCCGTTCTTATCCTCCATGCCGGCGGGGACAACGCAGTGCGTCGGCAATGCCGCGGTCGTCCGCTTTGTAGCGAGCGTTTTGGTCGCTACACTGGAAGGAGACGACGGGGGAAGCAGGCTGGGCCAGCACTATTTGCTTTAGCAAAAATGTGGGACATGGTCCACAAAACAATATGCATTATTCCAAAGGTCCACAACAACTTTGGGGATTATTTGAAACTGTTTGTATTTTCAATTGAATTTAAATTGATTTAAAAATACTTTTAACTACTCATATTACTGGTGGAGGCCACACCAGAATTTCGGTGATGTTGTTTTTCTTAACATTATTTATTTTGGAATATTTCACAAGCATGCAACATTTTATCTTTGATGTTTTGAGGATTTAAATTTGTTCCTTGAAACTATAGAGCATTAGAATGGGATTTTGAATTGGAATTTGAAATTCCATCTTTATCATATTCCACTTAGCAAAGTAATTAGTTGCTGACCATGCCATTACTGTAGCGTCATTACATCATCACTGTAGTACTGACACCAGGGTGTTACAACTCTCCCCTACTAACAAGAATTCTCATCCCGAGAACTAAGAAGTAGAAGGAAAAAGCCCGGGGTATTCTGCATGAAGATGATCTTCGCGTTCCCAAGAGGCTTCATCTTCATAATGATTTGCCCACTGCACCTTGAAGAACTTGGTAACCTTCTGACGAGTCTGACGTTTGGTTTCATCAAGAATGCGGACTGGTTGTTCTTCATAAGAAAGGTCTTGTTGCAGTTCAGGCATATCATGGTCCACTGCTCGGATAGGATCCTTGAAGCAGCGACGAAGCTTTGACACCTAGAACACATCATGAACCTGAGAAAGGTTTGGCGGTAGTTTCAGTTCATATGCCACTTTTCCACGCCTTTCGAGTATAGTGAAAGACCCAATATATCGAGGAGCCAACTTGCCCTTGATCCCGAAACGGTGTGTACCTCTCATTTGCGTGACTCAAAGATAAGCCTTTTCTCTAGGTTGATAGACCATATCTTTGTGATGATGGTCATATCGACTCTTCTGACAAGACTGAGCAGCCTTCAGATTTGCATGAATAATGCGGACTTGATCTTCGGTATGTTGAATAATATCCGGACCAATAAGTGTAAGTTCCCCAGTTTCTGACCAATTCTAAGGAGTCCGACACCTACGTCCATATAATACTTCGAAAGGAGCCATCTTAAGACTAGATTTATAGCTATTCTTGTAGGAGAATTCAGCATATGGGAGAGATTCCACCCATTTCTTGCGAAAAGAAATGACACAAGCTCGAAGCATGTCTTCAAGAATCTGATTGACACTTTCAACTTGTCCCTGGGATTGAGGGTGAAAGGCAGTGCTGAAGGACAAATGAGTTCCCATAGCTTCTTGGAAACTTGCCCAGAATCTTGAAGTGAATAAACTGCCACGGTCTGAACTAATCACCAATGGAATACCGTGGAGGGAAAGAACTCTGGACATGTAAAGATCTACCAGCTGAGTAGCAGTAATAGTTTCCTTGACAGCCAGAAAATGTGCAACTTTGGACAGTCGGTCAATGACGTCACGAATAGCATAATTACCCTTCTGCGACGTGGGAAACCCAGTGACGAAGTCCATTTCAACATGACCCCATTTCCATTTAGGAATAGAAATAGGTTGTAGAGTTCCAGCGGGCTTCGTATGTTCCGCTTTGATACGACGACAAGTGTCGCATTCTGAAACATAACGAGCAATGTCTTGTTTCACATTTGACCACCAGAACCTTTGACGGATGTCTCGGTACATCTTGGTACTACCAGGATGAATAGACAATGGAGTATCATGAGCTTCTTTCAGTATTCTACCAGTCGTATTCAGGTTTTCCCTTTGGTTGGAACGAATAAGCGTCCCTTGAAGTACACAACACCATCATCAGCAATGGTGAAACATGAGGGTTTACCTTCTGACAGATAGTATTTAATCCTTTCGACATCACTGTCATAGCCCTGCATTCTTTTGATACAACCCATAATATCTAGTTCAACGACCAGGTTACTCAAAGATTCCTGTTTAACAACACGAAGGTTCATCTTGCGGTTCTCCGGTGAAGGGGGAACGAGATAATCCTGAGGAACAATATGGAGGTTCAGCTTGCAGAATTCTTCTTGAAGAAGGGGGTGAACCTTGTGAACCTGAAGGTGGTTGCAGTATGACTTGTGGCTCAAAGCATTAGCCATAACATTAGCCTTGCCAGGTGTATAAGAAATTCCCACGTTGTAATCTACTAGGCACTCCATACATCTCTATTGACGGAGATTCAAATCTGGATGAGTAAACAAGTACTTCCGACTTTGGTGATCGGTGTAGATCTCGCACCGATTACCACCAAGGTATTGTCACCACTCCTTCAGCGCATGTATTACTGTAGCAAGTTCAAGGTCATGAACTTGGTCATTCTCTTCATGAGGACACAATTGACGATATGCATAAGCAACCACCTTGTGTTCATGCATTAGGACACAGCCTATTCCCTGACGCGAAGCGTCACAATAAATGACAAGGTCCTTACGAGTATTCAGAGGAGCAAGCACTAGAGGAGACGTCAGTTTGTCTTTAAGTGCCTGAAAGCTCTCCTGACATTTTTCTGTCCACTCATACTTAACACCTTTGTGAAACAGATTGGTTAAGGGCTTTGCAATCTTGGAGAAGTTCTCGACGAATCGATGACAATAGCTAGCGAGTCCGAGAAAACTTCTAACTTGCTTGACATTCTTCGGGGGAGTCCAGTCAAGAATAGCCTAAACTTGTTTAGGGTTGACCGCAATACCATCCTTGGAGATCACATGACCAAGGTAGGTGACTTTGTCAATCCAGAACTCACACTTGGAATACTTGGCATATAGATGATGTTCCCGAAGTCTTTCCAGTACAAGACGAAGATGTTCAGCATGCTCTTCCTTATTCTTGAAAAATATCAAAATATCATCCAGATAAACCATGATGAATTTATCGAGGTAGTCCTTGAAGATATAATTCACTAAACGAGAAAAGGTTCATGGAGCATTGGTGAAACCAAAGACATGACAGTGTACTCGTATGAACCATAACGAGTAACAAATGCGGTCTTCGGAATATGCTCTTCACAAACATGGATCTGATGGTAGCCCAACTTCAAGTCGAGCTTAGAGAAAATTGAGGCACCAGCAAGTTGATCATACAAATCATTGATCCGAGGTAGCGGATAGTTGTTCTGAATTGTAGCTTGGTTGATTGGTCAATAATCCTGGACCAGACGGTTTGTCCCATCCTTCCTCTTAACAAAGAGATAAGGTGCTCCCCAAGCAGAGGAACTTGGACGAACGAAACCCAGCCGTAGCGAATTGTCAATTTCTTGCTTAAGTTTGAGGAGTTCATGTGGTGGCATCTTATACAGACGCTTTGCTATAGGAGTCGTACCAGGTACCAAGTCGATGACAAACTTGATAGCTCTAGCAGGGGGAATCCCTAGGAGTTCTTCCGAAAAAACATCTTGGAAATCCCAGACAACTGGAATGTTTTCAATCCCCTCAAGAGGTGACTCATTTAATGCATTCATGGCATATAGCCGGGCTTCAGCATCTCGAACAAGATGAGCATGGTAGCTGACTATCTCATTTGAAGGATGCAGATGGTGGACAGTTTTGGTGGCACAAACGAGAGAGGTAGTATGTACTTTCAACCAATCCATTCTGAGAATGAGGTCGATATTGGAAGACATCAGCATTATCAGGGAGGTATGGAACTCCAATACTTCAATTTCAATGGGGACATTGTGACTAACAATGGTGGTTCAACATTGTCCTGCGGGGGTGTTTACCACTATTGGGGCGGTCATTTCTTCACACTTAATGTCATGCATGTATGCGAAATCTTCAGACATAAAAGAATGCAATGCTCCTGTATCAAACAATACAGAAGCTGGTACTGAGTTGACGAGCAAAGTACCCATCACAGTAGCAGGTTGGTCTTGAGCTTCATTTAGATCGACATTATTAATTTGAAGATGTCCCTGAGCAGGCACGGTGTTATTGTTGCGGGGCTGGTTGGAAGGCAATGCAAGTTGATTCTGATTTTGCCTGCATTCTCTAGCACGGTGTCCTAGACGACCACACTTGAAGCACAAACCATCCTCAGGATGAGAAGGGGGAGTAGGAGCTCGTGGTGGTGGAGCTGGGAGCCTCGGCTGCCTTGTTGGGGGTGGAGGCAGACGAGGTGCAGCATAGGACGGCCTTGGAACAGGAGCAGGTGCATGGTACATGTTGTGGGGGATCCAGATCTTGCGCTTTTGACTTGCTGAGCCCGAAGCTGAGCCCATGTCACGGTTGCGCTTGCTGTTGTCCTTGTAGTCCTGCAGACCTGTTTCCACTATTATGGACTTGTTCACCAAGGTGGCATAGTTGTCAAAGTACTGAACAAGGAGTGCTAGTTTGATATCCGGGTGGAGGCTTTCACTGAACTTCTTCTGCCTACGAGCATCAGTTGCAACGTCTTCTTCAACATAGCGAGATAAGTACAAAGATTTCGTTGATAAGCATAAACAATGTTGTTGCCCTGGACGAGATTGCGGAACTCACGCTTCTTCTTGTCCATCATTCCCTGAGGAATATGGTGAGCACGAAATACAGCTTGGAACTCCGGCCAGGTGATGATTGTTCCAACAGGCTGTGAGCGCTTGTGACTATCCCACCATTGAGCAGCGGGACCCTTTACAAAGTACGAGGCAAAGGTGACATAGCTAGCCACTGGGTGCCTAAGGATTCCAGCTGATAAGTGATGTCACGGAGCCAGTCATCTGCGTCTAGCGGCTGAGTTGTGCTGCGGTAGATCGCCGGGTTGAGGCACATGAAGTCTTCCAGAGTCATTGGGGATTTTTTTTGATTCATGTTTGGCCTTGGGAACTGGTCCATAAGCCCTTGCATAAACTGGCGATACAGTTCAAACTGCTGCATCACACTAGCCATGTATTTAGGTGGCGGTGGGTGGTCAGCCGCAGCATGACCACGACCAGCTGGCCTAACCATTCTGTCGAAACAATTAACAATGGTATTTTAGCATTGGGCATTGCAAAGGTAATTAGTTATTTATGAAGTAAATTGCTCAATGAAGGAAGTGCAATAGATACGACATAGTAGTTCGAATTCAACATGCAGATCCATACATAGGTCTATTACAAACCATAAGTCTATTACAACATAGACGATAGGTCCGACATGAAAGTAGCCTAAACAACTAGGGGGCACGTAGGCATGCGGTAGAGGGATACAACAACGGACATAGCGAAAAGCTACATCAATGTCGGGGATAACGAAAGAACCTACGGAACTGCAGATGACCCTGAATGCTGTTGGCAGGGTTCTGTATCCCGTGCAAACTCTGATGTATACACTGCATACTAAGCGGGAGTGCAGCTCCACGAGACGGAACACGACCTTGAATCTCAGGCCACTCAAGACCTAGAGCAAATTGCATTCCGAGGCGGGTAAAGGATGTTCTCCAGATGTATCCCCGTGGTGGTTGCTGGCAACAAATGAGCCAAAGCCCGATAAAGATGATCATAGGTGGCGTACAACTCGACGTTAAGAGCCCTGACAGTGTGATCCAATGCCTCAGTGTACTAAACCAGAACCTGTGGGTCATAACGACGACTCACGTAGGGGGTGCAGACATCAGTGTAGGATCGGTTGTTGCGTTGCCCTGCGAAAGGGGCCAAGACCCTAGCGTCGGCGGCAGTATCAACTCCAGCAGGAACATACGGAATGTAACTGTATGCCGTCTCCTCCAAACAAGAGTTCGCTGCACGGAGTCGAACAATAGCAGCATAAGCAGCATCTTGTACGGCCATCTTGACAGTCACTCCAATGCCACAGAAGGTTTGCAGCTCAATGATGGAGAGGTCATGTCGATCCCAGATAACCATCACAGCCTCATACTATTCCTGGTTGAACTCGTGGTAGTCCTCGTAAATAGTGTACTCGGGGTACCAACGATATCCCAGCTTCTTCAAAAGGTCGACCAGAATGGCCAGGAACCCAGTCGTGTCGTGCGCGAAGGTTAGGAGAACAATCTGCCTACCGGGACGCATGTGTAACAGGAAGATTTAAGATGTCAAATGATAGTGTGTGCATTGTAATTTCAAAGGAAACAATTGTCGACGAAACAAATCTCCGGTGGATGTGATCACGAGAACCTAATGTCAGAGTTAGTAAAACCTTTAGCCCGAAAGAGTAGAGAGATCAGAGTCCAGAGAATAGACAAGGAATAAAAGATCCTAATACCACCCGATTGAGATGTGGGCCCATAAGCCACACAACAATGTTAGTCAAAAAATTCAAGTACTAGACTCAACTTCGGCCAAGGAGTTGGAAAGGGGGCTACCTACAGGCAGTCAGCTCTGATACCAACTTGTGACGCCCCCAATTTCGACCATATGCTAAACATACACGCAAGCGTACGATCAAGATCAGGGCTGACTAATCAATATCACAACACAACTCTAGACACAAATTTAAAGTCATATAGCTTCATATTACAAGCCAGGGCCCTCGAAGGCTCAAATACAAAGCTCGACAAGCACGAGTCAGCGGAAGCAAATAATATCTGAGCACAGACAGAAGTTAAACAAGTTTTGCCTTAAGAAGGCTAGCACAAACATAAAAACGGATCAAAAGAGGCGAGGCCTCCTCCCTGGGAACCTCCTATCCTACTTCTGGTCGGGGGCTGCCTCCACGTAGTAGTAGGCTCCTGCGGTGGTGTAGTAGTCGTCTCCGGTGTACTCCATCTCCTGGGTTCCAACGTGTGAACACATAATCGCATTTAGGGGGGGAGAGAAAGCAAAGCAGCGGTGAGTACTCATCCAAAGTACTCGCGAGACTGACATCAGAACTATGCTAAATATGCGTCATTTTCAAGGACAGGGGCTATATCTGGACTGACTACAGAAAGTAAGAATAGGGGAAGGCCTAGTCCTATCGAAGATTAGCATCTTCAGCATCTTGCAGCATTAGAAGAGAGAAGATAGATAACTCATATATAGTCATATTATTGTAGCAATTTTCTTAAGTAACCAAGCCCAGAGATTCTCCCTCGACTCCTTGCGAGGAAGCAATCCCGGAGCCACATTTCATTTCAAGTAAATCACAGTTATAGTTGTATAAGGTCAAAGTACAACTCCAAGTCGTCCTGTTACCGTGGACACAGCTATTCGAATAGATAAGTTCTTCCCTGCAGGGCTGCACCGCATTCCAACATGCTTGATCACCTCCGGCCGTACACACCTTCTAAGGGAATGCCCGGTCTCAGGATCCAAAACGTCGTCGCCCCACCTAGGCTCAACGAAGAGGCCAGCCTGCCGGTCTACTCCTAAGCATGCAGGTTCATGGGCCCACTTGCCCTTGCACTCCTGCATGATGCGTGGGTGGCTGGAAACAGTCCTAGCATGCCTTAATGCAAGCACCATGCATTCTAGACCAATCCCGCGTGCGTCGCTCCGATTGCTGACGTCCGAAGAGCTTCGGCTGATACAACGATGCTGAGCACCCATAAATTCTCTCACGTGAAGGTTTAGTGCGAAAAAGGTCAACGACCAACTCTGATCAAATACCAAACCCATTAGCATTTTATTAGTGCGGGGCAAGCTCGAACCATATTGCAGGCCGTCGCCTCGCCAATAACACTCGGGTGCCTTACTGGCGCACCCCACCAATATCTCTCGTGGGCACCCTTGGGGCTGACCTGTCTTCAACATGTTTCTTTAACTAGGTCATAGTAACTGTGTGGATATAACATCAAGACGGGAATCTAAGGAATCACCCTCAATGGTCCCCGCTCGATGTAACCGTCCAGGTGGACTTAGAGGAATCACCCTCAAAGGTCCCACACTTGAGGTGTTGCACAACAAAGACATCATCAGGAACGGTGAAGGAGGAATCACCCTCGATAAGCATGACCGACTAGCTGCACTACAAGGCTAGCATCATGAATAATTCACGAGGTGTCACCGTCGGTACTCGATAGTAGCACTGTAGAGTCGCACAACTAGGGGGGTGCGGTGATATGAGAGGGGGTCTAGCTTATCGGTCAATTGACCAAGTCTTCGGGCCTTCAAGTCGTGGAGTCATCAGGCCGTCGATGAAGAAGCAGTGGCAACTGGGAATAAGGGGTCACTGGGGATTCACTAACCAACCTATACTAAGAAGTTGGTATGATTGCATGAATAGTAGCAGTTCATCAAAAACAGGCTATGCATCAGAATTGGAGCTAACTAATACAGTAGAAAAATCTAATGCAAGAATAAAAGGGAAAGAATAGGCGATATCAGAATGCTCAAGGGGGGTTGCTTGCCTTGCTGCTCTGTTGCAAAAGGCTGGTCGTCAGGGACGTAGTCATACTCGTCAGAGCGTCAGTCTCGGAGTCTACTGGTAAGAAGAGGGGGGAGAAACAATAAATACAAGCAAACAGATGCGACACGATGCATTACATGGTAATATGCAGAGCTAGGTATGCACTAACGCAATACTACACGCATCAGACGGAGCGGGAGAATACCTGATGATATTTCCCGGGATCTTCGGATTTATCACACGGCTGAATCGGAGGGAAAGTTCCATGTTCATCATGCTAGGAGCATGTGACAGATGAATGAATGGCATATTTGGATTTGTGGGATTTTTTGATCAATTTTTATATATTAATTATTTTCATCTAAGCTATGGTTTAAAAGATATTATTTTCTAATGTTTTTATTAATTTTTGGAATTTAACAGATTATTATTAATTCGAAAATTGCTTTATGACATTAGCATGACATCATCACTACATCAGCAGTCAACTCTGGCTGACTAGAGTCAAACCTGACATATGGGGGCCACATGTCATAGACTAGGGGTTATTCTGGTGTTTTAAATTAAACTAAACACATTAACTAACAAGTGGGACCTACATGCCAGTGACAGATTAGTGTAAATTAATTAATTGAAATTAATTAGTTACTAATTAAGCATATGACGGGGTGGGGCCCAATGTCATAGACACTGGGGGTAGGGCACCACATGTCAGTGGTTGGTCAACCCAACGAGCCCACTTGACTGGGTTAACCCAGTCAATTGTGGCCAACGGCCCCCCTAGCAGTGACCCCGGGGTGGACCCTAGGTGTGCCACGTCGGTGGTCGGTGCGTGAGCATGGTTGCTGAGCTCCGGACTTGGACGAAAGCTCCGGCGAGCTCGAAAATGCACCACGGTGGGCCATTTGGCGCACGGCCAGGCGTGTTCAAAAGCAGGACGAGCCGCCGATCCATCCTAGGCATCGGGGCGAGCAACGGCAGACTATAGTGAGCGTTACGTCGCCAGCGGCGCAGGGGCTTTCGTGCGGCGATGGCAAACGGCAAACGGGGGCGCAAACAAGCAAACCAGGAGCGCTACTGGGCTTTACATGACGCGGAGAGTCGAATTACGGCGATGGCAGGACCAAATGGTCATCAGAGAGGTGCAGGCGACAAGGTCAGGCGGCGGCGCATTCGGGCACCGGTGGAATCTTTAGCTAGGAGCTTCAGCTCCTCGCGAGGAGCACGGGGGGTAGCAGGAGCTCACAACGGGGTGTTGCCGTTCACAATAGGCTCGGGGAGGGCTGGACGGCGACACAATCGACGGCGGATAGTGGCGCCGATCCGAGGAAGAAGACAAGCGCGAACGGCGTTGCAGGGGCTCTGGTGCTGGAGCATGTGGTCGAGGGGTCGAGGAGGCCACGATGGTCCGTCTGGACACGTCGGAGAAGGAGGGGGTGGACGACGACCGCGTCTAACCGGCGTCCATGGCGACGGCAGCGCTCGGGTGAGGTGCGAGTGGGCGAGGGAGAGGGAGGGAGCGAGATCTAGAGGGGCTAGGGGAGAGAGAGGAGGGGCCGTGGGCCCGTTCTTATCCTCCACGCAAGGGGGGACGACGCGGTAAGTCGGCAACGTCGCGGTCAGCCGTTCTGTAGCGACCGTTCTGGTCGCTACACAGGAAGGAGACGACGGGGGAAGCAGGATGGGCCGGCACTGTAGCTATGGGCCTTTTCCTTTTTCTTTTCTTTTCTGTTTCCATTTTCTTCTTTCCATTTTCTTTTTCATTTATTTTTAGTCACCATTTTCTTTAGCAAAAATGTGGGACATGGCCCACAAAACAATATGCATTATTCCAAAGTTCCACAACAACTTTGGGGATTATTTGAAACTATTTGTGTTTTCAATTTGAATTTAAATTGATTTAAAAACACTTTTAGCTACTGATATTACTGGTGGGGCCACACCAGAGTCTTGGTGATGTTGTTTTCCTTAACATTATTTATTTTGGAACATTTCACAAACATCCAACATTTTATCTTTGATGTTTTGAGGATTTAAATTTATCACTTGAAACTATAGAGCATTAGAATGGGATTTTGAATTGGAATTTGAAATTCCATCTTCATCATATTCCACTAAGCAAAATAATTAGTTGCTGACCATGCTATTACTGTAGCTTAATTATATCATCACTGTAGCACTGACACTAGGGTATTACGCTTCCCAGCGGCCCGAACCTGGGTAAACCACCATGTTCATCTTTTTCCTCGTCATCGTGCGAGTCCGTTGTAGAAACCGTCGGACAACAAGCTAAGTAGGGCGAGGCTACGGGGGATC
This sequence comes from Hordeum marinum, assembly GCA_022496015.1. Taxonomy (NCBI): domain Eukaryota; kingdom Viridiplantae; phylum Streptophyta; class Magnoliopsida; order Poales; family Poaceae; genus Hordeum; species Hordeum marinum. Next base: position 374,892,447 of record CM039676.1, on the reverse strand, counting down.
TTCGCACTCGGCCCTATGTTCGAACCTTGAGGGTTTTGCGGAGCCTGAAATCCGACAGAATCATCACCCTCCAAGAAAACAGGACGCCTTCTAGCTAAGGTTGACTCGTCTCAGGTCCCTTTATCATTACTTTAAGATTAGTAAACAAAGTTCCAATAGGAGAAGTACGAATTATTTTAAGATCTTCATCATGATTCTGGTAAAAACGGGTGGAAGAGCTTTTTTAACAATTCTACTTAGCTTTCAACTTAGTGGTCCTCTCCTTAATTTCATTAATAGTTATTTGCATATATTTAATAGTCTCATTAAAATCATACTGGGGTGCAAAGTTCTATTTTTAAGAGTTTCAACATCAAGAGCAATCCTATCCATACTTTTAGCCAAATCATCAACTTTATGCAACTTTTCTTCTACCATAGTTTTAAAAATATTTTCAAAACTAATAAATTATTCAATGGTGGTCTCAATATCAGAGGATATCCTATTATTATTTGTATAAGAATTTACATAATTATTAGAGGAATTACCGGGATACATGCTAGCATTGAAATTCCCTCTATAGGCATTGTTGTTGAAATTTTTTCGTGAGATAAATTCCACGTCAATAACATCCGCATTTTTCTCAATCAAGGTATAAAAAGGCACATCATTGGGATCAACATGGACATTTTTACTAGCAACAATTTTCATAAGAGCATCCATTTTTTGAATGAAAGTAGTGACTTCTTTGACATAATTTACCTTCTTACCAGTTCAAGTTTGTATGCCAATGAGAGTATGTTTTCATGATGTTGTCTAGAAGTTTGGTGGCCTCTCCTAATCTCACCTCCATGAAGGTACCACCTGCAGTAGAATGTAGAAGATTTCTAGACATAAAGTTTAGTCCAGCATAGAAAAATTGGATAATCATCCACAAGTTTAAACCATGAATAGGGCAGTTTCTTATCATTAATTTCATCCTCTCCCAAGTTTGTGCAACATGTTCTTGGTAAGGTTGTTTAAAATTCATAATTTTATTTCTAAGGGATATGATCTTAGCAGGAGGAAAATACTAGGCAATAAAAGCACATTTACACTTGTCCCATGTTCCAATACTATTACATGGTAAAGATAAAACCAGGCCTTAGCTTTATCTCATAGTGAAAAGGAAAATAAATAACTTGACCACATCATTATCCATATAGTTTTTCTTTTGCCTATCACACAATTCAACAAAGGTATTGCGATGAGCAGCAGGATCCTCGTTAGGGCTTCCCTAAAATTGTTCTTTCATGACAAGATTCTGCAATGCAGCATTAGTATCATAAAACTCCGCACTAGTGGCGGGTGTTATAGGAGTACGAATAAAATCATTTTTATTAGTATCTGAGAAGTCACACAACTTAGTAGTATCTTGACACATGGTGACCGAGCAAGCAAAGTAACAAGCATGACAAGTAAACTAGCGAGCAAAGAAGTAAACTAGCAACTAACAAATATAAATATTTTTGTATTTTTTATTTTTATGAAATAGGCAAAATATAATAGAAAATAAAAATATAACAAGTGAATTATAATTTGTGTGAAGTTACTTGATAGTAGGTTGGTGGTACTCCTCGGCAATGGTGCCAGAAATCCTTCCTGATACTTGTGATCTGTGTTAGGTTTTTCGTGAAGAGGAACGGGTGATGCAGAAAAATATAGATAAGTATTTCCCTCAGTGAGAACCAAGGTTATCAAACAAATAGGAGTAGCACGAAACCCTCATCTTTAGCTACTACACAAAAATAAGCAAACACTTGTGCCCAACGCGGGCAAGAGGGTTGTCAATCCCCTTCGACTCGTTATTTGCAAGAAAATGAAGTGTGCAGATGAAATTTGAATACTATAAATTGCAAAATAAAATAAATGGCACCAATGTATTGAAAGCTTTTGCAAATATATGAGTGAATAAACCCGGGGGGCATAGTGTTCTCTAGTGGCATCTCTCATGCAGTAGGCATACGGTGGGTAAACAAATTAATGTTGGGAAATTGATCGAAAAGCACATAGTTATGCAATATTTATTCACGGCAATGAACTTGTGTATATAGTCATCACGTCCATAAGAAAATAGGCCAACTCCTTCCTACACCTATTACTATTTCTCTACGTCGAGAGCGCTTCTATGCTTGACTCTCTAAGTATTAATTTCATGACAAACAGAGTAATGATTGCAGAATGATGACATGATCTAGACAAAGAAAACTAAATCAATATGAATTAACCCCATATTTTTATCCTTATTGGCAATAATACAATATAGTGCACCACAATATTGAACCCACTACAACGCACACTTCTTACTCAAGAAATATTAATCTAGTTTGCCAAACTATTTCAATAGATCGGAGAAGACTCGTGCAAATAAGAATCATAATAGAATTCAGAGAAAACTCAAATCTTTTCTCATGAATAATCTGAACGTAAACCCACAATTTATCGGATCCCACAAACGCATCGCACAAAGTGATTACATTGAATAGACCACCGAGAAGATGTTGTGAACTTTGTATCAAAGTTCAAGAGAGAGAGATAGCTATATAGGTACTAACTACGGACCCGTAGGTCTGTAGGGAACAAGTCACACATCACCATGGGAGCAGCAAGGTTGATGAAGAGGACCTCCGTGATCAATCCCCCCTCCGGCGGGGCACCGAAACAGGGCTCCAGATGGGTACACGGCGGAACAAAGACTTGCCATGGCAGAAAAAGTGTTTTGGTATTTATTTGAATTTATAGGCAAGAGAGGGGCACCGGGAGACGCCCGAGGGGGCAACCACATAACAGGGCACAACCACCCACCTAGGCGCGCCCTGTTGTGTGGTGGCTCCCGCGTGGAGCCTCTAGCCTCCTCCCGAAGCTTGCAGGTCTTCTTTTGGTCCAGAAAAATTCATAAAAAAGTTTTGGGGCAATTGGACTTCATCTCGTACTGTCACCTGAAAAGTAAAAAAACATGGATAAAACATCAACTGGCACTGGGCACCGGTGTCATTGTGAAAACTGGTGGATCTCTGGTAGGGGGTCCCTAGCTGTGGATCTGAAATCGATGGGTAATGGGGAACGAAGGAGGCAATGTTTACCTAGGTTCGGGCCCTCCTACGGAGGTAAAACCCTACGTCCTTGTTGGTTGTATTAAAGTGGATGATTACAGAGTCGATCTACCTCAAGATCAAGTAGCTAAAACCCTACATGAGTCCCCCTTCTACAAACTAAACCCTCTGGCTTATACAGATACTAGGGGTCCCTAGGGTTACACATAGTTAGTTGCCTACCGATGGAATAAACATGCCTATTCTATCTTCTTAAGCTTGAAGGACATGCCATGGCTCCTGAAGTTTCCCCCTGGTCATGGGGTATTCAGTCAGTCCAATCCTCCAACTAGTGGCCCACGAGTCTAGCCCATAGGGAATAGGCCCATAGTCCGAGGACCCCTTAATCCCGGACTCCCTCAGTAGCCCCCGAACTAGCCTCCAATGCCGAGGTATGTAGTCTGGACGGCCCCGTGCTCCCAAAGTCTTCGGCTTGTGAGGCAATTTCTTCTCCTCCTCTCTGTTCGGTAAATAATAATCCAACCATCAGTGAGCTCTCGATCGACGAGACATCGCGAGGCCCACAGAATTAACTGCGCCGTCAAGAATTAATCGACGCCCCTCGATCCCTATGCACCAATGGGAGATGGAACGCCCAGCTGCCTTTTACAGGACTGCCCTTCCTGTAGGCGAAGGGGAGGAACAACCCATTTTGGCAGGTTGAATCGTGGCTTAGGCAACCCCTTCCTCTTTGTTACCATCGAAAAGCCTCAAGCGCGAGAACTTGAAAATATGACAAGCATCCCTGACTCCTCCTCGCGTCTTCATGGCCCCCTTCCTAGAGATTGGGGAAGTTGTTCAGTATCTCTCCTGTGGCTGTCCAATCTTGAGACCCAGGGCTATCTTCCCGCCTCGGATCTGGCGTTTACCTACGCTAGATTGACTTCTTCGAACGGCGAGGCCTTCGTAGAGAAATTCCCTGTTCCACTTAGTGGCCTTGGATTCCCCATTCATCCCTTCTTGAGGGGACTACTAGAATTTTACGGGATCCTACTCCACCATCTCAGCCCTGGATCCATCTTGCACATTTTGGGATTTTTTGCCCTCTGCGAGATGTTCTTGGGGCTGCGAGGCCCATTCTGGTTTATGGAGGTAGTATTTCTGTCTCGTCCCCCGTACTCGAGGTGGGACAATTCGGGAAGTGGGTGGAGCCGAAGTATGGAGTATAGATGGGACGGGGTACCCCATAAGGACTCCAAATAAAGATTCCAAAGAATGGACCTCAAAATGGTTCTATATAGAGGATGTTCCCCTATTTGCCCCAGCTCAGAGGGGTCTGCCCAAATACTCCGATGCTCCTTTGAACAAAATGTTCATCTGTCGACCGAAGAGTCCATCCCAAGAGGAAAGTGCCAAAGTAAAATGCCTGGCCACCCAAGTGAGGCTATTAGTCCATAGCAAGTTAAGCATCATCGACGTGATGGCGGCCATCATTGGTCGATGTGTTCAACCCCTTCAGCAAAGGATACACCCTTTGTGTCGTTATAACGGAACAGATGACACCACCCGTTCCCAACGGCAGGGTCCTGCCAATCAGGTGGCAATGGCGGCCATACTGGCAGATCTTTTCGAAGGAGAAAAATAAGATTTTACTCGACTGTCAGCCAAGGAAGGCTATTCGAGTCATAACCCTATCGAATGGGTAAGCTTTATGCTTTGTTTCCTGAATTCGGATATTTATGTATAATCCTTCTGATTGAAACTTTCAATCTATCCGAACAGAGTTGGAGGCGCTGGATTGAGGTAGTCAGCTGTCCGACACCTCAACCAAAGAGTTATTCTCACGACGATGATCCCGGATTCCATGATGATCTGGAGCTGTCAATTGAATACGAGGACGAGCTCATTTACCAAGAGACCCTTGACGGCTCCAAGGTGTCTCTACTAGCCGATCTCCCCGGACCACTTCCTTCTTCCACTATTGGTAAAAGGAAAGTCTCTTCCCGTACAGGGCAAGAGACCCGTGCCAACTCGAGTGTGCCGACCTCTACCCCCAAGGGGCATTGGTCCACGCGTCAAATGTCTTCTACGGCAGCAGGGCCCGTACCGAGCAACAATGGGAATCCTCCTCGTGAGCCAACCACGGGGACCACCTCGACCGTGCATTCAACCAGGAGGTACTTTATTTATTAGTTCGGCCATTGTCATGATTGCGATAAGTACTCACAAAATCTCATATCAAAATACTCAGGAGACGAGTACAACCACCTTCTTCCGAGAAAGTCGACGAGGCGCCAGACAACCATCATGAATCACGGTCCTTTGCTCAGGCTAAAATTGACGTAGAGGCCCCTGTGACAAATCAGCTCCCTGAAGATTCCGGGGGCCTCTTAGTCACCAACTCTGAGGTAGAGTGTGCGATGAATCACCGGCAACAAAAGGAAGCCCTACGCCACCAAGCATTTTCTGAATAAGAATTTAATGCCCTATGTTTGGTGGATGCATACATCAGAGCTACCCGAGCTGGGCTTGGGGGAGCCACCAAATTGATATCATCCATCCTGCAGGTGAGTTATCGGTTTTAACAACCAAACGGAAACATTAATCTAGTAGCCCTCGAGCCTTGATTATGTCGAAACGATCGAGTTAAGGATCTGAATATCATTTTATTTATAATGTAGGCATCAAGGCAGCAGAATGAGAAGTTGGCCAAGGAACTCGAGGTGAGCCGAACACAGGTACAAACCATGAAGGCCGAGATTGAGCAAGTGAATAATTTCACCCGAGAGGCGCACGGTGAGTATGCCAATTTGCCAAATTATTCGGCATTCCCGTACTAATGAGAGAGCGCTTTATAAGAACTGGGTCTGTATGGAAGTTGCAGAAAGATTTGGATATAGCCCGAGAATCTCAGAGGTATGTCGAATCCCAGCATGAGGCTGGCAAAAGTATGTTGGACCGAAGTCTTGATGAAAAGAACCAGCTTAAAGCGGAAAACCAGCGGCAAGCCGAAGCACTTGAGAGTTTGAAAACTCAATTGGCTCAAGCCCAACAAGAGAAAGAGAACCAGAGATTACAGAGGGGCATGTTCTGTCAGTGCACTTATATCTTCGTAATTCTAAAAGTACCTTTATTATATCAAGTTTAAGGGACATGCTTCGTCTCGAGCTTAGGACCCTAGGTGCATCGTGAATAATATCACAGGGAAGGACTGCTTTTGCCCTATAGACCATAAAAAATGGTGTGTACCTTGTTGTTTGATTTGGGGTGGTACGCAGACCCAATAGAATGGAGTCAAGCTCCTCTACTCATTTGCAGTCGGATTCATTAAGTGATCGGACCAAACATGGTTTGATGCCACTCATGATTAGGCCGTTGTCCCACTTGACTTTTCCATTGGTCGGTGGGTGATACACCGAGGCATAATCGATCTTGATGCACATGTTTGCGCACCAGTATTTTACCTCCTGGGCGTGAAATTTGATCCATTATCCGATATTATGCTGTGTGGGGCACCATAACGGTGTACCACACTGGATATAAAGTTGATTACCTATTCGGACTTAGCTGATTTTACTGATTTTGCTTCGATCCATTTGGTGAACTTGTCCACCATGACCAGTAGATATTTATTTTTCTTGGTCCCCCCTTTAAGTGGTCTGACCATATCCATCCCCCAGACCGCGAAAGGCCAGGTGATCGGAATTTTCCGAAGAGCTGTTGGGCGCATGTGGCTTTGATTTGTGAATAGTTGACATCCGACACAATGTTGGACAAGTGCTTGGGCGTCCGCTCGAGCGGTGGGCAAAAGAACCACGGTCGAAAGGCTTTGTGTATTAAGGCCCGTGCTGCAGCGTGGTGGCCGCCCATGCCTGCATGGACTTCGGCCAAAAGTTGCCTTCCTTCCTCCTCACAAATGCACTATTGGATTATCCCAGTAGTGCTTTTCTTGTATAACTCGCCCTCGTGGACCTTATAGGCTATGGCTCGCCAAATTATGCATCTCGCTTCCGTCTGGTCGTCAGGGAGTTCTTGGCGGAGAAGGTAGGCAAGGAAGGCCTTGGTCCATGGTGCGATTATGTGACAGTCCAAGTGTTGTCCCTACCTTTTTGGCATGTAATCTTAAGTGAACCTTGTTGTCATGAGTTAATGAATGAGTTTGAGCCTTGTCATCCCATGTCTTGTTCATGCATTCATGCGTCATGCATCATATCATTCATCATGACATGCCTTTGTTTGTGATGTGACCTTGTTGTGGTTGGGTGTGTTCTTGTGTTGTGTGATGTGGATTAGAGTGTGGGTGGTGCAACACTCATTATCTTTCCCCCTCTCTTATTATTTTCAAAAAAACCAACCTAATACCACTTTTATTCCATTGGCTTTTTATCAACAAATTAACTTCCTAATCAAATTGTTTTAAAACATTTAGGGGATAGCCTATAATATGTTAAGCATGTGAGTGTTGTCCTTTTGATGTTTTGAGATTTGTGATTTGGGTTTTAAAATATAATAGAGGGCTGTTTTATCATTGTATTAAAAAATTTATTAAATAGTTCTCATTTTCCTGTAGTCAAAAGTCTTTTTGCTTTCTCACAAATCCTTTTTATTTTCCTCCATGGGTTTTTGTTATCTTGGTGGTTTATTTAAAAGGGAAAAAACCCTGTTTTTAATTGTCTGAGAGAGTAAGTGGCCCTGTCCCTTCCCCTCGGGGCCCAGCCTAGCGCTATCGACGGCCACCTTCTCCGTTTCATTCTTTGTAAGGTTTAGAAAGACGCGCGTGAGACAGCTCGGCGTTGACACCGTGAGAGGAGCTGACGGACGTTGCGGCCGACCCCTTTATAAGGGCGCAGATCCCTAGGGTTCCCCGTCTTCCTCCTTGTCGCCGCCGCTCCCCTTCTTCCCTTCTCCTTCTCCTTCTCCTTCCCCTCAGGTAAGTTCAGAGACGCAATGAGTTCAGAGTCCTCCGCTGGTCCTCCTCGCCGTCGTCCACGTGGCTCCGTCGGCCCTCCACCGTGCCCAGCATGTCGTGGAGGCCGGGGACTGTCCCCGTAGTCCATTCCCGATGCTAGGAGGGGCCGGGCTTGCCCTCCTCGACAGCCTCGTCCTCACCGGAGCTGCGGATAGGGTGCTCCCGTGCAGCTTCTTCCTCTGCTTCGGGTCCGATTGTCGTCGCCTTCCTCCTCTTCCCTGCGAGCCGGCTCGTTCCTGTCCCCCTTCCCTCGGTGAGCCTCGCGTCCCCTTCCTGTTGCCGTGGAATAGCTCGCCGTTGTCGTAGCTCCTTGTTGTCGCTGTAGCTCCTCGCCGTGCCTCCGTTCCCCTCGCCATGAGACGACCAGGGGAACGGTTCCCCATAGGTTCCCGCTTTCCCCTCGGCAGGTTCCCCTCGTCGGAGAACCTCTGTGCCGCCGGAATTCGTCATTGCCATTGTCTGTCGCCGTAGGTGCAACGAGGTTCAATTTCATCAGTTATCGTGCCCTGTTAGTACTAGACGCGCAAGATGCCTACTCTGTTAGCAGCCAAAGCCGTAGCGCACTGCTAGCACGTAGGGGTATCGACCAGCAGGTCATGGGTTCGAGCCCGAACCCCCCTTTTTTGTGCTTTGTTTTCTTTCCTTTTTTTCTCTCTTTTATGTGTGGTATGTGTTTATATGTGAATAGGTGTATAATTGCAGGTTTAGGGGTGTTTTTTATTCTTCTTCCTTTCCTATTTAGTAACATGTGTATATGTGTGTATGTGTGTGTGTAGTGTGTGTATGTGGTGCTACATACATGTGCTTGTGTGTGTGTAGTGTGTGTGTGGTGCTTGCATGCATGTGTAGGTGCATATATGCACTTGTGCATATATGTGAGCATATGTGTGTGAGTGGTGAGCACCCACAGACACATAGGTGAGTGCGTGATCATTAGTGTATGTTCCATATGCACATGTGTAAGTGTAGCCATGTGTGTGTGCATGCCATGTGTGTGTATGTATGTAGTGTGAGTGTAGGTTTGGGTGTGTGTGTGACAAGTGGGCCATGCCCCACTTGTCATACACTATTTAATTAGTATTTGCCATGTTTTGTAGGATATATTAGTTCATTTCCATTCATAGCTATATTGCCAAATCAGGACATGTTCATTTTTGCACATGAGCATTTAGGGTAAGTTTTCACTTATAAGAGTGGATGGTGTTTTTGCTATGTAGTTTTTGCCATGATGCTTTATGTGACTATATGAGTATGATACATGATTTTGGGGTAGAAAGACCCAAGGAATCCATGGGTGCAATTAGATTTCACTGTTGAGCAAGTTTGCAAAAATGCAATTTTCTGTTGTGATACTACTTTGTCATTTTTACATGAATTAATCCATGCTTGCTTTGGGGCATGTGCCAACATGGAAGTGTTAGTGATTTATGCCTATTATGCCATGGTATTTTTGTTTGACATGATAATCACCCATATAAGTGGGAAACTTGCTGCAAAGTAGCTAACTTAATGTTATTGTTTTCACCATGCTAAATATTTCTAAGTTTGAGAATCTGCTATCATTATTATGCCATGAAGAGTGGTTGCTATCTTGTGATATGTTGTGAATTAGCTCACGCTCAGTGCTAGTGTTTTGAAGTATATGTTGTCTTATAGCATCTTGTTAATTTTCATGCCAAGTGGTGGTTTCTAACACTATTAGTTTCTGTTGTCAACTTGCTATCAAATTAACTCAGATTCAAGAAAACGGTTATTTTCACCAAGTCCTAGAAATCTGTTTCATCATGCCAAATTGTTAGCTTCATGCTTATTGATGTATGCCTCCTTTCTAGATTGTGTAGTTGGATAAGTTGATAAGCATGTTATGTAGTTCCTGTCAATACCTTGGTTGTGGCTGTAGGATTCCGGTAGCTCAAGTTATTGGCTGTGAAAGTTGTTATGTTGTTGTTTTAGTGTTTTGTAACTTATGGGAGCTATACTCCATGGAATTGCTTGATCTTTGTCTCTATTGTGGTTGGTTTTTCATTGCCTATCCAGTGGCTACCTTGGAATGCTAAGGAATACAACAGGTCCTTCTTGTCTTGTGTTTTGCCTTCGTATCTTGTCATGAGCGTATCGTGAGAACCGTAACACCGTTTCTTACATTCTACATATGCATTTTTATCGTTTTTGCATGATGCATCCATATTTTCTAGGTTCATGAATGTCTAAATAACTTAACATAAGGTTCTGTCCAGATTCATTAATAACCAATCCTTTGCATGTGAAACATGACTAGTTAGGATTGCCATGCTAAAACTCTTCACCTAAGCATGCATCATTCTTGCATGTGCATTGCACCATGGTTGTTTGTTTATTCTTGCTGTTTCTTTTGGGTAGATGCAAGCGTTGAACCTGAGTACGAAGAGCTAGGCGAGTACAACTACGAGGATTTCGCTACTTGTTGCACTAAAGAACCAACAGGCAAGATGATCGTACCCGGATCCCGATACTATTTTTGCTTGCTAGTGTCTCACTCTGATCATTACAATTGTGCTACCTACCACTTGAATGTCAGCCTCCTAATTGCCATGATAGCCTATAACCCTCCACATCCTAGCAAACCTTTGATTGGCTAAGTTACCGCTGCTCAGCCCCTCTTATAGCGTTCTTAGTTGCAGGTGTAGGTTGTTCCATGTGAGAACATGGATTTGGCATATCAAAATATTATCTGCTATTTAATTTAATGCACATATATATCTTGGTATTGGTGGAAGGCTTGGCCTTTTGCTAGGTGATTTGTTCCGTCGTTACCACCATAGTTTCTTGTTACCGGTGTTATGTATCCATACTTGGCGCTCCTAACATGCTCGGGGTTGTTATGGGGACCCCCTTGATTATTCGGTTAAGATTAAAACTTGTCTGGCAAGACCCAACTTTGGTACTACATTTGATTAATAACTTAATAAAATTTGCATAGGGCTTTGCAACCCCGTGGATAATTAATCAACCCCCAGGCCAGTGCTCCTCATGAGTGTTGATCCAAACTAGAGCACTGTGCGGGGCAAACCCAGGGCAACTTGGGAGATTTCTATCAGGCCTCCATACGCGTCACTTATCCGTCATGTCCTAAGAATGAGATACGCGACTCTTATCGGGTTCGTAGAAACGTCGGGTGGTCTTGCTGGATTTTTTTTACCTTTATCGAGTGTCTTGCGTGAAGAACTCTGACTTTCTTCAGGCTATCTCAAGGTGTTGGAATTCCTTTGGAGTTGCCTAGGACGATCCCGAGATCCATGGTCGAGGCTATTCCCGCGGAGTGTGGTTAATTTGTGATGAACTAGTTGGAGCACCCCTGCAGGGTCAAATCTTTTGGAAAGCCGTGCCCGCGGTTATGTGGCAACTTGGATATTTGTTTAACACCCGGCTATAGTTATTTTGAAGTAAACTCTAATAAAAATACACCAACTGTGTAAGTAACCGTGATCGTCTCTACTCGTGTACATGATCCGAGAGAGAACATGGTGGGGTTATGATTGATGTAAGTAAGTGTTCAGGATCTCTTAGAGGTCATTCTAGTTTCGATCGTTCATCGTAGGCTACATATATTTATCTTCATGTTATGTAAGTTTAGCCACCATAAATGCTTAGTGCTGCTGCAAACTAAACACATACCCCATCCCAACCTTTAAGCTTGAATAGTCTCGGTACCCGGGCGCATGATTGCTGAGTCCTTGTGGCTCACAGATTAGTACAACAATCTTGGTACAGGTACAGATGAGTTCGTGGAGGATGATCTGACGCAGCTCTAGTGGGAGTATGATGAGGAGAGAGGAAGGATGTACGTGACTTATCCGGATGAGTAGAGGTACATGGTCGTGAACTTTGGGATAGCGAGATAGTATCATTTGCATCTGCTTTTATCATTTTTTTTTGTCCGTAGGCAAACCCTGTCTTCATATTGATGTTTGAACTCTTGGGTGGAATTGTAATTTAGTATATGGAGAGTGTAAGGCAACTCTTATACTCATCTCTTCTTGTATGTATGATGTAATGATGCTATACTTGTGAACGACGAGATGCGCATCTATCCCTTGTCCAGGCCCCCGTGCCTTAATATGGATAGGCGCGCATCTTGGGCATGACAAGTTGGTATTCAGATCCATACGGCCATAGGAGCCTTTGCTTTATCGAACTTGTCGGAGTCGATCTAGTAAAAACTATTTTGAGTCTAGTTATATCGGAGAGTAGGATTCTTTTTACTCCTCTTCTATGCTCTGGTGAGGTATTCAACTTAGGAATTTTGATTCTACTCCTCTTCTCGCTCAAAAAAAAAATTAGGATCGCTCGGGTATTTTGGAGTCTATATGATACCGATGTGACAGGGTTCTATCTTGGTGCCTCCTGTCTGACTTGATTTCTTCCGGGGAGTCGACATCCAGGGAATGTTGGCACATCATTATCATTCAGCTTCCTTGATATCTCAAGACGGAGAGTGTTCGGAATTACTTCAATACTTGTCATGGTGAGATAAGGTCGGAGTCACCCAGTACTAGGGAGGCGTCCGGGGTACCGCCATGGTTTAGTATTGTTGTGACTTCGAGGATACAACTTAGATGAATTTGTGAAAGCCTCTGGTTATGTGTTGAAGGATGGATACGGTTGGGGTGTAGGATTGCTAGTTGTGTCAGATATTTCCTCCTTGTATCCCCCACACCGGATTGCATAACCAGAAAGTTTTCGGAAGTTCTTAGGTGGGAACTCTTGTAGTTATCTAGGATCATCTGGTTGAGATGTATGTGGGCATATACAATTGTTCTGAGAAGTTAGCTCAATACTTTGTGTTATTGCAAATGGCTCCTAACATCTGATGATGTTATCATAAACCGAAGAAGCACTCTTACTAGTTTTTCAGTAGGAAGGTTGTGATGTTATTTGTTCAATTTGTTTCAAGCATTTGATTCAGCTATTGAATTCATCTTATCAACGAGGTGCTGATGTTTCTCTACATCTTCAGGATGGCTCCACCAACTCGCAACAATCCGGGTCGTGGTGAGGAGCAGCCTGATGTTCCACCACCCCCGCCTCCGCCTGCTCTAGAAGCTTGGCAAGCTATGGTGGCCGCAACCAATGTGAACACTCAAATGTTGCTCAAGCTGTTGCAAGAAAGAGATCAGGGTCAGCAAGGCTTTCAAGGGAATTTTCAAAATCAACCTCAGTTTGCGACGCTCAATCTCTTCCTTGCCAATCAGCCCAAGTCTTTCACCTGTTGTGAGCAGCCTTTTGATGCTGATGGTTGGCTCTGTGATATGAGTAAGCATTTTGAGTGCACATGTCAGGTCAGAGGACTTTGTCTTATTTGGATCGTTCCAGCTCAAGGGTCAGGCAGCGGATTGGTGGCAGCAGTACAAGGATTCCAGGGGTGATCGTGTTGTTACTTGGGACGATTTCCATCGTGACTTCAGGGCCCATTACATTCCGACAAACTTTGTCGAGGAGATGCATGAGAAGTTCAAGCACCTGAAGCAGGGAAGCAAGTCTGTCTATCAATATAACAACGAGTTCCAGAATCTAGCCCGCTATGCTAAGCAAGATGTTCTAGATGAGAGGAGATGACCTATCAGTTCAGAGGTGGTCTCAAGGATGAGCTTCTACCAGGCCTAGTTCTTCAAGAGAATCGTGAGTTTTATCAGTTCTACAACATGGCTTTGAAGGTCGAGGCAACTCAGCTCAAGTTGGATAACTTAAGGAAGTGGTCATGGGATTCATATTCGTCTTCTTCCAGTTCTCAGATGGTTCCTAAGCAGCATAAGTTTTGGGTGCCAAATCCTCCTCCGTTTCGTCCTCCTCAGCAGTAGAAGCAGTTTGGTGGCCGTGGTTCTTCCCACCCACCCAACCCAGGATTTCAGCAGAGACCCCAGGTGTCCAAGGCAGTTCTTGTTCCTCCTCCAGGCAATGTTCGTCCGCTTTCTGAGGTGACTTGTCACAAGTGTTGCCAGAAGGGTCACTATACAAACAAGTGCAACCAGCGGCATCTTCTGCCTCCTCCTCCAGTCAGGCCTCCAGGAAATGCTATGGCATAGCATAATCCCAAGTCAACAGGGGTGAATATGGTGAATGCAGCAGAGGCATAGGATTCTTCTCAAGTGATCATGGGTAATCTCTGAGTTAATTCTATTCCTGCAAAAGTGTTGTTTGATACTGGAGCATCGCATTCATTCATGTCTAAAGCATTCTTCACCAAGCATGATTTTGATTTTGAATATTTGAGTAAGGCTTTGCGTGTTGTTTCGCCCGGCACTCTCATGAGTGCTAACAAGGTGGTTCCAGATGTTTCTATCAAGATGGGCAATTATTCTTTTCTGGCTTCTCCAATTGTTCTTGGTAATTCCGACATTGATCTCATTTTGGGCATGGACTTCCTAGCTATGAATAAGGCTTATATTGATTGTAAAGCAAAACAAGTCAAGCTGACTCATCCTTCAGAAGATGTGATTATTTTCGCGGCTCGCGATGACACAATCCATCTCTTTGCTCTTAATGAGAAGGGTGAAATCTCGGTGATTTCTCAAATTCCGGTGGTTAATGAGTATGAAGATGTCTTTCCATAAGAATTGCCAGGAATGCCTCCGCATCGGCCAGTCGAGTCCGTGATTGATCTCGAGCCCGGAACTGGACCGGTTTGAAAGCGCCCTTATAAACTTGGCCCCGAAGAGCTGAAAGAGTTGAGGAAGCAGCTAGATGAACAAGAACGTCTGGGCCTGATTAGACCAAGTTCTTCTCAAGGGGGTTGTGGTGTTTTGTTTGTCAAGAAGAAAGATGGCATGAACCGGCTTTGTGTCGGCTACCGTTCATTGAACAAGAAAACAATCAGAAACAAGTACCCACTTCCCAACATCAATGAGTTGTTTGAGCAACTGAAAGGTGCCAAGGTTTTCTCAAAGCTTCATCTTCGCATGGGTTGTCATCAGATTCGCATTCGTGAAGAAGACATCCCTAAGACCGCTTTCAGGACGAGTTTTGGCTCTTATGAGTACACCATCGTGTCGTTTGGTCTTGCAAATGCTCCTCCAACCTTCTCAAGAATGATGAACTTCATTTTCTCTCCTTTCAAGAATGAGTTCGTCTTGGTCTATTTGGATGATATCCTTGTGTTCTCGGAGACAGAAGAAGAGCATGCAGAGCATCTCCGCCTTGTGCTTGACAAGTTAAGGGAGCATCGATTCTATGCCAAGTTTTCCAGGTGTGAGTTTTGGCTCAATGAAGTGGTGTACCTTGGGCATGTGATCTCTGCCGAGGGAATGAAAGTGCACCCTAAGAAAGTTGACGCAATCTTGAAGTGGAGCATCCTCAAAATGTGAAGCAGCTTCGTAGTTTCCTTGGGCTTGCTAGTTATTGCAGAAGATTCATGGAGAACTTCTCTCAAATTGCTAAGCCTCTGTCCAATCTCCTTCAGAAGAGTATCAAGTATGTTTGGTCTCCTGAGTGTGATGTGGCGTTCAATACGCTCAAGCAGAGACTGACTTCAGCTCCAGTTCTTGTTCCTCCTGAGCAGTCAAAGCCTTTCCAAGTTTTCTGTGATGCTTCTCTCCAAGGTCTTGGTGGTGTTCTCATGCAAGATAAGAAGATAGTTGCTTATACCTCACGTCAGTTGAAGCCTACCGAGAAGAACTACCCCACTCATGATCTCGAGTTGGCGGTAGTTGTGCATGCTCTAATGACTTGGAGGCATTTGTTCTTGGGTAGACCAGTTGATGTATACACCGATCACAAGATCTTGAAGTACATTTTCACTCAACCCAATCTTAATCTTCGGCAGTCTCGTTGGGTGGAAATGCTTGAGGACTTCAATCCAAGCATTGAGTATACTCTTGGGAAAGCAAATGTCATTGCAGATGCGCTCAGCCGTAAGGCGCACTACAACAGTCTCATCCTGAAGCCTCTTCAATCCGAGCTTTGTGAAGCCTTCCGCAAGCTCAACCTTCAAATGATTCCGCAAGGATTTCTTGCTAATATTCAAGTTTCTCCGACTCTGGAAGATCAGGTTCACCAAGCGTAGCTTCTTGACGTTGTGGTGAAGAAAGTAAAGAACAGTGTGGCCAAGGGCATTCCGAAGTATAAGTGCTTTCGAGTTGATGACAAAGACACCTTGTTCTTTGAGGACCGTCTGGTGGTTCCAAAAGGTGATCTTAGAAAAGTTATCATGGACGAAGCACACAATTCTCTTCTATCCATTCATCCAGGCAGTTCCAGGATGTATCAAGATCTGATGCAAACCTTCTGGTGGACTCGCATGAAATGTGAAATTGCTCAGTTCGTGAACGAGTGTGATGTTTGTCGCAGAGTGAAGGCGGAGCATCAACGTCCAGCAGGTCTTCTTTAGTCTTTTCCTATTCCAGAGTGGAAATTCGATCATGTGGAGATGGATTTCGTCACTAGGTTTCCCAAGTCCAAGAGAGGCAACGATGTCATCTTTGTGGTTATCGACAAGCTGACAAAAGTTGCTCATTTCCTTCCAGTCAAAGAATCTATCTCGGCAGCTCAGCTTGCAGACTTGTATATGTCAAGGATAGTATATTTGCATGGTATTCCTCAACTCATCTCATCTAACCGTATAAGCCTCTTTACTTCCATGTTTTGGGATTCCTTCCAGACTACTATGGGTACCAAGATCTGTTTCAGCACTGTGTTCCATCCGCAGACAAGTGGTCAAGTTGAGAGAGTCAATCAAATCCTTGAAGATATGTTTAGAGCCTATGTGATTTAGTTTGACATGAAATCGGAAGACTACCTTCCATATGCTGAATTCTCATACAATAATAGATTTTAGGCTAGCTCCGGCAAGGCCCCTTTCGAGATTCTCTACGGTAGGAAGTGTCGTACCCTGCTTAACTGGTCTAAATCCGGTGAGCGTCAAATATTGGGCAACGACATGATCACTGGAGCAGAAGAGATGCGTCGTGTCATTCGTGAGAACCTCAAAGCAGCTCAGTCCCGACAGAAGAGATTTTATGATAATAAACATCGGGATATTTCCTTTCAAATGGATGATCTAGTCTATCTCAGAGTCTCTCCCACGAAAGGCACTCAGCGGTTTGGAATTAAAGGGAAGCTAGCTCCTCGTTTTGTTGGTCCTTTCAAAGTTGTTGGCAAGAGAGGTGGACTTGCATATCAACTAGAGCTTCCTCGAAATTTCACAAATGTGCATGATGTCTTCCATGTTTCTTAGCTCCGGACGTGCTTCGAGACTCCAGAGCACACCATTGACCTCCAAGACATTGATCTCCAAGAAGACCTCTCTTATCGTGAGCATCCAGTGGCAATTCTCGAAGAAACTGAGCATAAGACTCGCAACAAATCTATCAAGTTCCTCAAGGTGAAGTGGTCTCATGAGTCTGACAAAGAAACTACTTGGTAACGTGAGGACCTTGTCCGTTCCGAGGATTACCTCTCCGCTTTTTGCGACCTTCCTGACGACCGAGCAAGCTCTAAGGCTGTGAGTTGGGTTTGTGTTCAGTAACACAGAGTGTATAGGGCATGTCTTGTCTAATAATCCGTCAAGGACGGTTTTACTCCCATAAGGTGTCTACTCTTTTTCTCGGCAGGTTCATGTTTGGCCGTCCGTTTTGGAGGTATTTGCTTTTTCCGAGATCCTGTAGGGTGTTCGGTAGGGACCGGCTCCGAAAACAAACGTTCGGCTTGCCAGGTGCTTTCCATGGCGCAATATTTTTGTACCAAGTCCATTAGCTTAATGAAGTCATGAATGTGATGACGGGATAGGGCATTAAGTATTCCTTAGTTTTGGCAATCGTGACTGAAGGTTTCTATTATCTCCTGGTCACTAGAGTATGATATTCTGTATTTAATATGGAGAAGTCTAGCCCAAAAGTGATGGATTGATTCCCCTGGCTGTTGTTTAACTTCCCATAAGCCTGATAACTTGGGCTCTCCTGCCCTGCTTGACCACTTCTCGACTTGGGTGGTGGGCGGGAAAAAATTTAGTTTCTCGCCAGGATGTGAGTCCGGGATCACGGTGTTTTCCTCCCATATTATCGTGAGATCCGGCGTAGCGGGTTCGGAGTCCATATTATCAACATGACCCTTCTGCACGGGTTCTAGGTCACATGCTCGGTCAGTGGCTAATCCCGAACTATTTTCGATGGGGATTCCGGAATCCAGATTGTAGGAGAGATCCTGACGGTCAGAAACTGGGATGTAAACTGTTTTTAATATTGGTTGTTGAGAGGACGATCCTCCGGCCTGACACTCGACGGTGGCGACTAAGTGAGTGATCGGTGGGGTATGAATCTCCCTATCATCGGGTTTAAAACCGATCCAGTCGTAGATTGAGGTTTGTCGTCGGCCATACCCATGGTTTGAATCCGACAAAGTAACTCATTTAATGACGAGATGTCGTGGGGTCCATGTCGCTGGAGTGCATGGGGTCGATCAACTACGTCATTGTCCTAGGGTCGCTCGATGACGTTCCCGGGTTGTATTCGGCCGTGATAGATCCGGGCATATCAGCTGGTTTGGGCGCTATGGCCGACCCAGGGATAGAGGCCACCTCGGCGGTGGGACCTTCTGCCTCTGGCGTTAAGGAGTTGGGGCCTTTGGGCTCCTCCCTGAGAACTGAGAGCTTCCTTAAAACGAGATCCCCGGGAGTCGCCAATGAACTCAAGGTTCCCGAATCTGACTTCCTGATCGGGGGTGAAACTTCCGACCTAGCCAAGATGGCTGACCGGATCGGCATGCGATACAATGTTGCCGAACGCAAAAATCTGACCAGGAACGAAAACATCCTTGTTGCAGACTTCATCGCTGATGATAAGGCGAGCCATAGATTCCTCTGGCAATCTCACAGCGGAGCTCTCAATGAAAGCACGAATGTAGGTGTCATAACCGGCAAATCACGGGTAGGGGGTCCCAAGATGTAGATCTGGAATCAATGGGCAATAGGGAACGATGGAGACGATGTTTACCCAGGTTCGGGCCCTCCTCTGGAGGTAAAACCCTATGTCCTGCTTGGTTGTATTAAAGTGTATGAAGATTACAGACTCGATTTACCTCGAGATCAAGTAGATAAAACCCTAGATGAGTCCCCCTTTGATACATCTCCAACATATCTATAATTTTGTATTGATCCATGCTATTATATTATCTGTTTTGGAAGTTTTATATGCATTAATATGTTATTTTATATTATTTTTGGGACTAACCTATTAAGCTAGAGCCTAGTGCTAGTTTTTGTTTTCTCCTATTTTTGAGTTTTACAGAAAAGGAATATCAAACGATGTCCAAGAAGAATAAAACTTTCGCAATGATTTTTCTTGGACCAAAAGACATCTAGAAGATCTGGAGAGGAGGTCGAAAGACCTAGCAGTAGACGACAAGCCGCTAGGGCGCTCCCTAGGGGGGCACACCCCTGGCTTGTGGGTCCCTTGGAGGCCTTCTAACCCTAACTCTTTGCCTATATATTTCCATATATTCCCAAACCATCAGAGGGAGCCACGAAAATACTTCTCCACCGTCGCAACCTTCTGTTCCCTTGAGATCCCATCTTGGGACCTTTTCCGGTAATCTGCCGGAGGGGTGTTCGATCACGAAGGGATTCCACATCAACTCCATTGATCCTCCGTTGAAGCGTGAGTAGTCTACCTCAGACCTATTGGTCCATAGCTAGTAGCTAGATGGATTTTTCTCTCTCTCTGATCCTCAATACCATGTTTGCCTTGATGTTCTTGGAGGTCTATCCGATGTAATCTTCTTTTGCAGTGTGTTTGTCGAGATCCGATAAATTGTGGATTTATGATCAGATTATCTATGAATATTATATGAATCTTCTCTGAATTCTTATATGCATGATTTCATATCTTTGTATTTCTCTTCGAGTTATTGGTTCAGTTTGTCCAACAAGATCGGTATTTTTTGCAATGGGAGAGGTGCTTAGTTTTGGGTTCAATCTTGCGGTGTCGTCACCCAGTGACAAAGTAGGGTAGCGAGGCACGTATTTGTATTGTTGCAATCAAGGATAAAAAGGAGGGGTTTTCATCAGATTTCTTGAGTTTATCCCTCTACATCATGTCATCTTACTTAAGGTGTTACTCTATTCTTTGTGTACTTAATACTCTAGATGCATGGAGGAGTCGGTCGATGTGTGGAGTAATAGTACTAGATGCAGAATCGTTTCGGTGTAATTGACACAGATGTGATGCCTATATGCATAATCATTGTCATGGATATCGTCGTAACTTTGCTCTTTACTATCAATTGCTCGACAGTAATTTGTTCACCCACCATATTATTTTCCTTCAAGAGAGAAGCCTCTAGTGAAACCAATGGCCCCGGGGTATATTTTCCATTATATATTTTCAGATCTATAAACCAAAAATACAAAAAATACCTTGCTGCAATTTTATTTACTTTTATTAAGTTTTACTTTTAGTAATCTTTTATATCTATCTCTATCATATCTCATCTTTGCAAGTGACCGTGAAGGGATTGACAACCCCTTTACAGCGTTGGGTGCAAGTGTTTGATTGTTTGTGCATGTGCATAGATTGGGGCCTTGCTTGTACCTCCTACTGGATTGGGGCCTTGCTTGGTTCTCAAAACTGAGGGAAATACTTATCTCTACTTTGCTGCATCACCCTTTCCTCTTCAAGGGAAAAACCAACGCAAGCCAAGAAGTAGCAGGAAGAATTTCATGTGCCGTTGTCGGGGAGGATACATAGCAAGTCAAGACAAGAACTCCCCTGTCAACTCGCCAATTTCTGGCGTCATAGCCGAGGAGATCTACATCAAGCCTACAAAGTACCCTTCATAAACTCATCTCTTGCATTTACCTTATTTTCCATTTGCCTCTCATTTTCCTCTCCCCCACTTCTAAAACGATTTTCAGAAAAAAATGCCTTTTTATTCGCCCTTCTTTCGTTCGTCTTTTTGTTTGCTCGTTGCTTTCTCGTGTGCTAGTTCACTTGATTCGTTTTCATGGATAGTTCTTCCACCATTGCTAGTACTCCCGAGAGTAAGGTTTTTAATTTTAAGCAAAGGGAGGGAGAAAATTTAAAAGATGATTGGTATAGAATTTGCAATACTCAAAATAGATCTACTCGTAAGCAATCTACTACCGTCCTCCTTCGCAATTTTTATGTGGGCATAACCTATTGGAATAGATATGTTTTAGATACCATCACCTAGGGAAATTTCTTGGGGAGTCACACCTTTGATGCTTATAATACTGATAGATTTGGTAGGCTCACCCTCACTCATGGTTAATGAAACAATTTTCACTTTGGAACATGTGCTGCAAAGGTTTCATATTATTGAAAATAAAGTAGCTACCATAGAGATAATTGAAAACTTAGATAAAAAGATTCATAATAAAATTACTCAATATGGATCTAAGTTAAGAGTTACTTTAAAAATCTAAGGGAGAAAGAACCCATAGTTAATAAAAAGATACATGAGGATTCCAGTAGAATTGGCAAGCTAGAAGATATTATTATGAACTTGGGTTTCGCTTTTGCCTCTGTTAAAACCACTCCAAATTTTCCTCCTACTAAGACTGCCAAGTTTATTTTATTCCTATAAATAAGGGTTAATCCTCCTTTAAAGGAGATGAAGATTTTAAGATGATAAGTGCTCACCTACCTTTATTAATATTGTCCTAGGACCAATTGCTACAAGTAAATTTCTTGATTTATTGCCAAGGAGTATGATTATCGATAAAACCAAAGAAAATCCTAGGGTTTATAAGTGTGCTATTGAGGATTTTCATACCAAAGATGATAATACTTAGATCTATTGTGTTATGCCTAGCTAGGTGTGTTAAACCATAGCCCTTGTTGGGTGGCATCCCAATTTTATTTTTTTGTTTTTTTGTTTCTGTTCTTGAATAAATTACACATTATTATGTCACATCCCTAACTAGGTATCATAGGGCAGCATGGGTGTTGCATCATGTTTCCTTTTTGCATCAACATAAAATGGGGATTAAAAAAAACCCAAGTTCACATTGAATCCAAATAATTCAAGTTGGTGAAAATTCAACAAATCCAAAATGCCCTACTAAAATGTTCCCTATGTCTGATAAATATGGACATGGTTATAACAAGGGCCAATTAAAATATTTGAACAACTGAAGAAATTTAAAAATAAATGACAAAGCTTCTAAAAATATCAAATAAAGCATTATCATTATTTTAGTTTTCAAAATATCCTAAAACTTTTTAGATAAGCTTGAGATATTCAAACTTCAATATATAAAATATTTGGGATATATTTTATCAAAGCAATTGTACCTGAAAAGAAAATAAAACAAATGTCAGAAATAGGAAAACAGAAAAGAAAATAAAGCAGAAAGAAAAGGAGGATGAACCTGGGCCAGCCCAGCTGGCCCAGCTCCATCGTCGTCCTCCTGGCGGCCAGGAGGACGGGCGTGTGGCCGGAGCGCGCGCACGGGCGTGCCTCCACGCCGGCAGCTGCCTGCTTGCTTCCCCTTGCCAGCGCGACGGGGATAAGCTCAGAGAGCCGTCCCCATCGCCCTCTCCCTCTCGCCCTTGCTCGCCTCTCTGCTCTCCTCCTACTCTAGCCGCTCCCCCTTGCTTGTGAGCCCTCCAATCGCTCTGCCTCGTCGCCTTCTCCCTCCTCGCTAAGCTGCGCACTGCCAGGAGCCCCGAAGCATTGTCCCCGAGCTTGTCTTCCTCCTCGGACCTGAAGCTTAACCGCCATTGATCGCCGTCTTCGAGCCCTCCCCGAGCAAGCTCTCGACGGCTTCGAGTCCGCTGTTAGCTACCGGCTCTTTCCCCTCTCCTTTCCGGCCTTTTCCCCTTCTATAGGCCTCGATTGCGCCGGCTCCCGAATGACCTGCCGCACGAGCTCATCGCCGGCGATGCTCCGGTGACCATTTCGTCCATTAGAGGCCACCCTCGAGCTTGTTGGGCCGCGTAGTGCTTGTAGGTGGTTAGTTCCGGCCGTGTCTCACTCTGGTTCGATGAGCCCGTGCTCGTCCGAGCTCCGGCAGCTGCCGTGCTCATTGCCGGCACCGACTCCGGCCATCCCAGCCCCTGGGAAGTGTCGGGCTTGACACGCGCGAGCAAGAAGAGCAGTTTGGTGCCCTCTGCCGTCCATTTGGTCACCGGAGGAGGAGTTCCGACCCCCTCCACTGTCCCTGACATCGCCGGCGGCTCAACGCCGGCAAGTCAACCAGTTTGACCACTAGGGGTTTGACTCCTGGGTCACTGGCAAGTGGGGCCGTGCCCTGTTAGTCAAGCCTCGATTAGTGAATCAATTAATGAATTTAATTAACCTAATTAGACACTGACCAGTGGGCCCTACCCTAATCTAATTAGTAATTAGTTAAATAAATAACTTGTTAGTGATTGAGTCACTGACATGAGGGTCCCACCCTGTCAGGTTTGACCTGGCCTTGTCAGCCGACCAGCTGACATCACAGTGACGTCAGGCTGACGCCATTAATCCCTTTTCCAGTTTAAAAATAATTCCAGAAATTATTTAAAACTTTAAAAATTCATATGAATTAATCTGTAAATCAGATGAAAATAATTTATATATGAAAATTTATCAGAAAAATCCAATGAATCCAATGGTGCTATTATCATGCAAGTTAGAGCAATCTATGTAGACGAACATTGATATTTGCTAATAGGTTAGTTATGGAATTTGAAATGAAGAACAATTTTGAACCTATGTTCAAACTCATTTCAACTTAACTTGAACATTAGTTTCAACAGCTCATCCAAACATGCTACCATGCCATGATCATGCATCATATTGTTGCACTTGCGTCTATTGATTGCTTTTTATCTGCATTGCGGTAGGCCCTGCTTCTGAGGATACCCCTGAGGATTCCAACGAAGGAGAAAACCTTCCCGCTACCCAGCAAGGCAAGCAACCCCCCTTGATCATTCCAATAACATCCCACTCTCTCGCTCCTGTTGTTGTTTATTGCATTAGGAAAACCGTTCACTTGTCTGTCATACACGGTAGATGAACCTATTCTTATGCATGACCTATCATTGTCACCGTAAATAGCTAAACCTTCCAACCTAGCATACCTGGTAGATGCGTGTGCCATGATGTGCTTAGCTTACTTTGCCTGCTATGCTTGCTATGCTTAGAGATGTGTCAGGTATGATTCATCTGGGTGATGAACTGAGTGAAACAATGTTGTTCCGATGTGCTAAACTTATGATGAACCCGATTTGGTAAAGGTAGCGATGAGAGGCTATATAGGAGTACATAGCGGGTTGTCTCATTGGGACCGTTCTTAGGAACCGAGTTCCGTATTTGTGATCCAAGACTAGTTACTACCACACGTTGGGATACTTAATTGACCCTCTTGACTTATTGATCGCGTAGTCCTTGGTCCAGGAGTTGCAAGTTGTTTCTGGTGTTTATAGCATGCTAGAGGCTGTGCGTAGCACTGACCCTAGGGGTGGGTTACGACACAGTAGGCAGGGGCACGGTGTACCAAGGGTCACCCGAATGGTGGGCTTGGGAACCCTGTGCACATCGTTTGGGTCCGTAGCGGAAACTTCGGCCAGAGTTCCGTGCGGGTTCAGTCTCAAATAGGCGATAGCCTGGACTAGAGGTCTTATGTGATTGACGGTCGTGGCCGACTCCCTCGCTGCGCTTCCGCTTGAGGGTTGCCGAGGTGCATGGTTTTATGAGCACACAACGATAAGTGTCGAGAGCAAGTGTGAAGAAGTACACCCCTGCAGGGTATGAAACTATTCGAATAGCCACGTCCTTGGATATGGATTACTTGGATAACTTATGATGTTCATAGATAATCAAATGGATACTCATAAAAATATCAAGACAAGTGTGAGTATCGTGGATGGCATTCTCCTAGGAGAGGGAACTGAATCCATGGTGGTGTATTGTCATGGAGTTAGTGGACTCGTGTGCGATATCTAAAATTTAAACAAAGAGTTAAAATTGTGTAGTGTAGGTTAGCCATGAGTCAAAGCTGGCATTGCTGCATAAACTCCACCACCCCCTTGTTGATACATGAGCATGAATAGACTAGGTCTGCTTTAAAGACTTGCTGAGTACGTTCATACTCATGTTTGCTTAATAAATGTTGCAGATGAGACCCTGGACCCATCAGGTGGGTTCTTTCTAGATGTCGATGATGCCAAATAGCTGGTGTCCCAGCTACGACCCTATGCCATGTGGCGGGCTGTAGATAGTCAAGCCATATGCCTTTTTACCCCTTTCATCTGTATGTACTCAAACAGCTTTATGCTTCCACTTGGTTTGTATGAACTTGTTTGTATAACTTGAGTGCTCGGTCATGTGACCCCTATCTATAAGAACATATTATGCAAGGCTCGTCTGAGCCCCTTAAATAAAAGTTGTTGTATGGTTATGTTGTGATGCCATGGTTGTATCTATGCATATCGGGCATGTTGTGTGTACGTGTGATGTGCAATGATATGTATGGGATCCGACACCTAGTCGTGTGCCTTTAGTAGTACTCTTTACGGGAAACTGCCTCTTTGTGCTTCCACCGAGCCATGGTAGCTTGCTACTGCTCCGGACACATTGATTGACCGGCATGTATCCTTATTTGCTGCTATGTTTGTCCCTTCAGGAAATGTCTCGCAGTGTAATGGAGTCCCTGTAGCTTGCTACGACTCGTGTATGCATTGATGGCATTTATGTCTCACAGCATAATGGAGTCCTTGTAGCTTGCTATGACTCGTCTACACACGCTTGAGGCCGACACCTGGATTGCTGGGTTACATACGCTTGTTTCCGTACGGATGTGCCACTTGGGTTCTATGACTAGTCACGTTGTCCCGGGTTCTCTCTCGTTTGATTGCTAGCGACATGTTCACATACGTGAGCCAAAAGACGCAAACGGTCCCGGCTAAGGTAAGGCTGCAGCCATGGAGCTTACCGTGCGTGAGGCCGCAAAGTGATGTGATATGTTACAGTCTGGATTCATATGACTTAGGATTGGGGTCCCGACATATTACCTATGTAATAATTGTGTTTTAGTGTTTTAATTAGTGTTTTTGCCAAGTAATACATTTGGGATGGTCTACGGTGATACTTGATTTGATCTTGCTGAAAAACAGAAACTTTGACGCCCGGTCCAGGAATTTTATAAATTCACAGAAGTGTTGATTGGATCTGAATTTTTTACACAAGATTTATATACAAATTTCGCACATTTTCCTAAGTTTTCAGAATTTTTAGATTTACATAAGTATTCTAAGTTTACAGATTTCTACGGACTGTTCTGTTTTAGACAGATTCTGAGTTCTATGTGTTCTTTGCTTATTTTGATGAAACTATGGGTAGTATCGGCGGGTATGAACCATGGAGAAGTTGGAATACAGTAGATATTACACCAATATAAGTAGAGAATGAGTTCACAAAAGTACCTAAAGTGATGATTTTATTTTCGTCTACTAACGGATCTCACGAGTTTTCTGTTGAGTTTTGTGTTGTGATGTTTTCATGTTTTGGGTAATGATTTGATGGACTATGGAATAAGGAGTGGAAAGAGCCTAAGGTTGGGGATTCACAAGGAACCCCAAGGTAATATTCAAGGAAAACCAAGAGCCTAAGCTTGGGGATGCCCCGGAAGGCATCCCTCTTTCGTCTTCAATCCATCGGTAAATTTACTTGAGGCTATATTTTTATTCACCACATGATATGTGTTTTGCTTGGAGCGTCGTGTATGATATGAGTCTTTGATTTTTAGTTTCCCATAACCATTATTTATGTACACAGTTTTTTAGAGGGACACACATGAATCGTGAATTTTTTAGAATACTCCATGTGCTTCACTTATATCTTTTGAGCTAGGCAATATGCTCTAGTGCTTCACTTATATCTTTTCAGAGCGCGACGCTGGCTTTATTTTATAGAACTTATTGAACTCTCTTGCTTCACTTATATTATTTTGGGAGTCTCTAAACATTATGTTAATTTTTTTAGGTTATGAATTTAGTCCTAATATGATGGGCATCCAAGAGAGGTATAATGAAAACTTTCATATAAAAGTGCATTGAATACTATGACAAGTTTGATTCCTTATGATTGTTTTGAGATATAAAGATTGTAATATTAGAGACATGCTAGTGAGTAATTGTGGATTGGTAGAAATACTTGTGTTAAAGTTTGTGATTTCCATAGCATGCACGTATGGTGAACCGTTATGTGATGAAGTCGGAGCATGATCTATTTATTGATTGCCTTCCTTTGTGTGGAGGTCGGGATCGCGCTATGGTTAACTCCTACCAACCCTTCCCCTAGGAGCATGCATGTAGTACTTTATTTTGCTTACTAATAGAATTTTGCGATAAGTATGTGATTTCTTTATGACTAATGTTGAGTCAATGGATTATACGCACTCTCACCCTTCCACCTTTGCTAGTCTCTCTAGTACCGTGCAATTCGTCGGTGCATTAAACCCACCTTCCTCAAAACAACCACCATGTACCTTCCTCAAAAAAGCCACCATACCTACCTATTATGGCATTTACATAGCCATTCCTAGATATATTTCCATGCAACTTCCATTGTTTTGTTTATTATGAAACGCACCATCATTATCATATTGCTTAGCATGATCGTAAGATAGCTAGCATAATGATGCCATTGCTATGGTAGATCATTGCATATCCCGGTACACTGCTGGAGGCATTCATATAGATTCATATCTTGTTCTAGTATCGAGTTGTAAATTTCGAGTTGTAAGTAAATAAAGGTGTGATGATCATCATTATAGAGCATTGTCCCATGTGAGGAAAGGATGATGGAAACTATGATTCGCCCACAAGTTGGGATGAGTCTCCGGACTTTATAAAAAAGAGGGCAAAGAAGCCCACCAAAATAAAAAAAAGAGAGAAATTAAAAAAATTAGAGAAAAGAGAGAAGGGGCAATGCGACTATCCTTTTTCCACACTTGTGCTTCAAAGTAGCACCATGATCTTCATGATAGAGAGTCTCCTATATTGACACTTTCATATACTAGTGGGAATTTTTCATTATAGAACTTGGCTTGTATATTGCAATGATGGGCTTCCTCAAATTTCCCTAGGTCTTCGTGAGCAAGCGAGTTGAATGCACACCCACTTACTTTCTTTTTTGAGCTTTCATACAGTTATAGCTCTAGTGCATCCGTTGCATGGCAATCCCTACTCACTCACATTGATATCTATTGATGGGCATCTCCATAGCCCATTGATACTCCTAGTTGGTGTGAGACTATATCCTTCTTTTGTCTTCGCCACAACCACCATATTCTATTCCACCTATAGTGATGTGTCCATGGCTCACGCTCATGTATTGCGTAAGAGTTGAAAAAGTTTGAAAATACTAAAGTATGAAACAATTGCTTAGCTAAAACCGAGGTTGTGCATGATTTAATACTTTGTGTGATGAAGATGGAGCATACCCAGACTATATGATTTTGTAGGGATAACTTGCTTTGGCCATGTTATTCTGAGAAGACACGATTGCTTTATTAGTATGCTTGAAGTATTATTGTTTTTATGTCAACATTAAATGTTTGTTTTGAATCTTATGGATCTGAATATTCATGCCACAATAAAGAAAATTACATGGACAAATATGTTAGGTAGCATTCCACATCAAAAATTATGTTTTTATCATTTACCTACTCGAGGAGAAGCAAGAATTAAGCTTGGGGATGCTTGATACATCTCCAACGTATCTATAATTGTTAATTCTTCCATGCTATTATATTATCTATTTTGGGTGCTTTTATATGCATTAATATGCTATTTGATATTATTTTTGGGACTAACCTATTAACCTAGAGCCCAGTGCCATTTTCAGTTTTTCCCTGTTATTGAGTTTTACAGAAAAGGAATATCAAACGGAGTCCAAACGGAATAAAACTTCCGCGATGATTTTTCTTGGAACAAAACATATCTAGAAGATCTGGAGAGGAGGTCGGAAGAGCTGGCAGTAGACGACAATCCGCCAGGGCGCTCCCTATGGGGGGCGCCCCCTGTCTTGTGGATCCCCTGGAGGCCTTCTAACCCTAATTATTCGCCTATATATTCCCATATATTCCCAAACCGTCAGAGGGAGCCACGAAAATACTTTTAAGCTACCGCAACCTTCTGTTCCCATGAGATCCCATCTTGGGGCCTTTTACGATAATATTCCGGAAGGGGATTCGATCATGGAGGGCTTCTACATCAACTCCATTGCTCCTCTGATGAAGCGTGAGTAGTCTACCTCAAACCTACGTGTCCATAGTTAGTACCTAGATGGATTTTTCTCTCTCTCCGATCCTCAATACCATGTTCTCCTCGATGTTCTTGGAGATCTATCCGATGTAATCTTGTTTTTGCAGTGTGTTTGTCAAGATCTGATGAATTGTGGATTTATGATCAGATTATCTATGAATATTATTTGAATCTTCTCTGAATTCTTCTATGCATGATTTCATATCTTTGTATTTCTCTTCAAGTTATTGGTTTGGTTCGGCCAACTAGATTGGTTGTTCTTGCAATGGGAGAGGTGCTTAGTTTTGGGTTCAATCTTGCGGTGTCGTTACCCAGTGACAAAGTAGGGGTAGCAAGGCATGTATTTGTATTGTTGCCGTCAAGGATAAAAAGGTGGGGTTTTCATAATATTTCTTGAGTTTATCCCTCTACATCATGTCATCTTACTTAAGGCATAACTCTTTTTTATGAACTTAATACTCTAGATGTAGGCAAGAGTCGGTCGATGTGTGGAGTAATAGTATTAGATGCATAATCGTTTCGGTCTACTTGACACGGACGCGATGCCTATATGCATAATCATTGCCTTGGATATCGTCATAACTTTGCACTTTTCTATCAATTGCTCGAGAGTAATTTGTTCACCCATCGTATTATTTTCCTTCAAGAGAGAAGCCTCTAGTGAAACATATGGCCCCCGGGTCTATTTTCCATTATATATTTTCAGATCTATAAACCAAAAATACCTTGCTGCAATTGTATTTACTTTTATTTAGTTTTACTTTTAGTAATATGTTATATCTATCTCTATCAGATATCATCTTTGCAAGTGCCAGGGTTTGACAACCCCTTTATAGCATTGGGTGCAATTATTTGATTGTTTGTGCAGGTGCATAGATTGGGGCCTTGCTTGTACCTCCTACTAGATTGATACCTTGGTTCTCAAAACTGAGGGAAATACTTATCTCTACTTTGGTGCATCACCCTTTCCTCTTCAAGGTAAAAACCAACGCAAGCTCAAGAAGTAGCACCCTTCTACGAACTAAACCCTCTAGCTTATATTGATACCATGGTTCCTAGGGTTACACATAGTCGGTTGCCCACCGATGGAATAAACATGCCTATTCTATCTTCTTAAGCTTGAAGGACACACCACGGCTCCTGTAGTTCCCCCCTAGTCATGGGGTATTCGGTCAGCCCAATCCTCCAACGAGTGGCCCAAGAGTCCGGCCCATAGGGAATAGGCCGGTAGTCCGAGGACACCTTAATCCCGGACTCCCTCAACCGGTTTAATAGGTTAGTGCCTAAAATTAATATGAATTGGAAAATAATCACCCAAAAAGATTCCTAGAATGATAATATTATAGCATGGAACAATCAAAAATTATAGATACGTTGGAGATGTATTAGTATCTGGTCATGGAGATGATGTTTTCCTCCCGTAGAAACTACATAGAACTAACCCTGTTGAAACATGGGTCTGAATCAATCTTCCTCGGGACCGTCCATGTAGAGGCCCTCGTTGAATTTCCTCATGCGCACGGTGTCGTACCTTGCCAATGGGACACTCATGCACACGGGCCTTGTATCGTTCCCATGGGACCCTTGTGCACACGGTGTCTAGACCCCATGCCAAGGGGATATCAAGGAAGGTTATGTATGCTTCTTTTGTGATCAAATCCATGCCATTTTCTCGTGCATTTGCAATCATCCATGTCTATTATGTGTAGTTTCTCTCTTAGAGTCCACAAGGTTGGGGATGCTCGTCACAAGATAACAAAATTAGGTGATGATTAGTTTACTATTGTTAGTCATCGGATGTCAGTTGGTCTTGGCCAGAGTTCTTAGGCATGTGATCGTGTTCGTCATGCTGCTACCAAGAAGCATGTGATCTAAGCTTGTGGTAATGAAAGTGAAGAGGGGTATGATTCTCAGGAGGACGAGAAATATGAGGCCAATGTGGGTTTTGGTTATGCAGATGGTGGTGAGGAAGAGGATGAGTCTAGTCCTAGCGATGAGCCGATTTCTGGAGGTTTTCATGTGAGGTATGCCTATTTCTGAGTGGACCAAGCAAGAGAATTAGGACAGGAGAATCCTTATGTGGCTGGTACTGGTTAGGGAGTTGAACCTAGGTTTAAAAATGAGTATGAGGACAGAGTGTACTATGAGTTGCTTATGTAAAAGTAAAATAAGTTTACTCCACACAAATAGATTAACATGGATCATCTTAGGGATAACTCTCATATCTATCCTGGATTATATGATGTGGTTCGTGTTGGGTTGAGAATTTGTGACATTTTTCGTAGTGATTCTTGCTTGGTTTCGTTGGATTTTCATTACTCTTTGGATATTTCTAATGCTAATCCTTCAAAAGAAAAGAAAATCTAATTTCTCCAATGTTTGGTAGGAAATATCAATTATGGAAGAAAACCAAGAGATATTGCTATTGGAACCGAGGATCGACATACAATCACTAGAACATGAGACTCAATTTGGTGGGCGACGAACGCCCCGCCGGCGACGAATGCCGGCTTCTCTTCTCAGTATTCCACTCAGCTCAAACCAAACAAACACAAGTACAGTGTGTTATATAGGAGATGCACACACGACAAATGGCCACTAACTCCACTACACGCATGCACTAACCAACAGCTAGCTAACAATACATAGCGCTCACATAGTCCTGGCGATCCGGTCTTCCCATGAACGTGAGCAACCCGCTCCACCGCAAGACCTGGTGCCATAGTGCCTCCTCCTGCGCCCGCTACATGCATCCTTAGACGCCACTCATTCTCAAGCCTGCCCACAAACCGGCTCAACTCGGACTGATCACCACCACAACCACACAGCGGCAGACTCGACCTTGACTCGTACATTCGCCACACTTCCGCTCCTTTCCGCACGTTCCGCACGCACCCAACGCTAGCGTCGACCCCGACCGTACCAGTGCGTCTCGCACGTTCCGTGCACACCCGACACGCCCGACGTGCCTGACCGCACCAGACGTCGTGGCTTATTCCAACACACACCCCCTACGTCACGGTCTCGTCGTCGTTGGAGTTGTTGCATCTCTCATCGTTGTCATCACCATGGCCGTCTCTGCTCGACGCCACCACTCCCCTCCATGCCCGATGTGACATGACGTCTGCTGGTCGCGCCCGCGCCATGGTTGCCGCGTCGCTCGATGTCGAAACCGTGTGTTACAGCCGCAGCCAGACTTGCCACGTGTCGTCGTCGCCATGCGGTCGCCGCGCACCACAGCCACGTGCCTTGGCCTCCATGTTTGTCGCGCTCGTCGCAGACTCACCGCACGCTGCCATGCCGCACACCTTCATGGACCGACACACGGCCCGGAGCTCCGCGCAGCTGCCAACGAATACCGCCATGGCTGGTACGCCTCTGACACCGCAAACCATGCCTAAGCCAACCAAGCTCTAATACCAATTGTTGGAACCGAGGATCGACAAACAATCACTAGAACAAGAGACTCTCAATTTGGTGGGTGACGAATGCCCCGCCGGCGACGAACGACGGCTTCTCTTCTCAGTATTCCACTCGGCTCAAACCAAACAAACACAAGTACAATGTGTTATATAGGAGACGCTCACATGGCCAGATGTCCGCTAATTCCACTCCACGCATGCACTAACCAACTCCTAGCTAAAAATACGTAGCGCTCACGGAGTCCTGGCGATTGGTCTTCCCACGAACATGAGCAACCCGCTCCTCTGCAAGAACTGGCGCCATCGTGCCTCCTCCTGCGCCTGCTGCATGCATCCTTAGACGCCACTCGTTCTCAAGCCTGCCCACAAACCGGCTCAACTTGGACTGATAACCACCAGAACCACACAGCAGCAAAATCAACCTTGACTGGTACATTAGCCACGCTTCCGCTGCGTCCTGCACATCCCGCGCGCACCCTACGCGTCCGACGAGCCCGACCGTACCAGTACATCCCGCACGTCTCGCGTGCACCCTACGCGCCCGACGAGCCTGACCGCATCAATGCGTCCCACACGTCCCGCGCGCACCCGACGTGCTCGACCACACCAGACATCATGGCTTCTTCCAAAAATTGCTACAAATGAAGCCAAAGGGAGCAACTTTCCTGAAGAGACCCAAGTTAACAGGCGTAGCAGGTCAGAAGAAGGTGAGTAATTCCCTTGCATGTGGGACATGTAGGTTAGTGGTAAGATTGATTTGTGCCCATTCTCATTGGTAGTAGTATGATATTTAGTATCTTGTTAGACTGTGGTGAATTCTATGCGTGTTGTCCAATTTAAGGGCCCATGCAATCTCAAGACCTACACATGTAACACATATTATTTAGGAACTCTGTAACCTCTGACGTGAAAGGTGGATATATCTATGAGGACCAAATATAATATGAGATACTGGTGATCCATTGAACTTAATGCTCGGTTCTGATCTAAGGACCTTAATTGTAGAAATGACCACTGTATGGCAATGGAGAAGCAAGACCATAGAATGAAATATAATAACATGTGGAGGAGTTTCATAACTTTAGGGGGAACCACCTACAGAACACATATATCAAATGCTATGAATACAATACAACGTAACTGGTATTACCATCACACTAGCATGATTTATATATCCTTACCATGAACTGAAATCTCGCCACACCTAATCTCTTCATTGTAGGCAATACAATCTTTAGTTTTTCTTATGTTATTTACTCTTACTAGTTACTTTTGCATACACTTTTGAATTCTCTTTATATTCGCATATTTGGTTTATGATTTATCCAGGACAATAACAATATTTATAGAAGCTCAAGCAGTTACTTCACACAGGAGCTATGACACCTTGTGTGTGACAGAAGCGCCACTATAAATACTCTCCTATGCTCTTTGTTGGGACGATTACTCATTGGGATACTTTTGTGAAAGTGCTACACTACCCTATTTTGCTTCTAGGAACCAAAACATTTTCTGGTGCCGCTGCCGGGGAGGTAAGCGCAGAGTATTTGTTTCGTAATTGTTTTTGTAGGCATTGCTATTGTATATGCTTCTTATAACTCACAAAGGAACTACTTGTTCAGGAAGAACGTATTTATCAGATTACATTACTCGTTTTCCTCAGGAGCAGCAAGCTTCAGTGATAGAAAAATACAAAAAATAGTGAGACATTTGATCTTAACACTTTGTTTGCATAAAATGATGATTACTCAAAAGCCTAAGAAGACTAGTACGGATCATTGTGCCCTAATATTGATTTCTGTATCTCCAATAGTTTATTGTACTAACTATAGTGAAGAGTATTCGATTGACTGTGATCTTATTGCGGATGTTAGAAAGCATGCATATGCAGGAACTGAAGAGGATAAGACCCTCAAGCACATCTAATGTTCTTTGATACTTTATGTGGAACATTTAAAATAAAGGATGTTTCAAGAGAATTTATTATTGAGACTCTTCGGGTTTTTCCCAAAAGGATGATTCTAAGAAATGGTATAATCAATTGCCTCAAGGAAGTATAACCGGCTAGATAATGTGCGTTGAATAGTTTATGGCTAAATTTCTTCCAAGCTCGAAGATTACTAAATTAAGAAGAAACCTCACCTTAGTCGTCCAGGAAGATGGTGAAACTTTATATAAAGCTTGGTAGAGATTCTAAGTTTCTGACCTTATGTCCTAACCATGGTTACGTTGAACATGTTATACTACACATGTTTTATCATCGAATTAATGATGAATCAAAATACATTCTTGATTTAAGTGCAGGAGGACAATTTACGTCTTTGACCTTAGAAGAAGGTAAAGAACACATAGAGAAAATTGTATCCACAAACAAACAATGGAATATTGGGGAGGCAATCAAGTCTACTAGAAAATATAACATATTGAATCCATGGAAGTATTGAAGAAAGTTACTTAAGAGAAAGGTAAGCCTATTGAGCAAGTTATTAATGAAAAAGTGGATATATTTAATATTTATCGTCAGGAGGATGAACTTCAAGAGACAATGAACAAGTTTAAATTTCATCAAGATAACTTCAATAGGGACTGTCGAAAATGTATCTATCATAATGAAAAGGTAATAACATATCTCTCTCGAGAGGTAGAAGGGCTAAGCAAGTGGTAAAAAATCTCGATAACTCTCTTGAATGATAGAAACTCAATGCACTCAGATCTCTAAGAACCAAGCTTGCATTCTCTTTTAGTTAGATAATCATGTTTCTACTAATCAAAACTTTACTCGTGGAGGTAAAATAAGACGGGATCCCAGAGGCCCAGAATGGTATGAAAAGGAGAAAGAACAAAGAGCAAGGGATAGTCAAAGTCAAACTCGAGAGAACACAGAACTACTCTTTGGTGAGGAAGAACTGGAAGAACGAGCCCATCAAGATGCTCAAGGAGATAAAGTGGAAGCTCACAAAAAATTTCACTCCGATGCTAAACAGTTGATGGTGATAACAACAAAGACGAAGAAACTCCAGAAGAAGAAAGAGTGCAAGAACCAAGGGTGGAAACAAATAACCAACCACCTGATCCCACTAGATAAGTTTGTGACCAAGAAAAGAGGGATAAGTGAAGAGGCAAGGAAAAGGACAAAGATAAAGGTAAGAGGAAGAAAACCCTTTGTCACCCTAAGGCTGTAAGGCCACTTTCAAATATGCACTTTATTCCTCCTTTTTGCAGGCAATAGTTGATCTTAAAATGTTGCATGTAGCTGACATGTTAAAGTTTCCTACATTTGCCAAGTTCATGTGTGACGTTATTAATAATAAAACAAGTATGAATCTGAAGGAACATGGCTACAATAATAGAGTATCCTTTCAATAACAAGATACCAGAGAAGTTGGGAGACCCAGGTATACCCATGATATGTTGTTCAACTGGTAATCTTGGTATAACTAATGTTCTTTGTGATGTAGGGGAAGGTGTTAGTGTAATGCCTCTAACTCTTTATCATAAATTAAATCTGGCTGAATGTACGCACATAGTCATAACCTTGCAGATGCTAGATAAGTCCACAAGAAGCTAGTAGGAATGGTTGAAAACATTCCGTTAAGATTATACGAGATGTTGTACATAATGTTTGTTGTCCTTGACATGCATGAAGATAAAATATTATCAATTATCCTTGGTAGTCCATTTTTAAATACCACAAGCGCATCATTAGATTGCTTTGTAGGAAAGGTAACCTTCAGAATTTGTGAGGAAGAAATAGTGAAATATTTCCCAAAGAAGCCAAGAGCTAAGGTGGAGTATGTACCACCACTAAAACTATTGTGTACAGTAAGTAAAGAAAATATATGACCACCTGATACTTGACATTATACCAAGGTATGTGGTTGGTCTAAGCAACCTAAAAACCAACGCTTGATGGGAGGCAACCCATCAATTACAATTTTATTCAAATTCTATCTTTGTTTTTGTTGTTGTTTTCAACCCATAAATAATCTGAAGAAAATGCTCGGAAGAGCTATTGTTGAC
Source organism: Hordeum marinum (assembly GCA_022496015.1). Taxonomy (NCBI): domain Eukaryota; kingdom Viridiplantae; phylum Streptophyta; class Magnoliopsida; order Poales; family Poaceae; genus Hordeum; species Hordeum marinum. Next base: position 374,855,741 of record CM039676.1, on the reverse strand, counting down.
TTTGTGTTATAGGGGAAACATCAAAGAAAGGAGGAGGAAGAAAGAGACAACGGAGAAGAGTAAACAGGGAGAAAGGCGGCGAAGGAAATGATAGCCCACATGTGTAGGGGGTCATTTGTAGCCTTTTTTGATAAGTAAGAGTGTCGAACCCAATGAGGATCTAAAGGTAGAATTAATATTCTCTCAAGTTCTGTCAACCAACATTACAACTCTAAGCATGTCAACGCTTACTTTATCTAGAACAAGAATAAACTACTTTGTGGGAATAAAACTAGAACTACTTTGTGGATATTTGTTGGAATCGGCGCTACGCAAAACCCAACAAGGTTTGAACACTATGGTGTGTGTGAGGATCTTAACCGGCTCAAAGTCTTGAGCTTGTCACCCTATGGCCTAGCTACGTTGAGTAAGTGCAAGTGGGGAAGAAGATGGACTCAGAGATTTACCCTGGTTCGGGCCACCTTGTGGTGTAAAACCCTACTCCTGCTTTGTGGTGGATTGACCTCATGGGGAGGCTTGGATGAACTAGTACAATGGTGGGATGGCCTCACGAGGGCCCTTGGTGGTGATGAACTAGCGAGTTGTTGGGTATTTATAGGGGCCATGGTCATCTTCCATCATTGCACAGGTGGGAAGGGATCAAAAATGGCCAAATTTGAAAGGGGACAGGAGGTACATCCTATACTGACTAAAGGTGGTCTTCGCCTGCAAAGCTTCAGAGTATGATGCCGTGGTGGGCTCGGCGATGGCTTCCGTCCTACCGAGCTCGTGGTCTCGGCCTCGTTGCACCTGGAAGGAAAACTTTGGGAGATTCCTTGAGAACCCGCGTATGTCCTTGTCTCCATAGGATGAAAGAGGAAACTGCACCCCTATGCACGCTGGTGCCCGCCTGGCTTTGTCATCAGAACCCACGTCACCCCAGCCTCGAGACACAGGGCACTCTAATAGAAATCTCTGCTCCTCGAGAAGAAGCCTGGGGGGATTCCGCTCTCCGGAGGTCTTGACGATGTCCTCCTCGCGAGGCGGGGGGAGGCTCTCGCGAGGGCCTTGACTTGAGAGACATGTTGTTCGGCGATACCGGGCCTTCGAGGTGGGCCACGCGCTGGGCCATAGGAAGGCAAGTCTAGGTACCCCCAGTCCGAGAACGCCGACAATATTTTTGCAAGATAATAAAGAACATGGAAATAAACTTTAGGTGCTATTTAAAAAAATAACAATAATTGAAATGTGGCGAGTGTGGAAAAGTGGTGGTAGGATTTGCGAGATTTTCCTAGGCAATTGTAACACGATCAGTAATCATTATTGCAGATTTATATGAGGGGGAGGCATGAGATAACATACTTTTCATACTTGTATCATATGTGCTTATGATTGGAACTCTAGCAAGTATCCACAACTAGTACAGATCATTAAAGTAAGACCCAACCATAGCATTATGTAACAACCCTCTAACTCCCATACGCAACAATCCCCTTACTCGGGCATACGCCTCTGTCACTCTTGCTGCCCAATATAAGCGAATCAAGAATGTATTGCAATACCCTACAACGGGAATCCCCCATGTGTGCACGGAATGGAAGGGCCCCTAGGACAGCACCAAACTAAACCACACAACTCAAACCAATCAAGATCATCAATCAACCCATAGGACAAAGGGAATCTACTCAAACATCATAGGATAGCAACAAATCATTGGATAATAATATGAAGCATAAAGTAGCAAGTTCAAGTAGGGGGTATAGTAGGATGCGGGATAGTGGACCATTGTAATGATGAGGGAAGGTGATGCTGGTGATGGCAGCATAGTTGTTCATTTTATATCGCCGTCATGGTTGCCCCAACGATGTTTCGACGCCATTGAGGGAGAGGGGTAAAGAGAGCCCCTCCTTATTTTTATTCCTTTATATCCCCCTAGATCAGAGGAGAGTTTCCCCTCTAGTCCATGGACACCATGGCTCCCGGAGGGCAGGAGCCCCTCCGAGACTAGATCTCTCTCTCTCTCTCCATTTCTCTCATGTTTCTCGTCCTATTTTCTAGCCATTCACCGTTTCTTAAAAACAGAGATTCGTAACTCCGACTGGGCTGAAAATTTGAGGGGATTTTTCTCAAGAAATTATCTTTCTTGCCAAGTAAGTAGGGCCCCAACAGACTTACAAGGGAGTCCCAAGCCATCAGGGTGCGGCGCCCCCCAGGTTGCGCCATGTTGGCTTGGGCCCACCTAGGGCATCGTCTTGTGTTGATTCCTACTACCAGAAATCACATATACTATGAAATAAATCTCCATAAATTTTTATCGTGTTTGGACTTTTTTGATATAGATTTTCTATAAAACAAAAAATACACAAAAAACAAGAACTAGCAGTGGCACTTGATCAATACATTAGTCCCAAAAATAATATAAAATGTTGCCAAAAGTATATGAGAATATTGGTCTGAAACAAATAAAAAAATTATAGATACGACGTGGACGTATTAGCATCCCCAAGCTTAATTCCTGCTCGTCCTCGAGTAGGTAAATTATAAATAGATTTTTTTATGTGGAATGCTACCTAATATAATCTTCAACAAATGTCTAATCAAGGCATGAATATTAAGGTACAAGTAATTCAAGGCAATAGTCTATCATTTGACAAAAAGATATCCATATTCAAGTTTACTAGTGTAAGTGCATTTAGTGCCCCTTAGTGATTTTTGTGTATTAAACACTTAGAGGTTAAGAGACTAATGAGTTTGTGAGTGTACACAGGTCCTATAAGTCCTAGAGGAGTTTGGTATATCCGACGGATGTCGACCCCTAAAAATGTATGTCATCATGTGAAGACTTTGACGCTCTTGTTGAAGACTTTGAAAATGAGGAAATTCGTGTGACCTTGAAGATATTGATCTGAGGATTATGAAGCTTGAAGACTTTAGTTGTCTCGTTTCATTTCTTTTTTTCCAGTCATATGAAACACCGTACTATTAAAGGGGGTCGAGGTAAAACTAAGGAAAATTTACAAGTGATGCTCATCTCAAAGCCTACACCTACCCAATCCTTCAAGTGAAGCCTTTGGAAATATCTTGAGGTTCATTCAAGTTTTTCAGTGACAAAGACGAAGTTCTTCTGGTCTATGAGGAAAATGGTTTGAGTGAGGATTTAGGAGTTCGCTAGTGTGAATTGCATATTGACGTGGCTTGAGACTGCGTCGGTATTTCCCCAAAGAGGAAGGGATGTTATATCACAACGACGGTAAGTATTTCCCTCAGCTATGAAACCAAGATATCAATCCGTAGAGGAAGATCACGCACCCATGTAAACAACACCTACACACAAATAACAAATACTTGCAACCTGACGCGAAAGGTTGTCAAGCTCTCTAGGGTAATAAGATATATTAGGGAGTGATAGGTTTTGCAAGTAGATCTCGCAAGAACACAAAATAAAATAAGTAAACAAAAAGTGCAGCAAGGTTTTTTTGGATTAATAGATCTGGAAACAAAAATGCAAAATAGTAGATCAGAAAGCAATATGTTGGAAAAATAGACTCGTTTTCACTAGTGGCTTCTCTCATGAGTCTAGCACACGGTGGGTGAACAAATTGCTGATGGGCAATTCATAGGAGATCAAATAATCATGATGATATCCACGCAATGATCATTATATAGGCATCACGTCCAAGAGAAGTAGATCGAAACAATTCTGCATCTACTTCTATTACTCCACACATCGACCGCTATCCAGCATGTATCTCGTGTATTAATTTCATGGAGAAACAAAGTAATGCAATAAGAAGGGTGACATGATGTAGACAAGATCTATTCATGTAGGAATAGACCCCCATCTTGTTATCCTTAATGGCAATGATACATGCGTGTCTTGCTACCCCTTTTGTCACTGGGAAAGAACACCGCAAGATCGAACCCATCACAAAGCACCTCTTCCCATGGCAAGAAAACCCGATCTAGTTGGCCTAACAAAACCAACGATTCAAATAAGAAATACGAGGCTATAAGTAATCATGCAAATAAGAGATCAAAGAGGAATGAAATCATATTCTTGGATAGAAACTGATCATGAACTCAAAATTCATCGGATCCCAACAAACACACCGCAAAAGTCATTACATCAAATAGATCTCCAAGAGACCATTGTATTGAGAACCATAGAGAGAGAGAGAGAGGAATCCATCTAGCTACTGCCTACGGACCCGTAGGTCTATGGTGGACTACTCACGCATCATCTGAGTGGCACCTATGATGAAGATGAACCCCTCTGTGGTGGTGTTAGATTGAACCTCGTAGTTTTGGAACTTGCAGTGGCTGGAATTGTGTTTCGTCGACTCCTCTAGGGTTTTTCAAATATTTGGGAATTTATAGGCCAAATAGTCAGTTGAGGGGGTGCCCGAGGTGGGCACCCTCTACCTGGCCGTGCCAGGGGCCTCTGGTGCACCCTGGTGGATGATGGCCACCCTAGGCGCCCTCTCATGTTGTTCTTTGGCCAATCTGTTGGGGAATGTTGCATGGGAAACAAAAAAATTCCTACGCACACGCAAGATCTATCCATGGTGATGAGAATCTATGAGAGGGAGAGTGGATCTACGTACCCTTGTAGATCGCTAAGCAGGAAGCGTTAAGAAACGCGGTTGATGTAGTCGAACGTCTTTGTGATCCAAATCGCCGAGCGTCCCGCGATCCAATCACTATCTGTCCCGATCTAGCACCGAACAGACGGCACCTCTGCGTTCAGCACACGTACGGCTTGATGACGATCTCCACCTTCTTGATCCAGCAAGAGGGAGCAGAGAGGTAGACGAGTTCTCCAGCAGCGTGACGGCTCCACGGTGATGGTGGTGGAGTAATCTCAGCAGGGCTTTGCCTAAGCACAACTGAAACTGATCTAGAGGAGAAACTACGGACTAGAGGGTACGGTTGAAAATCTAGTGCAAAAACCCTAAATCCTCTAGTATGTATAGGAGGAGAGGAGGAGGAGGCTTGGCACAAGGGCCAGCCCCTCTTTGGTTCGGCCGAAGAGGAGAGGAGGAGTCCTCCTCCTCCACTCCAAGTAGGATTAGGACTCCTTCCCTATTTCAACCTTTTTGCCTTTTTCCACCTTTTCCATTTTGGAATTTCTTCCCAGACACATGGGCCTTGTGTGGGACTTTGGCTAGACCACTAAGGGCTGGTATTTATCCTCCCATAGCCCATGTAGCCTCTTGGGTCGAAATACACCTCCTGATGGTCACCTGGTACCCTCCCAGCAATCCCGGTACAGTACCGATGAGCCCGGAACATTTCCAGCGACCAAAACAGGATTTCCTATATATCAATCTTTACCTCCGGACCATTCCAGAGCTCCTCGTGACGTACGGGATCTCATCTAGGACTCCGAACAACCTTTGGTCACCAGCATACATAACTCTATACTAGTGAAACATCACTGAACCTTAAGTGTGTAGACCCTGCGGGTTCGAGAACTATGTAGACATGACCGAGACACCTCTATGGTCAATAACCAATAGCGGGACCTAGATGCCCATATTGGTTCCTACCTATTCTATGAAGATCTTTATCGGTCGAACGAAGGATTTAGTTAATCTCGTATGATGTTCCCTTTGTTCTTCGGTATGTTACTTGCCCAAGATTCGGTCGTTGGTATCTCCATACCTAGTTCAACCTCGTTATCGGCAAGTCTCTTTACTCATTTCGTGATACAAGATCCCGTGACTAACACTTAGTCACATTGCTTGCCAGGCTTATTGTGATGTTGTATTACGGAGTGGGCCCTGAGATACCTTTCCGTCACACAGAGTAACAAATCCCAGTCTTGATCCATGCCAACCCAACAGACACCCTCGGAGATACCTGTAGAGTACCTTTATAGTCACCCAGTTACGTTACAATGTTGATACACACAAGGCACTCCTCCGGTGTCTATGAGTTGCATGATCTCATGGTCATAGGAACATATACTTGACATGTAGAAAACTGTAGCAATAAACTGACACGATCATATGCTACGTTTATAGTTTGGGTCTTGTCCATCCCATCATTCTCCTAATGATGTGATCCCGTTATCAACCGACATCTCATGTCAATGTCTAGGAAACCTTGACCATCTTTGATTAACGATCTAGTTTACTAGAGGCATACTAGGGACAAAGTGTTGTGTATTTATCCACACATGCAATGTGTTTCCAATCTACACAATTATAGCATGGATAATAAACCTTTATCATGAACAAGGAAATATAATAATAAACACTTTATTTATTTCCTCTAGGGCATATTTCCAACACCATCCTGGCTCTTCTGGTCCATAAAAAATCTCCAAAACTTCTCGTAGCGTTTGGGCTCCGTTTGGTACTGATTTTCTACGAAGTAAAAAACAAGCAAAAACAACAACTAGCTCTTTGGCACTATGTCAATAGGTTAGTCCCAAAAATGATTTAAAGTTGCTATCAAATGATTGTAAAACATCCAAGATGGATAATATAACAGCATCGAACAAGCAAAAGTTATAGATACGTTGGAGACGTATCAGCATCCCCAAGCTTAATTCCTACTCGTCCTCGAGTAGGTAAATAATAAAAACAAATTTTTTTATGTGGAATGTTGCCTAGCATGTTCATCATATATTCTTTTCTTTGTAGCATGGACATCTGGACTTTTATATGGTTCAATGCAATAGTCTAGTTTTGACATGGAAACTTTAATATTTAAACATATCAACAAGAAACTATGTCTTTTAAAATATCAACGCTAAAGCAAGTTATCCCTAGCCCATTATGCTCAATCATTGATCCATTCATAATACACACTCAAATATTAGCTACACCTAATGCTCGAGTACGATCATAGTGCCTCCTAGTTGGTGCTTTATAAGAGAAGATGGAGACTCAAATTGAAATATAAAAATTGCATAAAGTAAATTGAGAGGCCCTTCGTAGAGGGAAGTAGGGATTTGTAGAGGTACTAGAGCTCAAGTGTTTAAATTGATAGAGAAAATTATCTCGAGTGGCATGCCTTTCCTCTCAACTAAAACGACCGAGAGATTTCAATATCTTTCCATGCTATATACATCATAAGTGGTTCCCAAACAGAAAATAAAGTTTATTCGTTTTTCCACCATACTTTCACTTTCCATGGCTAGACGAATCCACAGTTGCCTTCCATACCAACACTTCACAAGGAATTTATTATTTGATAACAAAAAGTAAATATTTTTTCTTATTCATTTTGGGACTGGGCATCCCTATTACCACCATATTCTCGTGCAATGACAAGTGAATAAACACTCACCTTGAGAATAACACATCTAAGATGGAAACATATCAGTCACCCCCTACCGTTTCATGAGTGGTACGAGCACACAAACAGGAAAATTTATTTTGAAATTTAGAGATGGCGCATACAAATTTGCTTCGAACGGCATGGAAATACCGTATATATGTAGGTATGGTGGACTCATATGGTGTCAGGGATATACCCCGCGGTATGACCCGGCCTGGCGACTCACCCAAGACCCGGTCAAGACATGGCGTTTTATTGATGACCCGGCAGGGAGGTCGCAGGATGACCAGGCCCAAGAGCCGGTGTGTAAGCCGGCGCCAGGAGGCTCACAAGAGAAGGCCCAAAGAGAGAAATACTCCCTGCTGAAGGAAGAAAGACCGGAATATGATTCTAAAGAGACTAGTCCTACTCCTACTCCTAGTAGGACTCTATTTGTAAACCTACCCTCTCCACTTATATAAGGAGGGATAGAGCACCCCTAGAAAGAAAAGTTCACAAGTCCACAATTTTAGACAGAAACAAGAGATTAGAGATAGACAGATTAGAGGCTCTCATGATTAGAGGTAGCAAAATAGCACCCTTGTAACCGAGAGATCTCCTTCATCGTCAATACCAGACAAGCACGACAAAGGCTTTTGCCTCCTTCGGAGGGGCCGAACCTGGGTAAAACTTGCGTCTCTCGATTCCGACCAACCCCTTCGAGCTGCCACATAGTTGCGCTTCCACCCCAAACCTAAGTCCATTCACACGGACATCTGCCGTGATAAATCCACGACAGTTGGCGCCCACCGTGGGGCGAACATGGTGGTGTTATGTTCTTGGAGGGAATTCTTAAGGGATCGAGAAACTCGCTGTTGTTTGGATGAAATTCTGGTTCAAGAGGATTACATTGTCTTCAAGTTCGTCAGGATGAGAAGTTGACAAGTAAATTCAATGACATGCATTAGTTTCATTGGCAGAATCATCAGATCATTAGAGATCAAAAATCAAGTTAGATCATCGTATACGAGTTGAGATCAAAGCAAATTAGGATGGCCTCGGCCGCCGCTGCAGGTCAAGGTGGTGCCCAAGATCGATTAGAATTAATATGGCCTCGTTGACCAAAGCCAAGCAATAGTCCGAACAGATCACTCTAAAGTAAAAAAGGGGGGAAAGACATGGAGGAGGATTCAGACACGGACTCGACGCCGCTGGCCCCGCCTCCGACGCGCTTTGCCTCACTCCAAACCGGCATCGTTCTGTCGCCGCGTGTCCGAGCTCGCCTAGCCTCCGCGCATCCGTCTCGCCGCTGTAGTCACCCGCCTGGCTGCGCTCCCTCGCCCGGCTGTGCTCCGCTTATGCCATGGCTAAGCCGCCACCGCACACCAGCGCCTTTGAGCTGCTCGGGCCACGCCGTTCCGCTGCTGCCTTGGGGACTCCTCAAGTTGAGTCGCCCCGCGCCCCTACACGCTGGCTTGTGACCGCTCGCCCCGCTCACCGTCAATTGTAGTAGGAAAGACGAAGGCAAAGAAAGAGAAGATTTTGCCACCACCAGAGGACAAAAACAATATTTTTTTCAGCATCGAACCCGCCGTCCAAGGGATTTTCAGAGTCGGAAAGTGGTATGTATCAGGATTCAGTAATTCGAGACCAAGGGAGAGTTCATATTTTACTTCGATTTGGATTGAGGATCCGGATCGATCCGTCCCTTCGTCCAACACAAACTTGCATGCCATGTGCATAAGTCAAGCGCGCTCATGCGAGGCACCGACGTGTAGTGTCGGTATCGTGGCGGCTTGGCCACATGTAGCACAGGGGGCCTCCTCATGTCCACCGTCATCGTTGGCGTTGGCTCATGTCGGCACGCCTGACAACCTCCTCCACCGCTTGTTGTCCCTTCATGCCTCGGGCCGGCTCTTCGCCACCACAACTCTCCTCCACCGCTGAGCCACCTCACTCGCCTCCGCTCTGCCTCGCCCCCGCGGCTGCCGGCCGCCACCATGCCCATTGCACCCTGCCTCTGCTCTGCCTCCTCCACTCCCGCGCCATGAGACGCCGAGCTGCTTCCTCAGCCTCTGCCATGGACCGCCCTAGCCATGCCACTCCGTTGTCATGGCCAAGCCGAAAAAGGCAAACTGCTGCCCAAAAATGATGAGAAGAGTCCAAGCATATATGTGTCATATCTCCACGTACACGAAAATAAGACCAAAGTGCTACTACAAGCATGGAGATCTGGGATGGATGGATTGCATCTACTAATCTACATCCGCATTTATCTGAAAAAATCGTTCGAGTTCATCCACAAAAATACAGGTGCTATTTGTCTTATTTATCTTATAAGTATATATTTCTTCCTTCAAAAACAGCTACTCTATCCTTTGGTATTTTTTCTACATAGGACATTTACTTATTGTTCAAGTGGCGTTGTACCACGGAGATGGAGGCGCACCAACATCAGCTTGGACCGGCGTTCGTCCGTGTTGCACAACATGGGTTACCAATGTCGCGGCCAAATCTCATGACCAAGACGGCTAACAACGCCGCAGCCGACTCTCGCGTTCGTGTGAAGTCACCGGACAACTCTTGCATTCAACTCAACAAGCCAGTGTCGTGGCCGCCTACACCAGCCGCCCAATGGACATTCCTAAGCCGCCGCCCCGCGGTCCAGGCTACATCAACATGCCAGAAATGACCCGTGCGTCACCATCAACTTATGAATACCATGGGCAACTCACCAACCACGGCGACTTACCATCCATGCTGGTTTCGAACGGTGTGAGCGACTCGCCATCCGCACCGGCTTACAACGTCGTGGCGTCTTTCACAAATAGCACCTGCTTACAATGTCGCGGCTAGTTTCTACGCCTACATCAACATGTCAGTGGCTGCATACATCAGTGCAAGCCGCCCAATGGACGGTTCTGAATCGCCGCACTGCGGTCAATCTACATTGGCACAATAGTGTCGGGCTTGCCTATATGAGCAGACCAATGGACACGTGCAGACGCCGCCCACAGTTTGATCTATATCAACATATCGGTGTAGTGCTCGCCTACACGAGCCACCCAACGGACAGGCGCACAAGTCACCACCGCTATAGTTTGGTTAACTTCAACAACCAGCCGGGACGAACCATCGACCGGGTTATCAAAACAGTTCATACGGAATCATCTATAAACCCGCCACGGTCAACCTCAATTATCAGTGGAGATTCTCAAGTGTAACATCCCGAAATTTCATTTTGGAATGTTATGAAATATAGCTATGCATCATTATCACTTTGTTTGAATGTACTGAATTTGTTGAAGTGCTTCTTTTGAAATTCTGAAAGACCATTTCTATTTTCCCATGTATTTGTTTCACCTATTTGAAAACCTTTGGAAATGTTCAAAGAAAGAGGGGAGTAACATCACACTCCACACTAGGGGCATATTGGTGAAATATTTGAACAATACAACCATGGGGTTATTTGAAAGTTTATCTCAAAAGGATTTAAAATCAATTAGGCATTTTCTGAAAATAAATTTTAAAAAGATATTCAATATGACAGAGGAAAAATGTTCATTAAATAGCATTAATTCTCCTAATCATTTTGATATATATATTTCCTATGTTTGGAAATATTTTGAATGCATTAAAAGAGTTTTTACTGCTCTGGAAATAGAAAAGGAAATGTTTTAAACCGAATCGGGCCGGCCCACAGTCTTTAATTCCCAAAACTACTCCGGGTCGGTCACTGACGCGCTAACCACGCCTCCCACTCTCACTGACGTGCGGGACCCACCGTCTGACCGTGGCATCAGCGCACTCATCCCCTTCCCCACGCCCGACCACCGTCGCCGGAGATCCCTCCCCACGGATCTCGCCCCTCGTGCCCTCCCCGACCACCGCACCGCCCCTATATAAACCCTAACCCTCTCCTCTCTTCGTTCCACACCCGAAACCCCCTTTTCCCTCACCAGAGCGCTGCCCCAGACCTCACCGGAGTTCGGCACCCAACCGGACGTCCCCGAGCTCATGCCCATCGCCACACTTACCCCCAGCCCCCTCCGATGCCACCAATCGACGCCGGAGACTCGCCACCGCCGTTTGAAGCCTTCGGATGCCGCCCCCGACCACCGCACCGTCGTGCCCGAGCATCTCCGACCACCGTCCGTCGCCAACCTCGCCGGAGACCCCGACCCCCTCTTTGTAAGCCTCCACCTCCACCCATAGCCGTCAGATCCGTAGTCAACGCGCGAGATTAGATCTATTTAATAAACAAACTAGTACGCGTTAGTTGTCGGTCGTCTGCTCGCTAGCTCTCACATGCACGCCCTCGCGGCCAATCACAACATGCCACGTCACCTTGTCTATTAGTTAGGTTAGTTTTTCTTTTTCTTTTCTGTTTTAGAAAACAGAATGTATTCTGTTTTTGTTTTTATCATATCCTTTAACATATTTGGTGTTTTTAGTTGATTCTTTTTGCATTAGTTCACAAATTTGTTGTAGTTTATGTCTGTATGCTTAGATTTAAAATTTGAACTTTAAATTTTGAACCTAATCAAATTTGTATAAATTACTAAAATCTGTATAACTAGAGTTTAAAAATATATTTTTGAGTGAATCTTTTTTCCACTCTTATGTATTAGTTAGACCTATCATTCTACATAGTTTGAGAATTTTTAGGATGAATTGGGTTACTGTTTTCAACAAAAACAGAATCTGTTTAGTTCTTAATAGATTTTAATTAAATAGATTTTTATTTAATTTGAACCTGAATTAGTTTAACTTTTGTTTTTAGATTTCATTAGGTCCTGTTGATTCAACATTAGGTGTATTATTTTCTGTTAATAAAATATATATTTTCAAATTGATTTGTGCTCTAGTTTCTATAGGTACATCTTGTTTTCACCAATTATATTGTTTAGAAAAAAGTTTTGTAGTAACTCATTTTGCACAATATTTTTATAATGAAATACTTTCTGTTTTCAAATAAAATTATGTATTTACTTTTCTGTTATCTAAAATACCTAGTTGTTCCAAACAAATTTTTGACTTGTTATGTCTTAGTAGAGATTTTGTCACCAAAATTTTTAGAGTCTTATACTTTAAGTGATTCTTCTTTTTGATTGTGATTTTGTTTGTTGAAGCATTTGTTTACCTTGTTGTTGAATGAATTGTATTGTGTTTATGCTTATGGTGTGCTCTTGTTTTATTCGTTAGATCATTCGGAGTGCGAAGCTTGTTATCTAGAGTCACTTGATTACGAGGATCGTCAGCAAGGCAAGTCACTTTGACCATGTATACCTATGTTTTATTGCATTAGTTCTTCCATCTCCCCAATTGCATGCAAAGTAGGTAAACTGGAAACTTGGTTACTTGTTGTAGTATCATGTGGTAGGTACCCCTCAACCCTTTGACACATTGGCCCCGGGAAACGTTGATTTAAATTTTTGCTATGATATTAGTAGACGGGGTTGGTTGTGTGATTCATGAGAGTTGTGAGTTAATAATTTAAAGGATTGCATGATGATCAAGTCTTCAAGACTCCGAGTTTGCAACATACCTCTGGGTGGATGATGGTTGAACGGCGCCCTGGAGAAACCAATGGTTAGCCTAGATGATGCTGGAGAAGTGCCAATAGTTTTCCTGAAAGGTCCACCCAGGCACAAAGAGATGGATGAATGCTTCAAGACCCAAGGCTTACCTGCAGAGCCACAAGCTATTATGGGCTCTGGCTTGGTTGGATATCGTGGTGACCCTGGACAGGCGATGCTACGAGATGTAGAACAACGATAGGAAAGGATGGGCACCGACAGTGTCTCGGGGGAATCTTTAGAAGACCATGTTTTGGTCATCCGTTTCTCAAACACCCTGAAGTACGAGAAATCCAACGGAGGCGATCAAATCTTGTGGGGAACGTGTGCAAAAATCTGTAGAGTACTCGAACCTAATCGATTAGCCGTGTGCACGGTCATGGACAGTTTGAGCCAAAGGAATTGAAACTATCTAGAACTCTCAACACAATTAATTACATTGATGGGGGTATTTAATGTCAACTTGGGTATGAGAATTGGTTGGTGGAACCATCTCATTAATCAACCAACATTGTAGTAATTATGCTTTTGCCCTCTCTTGTTGTACAAAAAATTTGGCTTTATGCAAAAACTTACTAACCCCACCTGCCATATATGCATATAGAATAGATGATTATTTTACCCCCTCTCTTGTGACATTGCCGGCATATTCAATATGCTGACCTATACGGCTGCAACGTATCATGTTGCAAAGTACTTTTCCGACCAGGAGTGAGGATACGCTCTACGCTCAGTGAGATGCCCTTGGAGTCAGATGGACTCATCTACCTATGGAGCTTCCGCAAGACTTTGGTTTAGTTTATCTCATGAGTTGGCCTTCAGCCACTTTATTGTAATCCGTATTGTAATAAAGGACTTGATATGAGATTTCGATAAATTAATGTTGTGTGATTTCCCTTTGATATATACATTGATGTACCATGTGTGTACCAGCATGATCTTGGGATGGTACAGAAACATTGAAGATTCGACCTTTCAGGTCGGGTCGCTACATCAAGCCGCCTTTTCAATTCAACTTAAGACTCGGGGGCTATAGACACGGCAAGACACATTTGGTAGTTTTCCAGAGAAAACCCAATCCTGGGGGCTATTACATTATTGGCGGAAGATTAAAAGTTGCCCAAGAGGACGAACCGCCGTGATGCACCATTCAAACATGGGTGGCCAGATTTATTGGATCATCATAAAGTCACTTGGAGCTTGTGTCGTTTCTTCATACAAGATGGCGGCTTACAAGATGGTGCACAAGTTGATATCGTCGACATGATCGTCCAGGGGGCTTCCCACCCACCGGGTGTAGCTTATCACAACCTATCGGTGGGCTCTCAAGCCAAATAGTTGACTCCATCAACATGATCGTCCAGGGGGCTTCCCACCCATGGGGTGTAGCTTATCTCACCCTATCGGTCGGCTCTTAAGCCAAACAATTGACTCCATCAACAAAGGTCACTTGGGGGCTTCCAACCCACCGGGTTTAGCTTACACACCATCTTGATCGGCTCTTAAGCCAAACAAGGTAAAACCTGCCTGTAAGCTGATGCTTCTCCGCTAGGTGACCCGCCGAACTCTTACTAGTTAATCTCGCCTAGAGACCCTGAGCCGGCTCAAAGAAACTGACGGCCAATCTTCATAGAGACCTTGTACTGGTTAAGGTTAAAACGGCGGCTCTTGTCACGAGAGGGCCGGCTTACAAAAGCCAAGGATAAACTTTCCTATCTACTGCTGACTCTCCGCTTTGTGGCCTGTTCGTACTCTTAGACAGTTAATCCTTGAGGAGCCTGTATTGTTTAAGGTTAAAACGACAGATTTATGTCACGTGAGAGGCATTTTTTGCGCTATCAGGGTACCCATGCCCTGTCGTGTCTCTCCTGGGACGTCACACTTCCTTTTAGTTAATCTCGCTTAGAGACCCTGAGAAGGTTCAAAGAAATTAACGGCAAATCTCCATAGAGACCCTGTACTACTAAGGAGTTTTAAGTGGCGGGTCAACCCGGTAGAACCAGCACATGAGTTGTTCAAAAAAATTCAAAAACAAATCAGGAAAGATATAACATCTCCGGGTGTGCTTTTTTAAGCCGCCCTTACAACAATGCATAATATATTTTGTCTTATTTATTTTTGCAGGTCTTGTCTCTTAAGATGAGCCGTCGTTAAGTATGATGCAAAACTTCGGCAAGAGCAAATGGATCTTTAATAGCCAACCTGGCTGGATCTTCATGGTTTATCATAACCAGCACTAAATGATTGGGGGTTTTAAGCCAGCTCGGAGAATTCATTATTTTTCAAGAGCCGCCCTATCAAATATAATGCCATGTCATCTAATTGACCAGTTCTCGGATTTCTTCAATTGTACTCTCTAGTAATCTACAACACTCATGGATTTCTCCAATACATATTTGCCAGGTGGCATCGCAACCACGAGCAGGGATTTCATGTCAAAGACAAAGGAATTATTCCAAGTTATTCATTCCGGGTTATATTACAACCACGGTCAAAGATTCATTCAACAAATTGTGGTGAGTCATATTATTCTTACGTAGTCCCAAGTTGCCGCAGGCAGACGATCTGGCACTTGGGGGGTACATTATTCAAGTCCAGTTTATATCAAATATGCAAGTCGCATGTCACTGCAAGCACGCACCATGGCACTTGGGGAATAATGCAAGCCGGTTTTCAAATCATTACATTGTCAGCAAGACCCTATTATCTCAAGGAGATGAGCCGGCCTTTCTATATTTTTCTAAGTCCCAGCCCAGTAATTCTTACTCACCCGGCACTTGGGGGTTACACCGCTCAGATCAAATTTTCTAAAGTCCCAAGTCGCCGCAAGCGTGCGACCCGGCACTTGGGGGCTATAGTATTCAGCTGTTCAAACAGATTATATGGTTCAAATTGAAGACCCGGCCCATCACATACTGATGAGCCGACCCTTGGGGCTACACCTGTTGAAGTTTCATATGGTATAAGACAGTTATAAGTCCCAAGTTGTTGCAGGCAGACAACCCAGCACTTGGGGGCTACACAGTCCAATATATCCTTGCAAAGCACCAAGTTGTCATGGATAATCTTGGAGCTTGGGGGCTACAGGTAATATGGACATATCAAAAACTTTGAGGAGAATTTTCAAGATGTTAATTATGGAGTTCAGTTGTTAGACCTGGCGTCACCAACATTCATGACCCGGCGTCATCAGAAGGTCATAACCCGCCAGAGTTTATATAAGCCGCCATGTTTCACAACAATGGAAGTCCAGATCTATGTCATGAGTATTTCTTGTTTTCAAGATTTTCATCAAGCCAAAATATTGGAAGCCGACTCAATGGCATATGGGTGTTCTATTCCCAATGATTTTCAAAAGGACACTGATAAGCAAAACGATTTTCAAGACGGCTCATTCATATGAAGAAGAGACCCAGATTTTGAGGAGACACTTCATAAGATGGCCAAAGGAGCAAGCTGGCCACTTAACATATTTACTATTCTTATTTCAGGAGGTTATCGTGAATAAATTCAAGCTAACCTGGGGGTTAATGTCGGGGATATACCCCGCGGTTTGACCCGGCCTGGCGACTCACACGAGACCCGGTCAAGACATGGCGTTTTATTGATGACCCGACAGGCGAGTCACAGGATGACCAAGCCCAAGACCCTGCATGTAAGCAGGCGCCAGGCGGCTCACAAGAGAAGACCTAAAGAGAGAAAGACTCCCTGCCGAAGGAAGCAAGACCCAGAATAGGATTCTAGAGAGACTAGTCCTACTCCTACTCCTAGTAGGACTCTATTTGTAAACCTACCCTCTCCACTTATATAAGGAGGGGTAGAGCACCCCTAGAAAGACAAGTTCACAAGTCCACAATTTTAGACAGACACAAGATATTAGAGATAGAAAGATTAGAGGCTCTCGTGATTAGAGGTAGCAAAACAACGCCCTTGTAACCGAGAGATCTCCTTCATCATCAATACCAGATAAGCAGGACGTAGGCTTTTACCTCCATCGGAGGGGCCGAACCTGGGTAAAACTCGCGTCTCTCGATTCTGACCAACCCCTTCGAGCCGCCACATAGTTGCGCTTCCGCCCCAAACCTAAGTTTGTTCACCCTGACATCTGCCATGACAAATCCTGGACATATGGCAAAAGTTGTTTTAATGATTTTGGATGGACATGTAGTATCTCTAGTTAGTACAAGTGAAGTCTAGCAAAAGATTGAGAAGCATCCAACCAAGAAATGAAAAATCACATAAGTGGGCATTAAACATAACTAACACCGAATAATGCACAATAAGTAGGATGTAATTTTGTAGCACAACTATTGACTTTCGTGCTTGCATAGGGAATCACAAACCTTAACACCAATATTATTACTAAGCATAATTAGATACTAACATAACTCACATATTACTATTCTCATGTCTCAAAACTATTACAAACAATGAAGTTTAATTTGTCCAATGATGTTCATGCAAGTTTTTATTATATCCCTCTTGAATATCTATCACTTTGGGACTTGTTTCATATATTGCAATTGCTTTATACAAGCTCGCATGGATATAAGGGAAGAACATGAGCATACAAGTTTAATCTCTCAAAATAATATAAGTGAAGCATGAGAGTATTTTTTCAAAATTACGAACTCTCAAATTAATATAAGTGAAGCATGAGAGCATTTCTTCAAACACATGTAAAAGCACGCCGTGCTCAAAAAGATATAAGTGAAGCACTAGAGAAATTCCTTTGCTCGATAGATTTAAGTGAAGCATAAAGAGCAATTATATCAAATCATAGCATAATTTTGTATCTCTCAAATAGGTGTGTCCATAAAGGATAAAAGCAAAACAAGCAACAATACAAGATGCTCCAAGGAAAACTCATGATATGTGACGAATAAAACTATAGTTCCAAGTAAAATACCGATGGTGGTTAGAAGAAAGAGGGGATGCCACTCGGGGCATCCCCAAGCTTAGTTGCTTGTTAC
This sequence comes from Hordeum marinum, assembly GCA_022496015.1. Classification (NCBI taxonomy): domain Eukaryota; kingdom Viridiplantae; phylum Streptophyta; class Magnoliopsida; order Poales; family Poaceae; genus Hordeum; species Hordeum marinum. The sequence continues at coordinate 374,837,941 of CM039676.1, read as the reverse complement.
TCTTTGGAAATTACCTTGGGTTTCTGTAGCATCCCAAGCTTAGGCTCTTCTAACTCCTTATTCCTTCCTCCATCATGATCTCACCCAAAATATGAAAACTTCAATCACACAAAACTTGACAAAATTCTCGTGAGATTCGTTAGTATAATAAAGCACATCACTACTCTAATTACTGTTGTAAACTCATTCTTATTTTATTATTGCATTATATCTACTGTATTTTAACTTTAGCATGACTTATACCCCCAAATACAAGCCATAGATTCATCAAAACAAGCACACAATGCAACAAAAACAGAATCTGTTTCAGACAGAACAGTCTGTAGTAATCAGTACTCTACCCATAATTAGTAAGTATAAATTTTTTGAAACATTAGGACGACGTAAAGAATTTGTATAGAAATATTGTGTTCAACTTTCATCTTAATATAACGTTCCAGTAAAAATGAAAATTCGCGCACTGGGTACAAAGTTTTTGTTTCAGATTCAGCATTGTTTCTACTCATCTTGTGGATTATCCTAAGGCATTACTTGACACAAACACTAAATAAAACATAAAAACACAATCACAATAGCAGAATAATTGTGTAAACACTTAAAATCATAAAGGGAAAGATAAAAATATTTTATTCATTGGGTTGCCTCCCAACAAGCGCTATCGTTTATATACCCCTAGCGAGGCATAACGCATAGTTTCAAGTATTGTCATCCTTAATTTTCACTCCATAAAAGGACCTCATGATTGATTCAAATGGTGGCTTAATTCTTGTTCCAGGAAAGTGTTCCATACCCTTTCTAAGAGGAAACTGAAACTTAATATTGCCTTCTTTCATATCAATCACGGCACCTATAGTGCGTAAAAATGGTCTACAAATTATGATAGGGCAAGACGGATTGCACTCAAAATCAAGAACAATAAAATAAGTGGCAACATATTTCCAATTTGCAAGAATAATAACATCATTAATTCTTCCCAGAGGCTTTTTAATAGTAGAATCCACCAAGTGCAAATTAAGAGAACATTCTTCAATATTGGTAAGACCAAGCACATCACATAGAGATTTCAGAATTGTGGAAACACTAGCACCCAAATCACACAAAGAAAAACTTTCATAATTTTTAATCTTGAGTTTAATGGTGGGTTCCCACTCATCATGTAATTTTCTAGGAATTGAATTCTCTAATTCCAACTTGTCTTCTAAGGATTTCATCATGCCATCAACGATATGTTTAGTAAAAGCTTTATTTTGTTCATAAGCATGGGGTGAATTTATGATGGTTTGCAGAAAATAAATACAATCAACCAAGGAGAAACTCTCATAATTAAAGTATTTGTAATAAAAAATAGTGGGCACATCACTAGTTAAAGTTTTGACCTTTCCAAACCCACTTTTATCAAAATTTTCATCAAGATTTTCACCCTCCAAATCATTGGGACGCCCTCTAACTAAAGTTGACTCTTATTCAGTCCATTTATCTTTAATTTAAACATTACTAAACAAGGAATCAATAGATAAAACATCAATCATTTTAAGGTCTTCTTCATTGTTATGAAAGTAATTGCTAGAAAACGCTCTTTCTAAAAGTTCTCTTTTAGCTCTAAGCATAGTGGTTCTTTTCTTTATTTCATACATAGAAACTTATAAAGCATTAATTGATTAATTAATCTTGGGTGGAAAAGCATGCAGCTTGAGATTTTCTACATCATTGGAAATTCTATCAATGCTTCTAGACATATCATCAATCTTAGTCAACTTTTCTTCTATTGTAGTATTGAAACACTTTTGAGCATTGATAAATTCTTTAAAAATATTCCCAAGATCAGAGGTGTTCCTATTATTATTATTGTTATTCTTATTGTTATTATTATTGTTATTATTATTGTTATTATTATTATAAGAATTAACATAGGAATGACCATAATTATTAGAGGAATTTCCAAGAAAAGGCCTAGGATTAAAATTACCTCTCTAAGCATTGTTATTGAAATTGTTTCACGAGATAAAATTCACATCTACGGAATCAACATTTTGCTCAATCATAATAGACAAAGTCACATCATTAAGATCAATAGGATAATTTTTACTAACAACCAACTTCATAAGAGCATCAACTTTTTCACTCAAAGTACTAATTTCTTCTACCGAATTCCCTTTTTACTAGTAGGTGCTCTTTCGGTAAGCCATTGCAAATAATTTGCCATAATATTATCTAGCAATTTATTAGCTTCACCCAAAGTAATTTCCATAAAAGTAAATCCCACGGCGGAATCTAAGAGATTTCTAGAGACAAAATTTAGTCCCGCATAAAAAATGTATGATGATCCAAAGATTTAAACCATGAGTAGGACAATTTCTTAGCATCAGTTTCATTCTTTCCCAAGATTGTTCAAAATGTTCAAGTTGCTTAAACTTCATGATTTCAATTCTAAGGGAAATAATTTTGCGGGCGAAAAATACTTAGTAATAAAAGCATCCTTGCACTTATCCCAAGAATCGATACTATTGCGAGGCAAAGAAGAAAACCAATTTTTTGCATGATCTTGCAAGGAGAAAGAAAATAATTTCAACTTAACAATATCATTTTCCACATATTTTTTATTTTGCATATCGCATAATTCCACGAAGGTTTTTAGATGGGACGCGACATCCTCATTAGGAGTACAGAAAAATTGATATTTCATGACAAGATTCAACAAAGCGGCATTAATATCACAAGACTCCGCACTAGTGGTGGAAGGAGCAATAGGAGTGCTAATAAAATCATTAATATTGGTGTTGGAAAAGTCATGCAACTTGGTTTTTTCTTGAGTCATTGTGACTACACAAAGAAGATTGCAAGCAAACAAGAGAACTGACGAGAAAAAGGCAAACGAAAAAGAGAGGGCGAATAAAATGACAAATTCATGAAGTGAGGGAGAGGAAAACGAGAGGAAATTGGAAAATAATGTAAATTATAGGGATATTAGATTTTTGATTAGGAACCTCATAGATGAGATTGCTTCGTCCCCGACAACGGCGCCAGAAATTCCTTTAACGTGGCTTGAGACTACGTCGGTAGTTCCCCAAAGAGGATGGGATGATGTAGCACATCGACGGTAAGTATTTCCCTCAATTATGAAACCAAGGTATCAATCCATATAGGAAGATCACGCACCCATGTAAACATCACATGCACACAAATAACACATACTTGTAGCTTGATGCGAAGGAGAGGTTGTCAAGCTCTCTACAGTAATAAGATAGATTAGGTAGTGATAGTTTTGGCAAGTAGATCTTGCAAGAACACGAAATAAAATAAGTAAACAAAAAGTGCAGCAAGGTATGTTTGGTTTTTTTGGATTAAAAGATCTATAAATTAAAAGGCAAAATAGTAGATCGGAAACCAATATGTTGGAAAAGTAGACTCGGGGGTCGTACGTTTCACTAGTGGCTTCTCTCATGAGTATAGCACACGTGGGTGAACAAATTACTATTGAGAAATTGATAGAATATCAAATAATCATGATGGTATCCAGGCAATGAACATTATATAGGCATCATGTCCAAGACAATTGGACTGATACTATTCTGCATCTACTTCTATTACTCCACACATCAACCGCTATTCAGCATGCATCTAATGTATTAAGTTCATGGAGAAACGAAGTAATGCAATAATAAAGGTGACATGATGTAGATAAGATCTATTTATGTAGGAATAGACCCCATATTGTTATCCTTAATGGCAACAATACATGTGTGTCTTGCTTCCTCTTCTGTCACTGGGAAAGAACACCGCAAGATCGAACCCATCACAAAGCACCTCTTCCCATGGCAAGAAAAATAGATCTAGTTGGCATAATTAAACAAAAGATTTGAAGAATAAATACAAGGCTATAAGTACTCATGCAAATAAGAGATGAATGAAGACTCAAATCATATTCACGAATATAAACTAATCAAGAACTCAAAATTCATCGGATGCCAACAAACACACCGCAAAAGTCATTACATCAAATAGATCTCCAAGAGACCATTGTATTGAAAATCATAGAGAGAGAGAAGAATCCATATTTCTACTTCATATGGACCCATAGGTCTATGGTACGGTGGACTACTCACGCATCATTGCAGAGGCGCCTATGATGAAGATGAACCCCTCCGTGATGGTGTTAGATTGGATCTCGCGGTTCTGGGCCTTTTGGCGGCTCGAATTGTGTTTCATTGAATACTCTAGGGGTTTCCAAATATGTGGGAATTTATAGGCCAAATAGTCGGTTGAGGGGGTGCCCGAGGTGAGCACCCTCTACCAGGCCGCGCCAGGGGCCTCTAGCGCATCCTGGTGGAGTGTGGCCACCCTGGGCCCCCTCTCATGTTGTTCTTTGGCCCATCCTGGCTCTTCTGGTCCAGCAAAAATCTCCAAAAATTCCCGTAGCGTGTGTGCTCCATTTGGTATTGATTTTTTGAGAAGTAAAAAACAAGCAAAAACAGCAACTGGCACTTTGACACTATGTCAATAGGTTAGTCCCAAAAGTGATATAAAGTTGTTGTAAAATGATTGTAAAACATCCAAGATTGATAATATAACAGCGTGGAACAAACAAAAATTATAGATACGTTGGAGACTACCATGAGGATGATGATAGCCCCGAGGACATTCATAGTTCGAAACTCCGACAGTTGTTGTGCTTCACGTCAGTTTTCCAAAATATCTTATCCATACAACAATCATATCATTAGGGGCATTTATGTATTATCATGTCGGGTTGTGCCTGGCTATAAATAGCCGCCCCTTAGAACCACTAGCTGGTTGGCTGCTCCGAGAGAGATTGACCAGTGTCATTTAGAGCAACCCATCCTCCAACGACTTTTAGAGAAAATCATTAGTGAGGAAAAACCCAAAAAACCAACACCTAAAACCCAAAGTTATTGAGCATCACTGAAGAGATTGTCCTGTTAAGACTGTGCACCTTCCAGACGGTTAGGCGTCATGGTCTAGAGCATCCAAGAGGAAATTGTGGATTGCCGAGTGACCGAGTTTGTGAAGGTTTGGAAGTCTACCTTGAATACTTACAACGAGTGATTGGGCGAGGTCTGTGTGACCTTAGCTCAAGGAGAATATAGTAAGGACTATGTGTCCTGGGACTATGTGTCCTTTGGTTTAAATACCAAGCCGCTCCAAACCAGACGTATGACTGTCGCAGCAGTTGGAACTGGTAGAACAAATCATTTTGTTCACCGAGCAACTAGTTATATGTCCTCAATCCTTTCATTTTGTCGTTAACATGCTGATGAAATTGATCGTTGCTATTTGAAGACTTCGGCTGAAGACTTTCTCAATTTATTAAATCCAAAAATTGCAATGACCTTGTCTTTCACCTGCTCACCCTGTTTACTCGCTACTTGTGCTCTGTGTATGTTTCATTTCATCATGATGACTATGCTACTGCCATGTTATGCATACACTTGAGTACTTTATTCGCTCCAGATGTTTCTTCACTTAGCAAATTTATCAAGGAGTGATTCCCTAGTGATGAATTTGTTAAAATTTCTATTCACCCAACCTCTAGTCATTATAACGCAATTTCAATTGCTAACATAGCAATGTACTCCCTTGTTCTATGTGATTTTGGTTTAACCACCTAGAGTTCCACTTGTGTCGACTTCAAGTATGATCAAGGTCTCGGCTGGGTGTCCTACCTTCGATGGGACGGACTACCACTACTGGAAGAACAAGATGCACATGTATCTCGAAGCAATTGACAACGATCTTTGGTATGTTGTGGAAAACCATGTTCCCTCTGTCATTCATGTGTCAATGTTGCTGATGTGAAGAGATTCAGGCAACTCAACTCCCAAGCGAACAATATCATATGTGGCCATATGACCAACGGACAGTATGGCAGAGTGAGTGCTTTGGAAACTACTAAGCTTATCTAGGATATGCTTTCCAAAGTCAACTAAGGGGTTTCAACTCAATGTGACCCCCAAGTCAACAAAGGCTCGATAACAAAAATGTTCAAAAACCTTTGATTGCCTCATTGATATCTCCAATGAGATCCAAGCTCTTGGTGCCACTCACATCGCCGACCATGAGGTAGTGAAGAAACTGCTGAGATCTCTTGATTCTTTGTTCGGCACACTGGCTTTGATGATTCAAGAGCATCGATACTACAAGTCATTGGATCCTGCTGATATTCTTTAGAGACTCAATACACATGAATTCCAACAAGCTGAGAAAAGAGACCTCTACGAGCCGAGTTATGGAAGATCTCGTGCACTGAAGGCTAAGGCAATTTCCTCATCCAAAGGCACAGACTTTGACTGCGGCCTTGGTGGTCCTAAAGAACTACGTCAAGAGCTAGCAATGCTGATGAGGAAATTCTAGAAGTTCTCAAGAATAGGCCGCTTTAGGAAATCATCCAAAACTGATGTGAAGAAATCAAAATCTTCATCACGCGACTAAAAGAAGAGAACTTGCCACAAATGCAAGGATTCTAGCCACTACTTTGTTGATTGTCCTCTCTGGGAAAGGAATCAAAGAATAAGAAGTACAAGGATGATAGTTCTGATGACTCAAAGAAAAAGAAGAAATCTTCAAAGTCCTCATTTTCAAAGTCCTCACCACACAATAAGAACGGTTCTAGAAAGGCTCGGGCACTCATTGGCAAGGTAATGGATTTTGAAGAAGAATCTGAAGAATATGAGGAAGAGGAGGAATCTTAGGAGGATTCGGACTCTGGTGTGGCAAGCCGAGCTCTTGCTACGGCTTCTGTCAGCAATTCCATATTTAATGATGAGGAAAATTACTACTCCAACAACTCTTATGTCAGTGGCAATGACTTTTCTCCCACCTATTGCTTCATGGGGAAAGGTGCCAACGTACTCAAATATCCTTCCTCCCCAAAATCAAGTGAAGGTGAATCTGGTGAAACTCTGAAACCTAGCTATTCCAAACTTGCTAATATTTCTACAAATGCTTTGGAAAGGATTCAAAAACCTCTAAACAAAAGTGATGACATGTTGAATGAGCAAATGGATCAAACTCAAACACTGACTAATGATCTTCAAATTCTTTGGTCTAAGTATGATGACCTTCAAAGTCGTCATAAAACTCTCTTAGTTGATCATGAGAAGCTTTCCGAAGAATTTCTTCAAAGAAAGCAAGATCTTGACAAACTAATGGTGTCTCTTTAAGACCTTCAAAGGGATAATGATTCTTTGCTTTCTCAATAGACCAGTTCCGCTCAAGAAGATTTCGTTCCACCTTGTTTGAAATGCATCGAATGTGAAACTGTTAATTCTTCACCTAAAGTTCAAATGCTTCTGTTTTTGCAACTTCTTCAACCATTTCTGTGTCCGCAAATTCCTCATTTGAGGATACCACAAGTATCACTAACGAAAATATAGGGTTGAAGGAATTGTATGTTATAGGCATATACAAAATTCTCAAAGGGCATCAAACCCTTTGCGATGTGCTTAAATAGCAAATTCTGAACAGGAACCCGAGGAAAGAGGGTATGGCATGCGAGAGGAAACTCAATGTTGATGGATCCTACTGGAAACCTAAGAAGTACCCCAAGACCTCATGGGTTGCTGGAGAAGGATGCCCTATAGATCCATCCACTTTATTTGGCTTTACTTGTGAATCTTCATATTCCTCTGAGGAGACATTTGACTCCAATTATAAACTATTCAAAAATCACAATGGGGAAGTATTTACTAGATATGTTGGAACTAGTTGCAAGGATGGTCCCTTGATGAAGAAAATTTGGGTTCCCAAAAGGCACCCCAAAAGTGTCCAAGTGAATGTCGTCGTGACACCACCAATGAAGAATAGGAACCCCAGATAAAATTCTTCATGTGGACCAAAGTCTTCACACGGACCAAATTCCTAATATGGTCAAAAGTCTAGTCATTCTCGTGTTAATGCTTCCGTTTCGCAAGGAAAATCTAAGGGTCATGAATATGTGTATTAGTCTTCTAATCATTGTGTTCTTAAGTCCTCAAAAATTTCTATATGGCTTATTCATATGAGTGCTCTAATCCCCCTCTTGTGAAATGAAGTGCACTTGCTTCAATGCCACCCTATTCATATGGATATCGTAGAATGATGAACTCTTTGCCACCCCTCTAGATGTGAGTTGTGAAGAAAATGAAGTAGCCTCTTACACAGGGTTGGGTCTTCAGACGAACTTGTATGTCTGAAAATTTTGCTGGAGACCTGAATATGCTTGAAAGGACGCAAGACAATCATGAACAAATGAATTCCTCATTTCTCACATCCTCATTTAACTTAAATATTGTACTACTTGATGAATTTCTGTCTGACGAATTTGATGTCATATTCTTCACTCTGATGTATATGAGTTCATAAGTTGCACTAATTTGTCTGCAGGATGAACCACCTAAAGCTACCGAGTGGGTCCTTGACAGTGGATGCACTAATCACATGACTGGTGACAAGAACTTATTGATGGACACAGATCTTGCTCCATCCCACTTGAAACATATCACCTATGCTGGCAAAGCAAAAATCAAGGTATTGGGTCTAGGTAGGGTTGCAATGTCGAAGGATCAACACATGGATAAAGGTATGCTTCTAGAGTCCCTCGGATTCAACCTCATGTATGTCTCAATGCTTTGTGATGTTGATATGGTTGTCATCTTTGGAAAATATCAATGCATTGTACTCTTGGAATCTAACAAATCCAAAATCTTCAAAGGCTTTAGGAGAGGAGACTTGTATATTTTTGATTTCTGTGCAAGTCCTGAGCCTGCCATGTGTCTACTTGCCAAAGCTTCACAAGGTTGGTTGCGGCATCGACGACTTGGACATGCTGGCATGAGGAGCTTGCACACACTCGCGATTAAGAAGCACAACATTGGCATTGAGGGTGTCAAATTCCGCAAGGACCATCTCTATGGGGCTTGTGAGTCTAGAAAGATGACCATATCCAAGCATCCTTCAAAGACTATCATGACTACCACGCGTCCCTTTGAATTGCTTCAAATGGACCTCTTTGGCCCCACTCACTAGGCTACGCTAACCAATTCCACATAATTATATGGCTTTGTCATTGTTGATGACTTTTCTCGCTATACATGGGTACATATCATCATGCACAAAACTGAAGTGCAGGAAGTCTTCAAACGACTTTCTTCAAGGGCCTTGACGAATTTCGGCGTCAAGATCAATCACATCTGGAGTGATAATGGGACCGAGTTACAAAACACTGGTCTTAATGACTATCTTGATGAACTTGGGGTCACTCATGAGCTATCTGCTCCATACACTCCTCAGCAGAATGGCTTCATGGAGCGCAAGAACAGGACTCTCGTTGAGATGGCTCTCACCATGCTTAAATAATACAAGACCCCTTGTCGTTTCTGGCCTGAGACTATTGATACAACGTGCCACGTCATCAACATGGTATATCTTCACAAATTCTTCAATAAGACTTCATATGAACTCCTCACAAATAAGAAACCCAATGTGAGTTATTTCAAAGTCTTTGGTGCTAAATGTTGGATTAGAGATCCTCATCAGAGTTCTAAATTTGCACGGAAAGCACATGAGGATTTTATACTTGGTTAGGGAAAGGATTCGCAAACCTACAGAGTCTTCAACACCTATCCCCACAAGGTTGTTGAGACTGTAGATGTGCGGTTCGATGAAACTAATGGCTCGCAAAGAGAGCACCTACATTTTGTGCTAGATGAAATGCCTCCTGAGGAATCCAATCGGTTCAAGGCTACTAAAGATGTCATACCCACTGAAGAACCTCTACTTGCTGAAGAAGTCATCCCGAACAATGAAGACATTCATGTTGGTGCACCTAAGGAAAATTGTGCAAAATAAAATGCTGAACCCCGACAAATTAGTTAAATTGCTCATCCTAGAGTAGCAAATGAAGTGCAGATTGACAAAATCCTCGAAGACATCAATGCACCATGTCCTCTCACTCGCTCAAAAGCTTCATAATTGTATAACTTGTGTGGGCACTTTGATTTTTTTCTCTATCATAGAGCCCACAAAAGTTGATGAGGAATTTCTGGAGCCAGAGTGGATTCAATCTATGCAAGAGGAATTGCATCAATTCAAGCTCAACAATGTGTGAGGACTTGTCAAGCGGCCAGATCCTCACAAGCACAACATCATAGGTACCAAGTGGATATAACGAAACAAGCAAGATGAAAATGGACAGGTGGTGAGGAATAAGGCTCGTCTTGTAGCACATGACTACACACAGTTTGAGGGAATTGATTTTGATGAAACTTTTGCACCTATAGCTAGACTTAAAGGTATATGCATATTACTACCTTCATCCTAGTTTATTGGTTGATAACCCACAAGTATAGGGGGTCATTTGTAGCCCCTTTTGATAAGTAAGAGTGTCGAAGCCAACAAGGAGCTAAAGGTAGCACAAATATTCCCTCAAGTTCTATCGACCACAAATACAACTCTACGCACACTTAATGTTCGCTTTACCTAGAACAAGTATGAAACTAGAAGTACTTTGTAGGTGATGTTGGATAGGTTTGCAAGATAATAAAGAACACATAAATAAAAACTAGGGGCTGTTTAGATAAAATAACAATTAACTTAGTTTAAGGAGTGTGGAAAAGTGGTGGTAGGAGTTGTGAAATTGTCCCTAAGCAATTGACTACGTTACTAGACCGATAGCAAGTTTTATGTGGGAGAGGCCACTGCTAGCATGTCATCCCTTACTTGGAATTCTATGCACTTATGATTGGAACTATTAGCAAGCATCTGCAACTACTAACGTTCATTAAGGTAAAACCCAACCATAGCATTAAGATATATTGGTCCCCCTTCAATCCCGTATGCATCAATTTCTATGCTAGGCTGAAGATGCTATCACCCTTGCCCTCCAATACATAGTCCTATCAACATACAACTAACCCTATGGTGTGAACCACGCGCGTGCTCATATGATGGGCACCAAAGTACAGCGACATAACCATAAGCAAATTAAACCAATCATAGCAATTCACCAATCACCGATAGGACAACAAAAATCTACTCACACATCATAGGATGGCAACACATCATTGGATAATAATATGAAGCATAAAGCACCATGTTCAAGTAGAGGGTACATTGGGTTGTGGGAGAGTGGACCGCTATAGATAGATGGGGGAAGGTGATGGAGGTGTTGATGAAGATGACGGAGTTGTTGGAGTAGATCGACGTCACACGATGATTGCCCCGGCGGTGTTCCGGCGCCACCGGGGGAGAGGGGGAGAGAGCCCCCCTCATTCTTCTTCTTCCTTGACCTTCCCCCTAAATGGCAGGAGGGTTTCCCCTCTAGTCCTTGGCCTCCATGGAAGTAAAGGGGCGGGAGACCCTCCGAGATTGGATCTCTCTCTTTGTTTCCTTCTGTTTCTGCGTTCCCAAATTCTGGCCTTTCACCGTTTCTTAAATTCCCGAAGATCCGTAACTCCGATTGCGCTGAAATTTGAACACGGTTTTATCCGGGTATTAGCTTTCTTGCAGCGAAAGAAGGGCCCCAACCGCCTTAAGGGGTGACCACAAGCCAACCTGGCACACGCAGGGGGTAAGTCGTGCCCCTATGGCTTGTGGGCCCCTTGGGCATCTTATTGTGTTGATTCTTTTTCCCAAAAATCAAATATATTCCAAAAAAAATCTCCGTAGGTTTTTATCACGTTTGGACTTTGTTTGGTATGGATATTCTGTGAAACAAAAAAACATTCAACAAACAGGAACTGGCACTGGGCACTGGATCAATATGTTAGTCCCAAAAATAGTATAAAATGTTGCCAAAAGTATATGAAAGTTGTAGAATATTTGCCTGAAACAATCAAAAATGATAGATATGATGGAGACGTATCAGCATCCCCAAGCTCAGCTCGTGCTCGTCGTCAAGTAGGTAAATGATACAAAATATTTGATGTGGAATGCTACCTAGCATAATCTTGTTCATATAATCTAGTCATGGAATGAATATTAAGACACGAGTGATTCAAACAAATAGTCTATCATTTTACATAAAGACAATAATAGTTCAAGCATACTAATAAAGCAATCATGTCTTCTCGAAATATCATGGCTAAAAGAAAGGTATTCGTGCAAAATAATATAGTCTAGCTATGCTCCCTCTTCATCACACAAAGTATTAAATCATGCACAACCCTGGTTTGAGCCAAGCAATGGTTTCATACTTTAGTATTCTCAAAACTTTTCAACTTTCACACAATACATGAGCGTGAGCCATGGATATAACACTATAGGTGGAATAGAATATGGTGCTTGTGGAGAACACAAAAAGAAGGAGATAGTCTCACATCCACTAGGCATATCAACAGGCTATGGAGATGCCCATCGATAGATATCAATGTGAGTGAGCAGGGATTTCGATGCAATGGATGCACTAGAGCTACAAGTGTATGAAGGCTCAAAAAGAAACTAAGTGGGTGTGCATCCAACTCGCTTGCTCACGAAGACGTAGGGCAATTTGAGTAAGGCCATCATTGGAATATGCAAGCCAAGTTCTATAATGAAAAATTTCCACTAGTATATGAAAGTGACAATATAGGAGACTCTCTATCATGAAGATCATGGTGCTACTTTGAAGCACAAGTGTGGAAAAAGGAATAGTAGCATTGCCCCTTCTCTCTTTTCTCTCATTTTTTGGTGGGCTTCTTTGGCCTATTTTTTTTATTTGGGCTTCTTTGGCATCTTTTCTATTTTGAAAAGTTCGGAGACTCATCCTAACTTGTGAGGGAATCATAGCTTCCATCATCCTTTCGTCACATGGGACAATGCTCTAATAATAATGATCATCACACTTTTATTTACTTACAACTCGATAATTACGATACTAGAACAAAATATGACTCTATATGAATGCCTCTGGTGGTGTACCAGGATGTGCAATGATCTAGCATAGCAATGACATCAAAAAATGGACAAGCCATGAAACAACCATGCTAGCTATCTTACGATCATGCAAAGCAATATGACAATGATGGTGTGTGTCATAATAAACGGAACGGTGGACATTGCATGGCAATATATCTCGGAATGGCTATGGAAATTCCATAATAGGTAGGTATGGTGGCTGTTTTGAGGAAGGTATATGGTGGCTGTTTTGAGGAAGGTGGGTTTAATGCACCGGCGAAAGTTGCGCATTACTAGAGAGGCTAGAAAAGGTGTAAGAGTGAGAGTGTGTATAATACATGGACTCAACATTAGTCATAAAGAACTCACATACTTAGTGCGAAAAAGTATTAGTCATCGAAACAAGGTACTACACGCATACTCCTAAGGGAAGGGTTGGTAGGAGTTAACCATCGCGCGATCCTGACCTCCACACAAAGGATGACAATCAATAAATAAACCATGCGTCGACTTCATCACATAACGGTTCACCATACGTGCATGCTACGGGAATCACAAACTTTAACACCAGTATTTCTACCAATCCAAAATTACGCACTAGCATGAATCTAGTATCACCATCTTTATATTGCAAAAACTATTCAAAGGAATCAAACATATCATATTCAGTGATCTACAAGTTTTATGTAGGATTTTATGACTAAACATGTGAATGACCTACTCATGTTAACTCTCTTAATAGATATAAGTGAAGCATGAGAGTTTAGTTCTTTCTACAAAAGATATTCCCAAGCTCTAACAAATATAAGTGAAGCAAAATAGCATTCTACAAATGGCGGTTTTCTATGCGTGGAGAAACAGGCAATCCAAACTTCAAATGATATAAGTGAAGCACATGAAGCATTCTATAAAGCCATACTCAAAAGATATAAGTGATGTGCAAATACCCTTCTATAAACCAACCAAGGACTTTCACATACCAGCATGGTGGATTATGAAAAGAAAAATAAAAAGCACACGACGCTCCAAGATGTATGCATATCATGTGACGAATAAAAATATAGCTCCAAGTAAAATTACCGATGGTTGTTAGAAGAAAGAGGGAATGCCTTCCGGGGCATCCCCAAGCTTAGTTTCTTGGGATTCCTTGAATATTATCTTGGAGTACCTCGGGCATCCCCAAGCTTAGTCTCTTTCCACTCCTTATTCCTTCATCCATCGTGATCTCACCCAAAACTTGAAAACTTCAATCACACAAAACTGAACAAAACCCTCGTAAGATCCGTTAGTACAATAAAGAAAATTACCACTTAAGTACTTGTAACATCCCAAAATTCCATTTTGGAATGTTATGAAATATTGCTATGCATCTATCATCATCATTGCTTGCATGTATGTTGAAATGCTTCTTCTGACTTTCAGAAAGCCCCTTTCTACTTCCCCTAAGTTGCTTTCACCTATTTGAAAATCTTGGTAAAATGTTCAAATAAGAGGGGAGTAACATGACACTCCACACCAGGGTCATCTTGGTGATATATTTGAACAATAAGAACCAGGGGGTCTTTTGAAAAATATTTGCAAAAAGGATTTAAAAACAATTAGGCAATTTTTGAAAATATTATTTTTTTCAAAGAATTCAAATGACAGAATAAAAATGTTCAATAAATGGAATTTATTATTCTGTTAATTTTGATATATAACACTCCTATATTAAGAAATGTTTTGAATGTTTTTAGAGACGTTTTACTGCTCTGGTTATTAAAAACAGTAACGGTTTTGTAATTAAACGGGCCGGCCCATGAGCATTTATTAGCAAAGTAATTACCGACCGGTCGACCGACGCGCAGTTGACGCCCCCTCTCTCTCTGACACCAGGTCCCACCCTGACCGACCGTTCGCACCCGCGCGGTCATCCCTCTCCTCCCGCACGCGTCGACGACCTCGCCGGCAGTTTCTTCTCCTCCCCGGATCTCCCTCCTCTCTCCTCCCCGCACCCAACCGAGCATCCTATAAATAACGCCCTTCCCCGCACTCCATTTTCCCCCCCGAACCCCCTCTCTACTCGCCTAAGACGCCGCAAAACTCCTCGCCGGAGCCCTGCCCCGACCGAAGCTCCCCATCACCGTGCCCATCGCTCCACTCCTTCCCTCGCCCCTCCGACCCCACCATTTGACGCCGGACGTCAACCGCAGCCGCCCGGACCCTTTCAACGCCTCTCTCGACCACCTGAGCTCCTCGCCGACGACCTCGCCGCGTCAAAAACGCCGGAGATCCCCTCGCCGGCGACCCCTTAACACTGTGAGCACCCCACCCGTTCGATCTGGATCTGATCCAGATTAGATCGTTTCTATTCGCGAACCGGTATCCTCTTAGGTTCGGTTGACCGCCCGTAACCACTCGCGCGCACACTAGCCTAGCCACTCACAGGTCGCCACGTCACCCTAGCCGACCGTTAGTTAGTTTTTCTTTTCGGTTTTGTTTTTTAGAAAACAGAATGTATTCCAAATTTGTTTTGCTTATATCTTTTAAACTGTTTAATGTTTTGAGTTCATTCTTTTTGCAATAGCTCACATTTTTCATGTAGTTTCACCCTGTACTTTTAAATTTTAGATTTGAACTATAAAATTTGAATTGAATCAAATTTTCTCAAATCATTCAAATCTGAATAACTAGAGTTTAAAATAGATTTTTATATGAATCTTTTTGCTACTACTTGGTATTAGTTAGGACAATCTTCGTGCTTAGTTTGAGGATTTTTTAGAATGATTTTGATTAGTGTTCTAGCTATAAACAGCTTCTGCCTATTAGTTAGTATAGTTTTATTTATTTACTTTTAGTTAGTTTAAATTAGATTTAGTTTTAATTTGTCTAGTAGGTTCTGTTGATTAAACATTTAGTGTTTTACTGACTGTTAACAATATATATATATATAATTGTTTAGTTTATTTCTTTATTAACATAGGAATCTCAACTCCTTTTCAAATAGGTTTAATTTGATTAAAACAACTAGTTTAGCAATAGGTTTCTTTTAACAAAGTTTTATATAATTTAATTCTGTTTTCTAAGACAAGTTTATTTGTAGATTCCTTTCTGTTAAGAACATGTTTTGTTAATAAATAATAAGTTTTGTTTTACTCTTTTGTTAGTAAAACTATAGTTTATTCATATAGTGTTTATCAAAACTTAAAAAAAACTTTACTAAAGTTTTCCCAACAAACTTAATTTGATTTTATTGTGTTTATTAATAAAAAATTTTATTGTTTTCTTACTGTCAACTATTGTTTTGGTTAATACAAATGGTTTCATTATGTTAGTAGTGTTTTATCAATCATCCTCCAGAAAACAAAACTTTGTGTGTTTTCTTGCTTGTGATTTAGTGCATTGTTTGCCTTGATTGTTTACTATTTCCTTGCTGAATGTTGTGAGTTATTATTTTGTTGTATGCTTATTGAGTGCTCTTGTTTGCTTCGTTAGATTATCCGGAGTGCGAAGCTTGTTACTTAGAGTCACTCACGTACGAAGAATCATCAATCAGGCAAGTCACTTTGATCATCTTTACCCATGTTTTTATTGCATTAGTTCTTCCATCACCCCATTTGCATGCAAAGTAGGTTAGTTGGAAATTTGGTTACTTGATGTAGTATCATGTGGTAGGTACCCCAATCCCTTGACACATTGGCCCCGGGAAACGTTGTTTTACATTTTGCTATGCTACTAGTAGACGTGGTTGGTTGTGTGATTCATGAGAGTTGTGAGATTAATTACAAGACCTACCTAATGATCAAGACTTCAAGACTCCAAGTTTTCAACTTACCTCTGGGTGGATGATGGTTGAACGGCACCCTGGAGAAACCAGTGGATTTGCCTAGGTGTTGCTGGAGATGGCCAGTATTCACGCGGAAAGATCCACCCAGGCACAAAGAGATGGATGGATGCTTCAAGACCCAAGGCTTACCTGCACATCCACAAGTCATTATGGGCTCTGGCTTGGTTGGATATCGTGGTGACCCTGGACAGGCGGTGCTACGAGATGTAGAAGAACGGTAGGAAAGGATGGGCACCGCCAAAGTCGCAGGGAAACCCTTTGGAAGACCATGTTTTGGTCATCCGTTTCTCAAACACCCTGAAGTGCGAGAAATCAAACAGAGGCAACCAAATCTTGTGGGGAACATGTGCATAACTCTGCAGAGTACTCAAACCTAATCGATTAGCCGTGTCCACGGTCATGGACGACTTGAGCCAAAGGAACTGAAACTTTCGGAAACTCTCAACACAATTAATATGATGATGTGGGTATTAATAACTGGGGTATGAGAATTGGTTGGTGGAACCATCTCATTAATAAACCAACTTAGTAATAATTTTTTGCTTACCCCTCTCTTGATGTAGGAAAAAATTGGCTTTACGCAAAAACTTACCACCCCACCTGCCATATAAGCATATAGACTAGATGATTATCTTTCCACCCCTCTCTTGTGACTTTGCCAGCATTTCCATATGCTGACCTACATGACTGCAACGTATCATGTTGCAGAGTACTTTTCCGACCAGGAGTGACGACACGTTCTACGCTCAGTGAGATGCCCTTGGAGTCAGATGGACTCATCTACCTTCGACGCTTCCGCAAGACTTAGTTATTCTCATGAGTTGTCCTTAGTCCACTTTATTGTAATGATTATTGTAATAAAGGACTCGATATGAGATTTCGATTAATATAATGTTGTGTGATTTCCCTTTGATATATACATTGATGTACCGTGTGTGTACCAGCATGATCTTGGGATGGTACGGAAACACCGGAGATTCGACCTTTCAGGTCGGGTCGCTACAGTACTGTTGAAAACCCATTCATATTTTGTTTTTGCATTTTAGCTACTGTATTATAACTTATTTATGGCTTATACCACCGATAAAATTGATAGTTTTATCAAAACTAGCAAAACAATGCATCAAAAACAGAATCTGTCTTAAACAGGATAGTTTGTAGCAATCTGAACACTTACTATACTTCTTTACCTCTAAAAATTCTGAAAAAATAAGAAAAAACAAAAAAGATGCATAGAAGCAATGTGTAAAAATTTCATAAACTTTTGACATTCCAGTAAACAATGTAAATTCACGCACTACAGCTAAAGTTTCTGTTTAGACACACAAACAAGCAATCTAATCATCCTAAAGGCAAATCTTGGCACATTATTTTTATAATACAAGGGATTTATACAAGGGGATAATTATTTTTGTTGAAAAGTTTCTGTAATTATGATTCGCAAAGTTTCCATGGGCATGAACAAAGTTCAACGACCTCCCCCACTTCAACGGTGCTCGTCCTTCTTACTTTCACTTCTCTTTTTGAAAAAGTTTAGGTTCCCCTCTTTTTTTTTGAACTATATAAAAGCACACAACAGAATAAAATGACTCTCTAAAACTTGTGGGTTCCCTCCTTGACAGCACTTTCTTTAAAGCCATTAAGCTAGGCATAAAGTGCTCAAGTAATTGATCCACCCGGACCCCAAGGTATATCAAAGACAATTTTAATTAAAAATGATTTGTAATTTATTAGTGAGCACAAAGTAACATATATCATGAAACAATGAAGTCTAACTCTCTTCCTATGCATCGCATGTCATAAAAGAACAATTCATGCAGACAAAGTAAAGGACGATACATAGCATAAGAAATTTCTTGCAATTCTATTGTGTTGGAAACATAGAGAGGTGGAGATGTAGTTCCTCTCTCATAATAATTGCAAGTAGGAGCAGCATGCACATGCATATTATATTATCAAAATCACCATGTCCAATAGTAGAACACAACCCATCAATATAGTCCTTAATAAGCGCAAACTTATCCGATATATTATAGTTGGGAGAATTCAAAAGGATAATAGGACTATCATGCGTGGGTGCAATAGCAACAATTTCATTCTTAACATAAGCAACTATAGCAAGTTCATCTCCATAAGCATAATTCATATTGGCGTTATGGCCACACGTATAGCAAGCATCAAGTTCATCAAAAAGGGATATTTCGAATGAATCCAAGGGATCATAGCAATTATCATAGCATTCATCCTTCGGTAAGCACGAAGGGAAATTAAAAAATGTATGAGTTGAAGAGTTACTCTCATTAGAAGGTGGGCACGGGTAGCTAGTCCGCTCTTCCTTCTTTTGTTCTTCGCTCTCCTCGTCATCTTTTTCATCAAATGAGCTCATAGTGTCATCATTTTCTTCTTCCATAGTTTCCTGAAAATATTAGTCTCCTCTTGGAGAGAGGAGTCCTCAATATATGGCTTAACATAAGCATTAGAAGCATAGTTTTCATAGCAATATTTAAGTATGGAAAAACTTTCAGATTTGTAAAGAGTAGCATCATACTTTTCAATCAAAGAAGCAATTTCATAGGCACCCTTAAAAGCAACAAATTCTTCAATTTGCTCAATATCATAGTAATTACAAACACCCTTGGCATAAGAAGATACAATTCCATTATCCTTAAACTCACATTGATAGGGAAGGTGTTTTTTAGGGTCTTTAGAACAACAAGTAAAATCATAAATTCCAAGCAGAGCATTGCAAAGTATTAATATGATGCCATAAAGTTTCCCTTTTTGAGATAAGCGGTGTCGCACATAAGAAGCATGCTCATTTAATGACTTGCCCACAACTAAGCTAGTTGGGGTTTCAGCAGGACCACAAACGGATCGAAGATGATCCAAGTAAAAAGCTTCAATAGTGTGATATATTTTGGGTGGTTCTTCAACCATTGGTGTAGTAGGTTCAGCTAATGTTTTTGGTATTTCGTGTTCCCTATCCATAACTAAAGATAGAGAACAACTTAGATCAGCAAATAAAGTCTACTTAGTTAGAAAGAAAACAAGTACACACGAGAATATTCACCCCACGCTATTGCTCCCCGGCAACGGCGCCAAAAAAAGGTCTTGATAACCCACAAGTATAGGGGAGCAGTTGTCGCCTCTTTCGATAAAACTGCCGAACCCAACAAAGAGCTAAAGGTAGAAAAAATATTGCCTCAGGTTATAGCAACCACCGATATAACTCTACGCACGCTTAATGTTCGCTTTACCTAGAACAAGTATGAAACTATAAGTACTTTGTAGGTGATGTTGGATAGGTTTGCAAGATAATAAAGAACACGTAAATAAAAACTAGGGGCAGTTTAGAAAAAGTAAAAAATTAGTTAGTTTAATGAGTGTGGAAAAGTGGTGGTAGGAGTTGTGGAATTGTCCTTAAGAAATTGACTACGTTACTAGACCGATAGCAAGTTTTATGTGGGAGAGGCCACTGCTAGCATGTCATCCCTTACTTAGAATTCTATGCACTTATGATTGGAACTATTAGCAAGCATCCGCAACTACTAACGTTCATTAAGGTAAAACCCAACCATAGCATTAAGATATATTGGTCCCCCTTCAATCTCGTATGCATCAATTTCTATGCTAGGCTGAAGCTGCTATCACCCTTGCCCTCCAATACATAGTCCTATAAACATACAACTAACCCTATGGTGTGATCCATGCATGCGCTCATATGATGGACACCAAAGGATAGCAGCATAACCACAAGAAAATTAAACCAATCATACCAATTCACCAATCACCAATAGGACAACAAAAATCTACTCAAACATCATAGGATGGCAACACATCATTGGATAATAATATGAAGCATAAAGCACCATGTTCAAGTATAGGGTATGGCGGGTTGCTGGAGAGTGGACCGCTGTAGATAGATAGGGGAAGGTGATGGAGGTGTTGGTGAAGATGACAGAGTTGTTGGAGTAGATCGCTGTCACACGATGATTGCCCTGGCGGCGTTCCGACGCCACCTGGAGAGAGGGGGAGAGAGCCCCCCTTCTTCTTGTTCTTCTTCCTTGACCTCCCCCCTAGATGGGAGGAGGGTTTCCCCTCTGGTCCTTGGCCTCCATGGCAGCGGAGGGGCGGGATCCCCTCTGAGATTGGATCTCTCTCTATGTTTCCTTCTGTTTCTGCGTTCCCAGATTCTGGCCTTTCACCATTTCTTAAATTCCTGGAGATCCGTAACTCCGATTGGGCTGAAACTTTAACATAATTTTAACCAGATATTAGCTTTCTTGCGGCAAAAGAAGGGCCCCAACCGCCTTAAGGGGTGACCACAAGCAACCCTGGAACGCCCAGGGGGTAGGGCGCGCCACTACGGCTTATGGGCCCCTCGGGCATCGTCTCGCGTTGATTCTTTTCCCAAAAAACACATGCATTCCAAAAAAATCTCCGTAAGTTTTTTCACGTTTGGACTTCGTTTGGTATGGATATTCCGTGAAACAAAAAACATGCAACAAACAGGAACTGGCACTGGGCACTGGATCAGTATGTTAGTCCCAAAAATAGTATAAAAGTTGCGAAAAGTATATGAAAGTTGTAGAATATTGGCATGAACCAATCAAAAAATATAGATACGACAGAGATGTATCATTGGTCCACTTGATATTTTGCGTCAAAATTTAACTTTAGATTTAACTAACTAAATGTTAATGCATGTCACCAAAAATAGCATCATTGAAAACTTTATACAAATATGAATCCAAAGATATAAGGTTAGGTGACATGCATTTATATTTTGTTACTTAGATCTTTGGTCAAAGTTCGACACAGAATACGAAGGGAACCAATAAACTAGGACGGAGGTAGTACTCTCTTATGCTAACCATCACAATATCATCTTGTATCAAATGGATGTGAAACGGGCATTCCTCAATGGTAAGCTTGAGGAAGAAGTATATGTTTCTCAACCCCCAGGTTTTGATGATCCTAAGCATCTTGACAAAGTCTTCAGACTCAACAAGGCTCTCTATGGCCTCAAGCAGGCCCCTCAGGCGTGGTATGACACTTTGAAGGAATTCCTCATGAAATCTTATGGCTTCAAACCCAATTCACTTGACCCAACCCTTTTCACAAAATCTTATGATGATGAAATATTTGTGTACCAAATATACGTGCACGATATTAGCTTTGGTTGTACTAACAAACATTAAAGTGATGAATTTAGCTACAATATGAGTGAAGAATATCAGATGTCCTTGATGGGGAAGTTGAAATTCTTCTTAGGCCTTCAAATTCATCAACAGCATAATGGCATCTTCGTCTCTCAAGAGAAATGCCTCAAGGATGTCCTGAAGAAATTCGGCATGCAAGACTGCAAAGTTATTGAAATTTCGATGCCTAAATGGACAACTCTGCACTGATGAAAATGGTAAAGATTTTGATCAGGAGGTATATTGCTCGATGATTGGCTCTTTATTCTACTTATGTGCATCTAGGCCAGATATTATGCTTAGTGTTTGCATGTGTGCACGATTTCAAGAAACATCGAAGGAATCACACCATAAGGCTGTGAAGCATATTCTTCGATATCTATCTCACACGCCAAGGCTTGGATTGTGGTACCCCAAGGGCTCGGATTTTGATATTATGATATATTCTGACTCTGACGGTGTCGGTGATCGAGTGGATTGCAAGTCAACATCAGGCACATGCCATTTCCTTGGACGATACTTGGTATGTTGGTCCTCGAAGAAGCAAAGATGCGTGTCATTATCTACTAGTGAAGCTGAATATGTGGATGATGGTTCCTATTGCTATGAGTCGTTATGAACAAAGCAAACCCTCAAGGACTATGGCATCAAGGTGAGGAAAGTCTCTCATTACTGCGATAATGAGAGTGCCATCAAGATGCTCACAACCCAGTTCAGCACTCGAAGACTAAGCACATCCAAATTCATCATCATTTTCTTCACGATCATGTGTTGAAGGGTGACATTATCATTGACCACATGAAGACTGAAGAACAACTGGCGGATATCTTCACTAAGCCCTTGGATGAGAAGAGAATTTGCAAGTTGCGGTGTGAGCTAAATATCTTAGAATCTTCAAATGTTGTTTGAAAGGACACACAGATACATCTCCAACGTATCTATAATTTTTTAATGTTCCATGCCATAATATTAACTCTATGATGATTTTGGGTGATTATTTACCAATTCATATAATTTTTAGCACTAACATATTAACCCAGTGCCTAGTGTCAGTTGTTGTTTTCTGCGTGTTTTTGACTTTTCAGGTTTACAGTACCAAATGAAGTCTAATTGCATTGTAACTTTTTTATAATTTTTTCTGGACCAAAAGAGGACCTGGAAGCTTTGGGAGGATATCGGAGACCACACGAGAGAGGGAGCACACAACAGGGCACACGCAGGGGGTGGTCGCGCCCTGTTACGTGTTGCCTCCCTTAGGTGGTCCCCGGCGCCCCTCTCTAGCCTTTAAATTCTCATTAATCCCAAAAACCCTAGAGAGCCTCCCGTAATGAATTTTTCGCTACCACAAGTCTCTGTTCCGTCGTGTGCCCATCTAGAGCCCTTTCGAAGGGGGGTCGATCACGGAGGGCCTCTTCATCAACCTTGCTGCTCCCATGGTGATGTGTGAGGAGTTCCCTAGAAACCTATGACGTGGATTGAGACTGCGTCGGTATTTCACCCAAAGAGGAAGGGATGATGCAGCACAGCTACGGTAAGTATTTACCTTAGTTATGAAACCAAGGTTATCGAACCAATAGGAGAACCAAGCAACAGTATGTAAACAGTACCTGCACACAAATAACAAATACTTGCCACCCGACGCAGAGAGGTTGTCAACCTCTCCATGATAAAAGATAGATCGGTTTGTATGAGATTGGATAAATAGATTGACCAAGAACACAAAACAAAAGATGTAAATAAAAAGTGCAGCAAGGTATTCTTGGGTTTTTGGAATAGTGGATCTGAAAGCAAATGCGGAAAAAGATAGATTGGAAATCAATATGTTAAAAGATAGACCCAAGGGTCGTAGGTTTCACTAGTGGCTTCTCTCATGAGTATAGCACACGGTGGGTAAAAAATTATTGTTGGGAAATTGATAGAATATCAAATAATCATGACGATATCCAAGGCAATGATCATTATATAGGCATCATGTCCAAGATTAGTAGACCAAAGCGATTCTGCATCTACTACTATTACTCCACACATCGACTGCTATCCAGCATGCATCTAGTATATTAAGTTCATGGAGAAACGGAGTAATGCAATAAGATCGATTCATGTAGGAATAGACCCCATCTTGTTATCCTTAATAGCAACAATACATGCGTGCCTTGCTGCCCCTTCTGTCACTGGGAGAGGACACCGCAAGATCAAACCCATCACAAAGAACCTCTTCGCATGGAAATAAAAATTGATCTAGTTGGCCTAACTAAACCAAAGATTTGAAGAATAAATACGAGGCTATAAGTAATCATGCATATAAGAGATCAAAGAAGACTCAAATAATATTCATGGATAAAAACTGATCATGAACTCAAAATTCATCGGATCCCAACAAACACACCGCAAAAATTCATTACATCAAATAGATCTCCAAGAGCCCATTGTATTGAGAATCAAAAGATAGAGAGGAATCCATCTAGCTACTGCCTACGCACCCGTAGGTCTATGGTAGACTACTCACGCATCATCAGAGAGGCACCCATGAAGACGATGCACCCCTCCGTGATGGTGTTTGATTGGATCTCGTGGTTCTGGAACTTGCGGCGGTTGGATTTGTTTTTCGTCGACTCTCCTAGGTGTTTTGGAATATTTGGGTATTTACATAGATGATAGGTGGTGGAGGGGTGTCCCGTGGTTGGCACAACCCACCAGGATACGCTAGGGGCCTCTGGCGCGCCCTGGTGTCTTGTGGCCTCCTTGGGCCTCCTCTCAAGTGCTTCCTTGGCCCCCAAGTTGTCTTTTGGCCCAAAAAATCTCCAAAAATTTTCAAGGTATTTGGGCTTCATTTGGTACTTATATTCTGCAAAGTAAAAAACAAGCAAAAAATAGCAACTGGCACTTGGCACTATGTCAATGGGTTAGTCAAAAATGATATAAATTTGCTATAAAATGATTGTAAAACATCCCAGATTGATAATATAACAGCATGGAATAATCAAAAATTATAGATACGTTGGAGACGTATCAGCATCCCCCTTAATTCTTGCTCGTCCTCAAGTAGGTGAATAATAAAAAAAGTATTTTTTATGTGGAATGTTGCCTAACATGTTCATCACATATCTTTTCTTTTGTAGCATGGACATTTGGACTTTTAGATGGTTCAAAGCAATAGTCTATTTTTGGCATGAAGACTTTAATAGTCAACCGTACCAACAAGCAACCATGTCTTTCAAAATATCAACACTAAATAAATGTATCCCTAGCCCATCAGGCTCTACCATTGATCCATTCATGAAACGCACTCAAATATTAGCTACACCCAATGCTCAAGTATGATCATAGTGCCCCCCTAGTTGGTGCTTTATAAGAGAAGATGGAGACTCAAATAAAAGTAAAAATTGCATAAAGTAAATAGATAGGCCCTTCGCAGAGGGAAGTAGGGATTTGTAGAGGTGTCAGATCTCCAAGCTTAAATTGAGAGAAAAAATATTTTCGGTGGCATGCCTTTCGTGTTAACAAAAAAGACTGAGAGCTTTCAATACCTTTCCATACTAGATATATCATAAGTGGTTCCCAAACCATTCTTTCACAATCCATGGCTAGAAGAATCCACGATTGCCTTCCATACCAACACTTTCCAAGGAATTTATTATTTCACAACATAAAGTAAATTTCTTTTTTATTTTGGGACTGGGCATCCCTATTACCGTTGTACTCTCGTGCAATGACAGGTGAATAAACACTCATCTTGAGAATAACACATCTAGAATGGAAAAATATCGGTCACCCCCTTCCGCTTCATGAGTGGTACAAGAACACAAAAGGGAAATTCATTTTGAAAATTAGAGGTGTCACATACAAATTTTCTTGGAATGACATGGAAATACCGCATATAGGTAGGTATGGTGGACTCATATGGCAAAACTAGGTTTAAAGATTTTGGATGCACAAGTAGTATTTCTACTTAGTACAAGTGAAGGCTTTCTAATAGATTGAGAAGCAACCAACCAAGAAGCAAAAATTCTGATAAACGAGCATTAAGCATAACTAACACCGAATAATGCACCATAAGTATGATGTAATTTCATTGCATGACTATTCGCTTTCTTGCTTGCATAGGGAATCACAAACCTTAACACCAATATTCTTACTAAATCATAATTACTCACATATTACTATTGTCATGTCTCAAAACTATTACAAGGAATCAAGTTTAATTTTTCCAATGATCTTCATGAAAGTTTTTATCATGTCCTTCTTCAATATCTATCACTTTGCGACTAGTTTAATATATTGCCATTTGTTTTGACAAGATCTAATAAATTTAAGTGAAGAACATGAGTATAAAAATTTCATCTCTAAAAATAATATGAGTGCATCATGAGAGAATTTCTTGAAAAAAATTAAAGCACATCATGCTCAAAAAGATATAAGTGAAGCGCTACAGCAATTCCATAGCTCAGAAAAATTAAGTGAAGCATATAGAGCAATTCTAACAAATCATAGCACAATTTTGGCTCTCTCAAATAGGTGTGTCCAGCAAGTATACTTGTGAAAAAACAAAAATCAATTCAAGAAAATAATCATATAATGCAAGACGGTCCAAGCAAAACTCATGATATGTGATGACTTAATATATAGCTCCAAGTAAAATATCGATGGTTGTTAGAAGAAAAAGGGGATGCCACTTGGGGCATGCCCAAGCTTAGTTGTTTGTTCCTCTTCGTATATTATATTGGGGTATATTAGCTTCCCCAAGCTTAGTCACGTTTCACTCCTTATTCCTTCATCCATCATGATCCCACCCGTAACTTGAAAACTTCAATCACACAAAACTTAACAAAATCTTCATGAGATCCGTTAGTATAATAAAGAAAATCACCACTCTAAGTACTGTTGAAAACACATTAATATTTTATTATTGCATTTATCTATTGTATTTTAACTTTACCATGGCTTATACCCTCCAATACAAGCCATATATTCATCAAAACAAGCACACAATGCAACGAAAACAGAATCTGTCAAAAACCGAACAGTCTGTAGTAATATGTACTCTAACCATCCTTATGTAACTCAAACAATTCTGAAAAATAGGAAAACGTCAGAAATTTGTATATAAATACTATGTAAAAAATTCAGATTTTTTCTTCACTTCTGTGATTTTTTAAAATTCTTTTACTGGACGCAAAATTTTCTGTTTTCAACAAGATCAAATCAACTATCACCCAACATGATCCTAAAGGCTTTACTTTGCACAAACACTAATTAAAACATAAAACCACAATAATAACAGGATCATAATTGTTTAAACACTCAAGAACAGAAAGAAAAGTAAAAATGAATTTTATTCTTTGGGTTGCCTCCCAACAAGCGCTATCGTTTTATGCCCTAGCTAGGCATAACGCATAGATTCAAGTATTGGCATCTTTGGTTTTTGCTCCATAGGAATCCCTAATGATTGATTCATATGGTGGCTTAATTATTGTTCTAGGTAAATGTTCCATACCCTTTCTAAGTGGAAATTTAAATTTAATATTGCCTTCTTTCATATCAATCACGGGGCCTATAGTGCGAAAAAACGGTCTACCAAGTATGATGGCACAAGCGGGATTGCAATCAATATCAGGAACAATAAAATCTATGGGCACATATTTCCTATTTTCTAGAATAAGAACATTGTTAATTCTTCCCAAAGGCTTTTCAATAGTAGAATCCGCCAAGTGCAAATTAAGAGAACATTCTTCAATATTGGTAAGACCAAGCACATCACATAGAGATTTAGGAATTACGGAAACACTAGCACCCAAATCACATAAAACCAAAGCACTCATAATTTTTAATCTTGAATTTAATGCTAGGTTCCCAATCATCATGTGATTTTCTAGGAATTGAAATCTCTAATTCCAACTTTTTTTGTAAGCATTTCAGCATGGCATCAACAATATGTTTAGTAAAAGCTTTATTTTGTGCATAAGCATGGGGTGCATTTATCATGGATTGCAACAAACAAATACATTCAACCAAAGAGAAACTATCATAATTAAATTCTTTTTAATCCAAAATAGTATGCACATCACTAGTTAAAGTTTTAACCTCTCCAAACCCACTTTCATCAATATTTACATTAAGATTTTCACCCTCCAAATTATTGGGACACCCTCTAGCTAAAGTTGACTCTTCTTCAGTCCCTTTATCATCAATTTTAATATTACTAAAGAAGAAATAAATATGAAAAACACCAATAATTTTAAGATCCTCATCATTTTTACGAAAGCAATCACTAGAAAACTCTTTTTCCAAAAATTCTCTTTTAGCTCTAAGCATGGCAGTTCTTTTCTTACTTGCATCCAAAGAAACATATAAAGCTTTAGTTGATTCATTAATATTAGTTGGAAAAGCTTGCAAATTGAGATTTCTACTTCATGGGAAATTCTATCAATGCTTCTAGAAATATCACCAATCTTATTCAACTTTTCTTCTATCATAGTATTGAAAAGTTTTTGAGCATTGATAAATTGTTTAAAGTTACTCTCAAGATCAAAGGGGTTCCTGTTATTATTGTAATAAGAATTACCATAGGAATTATCATAATTATTAGAGGAATTTCGAGGAAAAGGCCTAGGATTAAAATTACCTTTATAAGCATTGTTATTGGAAATAATCGCGATATGAAATTAACATCTACGGAATTACTATTTTGCTCAATCAAAGTAGTCAAAGGCACATCATTAAGATTAATAGGAGCATTTTTACGAGAAGCCAACTTCAGAAGAGCGTCAACTTTTTCACTCAAAGTACTTATTTTTTCAACTGAATTAACCTTTTTACTAGTAGGTGCTCTTTCAGTATGACATTATGAATAATTTTCCATTGTATTATCTAGAAATTTAGTAGATTAACCCAAAGTAATTTCTAGAAAAGAGCCACCCGCAGTAGAATATAAAGATTTCTAAAGACAAAATTCAATCCCGCATAAAAGTTTTGTATGATCATCCAAAGTTTAAACCATGATTAGGACAATTACTTAGCATCAATTTCATTCTTTCCCAAGATTGTGCAACATGTTCATGCTCAAGTTGTTTAAAATTTATGATTTGAGTTCTAAGGGAAAAAAATTTGGGGCGGAAAATATTTAGTAATAAAATCCTCCTCGCACTTATCCCAAGAATCAATACTATTGCGAGGCAAAGAAGAAAACCAAAATTTTGCATGATCCCGCGAGGAGAAAGGAAATAATTTCAACTTCACTCTATCATTGTCCACATCCTTTCTCTTTTGCATATCACACAATTCTACGAATGTGTTCAGATGGGATGCGGCATCCTCAATAGGAGTACTAGAAAATTGATCTTTCATGACCAGATTCAACAAAGCGGCATTAATATCACAAGACTCCACACTAGTGGGGGGAGGAGCAATCGGAGTGCTAATAAAATCATTATTATTGGTGTTGGAAAAATAACACAATTTGGTATTTTCTTGAGTCATCATGACTATGCAATCAAGATTGCAAGGAAACAAGAGATCTGACGAGAAAAAAAAGGCAAACGAATAAAAGGGCGTATAAAACAGCAAATTTTGTGAAGTGGGGGAGAGGAAAATGGCAAATAATGTAAATTGCAAGGAGATGAGATTTGTTATTAGGATCCTGATAGATGTTGATGATGTTTCCCCGACAACGACGCCAAAAATTCCTTTGACGTGGCTTGTGACTGCGTCGGTATTTCCCCAAAGAGGAAGGGATGATGCATCACAGCTACTTCCCTCAGTTTTGAAACCAAGGTTATCGAACCATTAGGAGAACCAAGAACACTATGTAAACGGTACCTGCACACAAAGAACAAATACTTGCAACCCGACGCGTAAGAGAGGTTGTCAATCTCTCCATGGTAAAAACATTGATCGGTTTGTATGAGATTGGATAAATAGATCGAGTAAGAAGACAAAAAATGCAAATAAAAAGTGCAGCAAGGTATTTTTGGGTTTTTGGAATAGTAGATCTGAAAGCAAATGAGGAAAAACATAGATAGGAAAGCAATATGTTAAAAGATAGACCCGGGGCCGTAGGTTTCACTAGCGGCTTCTCTCATGAGTATAGCACACGGTCGGTAAACAAATTACTGTTGGGCAATTAATAGAAGATCAAATAATGATGATGATATCCAAGGCAATGATCATTATATAGGCATCGCGTCCAAGATTAGTAGACCGAAACGATTCTGCATCTACTACTATTACTCCAAAAATCAACCGCTATCCAGCATGCATCTACCGTACTAAGTTCATGGAGAAATGGAGTAATGCAATAAAAACTACGGCATGAGTAGACAAGATCTATTCATGTAGGAATATACCCCATATTTTTATCCTCAATAGTAACGATACATGCGTGCCTCGCTGCCCTAGATGCATGCTAGATAGCGATCGATGGGTGGAGTAATAGTAATAGGTGCAGGCAGGAGTTGGCCTCTTTGCTTATGGATGTGATAACTATATATACATGGTCGTTGCCGTGAATGAAGATTGCATAACTATGCACTTTTCTATCAATTGCCTAACAGTAATTTGATTACCCACCTTATGCCTCCTACATGAGAGATGACACTAGCGAACACTACGGGCCCTGGGTCTATTCATCCGTATATTTACAAAAGCATTCAATAACTTGCTGCAATGTATTCCCTTTTATTTTATTTTGCATTTTAAATTATTCAAATTTCATCAACATATCTTGCTAGCTTGCAAATAACTAGTCCAAGGGGATTGACACGCCTCTTGTCTGCGTGGGTGCAAGTGTTTGCTCCTCTGTGTGTAGCCGATGAAGACGGGGGTTGAGCGTTACTCCTATTGGTTCGATAAACCTTGGTTCTATATTGTGGGAAATAATTATCTATATTGTGCTCCACCACCCGTTCCTCTTCACAGAAAACCCAACGCAGATCACAAGTAACACAGTCATCCTAACACTTATGCAAAATTGGTGACTTAGATGTGCAACACATGAAGTAATGTTTATCTTCAATTAATGAAGACTAAACCTCTAAGTGTAAAGAAATAAATGAAGAATTTGATTCTTAGAACCCTACGACAATTGTACGCAGTGTGTGAAATCATCATAATTCTTACACGGTGGCTTACGCCACCAACCTTTCTTGAGATTCTTCAAAATTATGTTTTTTCGATTTTTCCAAATTCCTCAAAACTTTCAAATTCTTCAAACTTTACAATTTCCTCAAATTACTCAACTTTACAGATCCTTCATCTGAGATTTTTC
Organism: Hordeum marinum; assembly: GCA_022496015.1. NCBI lineage: Eukaryota > Viridiplantae > Streptophyta > Magnoliopsida > Poales > Poaceae > Hordeum > Hordeum marinum. Next base: position 374,806,785 of record CM039676.1, on the reverse strand, counting down.
TTCATTGACTATATATAAATATGTGTGTGTGTGTCTTTCAAAGTTCTCAACTAAATTCACTTATAGATAATTCCTCAAGTTAATTTTTCATCTAAGTGAATGTGATCAAACCCATTCCCCCCTTTATGCTAAACTCAACCCAGTCTGTTCACTAATTCTTCATAAGTGTTCTATTTGACATCCGTTCAAAGTCTTCATTGTGTCCTTGTCAACTGAAGAATTTGCGAACGAAACACTGAAATTTTCATAACAAAATTTGCAGTTGCCGCTCAATCCTATCTCTCCTCCATGTCATGATTAAAATTTCACCCACAACCCCCCACTATCTCAACTACACAAAACGTGGCTGACACATGTCGATATGATAGCAAGGGGTAAGGGTATATTTTTCCAAAAATTTCGGTTGTTTCACCCCGCTATAAATACCCATCCCCTTTCACTTCTCATAGTTAGACCGCTTGATCTTCACTCCCATCTTGCGTGAGCTCTGACCTAGCCCTGCCGCTAAACTTCATCGTCGCCGGAGAGGAAGAGCTTCTTTGCCTCGACCTCCTCCTCGCCGTACTCGTGCTGGCTATGGAAATCTTCACTTTGTCGTCGTTGTAGCTATCTTCCGCCTCCAAGTTATGGTGCAGGAGATCTGAACTGATGAACTTCTCTATTCTTACTCCTAGTTCGTCGTGTTCGCCACAAAGGGTAATTAAAACTTAATTTTACTGCCCGATTTGATCCTTTTTGTTACCTTAAAATCCTCAAAAGGTGTCTACACTTCAATGATTCATCCTCTAAACACTGTGAATCTACTCTTCATTGATTTATTTCTCAAAGTTACGATTTTCTTCAAGATTCCTCAATTGTGTGGATTTTCAGAAGCTTCACAACTTTGGAACCTAAAGTCAAGAACACTTTGTGAATTTCTTCAAGACATCTATGGTCAAATTCCTCAACCTAATATACTTTTGAAAAAATTATGAGAACGCATATGACCTCTCCAAATTCTTCGCACCTATACTCTGTTCACAGGTACAAATGTCTGCTAATGAAGCTCTAGGTTCTCATCAACTTTACTCATTTGCAGCATTCCTCGAATAAAAACTATACGCATCTTCACAGTCCTCAAAAGTGCAAAATACACAAGTGAAGAATCTGGTTGACGATAAAAGACCTCAGCAAGGTGGAAAGAAAAGAGAACCGAACACTTGTTTTGGAATCCCTAGTGACATGTATTATGAGTATTGTACTCTATATGAGGAAATATATGGCAACGAAAGCAAGGATCAGCGAAAACGCACATTCAACAAATTGAATGCAAAAGGGAAAGGGAATGGAGAGAATATAGATATGTCACTCCTAAGTACATGAAAAAGTTTGATGTAACACCTCCATACTCAAGACCCCCTCTGGCTGTTGATTAAGAAGCCGATCCCACCAGCATCAAGCATGTTGAGGAATTTCCCAAAGAATGAGAAAAATGACAAGCTAAACTGAAAACGATTGCAGCAGAAGCAGTGAGGAAATACAATCAAGATACTCAGGTTGTACTGCTGCTACTGAAGCTTCTGGTAGTGGAAATCTAGCAAAGAAGATTTTTCCCAAGATTTCTGCTTTGAAGACAAATACTTCAACTCTAATGCCCTCATGGCCAACTTCTTCAACTGCTAAGTCCTCAGCGTTGAAGTCCACAGTTCAAATTCCTCAAACAACTTCCTCAAGGGCATCTCAAATGCTCTCTATGCTTGGAACTTCTTCAGCCGTTGCCACAAAGTCCTCAACACCTATGCATCTTGCAACATGTCAGTGGACTGCTGGTTTTTCAATTGACTTAGGGGCATCTGCATCTGCCTTGCCAGCGGACATACTTCTTCAAGTGGTACAGGACTAAAGGTCAAAGCCACTGTTGGACGACGTACAAGACCACGTCCTCACAAGCGTGTGGTCATCAAAGTTCCCTCTACATTATAGGATGATGAAGTTGCTGATGAAGAACTTGTTGAAGTCATTAGGGACAAGCAACAGAGAGTTGGTCAAGCAAAAGGCACTCGGATTCCTCTTCGTTTGGATCCAAGGACAGTGCTTGACTTCATTGACATCTGGCACAATGATTCAAACACTCCAATCCATGATTTGAATCTGCCTCCTAGACCAAGCCATGTGTTGATAGCTTTTATAGCTAAAGAAAAATGGAAGTATGAGACTGCCCGCAAGGCCAAGAAGACTCGGTATAAGAAAGAGTGCTTCTTGAAGAACAACGTTCTGAGAATGACTCCTGCGCAACTCCTTGCCATACTAGCTAAGATCAAAAGCTTCAGTGACAAATATGATCGCTACTATGCTGACTGGAAAGGAGCCAAGGTCAGATTTGTCAACACGGCAACTACGGCCATCAATGATCACAATGCAAGGGTTGTAGCTCGATCGCAACCAAAAATTCCTCGGGTAAGATCATCTGCTCCTCCTGCTTAAGAACATGCCAGGGCAGCTGGAGACATTTTTACACCTCAAGAAACTGCCAGGGCAACATCCTATGTTGTGCCAGAGAACCGCCTAGTTCAGCTAAATAATCTGTTGTGCCTCAAGAAGCTGAAGCGATCAAGGCAACTACTCAAGTTGCGCCAAAAGAAATACCCAGGGCGATTGCATCAGTCGTACCTGAAGAATCTGCACCACCTTCATCCTCTACTACTTCTTAAATTCTTCAAGGGTTAAGAAAGTCACACTTCCTTCTGCATCATAAGTGAAGAAAACAAGACTACAGAGATAGAGGCTACCAAGAAGAGAAAGGCATCAAGCACTACAAAAAACTCAGCTGGAAAGAAACTGAGGACTTTGCTAGTTTCCTCCATAGAGCCCATTGATGCAACTCCAATCTTCGTTGTGCCCTCTTTTGCGATTGTTCCATTTGGTGAAGACTATGTCTTGCCAAATGATGAGGATGAAGAAACCCACACTTATGCTTCCTTAGAGCAAGTGGATGAAGAAATTGAAGTTGAAGCAAATGCTTCACCTTCATAGGTATCATCGCCCCAGCCTCATTTTACTACTAAAGAGGCCGATGTTGAAGAAATTGATGACGATGTGAACATTGGATCAACAACGCAATTAATCAATAATTAATGTTGGGAAGATGCTCACCCAAATAATCCAATGACTACACCCTCACTCGAATTTTTCTATCCCCCGCTCAGACTGAAGAAATATTAACTAGCTCTGAAGGATGCCCAACTCCTCTTGAGTCCATCCTTGAAGCTACCAAGATTGAAGCTGAAGAACCTGATAATCAGATTCCTCAGTCTAAGAGCTCTATGCCAGTTGATTCCATCACTATGAGGAGGCACACTACAAATCTTCAACTAAAATCCTCATGTTGAGAAGAACAAAATCTTCAAGCACATGCAAATTCCTCATGTTGACATGGAGTCCATCCCATGCTTCGCGCCCATCCTCACTGTTCTTGATGAAGTTGGGCTCTTGAATTCCTGCTCTGACATCTGTGATTGGAATGAGGAGCTAATTCTTCAATTATATGCCACTTCGCATATTTATGTCGAGGTTCATGACATCAACTCCTTGATTCTTGACTGGATGATTTAGGATACCCACTTCAAAGCTCCAGACACATAATTGATTCGAGCACTTCCAGTTCCTCCACCTCAAGAAGGTGTGATAACCCACAAGTATAGGGGATCACGACAGTTTTCATGGGTAGTATTTCACCCGAATTTATTGATTCAACACAAGGGGAGACAAAGGATATTTATTGGCCTTGACAGTTGAGTTGTCAATTCAACCGCACTTCGGATATCTCTCTGCAGCAAAAGTTAAGTAGCATGGCAAATAGTAGGAGTAGCAATAATAGTGACAGTGGCAACTTTAGTAACAGTAGTAACACCAACAATTGAGTAGCAAGTGTGACAGTAACAGTAGCAATAGTAACTTGGCAAGATTTAGTATATGTAAAGCAAAGGCACGTGGGTCGGTGATGAATAATGATTTAGATGGTATTGATCATTTAACAGTTATACACTAGGGCGACACAAAACTAGCTCCAATTCATCAATATAATGTAGGCATGTACTTCGTATATAGTCATACGTGCTTGCGATAAGAACTTGCATGACATCTTTTGTCCCACCCTCTCGTGGCAGCGGGGTCCTATTGGAAACTAAGTGATATTAAGGCATCCTTTTAATAGAGAACTAGAACAAAGCATTAACACATGGTGAATACATGAACTCCTCAAACTACGGCAATCACTAGACAGAATCCCAATTATTGTCACCTTGGGGTATGCGGATCATGACATGTAATAGGTTCATACAACCTGCAAGATAGTATCCAAATCACTCTTATATTCATGAAAGCATAATGGGTTCAGATCTGAAATCATGGCACTCGGGCGCTAGTGACAAGCATTAAGCATAGATAAGTCATAGCAACATCAATCTCACAGCATAGTGGACACTAGGGATCAAGCCCTATCAAACTTAACTCGATTACATTATCAATCTCATCCAATCCCACCACCGTACAGCAAGCCTACAATGGAATTTCTCACTCCCAGTTGTTAGTATCCTGGTGATGTTGATGGAGAAGGGTTGGTGAGGACGATTGCGACGATCATCCCTCTTCGGAGCCCAAAACAGGCTCCAGATCAGCCCTCCGGAGGAAGAACAGGAGGTGGCGGCGGCTCCATCTCATGAAACGCAATGAAAACTTCTCTCCTATTTTTTTCTCCGAAGATGTGAATTTATAAACTGGAATTAGGGTGGGAGGAGCCACGAGGGCCCTACAAGCCTGTCGCGCCCTACTGTGTGATAACCCCATGGCAGCCTCCCTCCAATAGTTCTTTGCTCCATGATTCATTATAAATCCCAGAAATAATTCGCAAAAAGTTTCGCCCAATTCCGAGAACTTTTATTTCTACACAAAAATAACACCAAGGTAGTTCTACAGAAAATAGCGTCAGTCCGGGTTAGTTTCATTCAAATCATGCAAATTAGAGGTCAAAACCAGAGCAAAAGTGTTTGGAAAAGTTGATACGTTGGAGGCGTATCAACTTACCCAAGCTTAACTCATTGCTTGTCCTCAATCAATTGAGTTGATAAACTGAAAGTGATAAAGAAAACTTGTACAAACCCTTTTGTTCTTGTTGTTAGACACATGCTTAGCTAGTGCTCAAGTTTTCAGCATAAATCATAAATAAGCACGTCCATGACAAACACTAAACATTATGTTAACTCATGGCAATACATAACCAACTAGCAAGCAATAATAATCTATCTCACATGCCAACAATTTGTCAAAACAATCATAATATAATATGGAGACATGGTATTTTGCTAGACCTTTCTGAGACCGCAAAAACATAAAGGCAGAGCACCTTTGAGATTCAAGTAGCGACCAAACATTATAATTCAGGGTAGAAAAGGTCAAGTCATGCTAACATCAAACATTAATTAGACTCAATGCATAAGAATGACAATAGTGCTCTCCATTCTGGTACTTTAATAAGAGGATAATGAGTCAGCATAAAAGTAAATAGATAGGCCCTTCGCAAAGGGAAGCATTGATTTGCAGAGGTGCCGGAGCTCAAAGCTTAAAACAGGAGTGAAGATATAATTTTTGGGTGATGCACTTTTCTTGTCAACGTTACGACAATTTTTTTCAATATCTTCCATGCTAAACTCATTGTTGGCAGTTCCCAAAAAGAACAGTAAAGTTTACTCCTATCCACCATCCATACACAAACCATGGCTAACCGAATCCACGAATGCATGCCAACATACAACTATGCCAAGGAGTTTTGTTTAATTTATTTCAATTAAGCCGGACTGGGCATCCTTTTTACTAGCCTCTCTCATGCAATGATGGCGAATAAACGACCATCTTTAGAATAAATAACTTAGAATGGAAGATACCTACTGCCTCATCGCTCCATTAGCGAGACAAGTGCACAAATCAAATGTTTATTTGAATATTTAGGGGTGGCACATGCAAATTTACTTGAAAAAATAGGGTAATACCGCATATAGGTAGGTATGGTGGACTCATGTGCAATAACCTCTTTTAAGGGGTTTTAGATGCACAAGCGGCATTCCCGCTTAGTACATGCGAAGGCTAGCAATAGATTGAGAAGTGACCAGCTAGGAGTAACAACGATCATAAACATGCATTGTGAATAATTAACATTGGGCATAGCATGAGTAGGATATGAACACTCTGAATTTAAACATTATGAAGGTTGCATTGGTTTTGAATCAACTACATGTTTGCATATGGGCCAAGTCAAACCGCTCGAATTACTCAGAGGAAAATACCCATACTACCATACCATATCATAACCATTTTAATGCATGTTGACACACAAGATAAATCAGTATCCACTCCTAGATATTTAGGCATGGCATGAGAAGCTATAATCTCTAATTTTCATCACGAACATGGTTACTCATGATATACTGGATCAAGATCAAACTGGCTAAACATATTTACAAAAACGAAAAACAAGAAGAGTTCATACCAGCTTCCTTTCCCATGATCACTTCATCAAATATCGTCATTATTGCCTTTCACTTGCATGATCGAATGATACTAATAATAATAATGCAAGAATGTCGTGGACTAAGCTGAAATCTGCAGGGCAGTTTAGACAAAGGATAAGACAAAGTAAAATTGGCTCCCTATTAGATTAACAATAAAACATATGGGAGCCAATCAACATTTTCATCGTGGTGTTCTCCGTTCAAAGTTTCAACAAAAAAGAAAAGAAAGTCAGAGAAACACACTAAAAGATTTTTGGAGTTTTTGTTTTTCTCAAGCAAGGAAATAAACTAAGGGAAAACAAGAACGAGAAAAACTATTTACACGGGAAAGCTCCCAACATGCAAAGGAAATTTTTTGGGTTTTTCATTTTAGACTACAACTAAATAAATAAGGAAAGGAAGAACCGAAAATAAGCAAGGAATATTTTTGGATTTCCAAAGTTTTTCAAACACACAAGAAGAATGCGGAAAAATAAAGCTAACACGGATATACAATGAAAGAGGAAGAGCACCAACAATTTATATGAATTGTGTGAACATGGATGTAATGTCGGTGAGAAATGCGTACTCCCCCAAGCTTAGGATTTTGCCTAGCTTGTTAATCACCACTGCTAATATCCGTCAGGTCCATAAAAGTGTTCCTGTTGAGGTACCTGAGTGTCCCGTGTCTGGGCCTCGGCCTCCGCAGCAGCAAGCTCATTCTGGTAAGCAATGATGTCCTCTGGCATTACTCTATATCTGTTCCTGGCATAATAATTAAACAAAGAAGGTGTAGGCAAGGGAATAATATAGCAAGTATTCTTGTTAAACACTAAGTTGTAACAAAGGTGTTGTGGTGGTTGAGGTTCCTCAATAAATTGGTGTTCCTCCATAGATTGGTGATCAAGATAAGCCCTAGGCAACAAGTAATCAGTAGGGCATATAGCAACATTAAAACGCTTTGTCAAGCGCGTGGCATAAATACCACCATGAACCTTGCCTTTCATTCGGTTAAGGTTTAATCAACACGCAACAAAGTTGTAACGGCCCCCCCTCTTTGCCATCCGCTAGCAGACGCCAAAGAGGGCGCGTGACACAAGGAAGTTGCTAACGGCTAACGCCCCCGGCCCGCCTCTCTCTCTCTCTTTCTCTTCTTCCCTCTCTCCTCCCTTCGCCTGTCGCCCCCGCCGCCAACGCCCACCGCCCCCGACGCCACCGCCACCCCTTTGGCCCCACCCCCGCCGCCGCGCGCCGCCGCCGCCGCCGCGTCGCCACCGCCACCCCACCGGCCCGCGTTGCCACCGCCGCCCCATCGCCCGCCAGTGCCGCCCCACTGGCCCGCATCGCCACCGTCGCCCCGCCCCACAGGTCTAATTTTTTTTCTGTTTTTTAGATTTAGGTTTAATTAGTTTAGTTTATTAGTTTAGTTTAGTTAGTTTTTCTATTAAGTTAGTAAGTTAGTTACTTAGTTAGGAGGAGGAGGAGAGGAAATGAAGAGAAGAAGAAGAGGAGGAGAAGGAGACGTAGAAGAAGAAGAGGAAGGAGAAGAAGAAAAAGAAGAAGAAAAGGAGGAGGAGGAGCTGGAGAAGAAAAGAAGAAAAAGACGGCAAACCGGACGACACTCACCCCCCACCGCCGCCCACGCACCTTACCCGAGAATAAGAAGAAGAACAGGCGGAGGAGGGGTGCATCGGCGCCGACGTAACCGGGTAGGATCGCCGACACGACACCCCGACCCCGACACGACACCCCCTACACCCCGACCCCGACACGACACCCCGACCTCGACCCCGGCCCCGACACCCCGACCCCGACACGACACCCCCGACACCCCGACCCCGACACGACACCCCGACCCCGACACCCCGATACGACACCCCGACACCCCGACACGGCACACTCGACACCCCGGCACCCCGACCCCGACCCCGACCCCGACACCCCGACCCCGACCCCGACACGACACCCCGACCCTGACACGACACCCCCTACACCCCAACCCCGACACGACACCCCCTACACCCCGACCACAACAAAGCACCCTGACCCCGACACGACACCCCCGACACCCCGACCCCGACACGACACCCCGACCCCGACACGACACCCCCGACACCCCGACCCCGACACGACACCCCGACCCCGACACGACACCCCGACCCCGACCCCGACACCTCGACCCCGACACGACACCCCCGACACCCCGACCCGACACAACACCCTGACCTCGACACCCCGACATGACACCCTGACACGGCACACCGACCCCGACACAGCACCCCGACCTCGACACCCCGACACGGCACCCCGACCCCGACACGACACCCCCTACACCCCGACCCCGACACAACACACCGAGACCCCGACACGGCACCCCCGACCACGACACAGCACCCCGACCCCGACACGACACACCCGACACCCCGACCCCGACACGAGGTTTCATCGACGTCGAGGAACCCCCTAACCCAGACATAGCACCCCTACCCCGACACGACATCCCCGACACCCAGACCCTGACATGACACCCTGACCCTGACTCATGTCCAGTACCTAGGCAAGATGAGCGATCGTGGGTCGATGTACACTTCTTCGGCCTCCTGTTGACCGAAAGGGTGCTCTTCGGCCTTCTAGAGGCCGACGGGGTCATATATGTGTGAATTATGAGTTAGGTCATATAATTTCCGATTTTGTTATGAAAAACATCATATATATATTTGTGTTCATCGGGTGGATTTAAATGTGCAGTTGTTTCGTCGCTGCGAGGGTTTGGTGTTCGACGACCTCCCCGTGCGTTCGACGAGCTCCACCCCTGCGTTCGTGGGTGAGCACAAATGACATCTCCTCCTCCCCCTTCATTTTCTCTGTTCCGGTCTTCGTGCCGATGAAACTTGCTAGTTGTAGGTAGATTGAATCATCAGTATGCGTGAACACTATGCGTCTCTCATTGGAAAGGGTTACATCTATAAATATGCATACATTTGCATATTTATAACCGTGATTCTTTCAAATTGTCCAACATTATCCATGGACAGCCCGAGTATGTGTCGATTGGGTTCGTTTTCCCATATGCTCTGCTCCGGATCCGATGCAGAATTTCGTCAGTGCCTCCCTGTTGTTCTCCGGGTACACATCCTCTCTGCTTATTGCCGAGACGTGTATCAGGAGAACAGCGGGGAGGTGCTGCCAAAATTTTGCATCGGATCCGGAGCAGAGCATGGGAAAACAAACCCAATCTACACAAACTCGGATGGGATTAGGACCTATCTTTACCTACTAGCGTCTTGGTTGCATCGACATAATGAAACTGACAATCTCTATTAATTGATGAATATGGTTTGCTGAATTATGTATATATTTTGTGTGTGTCCAGTAGCTAGGCAGGATGAGTGATCGTGGGTGGATGTACACCGGTCACACTAGTCAAAAAGACATGACCCGTGAATGGTTAACAAAAACCAAGGAGTTTGTGAGAGTTGCATTTGCAAATGGACAGAAAACAACCTGGTGCACTTGTGTCAATTGCGACAACTATAAGAAGAAGTCAGAGTTTGAAATGATCAAACACCTACAGAAGTGGGGTTTTATGCCTAATTATACGGTCTGGACATTTCATGGTGAGTCTACCCAACGTGCCAGAGCTGAGGTGCTTTGTCGTCGCACCGACGAGCATGGTACCGGGATCGAAGACATGGTGCATGACTTTGATGATGCTCGGGATTCGGATGATGAGATGGAGGAATCTGCAAAGGCCTTTTATGAAATGTTGGAGTCTTCAAAACGTCCTCTCCACGAGCACACTGAGCTTTGTCAGCTGGATGCCATCGCACAAGTAATGGCTCTAAAGGCTCAGTTCAACCTGGGCAGAGAATGTTACGATGCGATTATGACGATATTTGGATGCTTTCTACCCAAAGGCCATGTATTGCCACCAAACCTGTACCAGTCGGACAAAATCATGCGTGCGTTTAAGGTGCCCTATGAGAAGATAGATGCTTGTGAGAATGGATGTGCCTTATTTAGGCTTCAGTATGCGGGCTTGAACTATTGCCCCATTTGCAGTGCTTCCAGGTATGTTCTGGTAGATAACGGTATGGGTGAGAAGAGTCAGACCAAAATCCCCATTAATGTTCTTCGGTATCTGCCAATCATACCAAGACTTCAACGGCTTTTCATGGTCGAAGAGACGGCAGGCAGATGACGTGGCATAAATTGGGCAAAAGAACATAACTGGATGCAGATGGGAATCCGATGTTGGGAAACACTTCAGACGCTTTTGCGTGGAAGCACTTCGATGCATTACATAAGGATAAAGCGGCAGAACCAAGGCATCCTCGAGTTGCCATCAGCATGGATGGGTTCAATGTGTATGGTATGACGGAAACACAATACAGTTGTTGGCTTGTATTTGTCATTCCACTCAATCTCCCCCCTGGAGAGATTATGAAAAGAAAGAACATTTTCCTGACCCTGATAAAGGGCCCAAATATCCGGGGAAGAATATGAATGTGTATATGCAACCGCTTAAGGATGAATTACAGGAAGCCTGGGATAATGGGATCAAGACATACGACGCCGCTACAAAAAAGAACTTCAAAATGCATGTGTGGTACATGTACTCGATGCATGACTTGCTATCGTATGCCCTATTCGTTGGCTGGTGTGTGCATGGAAGGTTTATGTGCCCCACATGCAAGGCAGCTCTTTAGTTCTGTTGGCTGGAGGCGGGTCGCAAGTTTTCTTGCTTCGACATGCATAGACAGTTCCTGGATCCGGACCATAAGTTCAGAAAAGACAAGAAGAATTTCATCAAAGGTAGAGTTGTCAAAAACATTGCACCACCTGTGTTGACAGGCCAACAGATCCTGGATCAGATAAACGCTCTTGAGCCGGATCCAAATCGTCCAGGGTATTTCAAAGGGTATAATACGGAACATGCCTGGACTCACAATATATGTTTGTGGGATCTGCCTTACTTCAAAGACCTCCTTTTCCCAAACAACGTCGACGTGATGCACACTGAAAAGAATGTCACGGAGGCCCTTTTTGGTACATTGTTCGGCATAGAGGGGAAGTCGAAGGATAATCCTAAGGCTAGAGTCGACCAGGAGGCTCTATGTGATAGATTTTTTCAAAACATTCGACAACCGAAAGGAAAGAAGAACTAGAGGAAGCCAAAGGCATGGTTCAATCTTGGAAGGCCAGTTATGAGGGAAATGATCTTGTGGGTGCAAATGCAGTCGATGTTCCCCGATGGGTATGCAGGGAATCTAAAGAGGGGAGCAAGTCTTGAAAAATTGAAAATATTTGGTCTCAAGAGTCATGATTACTCCTAATGCGGAGAAGTAAGTGCATTTACTCTTTTTTAACCTTTTGCCTTCATGTTTCTTCAAATTAATATCTAATGTGTTGGCCTTGTCCTACTGCAGGGGTTGGAAGTACGAGTGTGGTGGTGTCCGCGGGCCCAACCAGGTCCTTGGTGTGCTTCTCCGGCACCACTTCCCGAGGAAGGTCTAGTTGCCCGGTGAGGGTGAGTCTCCATAGGTAGCACTGACCTGGGAGCTGTACAAGGCTGCCCCGGCCCCGGCGGAGGAGATGGTCGACGGTGTCTTCTGCGAGATGGTGGCTGACATTGTGATTCATCGCTTTTGGGTAATTTCTCCTTTACAGAATTAAAAATCAACAACACCTAGTGATTGTACTAATCAGTGTCTAATGTGTTGTCTTGTTTGATTGTAGACCTTCTATAGGTGTCTTGAGGAAGACGAGGCGAGAGCGGCTGTTGTTCTCGAAGCCGAGTGCAAGCGCCTACTTCAGAACTTATGGCACGAGGCTCGGGTGCAGGCTATTCGAGACTAATACGCCTCGAGTAACATTAAGAGGGCCAAGAAGAAGTGCCACGAAAATTATCTGAGTAAGGAGAAGTTTATGAAGGTAATTATCTATTCTTAAGGCCTTGTACTTAGTTTCTTTGATCTGATTCGTAGGCGTAGCGCTAAAATTTCTCTTGTCTAACTTAGGTGCCCCCGAGATGGTGTGCGGATAGGATGGACTGTTGGGAGGCATTGGTGGATGAGTGGTGCTCTCCCGAATGGCTAGCCAAACACAACAAGGACAAGGAGAAGCGTGCCCAAATGAGAGGTGTGCCACACCATCAAGGGAGCTCCAACCTGTTTGAGTACGGGGATAACTGGGTATGTGGTTTTCTTCATGATTCATGCAATTTCATTCTTCATGCTAGATTGAGCCCTTAACTAATATTTTGTTCACCTCTTTTAGGCGCGAGAAAACAAGAAGGAGGTGCCACCTTTGTTCGACCTCTATGCCATGGCCCATACTGCCTCGTACAAGAAGGCCACGGCATTCTCTGAGGATGACCTCGATCATCCAGAGAGCTTCAGCAACATCTCCTCCCACAACAAGCTCGTGAGGTACAGAGATGAGGGGAAGGCGAGGAAAGGGGAGGACTTCAACCCGAGCCAAAGTCCTTTTGATCCAGAGCTCGTGATGATATCTGGTGGTGGGAGGCCCCATGGCTCGATAGCCATTGGGGATGGACTGATACGTTATCCTAGAACTCTCCCAGAGATGAAGAAGTGCCAGACGAGCTCTGATCCTGAGATAAGGCCTCGTCCACGGCCAATGGAGCTCGCCATTGAGGCTAGGTCCAAGAGCTTCTGGAGGAGGCAAATAGGCAGGCGGCACAGAGGGAGAGGGAGATGGAGGATAGGACGGCTAGGCTGTTGGAGGAGGAGAGGAACCGGAACGACGCGTCTCACCGGGCCCTATACGAGCTCCTTGTGGTAAGTTTCTCTTGCATATTAGCCAAATCATGCACGTAATGTTCGTTTCATCACTAACTAATATGAATGACTCGTGAAAACAAAATGTGCAGACCGTGTGCCAGAACAATGGTCAGACCCCTCCGTCGATGCCCCATATTGCTATAGCACCCACGGTGAGTTTCATTTAAATGGTCATTAGTGACTAGTATTCACATTTGAGTTGCATCATGCTACCATTGCAAATGATCTTTGGTGCAGCGTGCCTCCCGACAAGCATCGACCAATCCTTCTGCGTCTGCCGCAACCCCGACTGGTCCTTCTACGTCTCACCTTGGCCCAAACCCTATCGGTTCTTCACCTCCATGTTGATGGTAAGTTTTCCCAAGTATTTTCATTAACAAATGCATACTTAGCTTAAGAAATGAACTACTTAGCTCCAAAATGACCTATACTTAGCTTATTTTCATCAAAAATGACTTGATATGCTTAGTTAGCTAGAAAATGGTGTATTCTACCTAGGATAGCTATAAAATGACCTATACTTAGCATTTTTCCTCCAAAATGACTTGATATGCTTAGTTAGCTAGAAAATGGCATTAGTAGCTAGTATAGCTCAATAATAATCTATAGCTAGTTCATTTATGACATAATTAGCTCACTTAGGTACAAAATGGCATAACTACCTAGGATAGCTCAATAATGATCTATATTAGCTTAGTTAGTTCATTTATGACATAATATGCTCACTTAGATAAAAAAATGGCATAATAACCTTGGTTTACCTCCAAAATGACCTATACTTAGCTTATTTTCCTCAAAAATACATAATAACCTACTACCTCCAAAATGCTATATTCTACCTAGGATAGCTATAAAATGACCTATACTTAGCTTATTTTCATCAAAAATGACTTGATATGCTTAGTTAGCTAGAAAATGGTATATTCACCTAGGATAGCTATAAAATGACCTATACTTAGCATTTTTTCCTCCAAAATGACTTGATATGCTTAGTTAGCTAGAAAATGGCATTAGTAGCTAGTATAGCTCAATAATGATCTATAGCTAGTTCATTTATCACATAATTAGCTCACTTAGGTACAAAATTGCATAACTACCTAGGATAGCTCAATATTGATCTATAATTAGCTTAGCTAGTTCATTTATGACATAATATGCTCACTTAGGTAAAAAAATGGCATAATAACCTTGGTTTACCTCCAAAATGACCTATACTTAGTTTATTTTCCTCAAAAATACAAAATAACCTTACTTACCTCCAAAATGATATATTCTACCTAGGATAGCTATAAAATGACCTATACTTAGCATTTTTTCCTCCAAAATTACTTGATCTGGTTAGTTAGCTACAAAATGGCATTACCACCTTGGAGAAGAGGAGAGGAGAGGAGAAAAAGAAATAGAAGATAAATTCTTCTTCTTCTTTTTTTCTTCATTTTCTTCTTCTTCTAGATAGTCTTCTTCTTCTTCTAACTATATCTTTCCTACTTTGCAGATTTGCTATAGATGAGGAAGAGTGCATTAATGGACTGTACTCTTCTACTTCTCCTACCTTTATGTTTATGGAAAACTTGTTTTGGATACATATGTATGGATATGTTGTTGGAAACCATATTGTGTGTTGTTGGAAACTTGTATATATGTTGGACTTGTATGTTGGAACTTAATTATTGGTATATATATGCTTGTTTCAACTTATTTGGTATGCTTATTGGAACTTGTTGAATGATATGTATGTTCTGGATATGTATATGTTGGATATATATGAATATTCTATCAAATTGAATGATTTTAAGAAAAGAAAAACACGGGCTATATAGCCACTTTGCCGTCTGCTGGCAGACGGCAAAGAGCTTTGCTGTCCACTAGCAGACGGCAAAGTGGCCACGTGGCAGCTACCTGTGCAAACTGGGGCTGGCCTAGGTGGGTTCTTTGTCGTCCGCTGGCAGACGGCAAAGACCTTAGGTTCTTTGCCGTCCGTGGGCAGACGACAAAGAACCTAAGGTCTTTGCCGTCTGCCAGCGGATGGCAAAGCACGCCGTTAAGACCCCTAACGGAGCTAAGTGCCCACGTGTGCCGTCCACTAGCAGACGGCAAAGAACCTAAGGTCTTTGCCATCCTCCAGGGGACGGCAAAGCGGCCTTTACCGTGGATTATTCAGCCGAACAGTTTGCCGTCCGCTGGCGGACGGCAAAGCCTTTGCCGTCCGTGTTTCATGCCTTTGCCGTCTGGGATGGCGGACGGCAAAGTACCTGTTTCCTGTAGTGTGAACCATGGAAGCATGTTTACCTAGACCTTTCACATCATTTGCAATTCAACATTAAGTCACTTAAGCAGTCTATCATTATGGAATTACGTCTCAATTGATTCTTAACATAGTTGTTGAAGTATTCTTGCTTAACAACGTAATTATCAAATTCATCCACACATTGATCAGGAGTCTTAGTATAAGGTATATCACTTTCATTAATGGAATAGAGAGAGTTTATCTCTACTACCTGTCTCGGGGTGTCAAGTCCATGTATTTCTTCAATAGGTGGTAACTCCTTGAAATCCTCGGTTTTAATACCTTTCTCTTTCATAGATCTTTTTGCCTCTTGCATGTCTTCAGGATTGAGGAATAGAATACCTCTTTTCTTTTGAATAGGTTCCTAGGGTGGTATAGGAATTGTCCAATCATCGGCATTTTGAGGTATGTTATTCAATAATTTTTTTGCTTGTCCAACAGTTCTTTGCCAAAAAGCACAACCAGCACAACTATCTAGGAAATCCCTAGAAGCATCGGTTAGTCCATTATAGAAGATATCAAGAATTTCATTCTTCTTAAAAGGACAATCACGCAAAGCTCTTAGTAACCAAAGAAGCCTCCCCCAAGCTTGAGGGAGATTCTCTTCTTCAATTTGAGCAAAGTTAAATATTTCTTGTAAAGCACCTTCTTTCTTCTGAGCAGGATTTTTTTCCAGAAAAGTAGTAAAGCATATCCTGGAGACTATGCATACAACCAGGACAAAGAGAGAGGAACCATTTCTTGGCCTCTCCTTTTAGCAAGAAAGGCAAAAAGCTTAAGGATATAATAGTAGCGAATCTTTTCATCCTTGGTAAACAAAGCAGCAATATCATTTAGTTTCATAAGGTCTTCGACAATAGTTTCATTTTCATAACCATGGAAAGGATCAGACTATACTATAGGAATTAATTCAGGGTCTACACAGGGCTCATAATCCTTATCAGTAACAAATATAGGAGAAGTAGCAAATCTAGGGTCACATTTCATTTTCTCCATCATAGATTTTTCTTTTAGTTTGCATAGTAGTTTCTTCAAATCATCTCTATCCTCACAAGCAAGAAAGTCCCTAGCTACCTCACCATCTATAACATAACCTTCAGGTACATAAGGCAATTCATACCTATTAGGTGAGCGAGGGGTAATAGGTGATTCAAAATCTTCATCAGTTTCAGCATTTTCAAGTTCTCTAGCTTTAGCAAGATGAGCATCAAGTAATTCATTCAGTGGCACAATTTCAGTTTCAACATGTGTATCAATAGTATCAGCATTAGTTTCAGAATTAGCATCATCAAGTTCATGTGACATATCAGGACGATCAACCGGTGGTGGTGTAACAAGCTGATTAAAAAGAATAGATGAATCAAAAGCAGAGCTAGATGGCAGTTCCTTACCTCCTCTCGTGCGAGAGGGGACGATCTTAGTTCGATTGTCTTTAAGATTCTTCATAGTAGCAATTCTATATCCTCAAGTTAATAGAATAAAAAATGTTATGCTCCCCGGCAATGGCACCAGAAAAAGGTCTTGATAACCCACAAGTATAAGGGATCGCGACAGTCTTCACGGGTAGTATTCCACCCTAATTTATTGATTCAACACAAGGGGAGCCAAAGAATATTTATTGTCCATGACAGTTCTCAACCGCACTTAGGATATATCTCTGCAGCAAAAGTTTAGTAGCATGGCAAACTGTAGGAGTAGCAATAGTAGTGACAACAGCAATATTGTTAACAGTAGTAACAACAGCAATTGAGTAGCAAATGTGACAACAATTGAGTAGCAATAGTAACTTGGCAAGATTCGGTATATGTAAATCATAGGCACGTGGATCAGTGATGGATAATGATTTAGATGAAATTGATAATATAACAGTTACACACTAGGGCGACACAGTACTAGCTCCAATTCATCAATATAATGTAGGCATGTATTCTGTATATAGTCATACGTTCTTGCATAAGAACTTGCATGACATCTTTTGTCCTCCCCTCTCGTGACGGAGGGGTCCTATCGGAAACTAAGGCCTCCTTTTAATAGAGAACCGGAACAAAGCATTAACACTTGGTGAAAACATGAACTCCTCAAACTACAGCAATAGCCGAAAAGAATCCAAATTATTGTCATCTTGGGGTATGCGGATCATGACATGTAATAGGTGCATACAACTTGCAAGATAGGATCCAAATCACTCTTATATCCATGAAAGCATAATAGGTTCAGATCTGGAATCATGGCACTCTGGCCATAGTGACAAGCATTAAGCATAGCAAAGTCATAGTAACATCAATCTCAAAACATAGTGGACACTAGGGATCAAGCCCTATCAAACTTAACTCAATTACATGATCAATATCATCTAATCCCACCATCGTCCAGCAAGCCTACAAAGGAATTACTCACTACCGGTGGTGAGCATCTTGGCGATGTTGATGGAGAAGGGTTGGTGATGATGATGGCAACGATTTCCCCTCTCCTGAGCCCAAAACAGGCTCCAGATCAGCTCTTCGGAGGAAGAATAGGAGGTGGCAGTGGATCCGTCTCATGAAACACGATGAAAACTTATCTTCTATTTTTTCTCCGAAGATTTGAATTTATAGGATTTGAATTAGGGTCAAAGGAGCCACCAGGCCCTCACAAGCCATCAGGGCACAACATAGGGGGGTGCCCCTGATGTGTGTTGGCCCCTGACAGCCTCCCTCCGATAGTTCTTTGCTCCATAATTCATTATAAATCCCAAAAATAATTCACAGAAAGTTTCGTCCAATTCTGAAAACTTTAATTTCTGCACAAAAATAACACCAAGGTAGTTCTGTTGAAAACGGCGTTAGTCTGCGTTAGTTTCATTCAAATCATGCAAATTAGAGGTCAAAACCAAAGCATAAGTGTTTGGAAAATTAGATACGTTGGAGCTCCTTGACCATATGATGCAAGTGTTGATGAAGCCTTTGGCATCTAGCCAAGCCCCAAGGACAACCTTACTTGTGAAGGATCTACTATATGTGTTAAGGAATATTTATCGAATTATGACCAAAACCCTCAGTCCAATCAAAGGGCACAACTCTCAAGAAGAAGATGTTGTTGGAATTATGAAGAATATGCTATTCTATATCATCCATGGGATCCCCATAAACATACATGATTTCTTCATGAGGACTTTGGCCTTGCTGCACTGTCACCATTTGACTTCAACCCTTATGGCCCTTGGCTTATGAGATTCATGAGGACAAGGTCTTCAATTCAATATCTGGCTAACTTTTAGAATCACTACGGCTTTCTGCCTCCAATTTAAGTCCTAAAAAGGACAACTTCCTTAGTTCTTGGCAAAGGCAAGGTTGTCGTTGATGAAGGCCCACGTCCATTGGATGGTCAATTTCTTCATGTTGCTTCCTATTCCACCAATGATGACACCGCCTCACAAGATTCAGCTACGAAGACCCCAAATCAAAATCCTCGGAGTTCTATCCCTCGTATGATGACTGATCGCGAGCTTCTCATAAGTCTTCATCATAAGGTCAATCACAATCGCAAGTGGGTTAAACGTCGGTTTGGTTCAAGTCTACAAAACATGATCGTGACACAGAACTCAGTAAGGAAGAACCACTACTATGCCCATGAAATCTACGACCGCACCTGGGCCATCCTCTCACATGTCAAGACACCTGAAGACCTTAAGGACATATACTTTCAGCAGGAGTTTGACTAGTCTCACCCTCCTTTGAAGAGATCCAGGAAGGTTCAAGTTCCTCAGCTTGTCACAAGCTCATATTCTTCATCAAGTGAGACGGATGAAGCCGAGGACATTGACGACACTGTTGTAGACCCTTCTTCGACGAATGACCCCAACAACAACGTTGTCGCTCCTCCACCACCGTCAAGATGAATTTCTTCAAGGTTGTTAGTCCTCCTCATTTTTTGTCCCTTTTGGTCATATGATGTCAAAGGGGGGATCTGAGTTAGTCTTCAAGCGAGTCTATATATATGGTCTGTTTTTCTTGTTAAGTTACAAGTCTCGCTCTTCTATGGTGTTTATTTATTGAGTTGTAAACTTAAGTCCTCTTGTTATATTGGTATTTATTGAGTCCATATATATATACGTCCATTTTGCATCATGCTTTTATATTGATATTTATTGCATTATGGGCTGTTATTACACATTATGGTACAATACTTATGCCTTTTCTCTCTTATTTTACAAGGTTTACATGAAGAGGGAGAATGCCGGCAGCTGGAATTCTGGACTGGGAAAGCAGCAAATATGAGAGACCTATTCCGCACAACTCCAAAAGTCCCGAAAAGTTAAGGAGAATTATTTTGTAATATATAAAAAATACTGGGCGAAAGAAATACCAGAGGGGACCCACCAGGAGGTCACAAGCCTAGGGGGCGCGCCCTATCCCCCTGGCCGTGCCCCTATGGCTTGTGGGCCCCTGGCAGTCCTCTGATGCCCATCTTCTTCTATATGAAGGGTTTTGACCTGGAAAAAATCATAAGAGAGATTTTGGGACGAAGCGGGCCGTCTCGAGGTGGAACTTGGGCAGAACCAATCTAGGGCTTTGGCGGAGCTGTTCTGCCGGGGAAACTTCCCTCCCAGAGGGGGAAATTGAAGCCTTCGTCATCACCAACAATCCTCTCATTGAGAGAAGGTCAATATCCATCAACATCTTCACCGGCACCATCTCCTCTCCAAACCCTAATTCACCTCTTGTGTCCGATCTTTGTCTCAAAACCTCAGACTGGTACATGTCGGTTGCTAGTAGTGTTGATTACCCCTTGTAGTTGATGCTAGTTGGTTTACTTGGTGGAAGATCATATGTTCAAATCCTTAATGATAATTAATACTCCTCTGATTGTGAACATGAATATGCTTTGTGAGTAGTTATGTTTGTTCCTGAGGTCATGGGATAAGCCTTGTTATAATAATCATGTGAATTTGGTATTCGTTCAATATTTTGATGAGATGTATGTTGTCTCTCCTCTAGTGGTGTTATGTGAACGTCGACTACATGACACGTCACCATTATTTTGGCCTAGGGTAAGGCATTGGGAAGTAATAAGTAGACGATGGGTTGCTAGAGTGACAGAAGCTTAAACCCTAGTTTATGCATTGCTTTGTAAGGGGCTGATTTGGATCCATATGTTTAATGCTATAGTTAGATTTATCTTAATTCTTCTTTCGTAGTTACGGATGCTTGTGAGAGAGGTTAATCATAAGTGGGAGGCTTGTCCAAGTAAGGGCAGCACCCAAGCACTAGTCCACCCACATATCAAATTATCAAAGTAACGAACACGAATCATATGAGCATGATGAAAACTAGCTTGACATAAATTCCCATGTGTCCTCAGGAGCGCTTTGCTTTATATAAGAGTTTTTATAGGCATGACCTTTGCTACATTTATTAATTGCTACCCGTGACGAATTATCTTATCACAAAACTATATGTTACCGATAATTTTAGTGCTTGTAGAGAATACCTTACTGAAAACCGCTTGTCATTTCCTTCTGCTCCTCGTTGGGTTCGACACTCTTACTTATCGAAAGGACTACGATAGATCCCCTATACTTTTGGGTCATCAAGACTCTCTTCTGGCGCTGTCGCCGGGGAGTGAAGCGCCTTTGGTCAATGGAATCTAGTAAGGAAAAAATGTATGTAGTGTGCTGAAAATTACTGTCACTTGTTGTTGGAAATATGCCCAAGAGGCAATAATAAATTAGTTATTATCATATTTCCTAGTTCATGATAATCATTTATTATCCATGCTAGAATTGTATTGATCGGAAACTCAGATACATGTGTGGATACATAGACAACACCATGTCCCTAGTATGCCTTTGATGGACTAGCTCGTTGATAAAAGATGGTTAAGGTTTCCTAGCCATGGACATGAGATGTCATTTGATAACGGGATCACATCAATAGGAGAATGATGTGATGGAAAAGACCCAAACTACAAACATAGCATATGATCGTGTCAGTTTATTGCTACTGTTTTCTGCGTGTCAAGTATCTATTCCTATGACCATGAGATCATGCAACTCGCTGACACCGGAGGAGTACCTTGTGTGTATCAAACGTCGCAATGTAACTAGGTGACCGTAAAGGTGCTCTACAGGTATCTCCGAGGGTGTGTGTTGGGTTGGCATGGATCAAGACTGGGATTTGTTACTCCGTGTGACGGAGAGGTATCTCAGGGCCCACTCGGTAATACAACATCACTATAAGCCTGGCAAGCAATGTGACTAAAGAGTTAGACACGGGATCTTGTATTACGGAACGAGTAAAAGATACTTGCCAGTAACGAGATTGAACTAGGTATGGAGATACCGATGATCGAATCTCGGGCAAGTAACATACCGAAGAACAAAGGGAATGGCATACGGGATTAACTAAATCCTTGACATAGAGGTTCGACCGATAAATATCTTCGTATAATATGTAGGAATCAATACGAGCATCTAGGTCCCGCTATTGGTTATTGACCGTAGAGGTGTCTTGGTCATGTCTACATAGTTCTCGAACCCGCAGGGTCTGCACACTTAAGGTTTGGTGACGTTTCAGTAGTATAGACTTATGTATGGTGGTGACCGAAGGTTGTTCGGAGTCCCAGATGAGATCCTGGACATCATGACGAGCTCTGGAATGGTCTGGAGGTAACGATTGATATATAGGAAAGTGGTGTTTGAACTCCAGAAAAGTTTCGGGCATTTTCGGCAATGTACTGGGAGTGACGAATGGGTTCCAAGGACCACCAAGTGGGGCCCACACACCCCAAGGGGCCACATGGGCCTTAGAGCTGGTGCACCAGCCCCTGGTGGGCTGGGAAATCCAGCCCAAAAGGCCGTATGCGCAAGGGAAGAGGAGGAAGAGTAGGGTCAAGTAGGGAAAGAGTCCTACTAGGAGTCCACCTCCCTTGTGGGAGGTGGAATCCTCCCCTCTTGCTTCGGCCGAAGCTCTCCTTGGAGGAGAGGCTAAGGCTGCCTCCTCTCCCTCCCTCCTATATATACTAGAGGATTTGTTAGGGAAGACCTAACCCTAATTCCCACGTGCTGCCTTCTTTTTCCTCTAGATCGTTTTCTCCTCTAGATCGGTTTTTAGCGGTGCTTAGGCGAAGCCCTGCTGGAATTGCTCCACCACCATCGCCGCAACACCATCGTGCTGCCGGAGAACTCATCTACCTCTCCGCTCCCTCTTGCTGGATCTAGAAGGCGGAGATTAGCATCGAGTTGTACGTGTGTTGAATGCGGAGGTGCCGTCCGTTCGGCACTAGATCGGAAGGACCACGATGGGATCACGGGACGGCTCGTGATGAGATCACGGGACGGATCATGATTGGATCGTGAAGATGTTCGACTACATCAACCGCATTTCTTAATGCTTCCGCTTAGTGATCTACAAGGGTATGTAGATTCACTCTCCCTCTCGTATATGCTCATCTCCTAGACTGATCTTGGTGAAGCATAGGAAAAAATTTGTTTCCCATGCAACGTTCCTCAATAGTGGTATCAGAGCTAGGTCTATGCGTAGATGAGATCTTGAGTAGAACACAAAGAGTTTGTGGGCATTGATATCCAGATTTGTTCCTTCCTTAG
The DNA here is from genome assembly GCA_022496015.1 of Hordeum marinum. NCBI lineage: Eukaryota > Viridiplantae > Streptophyta > Magnoliopsida > Poales > Poaceae > Hordeum > Hordeum marinum. The sequence continues at coordinate 374,783,586 of CM039676.1, read as the reverse complement.
TATTTTCTTGGTTCAGCGGTATTGTGGGATGAAGCGGCTCGGACCGACTTTACTCGTACCCTTACGAGAGACCGTGTTCCATCGACTGACATGTGACTTCATCGCATAAAGATGGCTGGCGGGTGTCTGTCTCTCCCACTTTAGTTCGATCAGATTTGATTAAGGCGGTCCTTGTAGAAGGTTGAAAAGCAATCTTCATATCACCGTTGTGGTTTTTGCGTAGGTAAGAATCGTTCTTGCTAGATACCCATAGCAGCCACATAAAACATGCAACAACAATTAGAGGACGTCTAACTTGTTTTTGCAGGGTATGTTGTGATGTGATATGGCCAATTTCATTATGTGACATATGTGATGTATGAGATGATGATCATGTTTTTGTGTAGAATATCACGACTTGCATGTCGATGAGTACGGCAACCGGCAGGAGCCATAGGGTTGTCTTTGATTATTGTATGACCTGCGTGTCAATCTCTAAGCACTATGTGATGCTTTACTTTATCGCTAAACGCTAGCAATAGTAGTAGAAGCATGGTGGGCGCGACAACCCTGATGGTGACACGTTGATGGAGATCAAGATGATGGAGATCATGGTGTCATGCCGGTGATGATGGAGATCATGTCGGTGCTTTCAAGATGGAGATCAAAAGCACAAGTTCATGGCCATATCATGTCACTTATGAATTGCATGTGATGTTAATCCTTTTATGCACCTTATTTTGCTTAGGACGGCGGTAGCATTATAAGGTGATCCCTCACTTAAATTTCAAGATGAATTGTGTTCTCCCCGAGTGTGCACCGTTGCGAAAGTTCGTCGTGTCGAGACACCACATGATGATCGGGTGTGATAGACTCTATGTTCGCATACAACGGGTGCCAACTAGTGTTGCACATGCAGAACACTCGGGTTAAACTTCACGAGCCTAGCATGTATAGACATGGCCTTGGAACACAAGAGACCGAAAGGTCGAACATGAGTCATATAGTAGATATGATCAACATGATGATGTTCACCATTGAAACCACCTAAACTCACGTGATGATCAGACTTGAGTTGGTGAATTTGGATCATGTATCACTCGAATGACCGGAGGGATGTCAATTTGAGTGGGAGTTCTTAAGTAATATGATTAATTAAACTCATTATCATGAACATAGTCAGTAGTGTGTTTGCAAATTATGTTATAGATTACTAGCTCATGTTGTAGCTCCCTTGAATTTTTATATGTTCCTAGAAAAATAGAATTGAAAGATGATGGTATCAATATTGCGGACTGGGTCCGTGATCTGAGGATTGTCTTCATTGCTGCACAGAAGGATTATGTCCTTAATGCACCGCTCGGTGCACCACCCCCTCTAGCGTCGTCTATAGATATTGTGAATATTTAATAGGCACATTACGATGACTACTTGATAGTTTAGTGTGTCATGCATTACGGCTTAGAATTGATCCTCCAAAATGTTTTGAACATCACGGAACATATGATATGTTCTAAGAGCTGAAATTGGGACCGCAGGCCCGTGCCCGTGTCGTGAGATATGTGATCTCCAACAAGATTCTTTGCCTGCAAGATGAAGGAGAATAGCTCAATCATTGAGCATGTTCTCAGAATGTCTGGGTGCTACAATCGCTTGAATCGAGTGGGAGTCGATCTTCCAAATAATATAGTGATTGATATAGTTCTCTGAGTCACTATCACTAAGCTACTAGAACTTCGTGATGAACTATAACTATGCCAGGGATGGAAATGATGATCCCTGAGCTGTCCACGATGTTTGACACAACGAAGGTAGAAATCAAGAAGGAGCATCAATTGTGGATGGTTAGTAAAGCCACTAGTTTCGAGAAAGGAAAGGGCAAGGAGGGAAACTTCATGGATGGCAAGTCAGTTGCTGCTCTAGTGAAGCAACCCAAAGTTGAACCCAAACCCGAGACTAAGTGCTTCTATTATGAGGAGAGTGGTCGCTGAAGCGGAACAACCCTAGATACTTGGTATATAAGAAGGTTGGCAATGTCGATAGAAGTATATTAGATATACGTGTTATTAATGTGTACCTTACTAGTATTCCTAGTAGCACCTGGGTATTGGATACCCGTTCGGTTGCTAAATGTTAGTAACTTGAAATAAAAGCTATGGAATAAACGGGGACTAGCTAAGTGTGAGGTGATGATGTGTATTGGAAATGTTTCCAAAATTGATGTGATCAACATCGCACACTCTCTCTACCTTCGGGATTAGTGACAAACCTAAATAAATGTTATTTGGTGTTTGCGTTAAACATGAACATGATTAGATCGTGTTTATTGCAACACGGTTATTCATTTAAGTTAGAGAATAATGGTTATTCTGTTTACATGAATAATACCTTCAATGGTCATGCACCCAGTGAGAACGGTTTGTTGAATCTTGACCATAGTAATACACATGTTCATAACATTGATGCCAAAAGATACAAAGTTAGTAATGATAGTACCACATACTTGTGGAACTGCCGCTAAATGTCATATTGGTATAAATCACATGAAGAAACTCCATGTTGATGGATCTTTGGACTCATTCGATTTCAAATCAGTTGAGACATGCGAACCATGCCTCTTGGGAAAGATGACTAAGGACCCTGTTTTCCGGTTTGATGGAGCGGGCAAATGATTTATTGGAAATGATACATGTTGATGTATGCAATCCAATGAGTCCTGTAGCATGCGGTGGATATCGCTATTTTCTTACCTTCACTAATGATTTGAGTAGATATAGTGTATATTTACTTAATGAAACACAAGTCTGAATCATTTGAAAAGTTCAAGCAAATTCAGAGTGAAGTTTAAGATCATCGTGACAAGAAGATAAAAATGTCTGCAATATGATCGTGGAGGTGAATATCTAAGTTACGAGTTTGGCATACAACTTTAGACAATGTGGAAGTTGTTTCACAACTCACGCCACCTGGAACACCATACTGTGATGGTGTGTCCGAACGTCATAGTCGTGCTCTATTGGATCTGGTGCGTGCTATGATCTCTCTTATCGTTTTGCTATATAGTTTTGGGGTTATGCATTAGAGACAACTACATTCACTTTAAATAGGGCACCATCTAAATCCATTGAGATAACACCGTGTGAATTATGGTTTGATAGAAATCTAAGCTGTCATTTCTTGATGTTTGGAGCTGCGATGCTTATATGAAAAAGGTTTTCACCTAATGAGCTCGAACCCAAAGCGGACAAATGCATCTTCATGGAATACCCTAAGAACAGTTGGGTATACCATCTATCTTAGATCCGAGTGCAAAGTGTTTGTTGCTATAAATGGGTCCTTTCTCGAGAAAGAGTTTCTCTCAAAATAATTGAGTGGGAGGAAGATAGAACTTGATGAGGTTGTTGAACCTTTGTTCAACCAGAGAGTAGCGCAGCGCAGAAAGTTGTTTCTATGAAGCCTACATTAGTTGAAGAGGAAGTTAATGATGATGATCATGAAGCTTCGGATCAAGTTACTATCGAACCTCGTAGGTCGACAAGGACGCATACTGCTCCTGAGTGGTACAGCAACCCTGTATTAGAGGTCATGTTGTTGGATAACAATGAGCCTACGAGCTATGGAGATGCGATGATGGGCCCAAATTCCGACAAGTGGTTAGAGGCCATGAAATCCGAGAAAGGATCCATGTATGAAAACCAAGTATAGACTTTGGTAGACTTGCTCGTTGGACGACAGGTCATCGAGTACGAATGGACCTTTAAGATGAAGACAGACGCTAATGGTGAATGTCACTATTTGTAAAGCTCAACTTGTCGCAAAGAAGTTTCCCACAAGTTCAAGGAGTTGACTGCAATGAGACTTTCTCACTCGTAGTGATGCTAAAGTCTGTTGGAATTATGTTAGCAGTTGTTGCATTTTTCAATTATGAAATCTAGCAGATGGATGTCAAAACATCATTTCCTTCCTAAAGGAAAGGTTGTATGAGATACAACCAGAAGGTTTTGTCAGTCCTAAGGATGCTAAAAGGTGAGCAAGCTTCAGTGATCCTTCTATGGACTGAAGCAAGCATCTCGGAGTTGGAATATACACTTTGATGAGGTGATCAAAGTTTTTGAGTCTATACAAAGTTTATGAGAAACTTGTATTTATAATAAACTGAGTGGGAGAACTATAGAGTTTCTAGTAAGCAAATGTGGTTGACATATTGTTGATCGGAAATGATGTAGAATTTTTGGAAAGCATAAAGGGTTGTTTGAAAAGAGTTTTTCAAAGGAAGACCTAGATAAAGCTACCTAATTATTGAGCATCAAGATCTATAGAGATAGATCAAGATGCTTGATGAGACTTTCAATGAGTACATACCTTGACAAGATTTTGAAAGAGTTCAAAATGGATCAGTCAGCGAAAGAGTTCTTGCCTGATTTGTAAAGTGTGAAGTTGAGTAAGACTCAAAGCTCGACCACAGCAGAAGAAAGAGAAAGGACGAATGTCATCCCCTATGCTATAGCCATAGGATCTACGTAGTATGCCATGCTGTGTACCACACCTGTGTGTGCCTTGCCATGAGTCCGTCAAGGGGTACAAGAGTGATCCATGAGTGGATCACTGGACAGCGGTCAAGATTATCCTTAGTGACTAAAGACTAAGGAAATGTTTCTTGATTATGGAGGTGATAAAGAGTTCCTCGTAAAGAGTTACGTCGATGCAAGCTTTAACACCAATTTGGATGACTCTTAGTAGCAATCCGGATACGTATAGTGGATCAGCCATTTGGAATAGCTCCAAGTGGAGTCTGATAGCAGTGTCTACAGTAAGACATAGAGATTTGCAAAGTACACATGGATCTGAATGTCGTAGACCCATTGACTAAAAGACCTCTGTCACATGCAAAGCATGATCGAGCCCCAGAACTCATTGGGTGTTACATTCATAAACAATGTGAATCACATGGTGATGTGAACTAGATTATTGACTCTACTGCAAGTGGGAGATTGTTGGAAATATGCCCTAGAGGCAATAATAAATTAGTTATTATCATATTTCCTTGTTCATGATAATTGTTTATTATCCATGCTAGAATTGTATTGATCGGAAACTCAGATACATGTGTGGATACATAGACAACACCATGTCCCTATTATGCCTCTGATGGACTAGCTCGTTGATCAAAGATGATTAAGGTTTCCCAGCCATGGACATGAGATATCATTTGATAAAGGGGTCACATCATTAGGAGAATGATGTGATGGACAAGACCCAAACTACAAACGTAGCATATGATCATGTCAGTTTATTGCTACTATTTTCTGCCTATCAAGTATCTATTCCTATGACCTTGAGATCATGCAACTCACTAACACCGGAGGAGTACCTTGTGTGTATTAGACGTCGCAACGTAACTAGGTGAATATAAAGGTACTCTACGGGTATCTCCGAGGGTGTCTATTGGGTTGGCATGGATCAAGACTGGTATTTGTTACTCCGTGTGATGGAGAGGTATCTCAGGGCCCACTCGGTAATACAACATCACTATGAGCCTTGCAAGCAATGTGACAAAAGAGTTAGACACGGGATCTTGTATTACGGAACAAGTAAAAGATACTTGTGAGTAACAAGATTGAACTAGGTATGGAGATACCAACAATCGAATCTCTGGCAAGTAACATACCAAAGAACAAAGGGAACAGCATACAGGATTAATTGAATCCTTGACATATAGGTTCGACCGATAAAGATCTTCGTAGAATATGTAAGAACCAATATGGACATCTAGGTCCCGCTATTGGTTATTGATAGTAGAGGTTGTTCGGGAACGTTGCATGGGAAACAAAAAATTTCCTACGCACACGCAAGATCTATCCATGGTGATGAGCATCTACGAGAGGGAGAGTGGATCTACATACCCTTGTAGATGGCTAAGCGGGAAGCGTTAAGAAACGCGGTTGGTGTAGTCAAACGTCTTCGCGATCCAAATCGCCGAGGATCCCGCGATCTCATCACATTCTGTCCTGTGATCCAATCACGATCCGTCCCGCAAACTCATCACGATCTATCCCGCGATCTCATCATGATCCGTCTCGCGATCTTGATCACGGTCCTTCCGATCTAGCGCCAAACGGACGACACCTCCGCATTCAGCACACGTATAGCTTGATGACGATCTCCGTTGTCTTGATCCAACAAGAGGGAGTGGAGAGGAAGAAGAGTTCTCTGGCATCATGACGGTGCTCCGGTGATGGTGGTGGATCTATTCCGGCAGGGCTTCGCCTAAGCACTGGAGAAATCCGATCTAGAGGAGAAACTATGCACTAGAGGAACGGGTAGCATGTGGCTGAAAATCTGGTGCCAAAAACCCTAAAACCTCCTGTATATATAGGAGGAAGAGAGGAGGAGGCCTGGCCCTCAAGGGGCCAGCCCTTGGTTCGGCCGAACCAAGTGGGAGAGGAGGAATCCTCCTCCAATCCTAGTAGGACTAGGATTCCTCCCTATTTTGCTTTTTTTCCACCTTCTCTCTTTGGGTTTTCTCTCCCAGCCACATGGGCCTTGTGTGGGACTTCCACCATCCCACTAAAGGCTGGTATTCACTCTCCCACAGCCCATGTAGCCTCTTGGGTCGAAATAACCCTCCCGATGGTCTCCCGGTACACTACTGGCACTCCCGGTACACTACCGATGAGCCCAAAACTTTTTCGGCGACCAAAATAGGACTTCCTATATATCAATCTTTACCTCCGGAGCATTCCGGAGCTCCCCGTGACTTCCGGGATCTCATACGGGACTCTAAACAACCTTCGGTCACCATCATACATAACTCTATACTACCGAAACGTCACCAAACCTTAAGTGTGCAGACCCTATGGGTTCGAGAACTATGTAGACATGACCGAGACACCTCTACGGTCAATAACCAATAGCGGGACCTGGATGCCCATATTGGTTCCTACATATTCTATGAAGATATTTATCGGTCGAACCTCTATGTCAAGGATTCAGTTAATCTCGTATGATGGTCCCTTTGTTCTTCGGTATGTTACTTGCCCGAGATTCGATCGTCGGTATCTCCATACCTAGTTCAACCTCGTTACCGGCAAGTCTATTTACTCATTCCATAATACAAGATCCCGTGACTAACACTTAGTCACATTGCATGCAAAGCTTATTGTGATGTTGTATTACCGAGTGGGCCCTGAGATACCTCTCCGTCACACGGAGTAACAAATCCCAGTCTTGATCCATGCCAACCCAACAGACACCCTCGGAGATACTTGTAGAGCACCTTTATAGTCACCCAGTTACGTTGCGACGTTTGATACACACAAGATACTCCTCCGATGTCAGTGAGTTGCATGATCTCATGGTCATAGAAACATATACTTGACATGCAGAAAACAGTAGCAATAAACTGACATGATCATATGCTACGTTTGTAGTTTGGGTCTTGTCCATCACATCATTCTCCTAATGATGTGATCCCATTACAAAATGATATCTCATGTCCATGACTACGAAACCATAGCCATCTTTGATCAACAAGCTAGTCTATTAGAGGCATACTAGGGACATGGCATTGTGTATGTATCCACACATGTATATGAGTTTCCGATCAACACAATTATAGCATGGATAATAAACAATTATCATGAACAAGGAAATATGATAATAACTAATTTATTATTGCCTCTAGGGCATATTTCCAACAGAGGTGTCTCGGTCATGTCTACATAGTTCTCGAACCCGTAGGGTCTGCACACTTAATGTTCGGTGATGTTTCGGTAGTATAGAGTTATGTATGGTGGTGACTGAAGGTTGTTTGGAGTCCCGGATGAGATCCCGGACATCATGAGGAGCTTCGAAATTGTCCGGAGTTAAAGATTGATATATAGGAAAGTGGTGTTTGAACTCCGGAAAAGTTTCGGGCATTTCCGGCAGGGTACCGGGAGTGATGAATGGGTTCCGGGGACCACCAGGTGGCGCACACACACCCCAAGAGGCCACATGGGCCTTAGAGGTGGCGCACCAGCCCCTGGTAGGCTGGGAAATCCAGCCCAAAAGGCCCTATGCAGAAGGGAAGAGGAGGAAGAGTACGGGCCAAGCAGGGAAAGAGTCCTACTAGGAGTCCACCTCCCTTGTGGGAGGTGGACTCATCCCCTCTTGCTTCGGCCGAAGCTCTCCTTGGAGGAGAGGCTAAGGCTGCCTCCTCTCCCTCCCTCCTATATATACTAGAGGATTTTTCAGGGCAGCCCTAACCCTAATTCCCACGTGATGCCTTCTTCTTCCTCTAGATCGTTTTCTCCTCTAGATCGATTTTCAGCAGTGCTTAGGCGAAGCCCTGCTGGAATTGCTCCACCACCATCGCCGTAACACCGTCATGCTGCCAGAGAACTCATCTACCTCTCTGTTCCCTCTTGCTATATCAACAAGGCGGAGATTGTCATCAAGCTGTACGTGTGCTGAACGCGGAGGTGTCGTCCGTCCGGCACTAGATCGGAAGGACCACGATGGGATCGTGGGACGGCTCGTGATGAGATCACGGGACGGATCGTGATTAGAATGTCAAGACGTTCGACTACATCAACCTTGTTTCTTAACGCTTTCGCTTAGTGATATACAAGGGTATGTAGATTCACTCTCCCTCTCGTAGATGCTCATCTCCTAGATTGATCTTGGTGAATCGTAGGAAAAATTTTGTTTCACATGCAACGTTCCTCAACACTTGTTACTATGGAAAATAATCCTTTGAGGGGCTTGTTCGGGGTATCTTCACCTCGACCGGAAGCACAAAGAGTTGCTCCTCAACCTACTGAACCTACTAAAAATATTTATTATGAAATTCCTTCGGGTATGATAGAGAAACTGCTAGTTAATCCTTATGCAGGAGATGGAACACTACATCCTGATTTGCATCAAATCTATGTGGATGAAGTTTCTGGATTATTTAAGCTTGCAGGTTTGCCCGAGGATGATGTCAATAAGAAGCTCTTTCTTTTATCTTTGAAGGAGAAGTCATTGACATGGTATAGGCTAGGTGATGATATTGAATCATGGAACTACAACCGATTGGAATTGGAATTTCATCAGAAGTTTTATCCTATGCATCTGGTTCATCATGATTGGAATTATATTTATAATTTTTGGCCTTGTGAAGGAGAAAGTATCGCTCAAGCTTGGGGGAGGGTTAAGTCAATGTTATATTCATGCCCCAATCATGAGCTCTCAAGAGAAATTATTATTCAGAATTTTTATGCTCGGCTTTCTCGTAATGATCAATCCATGCTCGATACTTCATGTACTGGTTCCTTTATGAAGAAAGATATTGAATTCAAATGGGATTTATTGTAAATAATTAAACACAACTCTAGAGATTGGGAACTTGACGAAGGTAAGGAGTCAGATATAAACCTTAAGTTTGATTGTGTTAAATCCTTTATAGACACCGATGCTTTTCGTGAATTTAGCACTAAATATGGACTTGACTCTAAGATAGTAGCTTCTTTCTATGAATCATTTGCTACTCATGTTGATCTCCCTAAGGCGAAGTGGTTTAAATATCATCCTCCCATTGAAGTGAAAGTAGTTGAACCTATTAAAGTTTAAGGAGAAACTATTACTTATAACGTTGATCCTGTTATTCCTATTACTTATATTGAGAAACCACCTTTACCTGTTAGAATAAAGGAACATGCTAAAGCTGCAACTATGGTTCGCAAGAGCTATGTTAGAACACCTACACCCCCTGAACAAATTAAGTTGAACCTAGTATTGCTATGGTTAAAGATCTCTTGGTTGATAATATTGATGGGCATGTTATTCATTTCTGTTATGAAGGTGCTAGAATTTCTAGACCTGATACTAAAGATAAACATAGACCTATAGTTGGCATGCATGTTGTTTCCATTAAAACAGGAGATGATTGTTATCATGTCCTATGTGATGTGGGTGCTAGTGTGAGTGAAATTCCCTTTACCTTATATCAAGAAATTATAAATGACATTGCACCAGCTAAATTAGAAGAAATAATGTTACCATTAAGCTTGCTAATAGAGATACTATAGTAGCAGTTGGGATTGTTAGAGATGTTGATGTTGGGAGACGTAGTAGTAAATCAAAAATTTCCTACGATCACCAAGATCTATCCATGGAGAAACCAGCAACGAGTGGGGAGAGATTGCATCTTCATACCTTTGAAGATCGTTAAGCAGAAGCGTTACAAGAACGCGGTTGGTGGAGTCGTACTCGCAGCGATTCAGATCGCGGTGAACTCTGATCTTAGCGCCAAACAACGGCACCTCCGCGTACAACACACGTGCATCCCGGTGACGTATCCTATGACTTGATCCAGCAAGGAGGAAGGAGAGGTTGGGGAAGGGCTCCAACAGCAGCACGACAGCGTGGTGGTGGTGGAGTAGCAAGGTATTCCGATAGGGCTTCGCCTAAGCGCTACGGAGGAGGAAGAAGAGAGGTAGGGCTTCGCCGTGTGAGAGAGAGATCAAATCTTATCTCAAAACATCAAAAACCTCAAGTATATATAGGAGGAGGGATGTGGAGGGCTGGCTTGGCCTCTACTCTAAAGAGGAGAGGTTCGGCCGAATTAAAGGGAGAGTCCACCTCCCACAAGGGAGGTGGATCTCCTCCTTTTAAATCATTTTTGGCCCTATCTCTTATCCCTAGCCGCATGGGCCTTTAGAAAAAGTCTTGCCCAGCCCAATAAGGGCTGGCACACTTTATCTAACAGCCCATGTGGTCCTTTGGTCGTCACACCCCTCCCGGGGGTCCTCCGGCACCCTCCCGGCACTCCCGGTACACTACCGATGAGCCCGAAAACTTTCCGGTGACCAAAAATGGACTTCCTATATATCAATCTTTACCTACGGACCATTCCAGAGCTCCTCATGACATCCGGGATATCATCCGGGACTCCGAACAACCTTCGGTAATCACGTATACCATTTCCCTATAACCCTAGTGTCATCGAACCTTAAGTGTGTAGACCCTACGGGTTCGGGAGACACGTAGACATGACCGAGACACTTCTCCGACCAATAACCAACAGTGGGATCTGGATACCCATGTTGGATCCCACATACTCCACGATGATCTCATCGGATGAACCACGATGTCGGGGATTCAATCAATCCCGTATTCAATTCCCTTTGTCTAACGGTATGATACTTGCCCGAGATTCGATCGTCGGTATCCCTATACCTTGTTCAATCTCATTACTAGCAAGTCTCTTTACTCGTTCCGTAATACATCATCCCGTGACTAACTCCTTGGTCACATTGAGCTCATTATGATGATGTCTTACCGAGTGGGCCCAGAGATACCTCTCTGTCACACGGAGTGACAAATCCTAGTCTCGATTCGTGCCAACCCAACAGATACTTTCGGAGATACCCGTAGTGCACCTTTATAGCCACCCAGTTACGTTGTGACATTTGGCACACCCAAAGCATTCCTACGGTATCCGGGAGTTGCACAATCTCATGGTCTAAGGAAACGATACTTGACATTGAAAAGCTTTAGCAAACGAACTACACGATCTAGTGCTATGCTTAGGATTGGGTCTTGTCCATCACATCATTCTCCTAATGATGTGATCCCGTTATCAACGACATCCAATGTCCATAGCCATGAAACCGTGACCATCTATTGATCAACGAGCTAGTCAACTAGAGGCTCACTAGGGACATGTTGTGGTCTATGTATTCACATATGTATTATGGTTTCAGGTTAACACAATTATAGCATGAACAATAGACAATTATCATGAACAAGGAAATACAATAATAACCATTTTATTATTGCCTCTAGGGCATATTTGCAACAGTCTCCCACTTGCACTAGAGTCAATAATCTATTTCACATCACCATGTGATTAACACTTACATCACCATGTGATCATATCATCATGTGATTAACACCCAATTAGTTTTGGGGTTTGATCATGTTTTGCTCATGAAAGAGGTTTTAGTCAACGGGTCTGCGACATACAGATCCGTGTGTACCTAGCAAACTTTCTATGTCATATTTGTATATACTACTCCCACGCTCCACGTGGAGCTATTCCAAATGGCTGCTCCACTATACGTAGCCGGATTTCTACTAAGAGTCATCCGAATTGGTGTTAAAGCTTGCATCATCGTAACCCTTTACGATGAACTCTTTATCACCTCCATAATCGAGAAATATTTCCTTAGTTCTCAAGTTACTAAGGATAACTTTGACCGTTGTCCAGTGATCCACTCTTGGATTACTCTTGTACCCCTTGACAGACTCATGGCAAGGCACACACAAGTGCGGTACATAGCATGGCATACTATATAGAGCCTATGGGTAAAGCATAGGGGATGACACTCATCTTTCCTTTATCTTCTGCCGTGGTCGGGCATTGAGTCTTACTCAATTTCACACCTTACAATACAGTCAAGAACTCCTTCTTTGACCCATCTATTTTGAACTCCTTCAAAAACTTGGCAAGGTATGTCTTCGTCGAAAAACTTATCAAGCAAATTGATCTATCCCTATAGATCTTGATCCTCAATAAAATAGTAGCTTTATCTGGGTCTTCCTTTGAAAAACTCTTTTCAAACAACCCTTCATGCTCTTCAAGAAATTCTACATCACTTCTGATCAATAATATGTCAACTACATATTCTTATAAGAAACTCTATAGTGCTCCCAGTCACTTTCTTGCAAATACAAGTTTCTCATAAACCTTGTATAAACTCAAAAACTTTGATCACTCTATCAAAGCTCATATTCCAACACCGAGATGCTTACTCCAGTCCATAGAAAGATCGCTGGAGTTTGCATACTTTTAGCATCCTTAGGATTGACAAAACCTTCTGGTTGTATCACATACAACTTTTCCTCACAGAAACCATTATGGAAACTTTGTTTTGTCATCCATCTGCCAGATTTCATAATCGAAAAATGCAGCAACTGCTAACATAATTTTAATAGACTTTTAGCATCGCTACAGATGAGACAATCTCATCGCAGTCAACTCCTTGAACTTGGCGGAAACTTCTTTTTGCGACAAGTCGAGCTTTATAAACGGTGACATTTCACCATTAGCGTATATGTTCATCTCAAAGGTCCATTTGTACTCAACGACCTGCCATTCAACAAGCAAGTCTACCAAAGTCCATACTTGGTTTTCATACATGGATCCTTTCTCGGATTTCATGGCTCCCAGCCATTTGTTGGAATCCAGGCCCACCATCGCTTCTCCATAGTTCGTAGGTTCATCGTTGTCCAACAACATGATTTCCAAGACAGGGTTGTCGTACTACTCAGGAGCAGTACACGTCCTTGTCGACCTACGAGGTTCGATAGTGACTTGATCCAAAGCTTCACGATCATGATCATTAACTTCCTTTTCAACTGACGTAGGCTCTACAGAAACATCTTTCTGTGTTGCACTATTCTCTGGTTGAAACAAAGGTTCAACAACCTTATCAAGTTCTATCTTCCTCCCACTCAATTCTTTCAAGAGAAACTCTTTGTCAAGAAAGGACCCGTTCTTAGCAACAAACACCTTTTGCGCTTGGATCTGAGATAGAAGGTATACCCAATGTCTCATTAGGGTATTCTATGAAGATGCATTTGTCTACTTTGGGTTCGAGGTCACTAGGTGAAACCCCCATTTTCACATAAGCGTCGCAGCCCCATACATTAAGAAATGACAGCTTAGGCTTCTGTCAAACCATAATTCTCACGGTGTCATCTCAACAGACTTAGATGGTGCCCTATTAAAGTGAATGGATTTGTCTTTAATGCATAACCCCATAACGATAGTGGAAAACGATAAGAGACATCATAGTACTCACTATATCCAATAGAGCACGACTACGACGTTCGAACACACCATCACACTATGGTGTTCCAGGAGGCGTGAGCTATGAAACAATTTCCACATTGTCTAAAATTGCATACCAAACTCGTAACTTAGATATTCACCTCCACGATCATATCGTAGATATTTCATCTTCTTGTCACGATGATCTTTATCTTCACTGTGAAACTCCTTGAACCTTTCAAACATTTCAGACTCGTGTTTAATTAAGTAAATATCCCCATATTCACTCAAATCATCAGTGAAGGTACAGAAAAATAACGATATCCACTGTGTGTTTTAACACTCATTGGACCACATACATCAACATGTATTAATTCCAATAAACCACTAGTCCACTCCATCATACTGGAAGACGGGGTCTGAGTCATCTTGCCAAAAAGGCATGGCTCGCATGTCTCAACCGATTCAAAATCGAGTGAGTCAAAAATCCATCAGCATGGATTTTCTTTCATGCGATTTATACCAATATGACATTTAGCAGCAGTGCCACAAGTGTGTGGTACTATCATTATTAACTTTATATCTTTTGGTACCAATGTTATGAACATGTGTACTACTACGATCATGATTCAATAAACCATTCTGAGTGGGCGCATGACCATTGAAGGCATTATCCATGTAAACAGAATAACCATTATTCTCTAACTTATATGAATAACCGTATTGCACTAATCATGATCTAATCACGTTCATGCTCAACGCAAACACCATTTATTTAGGTTTATCACAAATCCCGAAGGTAGAGAGAGCGTGCGATGGTGATCACATCAATCTTGGAAACACTTCCAACACACATCGTCACCTTTCACCTAGCTAGTCTCCGTTTATTCCGTAGCTTTTATTTCGAGTTGCTAACACTTTAGCAACCGAACCGGTATCCAATACCCAGGTGCTACTAGGAGTACCAGCAAGGTACACATCACTAACACGTATATGAAATATACTTCCATCGACATTACCAGCCTTCTTATCTACCAAGCATCTAGGGTTTTTCCGCTTTAGCGAACATTCTCCTCATAACAGAAGCACTTAGTCTCGGGTTCGGGCTCAACCTTGGGTTTCTTCACTAGAGCAACAACTGGCTTGCCATTCCTGAAGTTTTTCCCTTCTTGCCCTTGCCCCTTTTGAAACTAGTGGTTTTCACTTAACCATCAACACTTGATGCTCCTTCTTGATTTCTACCTTCGTGGTGTCAAACATCACGAACAACTCAGGGATCATCTTATCCATCCCTGGCATGTTATAGTTCATCACGAAGCTCTAGTAGCTTGGTGGCAGTGACTTGGAGAACTACATTAATCACTATCTCATCTGGAAGATTAACTCCCACTTGATTCAAGTGATTGTAGCACCCAGACAATCTGAGCACATGCTCACCGATTGAGCTATTCTCCTTTATCTTGCAGGCAAAGAATCTTGTTGGAGGTCTCATACCTCTCAACATAGGCCCGAGCCTAAAATCCCAATTTCAGCTCTTAGAACATCTCTTATGTTCCGTGACGTTCAAAACGTTTTGGAGCCTAAATTCTAATCCATAATGCATGACGCACTAAACTATCACATAGTCATCAAAAAGTGCCTGTCATATGTTCACAACATCTACAGACAACGCTTGAGGGAGTGGTGCACTTAGCGGTGCATCAAAGACATAAGCTTTCTGTGCAGCAATCAGGACAATCCTCAGATCACGGACCTAGTCCGTATTATTGCTACCATCAACTTTCAACTTATTTTTCTCTAGGACCGTATCAATAAAACTGGGGAGCTACAACGCGAGCTATCTACGACATAATTTGCAAGGACATTTTTAGACTAAGTTCATGATTATTAAGTTCATCTAATCAAATTATTAATGAACTCCCACTTAGATAGACATCTCTCTAGTCATCCAAGTGACACATGATCCACGTCAACTAGCCCATGTCCGATCATCACGTGAGACGGACTAGTCATCCATGGTGAACATCTCTATGTTGATCGTATCTTCCATACGACTCATGTTTGACCTTTCGGTCTTCCGTGTTCCGAGGCCATGTCTGTACATGCTAGGCTCGTCAAGTCAACCTAAGTGTATCGCGTGTGTAAATCTGGCTTACACCCGTTGTATGCGAACGTTAGAGCCTATCACACCCGATCATCACGTGGTGCTTCGGAACAACGATCCTTAGCAACGGTGCACAGTTAGGGTGAACACTTTTCTTGAAATTTTAGTGAGAGATCATCTTATTTACTACCGACGTTCTAGGCAAATAAGATGTAAACATGATAAACATCACATGCAATCAATATAGTGACATGATATGGCCATTATCATCTTGCTGCTTTGATCTCCATCTTCGGGGCACCATGATCATCACTGTCACCGGCACGACACCATGATCTCCATCATCATGATCTCCATCACTATGTCTTCATGAAGTTGTCTCGCCAACTATTACTTCTACCACTATGGCTAACGTTTAGCAATAAAGTAAAGTAATTACATGGCATTTATGATTGACACACAGGTCATACAATAAAATAAGACAACTCCTATGGCTCCTGCCGGTTGTCATACTCATCAACATGCAAGTCATGAATCCTATTACAAGAACATGATCAATCTCATACATCACAATGCATCACATCACATCCTTTTGGCCATATCACATCACAAGGCACATGCTGCAAAAACAAGTTAGACGTCCTCTAATTTGTAGTTGCAAGTTTTACGTGGCTGCTATAGGTTACTAGCAAGAACGTTTCTTACCTATGCCAAAACCACAACGTGATATGCCAATTGTTATTTACCCTTCATAAGGACCCTTTTCATCGAATCCAATCCGACTAAGGTGGGAGAGACAGACACCCGCTAGCCACCTTATGCAACTAGTGCATGTTAGGCGGTGGAACCGGTCTCACGTAAGCGTACGTGTAAACTTGGTCCGGGACGCTTCATCCCACAATACCGCCGAATCAAGATAAGACTAGTAGTGGTAAGCAAATTAACAAAATCGACGCCCACAACAACTTGTGTTCTACCCGTGCATAGATTCTACGCATAGACCTAGATCATGATGCCACTGTTGGGAGACGTAGTACTAAATCAAAATTTTCCTACGATCACCAAGATCTATCCATGGAGAAACCAGCAACGAGTGGGGAGATATTTCATCTTCATACCTTTGAAGATCGTTAAGCGGAAGCGTTACAAGAACGCGGTTGGTAGAGTCGTACTCGCAGCGATTCAGATCGCGGTGAACTTCGATCTTAGCGCCAAACAACGGCGCCTCCGCGTTCAACATACATGCAGCCCGGTGACGTCTCCTATGCCTTGATCCAGCAAGGAGGAAGGAGAGGTTGGGTAAGGGCTCCAACAGCAGCATGACGGCATGGTGGTGGTGGAGTAGCAAGGTATTTCGGCAGGGCTTCACCTAAGCGCTGCGGAGGAGGAAGAAGAGAGGTAGGGCTTCGCCGTGTGAGAGAGAGATCAAATCTTATCTCAAAACATCCAAAACCTCAAGTATATATAGGAGGAGGGACATGGAGGGCTGGCTTGGCCTCTACTCCAAAGAGGAGAGGTTCGGCTGAATTAAAGGGAGAGTCCACCTCCCACAAGGGAGGTGGATCTCCTCCTTTTAAATCCTTTTTGGCCCTATCTCTTATCCCTAGCCGCATGGGCCTTTAGAAAAAGTCTTGCCCAGCCCAATAAGGGCTGGCACACTTTATCTAACAGCCCATGTGGTCCTTTGGTCGTCACACCCCTCCCGGGGGTCCTCCGGAATCCTCCCGGCACTCTCGGTACACTACCGATGAGCCCGAAAACTTTCCGGTGACCAAAACTGGACTTCCTATATATCAATCTTTACCTCCGGACCATTCTGGAGCTCCTCATGACGTCCAGGATCTCATATGGGACTCTGAACAACCTTTGGTAATCACGTATACCATTTCCCTATAACCCTAGCGTCATCGAACCTTAAGTGTGTAGACCCTACGGGTTCGGGAGACACGTAGACATGACCGAGACACTTCTCTGACCAATAACCAACAGCGGGATCTGGATACCCATGTTGGCTCCCACGTACTCCATGATGATCTCATCGGATGAACCACGATGTCGGGGATTCAATCAATCTCGTATTCAATTCCCTTTGTCTATCGGTATGATACTTGCCCGAGATTCGATCGTCGGTATCCCTATACCTTGTTCAATCTTGTTACTAGCAAGTCTCTTTACTCGTTCCATAATACATCATCCCGTGACTAACTCCTTGGTCACATTGAGCTCATTATGATGATGTCTTACCGAGTGGGCCCAGAGATACCTCTCCATCACACGGAGTGACAAATCCCAGTCTCGATTCGTGCCAACCCAACAGATACTTTCGGAGATACCCGTAGTGCACCTTTATAGCCACCCAGTTACGTTGTGATGTTTGGCACACCCAAAGCATTCCTACGGTATCCGGGAGTTGCACAATCTCATGGTCTAAGGAAACGATACTTGACATTGAAAAGCTTTAGCAAACGAACTACACGATCTAGTGCTATGCTTAGGATTGGGTCTTGTCCATCACATCATTCTCCTAATGATGTGATCCCGTTATCAACGACATCCAATGTCCATGGCCATGAAACCATGACCATCTATTGATCAACGAGTTAGTCAACTAGAGGCTCACTAGGGACATGTTGTGGTCTATGTATTCACACATGTATTACGGTTTCAGGTTAACACAATTATAGCATGAACAATAGACAATTATCATGAACAAGGAAGTACAATAATAACCATTTTATCATTGCCTCTAGGGCATATTTCCAACAGTTGAAGTCTTGTGTGGGAAATAAAATATCCTACTTATGTTCTTGTTATTGGTTCCCCTCAAGATGATTTGTGTTCCATTATATTTGGTTGGCCTTTCTTGAATAATGTTAATGTTAATATAGATTGTGAGAAAGAAACTGTTACTGTGAGTTTTGGGGATGTGTCCCATGAGTTTAATTTCTCTAAATTTCGTAGACAACCCCATGATAAAGAATTGTCTAGTAAGGATGAAATTATTGGTCTTGCTTCTATTGTTGTGCCTCCTACTGATCCCTTAGAACAATATTTGCTAGACCATGAAAACGATATGCATATGAATGAAAGGAATGAAATAGAAAGGATTTTCTTTGATCAACATCCTATTTTGAAACACAACTTGTCGGTTGAAATACTTGGGGATCCTCCTCCACCTAAGGGTGATCTCGTGTTTGAGCTTAAACAATTACCGGATACTCTGAAATATTCTTATCTTAATGAAAATAAGATATATCATGTTATTGTTAGTGCTAACCTTTCAAAGCATGAAGAAAAGAGATTATTGAAAACTCTGAAGAAGCACCTGCTGCTATTGGATATACTCTTGATGATCTTAAGGGCATCAGTCTCACTCTATGTCAGCATAAAATTAATTTGGAACCTGATGCTAAACAAGTTGTTGATCACCAACGACGGTTAAATCCTAAAATGAAAGAAGTGGTAAGAAATGAAATATTAAAGATTCTGGAGGCAGGTATAATTTATCCTGTTGCTGATAGTAGATGGGTTAGTCCCGTTCATTGTGTCCCTAAGAAGGGAGGTATTACCGTTGTTCCTAATGATAAAAATGAATTGACCCCGCAAAATATTGCTACAGGATATAGAATGGTAATTGATTTTAGAAAATTAAATAAAGCTACTAGGAAAGATCATTACCCTCTGCCTTTTATTGATCAAATGCTAGAAAGACTATCTAAACACACACACTTCTGCTTTTTAGATGGTTATTCTGGTTTCTCTCAAAAACCTGTGTCAAAAGAGGGTCAAGAAAAGACAACTTTTACTTGCCCTTTCGGTACCTTTGCTTATAGACGTATGTCTTTTGGTCTATGCAATGCACCTGCTACCTTTCGAAGATGTATGAATGCTATATTCCCTGACTTTTGTGAAAAGATTGTTGAGGTTTTCATGGATGATTTCTCCATTTACGAAACTTGTTTTGATGATTGCTTGAGCAACCTCGATCAAGTTTTCAGAGATGTGAAGAAACTAGTCTTGTCTTGAATTAGGAGAAGTGCCACTTTATGGTTAATGAGGGCATTGTCTTGGGACACAAAATCTCCGAAAGAGGTATTGATGTGGATAAAGCTAAAGTAGATGTTATTGAAAAAATGACGTGTCCCACGGATATCAGAGGTATAAGAAGTTTCCTTGGTCATGCTGGTTTCTATAGGAGATTTATTAAAGATTTCTCTAAAATTTCTCGGCCTCCCACTAATCTCTTGCAAAAGATGTTCCTTTTGTTTTTGATGATGATTGTATAGAAGCATTTGAAATCCTTAAGAAAGTCTTGATTTTTGCACCTGTTGTTCAACCACCTCATTGGAACCTACCCTCTAAAATTATGTGTGATGCTAGTGACTATGCCATTGGTGATGTTCTAGGACAAAGAGTTGATAAGAAATTAAATGTTATCCATTATGCTAGTAAAACTCTAGACAATGCTCAAAGAAACTATGCTACCACTGAAAAGGAATTTTTAGCAGTTGTGTTTGCTTGTGACAAGTTCAGACCTTATATTGTTGATTCCAATGTAATTGTTCACACTGATCATGCTGCTATTAAATATCTTATGGAAAAGAAAGATGCTAAAAAAAGACTTATTAGATGGGTTCTTCTGCTACAAGAATTTGATTTGCATATTATTGATAGAAAGGGTGTTGAGAACCCCGTAGGAGATAACTTGTCTAGGTTAGAAAATTTTCTTGATGACCCACTACCTATTGATGATAGCTTTCCTGATGAACAACTGTCATAAATGCTTTGCATAATGCTCCATGGTATACTGATTATGCTAATTACATTGTTGCTAAATTTATACCACCTAGTTTCACATACCAACAAAAGAAAAAGTTCTTCTATGATTTAAGACATTAATTTTGGGATGATCCACACCTTTAAAAAGAAGGGGTAGATCGTATTATTAGACATTGTGTACCTGAGCATGAACAGGAACAGATCCTACACAAGTGTCATTTCGAGCCCTACAGAGGACACCACGCTGGAGATAGAACTGCACACAAGGTATTACAATCTGGTTTTTATTGGCCTACTCTCTTCAAGGATGCTCGTAAGTTTTTCTTGTCTTGTGATGAATGTCAAAGAATTGGTAATATTAGTAGACGTCAGGAAATGCCTATGAATTACTCACTTGTTATTGAACCTTTTGATGTTTGGGGTTTTGATTATATGGGACCTTTTCCAAAGTCCAACGGGTATACTCATATTCTAGTTGTTGATTATGTTACTCAGTGGGTTGAAGCTATTCCAACTAGTAGTGCTGATCATAAGACTTCTATTAAAATGCTTATAGAAGTTATTTTCCCTAAATTTGGAGTCCCTAGATATTCAATGACGGATGGTGGTTCACACTTCATTCATGGTGATTTCCGTAAATTGCTTGTTAAGTGTGATGTTAATCATAGAATTGCATCTCCATATCATCCTTAGTCTAGTGGTCAAGTAGAATTAAGCAATTTAATTGATCTTGCAAAAGACTGTTAATAGATCTAGAAAGAATTGGTCTAAGAAACTTGATGATGCATTATGGGCTTATAGAACTGCTTACAAAAACCCTATGGGCATGTCTCTATATAAAGTGGTTTATGGTAAAGCTTGTCACTTACCTCTTGAACTAGAACATAAAGCTTATTGGGCAACTAACGAGCTCAACTATGATTTTAAACTTGTTGGTGAGAAGAGGTTATTTGACATTAGCTCACTTGATGAATGGAGAACCCAAGCCTATGAGAATGCCAAGTTGTTTAAAGAAAAGGTTAAGAGATGGCATGATAAAATGAAACCAAAGAGTGAATTCAATGTAGGTGACCATGTATTGCTATACAATTCTCGTTTAAGTTTTTTTGCATGAAAACTTCTCTCTAAATGGGAAGGGCCTTACATTGTCGAGGAAGTATCTCGTTCCGGTGCCATCAAGATCAACAACGCCGAAGGCACTAACCCGAAGCTGGTAAACGGGTAAAGAATCAAACATTATATCTCAGGTACCCCCATAAATGTTGAAACCAATATTATCAATACCATAACTCCGGAGGAGTACATTAGGGAGACCCACCAGAATGTTTCAGACTCCGAAAAGCAATGGGTATGTGGTACGGTAAGCAAACCGACTCCAAAACTTTTCCAATAGCAATTTTTCTACGTTTTGGAATATTTAATAAATTAGGAAAATTTAAAATAGTTCAAAAAGTGCACGAGGATGCGACAAGACAAGAGGGCACGCCCTACCCCTGGGCGCGCCTCTGTGATTTGTGGCCACCCCGTGCACCCTACAGACTCCGTTTTCTTGTGGTACACTCCTTTAGGTCGGTAAAAATTGATTATATAATCTCCGAAAGGTTTTGACCTTCGTATCACAACAATATCTGCTGTTTTTGTTTTGAGTTGTTTTCCGGACAGATTTAGATCGCCATGATGTCCCCACGTGCTTCGAAGGACAAGTTCTTCGAGAAGGTCATCAACCCCTATCTTGTGGAGGTGTTGCGACACCCTCAAACCATTTAGATGCGTGAGGGGGTTCAGCACATCCGTGATGTTGAGGGGCCAAAGAAGACCGAAAGCATGGAGACAAGGCTCGAAGCAATGGAGCAGCAAGTCCTCTAGTGCCAAGGGATGGTGGAACATGGACTCAATGCCAATCATATGATGATCGCGGAGTTTACCCATAAGCACAAGCTGGACGCCAAGGACATCAAGGAGGACATCTTCAATCTTTACGAGAAAATCGAGCATCTCCAAGCCCAGATCTATGACCTGTAAAACCAAAACTGTGAGTATGAATACATATTTAATAGAATGAGTTTGGCTGCAGATTTGAGGATCCCGGAGACTCGTTCATCTTCTTACGATGGTGAGCCTATGCCTTGGAAGATGGAGGACAAGCTTCCAACCTCATAAACAACTCCAACATCACCACCTCAGAATAAATACAACTAAACACATGGGTATGGGCACTCCCCTTGGCTTGTGCCAAGCTTCGGGGAGGTGCCCCGGTATCGTATCACCATCACATCTTTTACTTTTATCGTTTTTCCTAGTTTGATCCTTTTGGTTATATCTTGATCTAGTAGAATAAAGTTTTTAGTATGATCTAGCTTTGAGTTTTGCTTTATGTTCCCCATATGTAAGCGAGTTCGGGACTTATATAATAAAAAGTAGTTTTGTTCATCCAAACACCCTCAACCCATTTTTGCCATGAGAGTCCACCATACCTACCCATGGATTGAGTAAGATCCTTCAAGTAAGTTACCATCGGTGGAAAAGAAGAAATAAAAATTGCTCCTAAATATGTATGATCTTTTATTGTAAGGGAAAATAAGCGTTGTATGAACTTGTGATGGTAAAGAATTAAAAGCGACGGACTGCATAATAAAGGTTGCTATCACAAAGGGCAATACAATGCGGCGTTCCTTTGCATTAAGGGTTTGCACAACCAAAAACAAAAGCACGTGACAACCTCTGTTTCCTCTGCGAAGGGCCTATCTATTACTTTTACTTCTAGTAATTACCTTTATGCAAGATTCATGGTGATCTTCACCACTTCCTATATTTTGAATTTCTCTCTTGGAAAGCATCATCTGTTGGGGAATTATCTAGACACATATATCCACTCGGATGTGGGTGATCATGAGTTATTTTTGTTGGCATTACCCTTGAGGTAAATAGTTGGGAGGCAAAACTATAAGCCCCCATCTTTCTCTGTGTCCAATTGAAGCTTTAACCTCATGAGTACCGTGTGAGTGTTAGAAATTATGAAAGACTAAAATATGATTGAGTATGTGGATTTGCTTTAAAAGCTATTATATTGACTCTTTTCGATGTTATGATAAATTGCAATTGCTTCAATGAATGAGAGCATAGTTTGTTAGTTCTCAATAGAGTTCTTGGTTCATACTTTACCTTGTGAATGAATTGTTACCTAGTATAAGAAACTATATATCAATAAATGTTGTTGTTCTTAAGATTATCATGATGCTCTCATGTCTGTATTTCATTTTATCGACACCTCTATCTCTAAACTTGTGGACATATTTATCTATCTCTGCTTTTGCTTGAGGACAAGCAAGGTCTAAGATTGGGGGAGTTGATACGTCCATTTTGCATCATGCTTTCGTATTGATATTTATTGCATTATGGACTGTTATTACACATTATGGTACAATACTTATGCCTTTTCTCTCTTATTTTACAAGGTTTACATGAAGAGGGAGAATGTCGGCAGTTGGAATTCTAGACTGGAAAAGGAGCAAATATGATAGACCTATTCTCCACAACTCCAAACGTCCTGAAAAGCTACGGAGAATTATTTTGGAATATATAAAAAATACTCGGCAAAAGAAATACCAGAGAGGACCCACGAGGAGGCCACAAGCCTAGGGGGCGCGCCCTACCCCTTGGCCACGCCCCTGTGTCTTGTGGGACCCCTGGCAGCCCTACGACGCCCATCTTCTGCTATATGAAGGGTTTTGACCTAGAAAAAATCATAAGAGAGCTTTCGGGACGAAGCGCTGCTGTCTCAAGGCGGAACATGGGCAGAACCAATCTAGGGCTCCGGCGGAGCTGTTCTGCCAAGGGAACTTCCCTCCCGAAGGGGGAAATCAAAGCCATCGTCATCACCAAAGTTTCCTCTCATCGAGAGGGGGCCAATCTCCGTCAACATCTTCACTAGGACCATCTCCTCTCAAAACCCTAGTTCATCTCTTGTATCCGATCTTTGTCTCAAAACCTCAGATTGGTACATGTGGGTTGCTAGTAGTGTTGATTACTCCTTGTAGTTGATGCTAGTTGGTTTACTTGGTAGAAGCTCATATGTTCAGATCCTTAATGATAATTAATACTCCTCTGATTGTGAACATGAATATGCTTTGTGAGTAGTTACGTTTGTTCCTGAGGACATGGGATAAGTCTTGTTATAAGTAATCATGTGAATTTGGTATTCTTTCGATATTTTGATGAGATGTATGTTGTCTCTCCTCTAGTGGTGTTATGTGAACGTCGACTACATGACACTTCACCATTATTTGGTACTATGGGAAGGCATTGGGAAGTAATAAGTAGATGATGGGTTGCTAGAGTGACAGAAGCTTAAACCCTAGTTTATGTGTTGCTTCGTAAGGGGCTGATTTGGATCCATATGTTTCATGCTATGGTTAGATTTATCTTAATTCTTATTTCGTAGTTGCGGATGCTTGCGAGAGAGGTTAATCATAAGTGGGAGGCTTGCCCAAGTAAGGGCGGCACCCAAGCACCGGTCCACCCACATATCAAATTATCAATGTAACGAACGCAAATCATATGAGCATGATGAAAACTAGCTTGACAGAAATTCCCATGTGTCCTCGGGAGCGCTTTGCTTTATATAAGAGTTTTTCCAGGCTTGTCCTTTGCTACAAAATGGATTGGGCCACCTTGTTGCACCTTTGCTACATTTATTACTTGCTACCCGTTATGAATTATCTTATCACAAAACTATCTGTTACCTATAATTTCAGTGCTTGCAGAGAATACCTTACTGAAAACCGCTTGGCATTTCCTTCTGCTCCTCGTTGGGTTCGACATTCTTACTTATCGGAAGGACTATCATAGATACCCTTTACTTGTGGGTCATCAAGCACCTAGACTTATGCACGGAAAACCACTGCCCTCAGACTGACAAGTCCTTGCCGGGCTCGCGTCAACATCTCGACATCCCGAAACCAAGACCAAGGCAGACAGCAAGACTTCTTGCCGATCGAGATAGCTCGTCCACAAAGGCCATTTGGCAAGATTTCAGCCCTCCAAGCTGCCGCTCCACCTAGCCAGGCAGATCATCTAAATCAGCTAAGGTGTCGAGTGGGGAGGCGTTTAGGTGAGGCTGGTCGGAGCACGTGGCAGGAGCGGTGGATCTGTAGCAGCTTTAAGGACACCTGTCCCACGGAATGGTGAAGGAATAAGAGGTAGCTGAGCAGATGGCATAGGAGGAGAGGCGATCCTTGCCGGGGAACATCACCAGCGCGCCACCCCATGGCGCATTCAATGTTCTTGTCCTAGTCGGTCACAGTTAGGTATTTCCCACTACCAACTTTGGCAACAGCCTCTGTAGCTGTAAGAACACACTATACATCTTTGTAAAGACCATTTTAGACATTGTGGAGACCCCTTAATAGGTAAAAGGAGGCCCGAGGCTACCTTTAGAATGGTCGACTCTCTATTCGTTCTACACGTCTAGTTGCTCCCCTATGCATCCTTGTCGGGCAAGCGCTCCTGTATTGTGAACATATACTCAATCCACCAAAACACGGGACATAGTGTTTTACGCTTTTGAGCGGCCCGAACCTGTCTAAATCACCGATCATGCAGTAGTCATTGATGCTCTTTGTGCACGTGAACTCCTCGCAGAACCGCAAAAGGGATCTTGCCGGTCCCATAGATCATCGCACCCTGACATCTTTGGTGCGCCAGGTAGGGGGACTCGGCACGCAAATCTCCATCGACTCTGCGTGTTTTCATCGACGTCTTCATCGACACCCATCGCGCCCAAGAAGGCCAAGGGACCGTCATCAATCACCCCGTCCCCATCCAAACTGCTCGCGACGGCCACTACGGGCGACGGGGGCAGAGACGAACATCATGCTCACCGCGCTGGTGAACTCAGTCACAACACTGCTCGCAGCTCTGCGAGTCATGACCTCGACCCAGCCGTCTTAGCGTCCCAGGATGCACCCATGGTGATCAGACGCCACACCAATATTGTGGCATCGACCAATGGAACAACTGCAAATGCGACCGTAGCAAATGCAACCGCAGTGGACGCGACAGCACCCCTACCGCCCGCTTCGCAAGGCAACCACATCCAATGCCACGAGGGTGGCGACCCCAAGCGAAGAGCAGACAAGAACCCCGTGCGCCACTCGCAAGGCATGCAGGGCCAAGTTCAGCAATAACCCCATGATGAAGGTGGACAACGGATGGCAGACAGAGGGAGCGCTCTCCCTGGATCGGCCACAAGCAAAAGCGCCACCCACGCCATAAATCACTCCATGCCTAAGACCACGGAGGAAGCTCTGGCACAGGCCCAGCTACTGCTGAACTTTCCGCCTGTGTCAGACAGGATGGAGGACTGGAGGGCGACTATCCAAAGCCTGTTGAGCTTCGCCAACCGCGACAAGCGAGAGGCAGCGTGTACCTCATGCGCGCACCAAACAGCCCCTGCAGGGCCCATAGCCGGGCGCGACGTGAGCGGGGCTCACACAATCCAGTTGCCTTCACAGCAAGAATGACCTTCACGTCAGACTGACATACAAGACGAGGTGTCGCAAGCCTCGACAGACCCACAGATGAAGCAAGACCAATGCCAAGTCCTGAAGGACAGACACAAGGAGGGCGCGCGCATCATAATTGAGATGTGGCGGGAAACCCATCGCCAATCTGATGGCCGCGTGAACCCAACTATCAACGAGCCCGCGTTAGGGGGTTCCCGACAGTCTGTCTTACAAGGTTGGCTATCTGGTGTTCATCCGTGAGTTGTGGAAATTCTGTTGGCCCTATAGTCAGGCGTTCAAGCCAGCGTTGTCGAACAAATATGACGGCAAGATGAGTTCTTCAGAGTTCCTAGGCATCTACACCATAGCGGTGCAGGTTGTCGGGGGACGCGATGAGAAGATACTTGCCAACTACTTTTTATTGGCGCTCAATCCCAATGTGAGGAGCTGGCTGATGAACTTGTTGGAGGGGTCTATCTCCTCCTGGGTGGATCTATGCAACCAGCTCATTGGTTCTTTCAATGGCGGCCACAAGCTCCCGGGTCATCCCATCGATCTGCATGTGCTCCCCTAGCGAGACGGCGAGACCCTCTTGAATTATATCTAGAGGTTCAGCCGGGTACAACACAACATCTCAGGCATCCACCCCGCCGCGGTGATCGTTCCATTCCACACGAACGTACACAATCGCCACTTGCGCAAGGAGATGAGCATCAACAAGGTGTGGGACGTCACCGAGCTCTACGCCCTGGCCGACAAGTGCGCGCGGGCTGAAGAAGGAAGAAGACTCCCGGGGAGGACGCTGGTGCGGAGGTCGATTCCAACGATGACGAGAATGCACCCTCCTCCTCGGAAAAAGGACGCAAGCATAACAAGAAGCCCAAGGGCAAGGCAGTCATGGATGTCAAGAGATCCAGCAAGCCCAAGGCTGACAAGAAAGCCAAGTCTGAGGGGTCCGGCAAGGATGTTGCTGCTTGCTTCGAAGACGAGGAGGTCGCGGTAGGGGATAAATCTGGCAAGCCATACTGCAAAATCCACCTCACCAAAAGCCACGACATCACTGAGTGACGCCAAGTAGAACAGCTTGCTGAAAAGCTGAAGCAAGAGTATGAAAGGCGCGACAAGGAGAAGGGCCGAGGTGGTGCCGGTGGATTCGGCAAGAAGAGCCGCAACGGCCGAGGTGGTAGCCCCGGCAAGGCCAAACAGCAGAAAGAAAGGCAAGCTAGAGGCCGAGACAACAAGCCTGATGATGATGATGATGATGACGTTGGCAACGATGAAGAAGGATCAGATGGCCAGGAGTTCCAGAAGGCCGTGGATGCCATGTGCATTGACGGAGGCGCATCTTTGTTCTCCTCCCATAGGCATCTCAAGCAATGGTCCCACAAGGTCAATGCAGCGGAACCAGCGGCAGAATCAAGGAAGCCCCTCAAGTAGTACAACACTCCCATCATCTTCGACGTTGAGGACCACCTTGCTCGCATTACTACGGTCGGGTGCATGCCATTGTTGGTTTCACCAACAATTCGCAACCTCAGGGTCACGAAGATGTTGGTCGACGGTGGGGCCGGCCTAAACCTGATTTTACCCGATGTGATCAAGTGGCTGCAGATCCCCGATTCAGACCTCAAGCCAACAGGCTCCTTAAAATGAGTGAACCCAGGGAGATCTCAGCCGAAGGGGAAAGATAACCCTGCCAGTCACATTTGGTAGCGAGCTCAACTTTAGGACACAAAGGGTCATCTTCGACGTGCCAAGATATCACTGTCTTATAATGGAATCCTAGGCTGGCCGGCACTGACAAAGTTCATGGCAGTGTCACATCATGCCTACAACACACTCAAGATGTCAGGGTCAATGAGCATCATCACCGTCCATGCTAACAAGAAAGATGCAGTTCTCTGCGTCAATAAGCTCTACCGAGAGGTAGTTGCAGCGTCTGCCGACAAGGCACTCGCTCCTGTCGGCAAAACTCCCGGGGGGAATGTAGGATTGAAAGTAGGTCTAGAGGCGGGTGATTAGACTACTTGACCAAATAAAAGCTCCTACCTTTTCCCAATTTTAGTTGTGGGTAGATTTTAGCAATGATAACAAGTCAAGCACACCCTACACATGCATGTCTATGAGTATAGCAGCGGAAAGTAAAGACAAGCACATGTAATAGAGGTGAGGGTTAGAAGATCAAACGCAATTGTTGACACGGAGATTTTTCCCGTGGTTCCAATAGGTGGCGCTATCATACATCCACGTTTATGGAGTCTTCAATCCATGGAGGGTAGCGGTCGCGAGAGTCCATGGAGGGCTCCACCCATAAGGGTCCACGAAGTAGCAACCTTGACTATTCCATAACGGCTTCCGTCCATGAAGGACTAGCCTCACTATGGGTAGATCTTCACGAAGTAGGCGATAACCTTGCCTGTACAAACTTCTTGGTTCAACTCCACAACACGGAGTAGGAGGCTCCCAAGCAACACCTAACCAATCTAGGAGGCACCACCCTCCAAAAGGTAATAGGCTTGATAATGGTGATGAACTCCTTGCTCTTGTGCTTCAAGATGATAGACTCCTCAACACTCAATCACTCTCTCACAGATTTGTCTTGGTAGAAGAGATTGATTGGGTGGAAAGCAACTTGGGGAGGCTAGAAATCAAGATCCATATGGTTGGAGTGGATGATCTTGATCTCAACAAAAGGGTAGGTGGTTCTCCCTCAGAAATTTGGATATGGGGAGTGAGGGACTGTTCTGAGTGCTTCTCTTGCGAGTGGGATGTGGTGGAGGTGTATATATATAGGCATCTCCAAAAATCCAACCGTCACAACATTATTGACCATCTCGGTGAAACCGATGCAAAACTCGGTTGTACTGATCTGTTCAAAATGTTGCAACTTTCGTAATCTCAGTGAGACCAATAGAGGAAACTCGATTGTACCGAAATTAGTGGCCGAGAGAGTTTCCAAGACTCAGTGAGACCGAAACACAAAACTCGGAATTTCCGATTTAGTAAATTGGGTCACCAAAAGGTTGGTCACTGAAACTCGGTTGCACCGAAGGAAACTCGGTTGCACCAAAAAGTTAAGATTTGGCTAGGGATCACAACTCGATGAGACCAAAGTGGAAAACTCAAAATTTCCGATTTTGCAAATGAGGCATCAGTAAGTTTGCCATGCAAACTCGGTTGCATCGAATGACAACTTGGTTGTACCGACATGTGGGTTTTCGCTAGGGTTCTATCTTGGGTTTTGACTCGGTGTAGCCGACGTGGAATTTTTGGTGGTACTGATTTGAGTGGTAGGATTTAGACAGAGTATTTGATGGGAGAGCTTGTGGGCATTTTTGGTGGCTAGCACTTGTGCACGTGGAGCAATTTGTTCACCAACAATATCTTACCCCCCCCCCTTTTAATAGTATCGGCTTTCCTATGGACTCAAAGTGATTTCTCACAAAGTAAAAAAGACAGTCTTCGAGCTTGAATCTTTGCCAATCCATTCCTTGGATCTTGGGGTATCTCCTCACAATTTATAGACATCCCATCATTGGACTTTTCCTAAAATATGCTTAGAGAAAACAAGAGTCCAATGATATATATGTTGTTATTAATTACCAAAACCACCAAGATAGCAAATGTGCTTGCAATCTCCCCCTTTTTGGTAATTGATGAAAACATATAGATCAAAGCTTCGACATATGATATAATCAATGAATAGAGTCATCGCTTTTAGAAGTATGTGATAAGCAAGAGCTCCCCCTAAATTTGTGCATAATATTGAATTTGTGTTTGAATGCAAATGCACAATCGATTAGGCTCATGGGGTACTCTTCCATGTCACATACAACTTGGTGGTGTGCGAGAAAATATGAATGAATAACATAGCACAACACAACAAGCAAGAAGTAAATGATCATCTCATAAGCATCTCAAAGGATAGGAAATGGTAGCAACACTCAAAAAGTGTATGATCAAACACCAATAAGTTTAACACAAACGAACAACAAAAGATTTTAAAGTTTTGGAGAGCGACAAAAGGCAACTCTCTCTCTCTCTCTCTCTCTCTCTTGAAGCTCTATTGATCTATACAACTTATCCCCCTTTGGCAACAAGTTACCAAAAAATTCAAAGGTATAGGACTAATCATCTCTCTGGGGCTGAACTCCTCCGATTGTTGATGTAGGAGTCGAGAGAACTGCATCTGCGAAGACTTTTGCCAATTTCATGGAAGGGGTTGGTGTAGACACTGGAGGTGTTGATGGAGCTGGTTGGACTGAAGGAGCTACAGCAGGAGCTGATGTAGATGGTCTCTTCTCAGAAGTTGGCACTGACAAGGATCTAGCTTGTGTCTTGAACTGAGTGCTGGGCTGGAGAGGGTGACCTGCATCTTCATCATCATCCTCTAAGGTGTGGGGAAGGGGTACTGAGTCCACCTCCTTCTTGAGCTCATCCACTGTCTTAGGCAGCCCATCCACCTTGTTGTTCAAAGTATGAAACTTGTCTTCAACAATCCTTTCCACGCTCTTTTGGTTCTTGAGAATCTCCGTGATGCCATTCTGCATGCCTTGGATAGAGCTAAGAATGAGATCCATCTACTCATTTCTTGTCCTTGGCACTAGAGCACTAGTGGCTTTAGCTGCCTCAGCTGCTGCGTGTGCAGTAGATGAAGTGGGATGATCTGGGTCCATCAACACTACATTGTATTCAAACTCAGGCTAAAGAGGCATGTTGGGCCTATCAAGAGCAAATACATTCTTCTCAAGCTTGGAGTTGATAAGAATATGAATGTATGGAGCATATCCACATTACCTCTTTTGGTCAGCAGTTGTCCTCTTCACAGTCTCTACTATCAAGTCCATGACCCTGAATCTGGTGTGAAGGTCAATGTGATGCAGCATGTTGATGGAGAATCCTGGGATCATCTTCTCGTCTCCTGACTTGGGCATCAAGGTGTACCTCAGAATGGTATTAGTGGTTTACAAGCCTTCCTGTAGATAGTATACGGAGCCAAACTTATGTGAATGCACATAGTCAGTAGGGATTGCCTTGTACATATTAGCCATGGAATTGTGATTCATCTTGGCCTCTGAGTACACATCCAAGTCACCATCATGTACTTGTGGAGATCCTAAGATGGTAGGCCACTCTTCAACTGGAGATTCATATCTAGTGCCCTCAGTCATCCACACTATCCTGCCATCTGGATAGAAGTGTGTAGTGGAGTAGAAATGCATGATCATCTCATCATTTCAGGGGGTCATCTTCTTCCCAACAAAGTCATCAATGCCAATAGCCTTGAAGTAATCTATCATATGGGGGAAGAAATCCTCATTTTCCTTAATGTAGCCCCAATCTACATATCTCATGTTAGTGACAGCTAGGCTCTTATCAAGCAAGATTGTCTCATAGAAATCCCACTGCTCCTTTGTGTAGAATCTGTAATCTATAGCTGTCTTCCTCCTCTAAGAATAAGGATATGTGGCTATCCACAATCTCAGCCCTGAATCCTTCATCTTCTTCATATCCTCAGCAAGTGGGTAGTTGTCATTGTGTTGTGGGAGGTGAGGTCTAAGCTTCCTCAAAACAGACATGTCCTCATCTTTAGCAGCAGCTTTGGAAGTAGTACCCTTGTTCTTCTCTGCAGCTGGAATATCTCTTGTAGTCCTCTTGGACTTAGGAGCTGTGGACTTCTTGGGAGGAGGAGCTGCCTTGCCTTTGGGAGGGGCCTGAGAGGTCATGGCATCAGCAAGCAACTTCTTTTTCTTAGGAGGAGCCTGAGCAACTGGCTCTTCCTCTCCCTCAGCATCACTTTGCTTTGGAGTTCTCACCATAGTAACTAGCCTCCTTGTTACATGGACAGATGTCTATCTCTGCCTTTTCTTCTCAGCAGGATTTTTGGGCATAGAGCTCCTGGCAGGCTCAATAGACATGGAAGCCCTAGCACTCTCCGGTGCTCTCATAGCCTCTGAGCTAGCATACTCCTTTCTGACATGTCTTTTAGATGATGTGGCCTCAGAGCAGACTTCTTAGCAGCTTTGTCTGCTTTGTCCTGCTTTTGCTTAGCAAGGACCTCATCTGGCACAAAGTCTGAATCTTCTTCATTAGAGTTCAATTTCCTCCTAGATCTTGTAGCAGCCTTGGACAAACCATGAGAGCTTGGGGTGCCTTGATCTTCTGAAGAAGAGCTGGCCTTAGGACTAGTTCCTGGATCTGCATCAATACTGGGCTCTCTGAAGTCATTCTAGTTGTCCACTGAATCTGACATACTGACCCTGTGAATAGAGTATAGAAGAGCAGTGGGGTTGTGTCATCACAAAACACAGACATTTCTCAAATTTGAACAAAGATAATCATAATTTTAACTTTCTGCAAAATGGATTTTGGTAGCACCGAGTCAAAAAATTCGGATTCACCAAGACAAATGGTCTACTTCATAGAAACTTGGCAGCCACTTCAGTGTCACCGAAAATGACCACTAGGTTTCACCGAGACCATTCTCAGGAACCCTAGATCCAAATCAGTAGAACCGATTTTTGTGATTCGTTGTCACCGAGATGCGTTTTGCGGATGGCTAAACCTAAAATATTATCATTTGCTAATCTAATTGATTTTCTAGTGGATTAGGAAGATTGCACATGGTGGTTTATAGATGGAAGTAACCTAATGCACAAGAATCGGATAAAGGAGCGCACAAGGGGCCGGATTCATACCCTAGCTTGGTGATGAATCCACTACGGCGGCGACGGTGGCGTAGATTCCGTCGACGGTGGCAATTCCCAATAGCAGAGGTGCATAGGGGAACAAGGGCAATGAATAGGGGGTCTGGAGCGGCAATTTGGTGTTTGGAGGAAAAAGACTTTGAAGATTGAATTTAAAGGTGGGTTTTGCCGGAGCATATACCCTAGATTGTTAGTGAAATCAAGTCTAAGTTATCGGTGTCACCGAGATTCTCAACTGTCAGATGACAGGGAAACTCGGTGTAACCGAGACAATGGAATCGGTGTTACCGAGGCAAAAACCTAGATCAACTTAGTGAATCAGTGGAACCGAGTTTGTGAAGTTGGTTGCACCGAGATTCACAAAGAGGTTTTGGAATGCATCTCTTGTCGACACGGTACTCCGAGTGCTCCTCACACGGAGGGATCGAGAAGTGCTTGTTCAAGTTTTGTGATGTAGCATGAATAGAACTTGAGACGAGAAAGCATAAATAGCTAGAGAGGGGTCCTAGGCATTCTTGTACATCCAATTGGCAAAAGAAAATCAAAAGCCAAATAGCTACAATTGGATATCCTTGAATGAGTAAATATATGCAGACCCAATATGATGTCCGACTGAGGAGTTAGAATTTTGTTAGTGCGAATTGCCTACCTTGAGGAATATGATGGCCCTAAGGAATTCCATATTTCGAAACTCCAACCGTTCTTGTGCCTCACGCTAGCTATCCAAAATATCTTATCCATACAATGGTCATATCATTAATTGCATTTTTGTCTTATCATGTTCGGGTTGCAACCTGGCTATAAATAGCCGCCCCCACAACCACTAGTTGGCTCGCTGCTCCGAGAGAGATTGACTAGTGTCATTTCGAGCAACCCATCCTCTGACCACTTTGAGAGAAATCATCAGTGAGGAGAAACCCAAAAAACCCAACACCTAAAACCCAAAGTGATTGAGCATCACTTAAGAGATTGTCCTATGTGGAACCGATGCTTATTACCTTTGAAGATTGTGCATCTTCCAGACTTTTAGGTGTCATGGTCTAGAGCATCCAGGAGGAAATTGTGGATTGTCGGGTGACCGAGTTTGTGAAGGTTTGGAAGTCTACCTTGAAAACTTACCATGAGTCATTGGGCAAGGTTTGTGTGACCTTAGCTCAATGAGAATATGGTAAGGACTATGTGCCCTGGGACTGTGTGTCCTTTGGCTTAAATACCAAGCCGTTCTAGACCAGACGTAGGACTGTGATAGCAGTTGGAACTCGTAGACCAAATCATTGTCTTCACCGAGCAACTGGTTCTATTTCCTCAACCCTTTCATTTCCTCGTTAACATGCTGATGAAATTGATTTTTACCATTTGAAGACTTTGACTAAAGACTTTCTCAATTTCCTCAACCCAAATCCTTCAGTCACCTTGTCTTTCACCTGCTTATCTTGTTTACTCGCTACTTGTGCTTTGTGTATGTTTCATTTCATCATGATCACTATGCTACTTCCATGTTATGCATACACTTGAGTACTTTATTTGCTGCATCTGTTTCGTCACTTAGCAAATTCCACAAGGAGTGATCCCTCAGTGACGAATTTGTAAAAGTCGCCTATTCACCCCCCTCACTTTAAACTAGCAAACAATCATGTACTTTCAAAATAACAATGCTAAATAACGCTATCCTTACAATATCATATAGCCTGTCATGCTTAGTCTTCCTAGCATAAAGTATAAATCATGAGCACCCCGGTGTCAAACCAAGCAATTGACTCGTACTTCTAACACGTTTCCGCATTTTCAACTCCCATGCACTACATGAGCGTGAGCCGTGGATATAGCATATAGATGGAATAGAGTATGGTGGTAGATATCAAAGGAGTCAAAAAGTGGAAGAAAGACTCACATCAACTAGGCGAACTAAAGGGCTATGGAGATGCCCATCAATCGATATCAGTGCGAGGAGTAGGAATTGCCTTGAAATGGATGCATTAGAGCTATAAGTGTATGAAACCTCAAATGAAACTAAGTGGGTATGTATCCAACTTTCCTGCTCATGAAGACCTCGAGCATTTGAGAGCCCATCATCGGAACATACAAATCAAGTTCTATAATGAAAAATTCCCACTAGTATATGAAAGTGACAAATCAGGAGACTATCTATACGAAGAACATGGTGCCACTTTGAGGCACAAGTGTGGTAAAGGATAGTGGCAAAGTCCCTTCTCTCTTTTTCTCTCATTTTTTCATTGTTTCATATTATTTTTTAGGTGGGTACTTTTTGCCTCCCCTTTTTCTCTTTTTTTATTTCATTTTTATGGTAGGCACATTTGGCCTCCCCATTTTTATTTTTTTTGTCCGGAGTCTCATCCCGACTTGTGGGGGGATCATACTCTCCATGATCCTTTCCTCACTGGGATAATGCTCTAATAATGATGATCATCACACTTTTATTTACATACAACTCAATGATGATATAGGATGACTCTATATGAATGCCTCTGGCAGTGTACCAGGATTTGCAATGATCTAGTGTAGCATGTAAACAATGATGAACGGTGGCCTTGCCACAAATACTATGTCAGCTATATGATCATGCAACGCAATATGATGATGAACACACAAGTCATGTGATGTAATGGTGGAAGTTTCATGGCAATATATATCGGAATGGCTATGGAAATGCCATGATAGGTAGGTATGGTGGCTGTTTTTAGCGATGATAATAGGAGGCTTATGTGTGATAGAGCATATCATATCATGGGATTTGGATGCGCTGACGAAGTTTACACCGTCTCTTGAGGTGAGAAATGATACTTGTGACCTGCGCTAGGTTTTTCCCCGAAGAGGAGGGGATGATGCAGCACAGTATAGATAAGTATTTCCCTCAGTGAGAACCAAGGTTATCGAACCAATAGGAGGATCACAAAATTTCCCGTCTTCAGCACCTACACACAAAAGAGCAAACACTTGCACCCAACCCGAGCAAGAGGGTTGTCAATCGCCTTGGACTCGTTATAAGTAGTTTAGATGACAGTTGATAATTATAAATTGTAAAATAAAAACAAAACAAATAAATGGAAGCAAGGAAATAATAGCGTTTGTAAATGTATTTTTGAATAGACTCGGGGGCATAGTGTTTGCTAGAGGCTTCTCTCTTGAAGGAAGCATGTGGTGGGTAAACAAATTACCGTTAGGCAATTGATAAAAAAGTGCATAGTTATGCAATATTCATTCCTATGTTGAGGACAGCACTTATTGTTATCGTCTCGGTCAGCTAGGGATTAGAGATTAATCGGAAATCGACCGATTAATCGATTTTATCGGTCGACTATTAATCGACCATTTTTTGCAAATCCCAAGTTCCCAACATTGAAATATGCTATATTTAATGCCAAAAATATCTTGGACAGAAGAGTTACCTTGATTCTTAGCCTCTAAATCCTCCTATAATGACGAACAAAATAGTGAAATAGTACATATTGCATAACAAAGTCCAAAAAACACAAATAAACATAATTTTGCAAACATGATGCTAGGAATATGCCTGATTTGTCGGGAGATTCCCTATAAATCGCTTGTCATAGCGATAAATCGGCCCAAAAGATAAAGAGTGAAGATAAGGCATAATCTTATCGGTCACCCCACAAGTAACGATAAACCGGACGATAAATCGCTGAATCGGAAGATTTTCTGAACAGTGATTTATTCATGGAAATGATGATGTGTATATAGGTATCATGTCTATAAACAAGTAGACCAACTCCTGCACGCATCTACTACTATTACTCCACCCATCGACCGCTATCCAGCATGCAGCTAAGTATTAAGTGAAATAGAGTAATGCTTGGAGAATGATGACATGATGTAGACAAAGTAAACTCAATTAATATAAATAAACCCCTTCGTTTTATCCTTAGTGGCAGCAATACAAATACGTGTCTTGTCCCCTTCTATGCCACTGGGATATAGAGCACCACAAGATTGAACCCACTACAACGCACCTCTCCCACTGAAGATAAACCAATCTAGTTGGCCAAACTAAACCGATAGAACGGAGAGAATTAAGAAGCTATAATGATCATGCAAATAAGGATCAAATAAGTATTCATAGGAGAGTCAAATATTTTATCATAAATAATATGAACATAAACCCACACTTCATCGGTCCCAACAAACACACCACAAACATTGATTACATAAGATAGATCGCCGTGGAAATCGCAATGCTCATGGCAATGAAGAACATAGAGAGAGATAGCCATCTAGGTACTAACTACAGACCCGTGGGTCTATGGTGAACTACTCACACATCACCATGGGAGCAACAAGGATGATGTAGAGGTCCTCCGTGATCAATCCCCCCTCCAGTAGGGCACCGAAAAATGGCTCTGGGTGAGATTGCGGTGGAATAGAGACTTGCAGCGGCGGAAAAAGTGTTTCGGGAGATCCCCTAGGGTTTTTGGAATATATATGAATTCATAAGCCAGAGTACGGGGCTAGGAGAGCTGGGGAGCGGCCACAAGCTAACAGGGCACGGCCACCCCCCTAGGCGCACCCTGTTGGCTCATGGCCCCCCTTGCGGCCTCCGGTCTTCTCCCAAAGCTTCCAGGTCTTCGTTTGGTCCAGAAAAAATCATCAAAAAAATTTGTGGCAATTGTACTTTGTTTCGGTATTGTAAACCTAAAAAGCCAAAAACATGCCGAAAATAACAACTAGCACTTGGCACTGGGTTAATAGGTTAGTGCTCTATAATAATATGAATGAGCAAATAAATGCCCAAAATGTATCCTATAATGATAATATTATAGCATGGAACAATCAAAAATTATAGATACGTTGGAGACGTATCAAGAAAGGGTAGTGCACGGTACCGAAGAGGCTAGCAAATTGTGGAAAGGTGAGGGTGCGTATAATCCATGGACTCACATTAGTCATAAAGAACTTATATACTTATTGTGAAAGTTTTATTAGCTCTCTCGAAGCAAAGTACTACTCGCATATCCCTAGGGAGGAGGTTAGTAGGATTTAACCATCACGCGCCCCTGGTTAAACTACACAAAGGATTTCAATCAAGGATAAATTATGCTCCAACTTCGTCGCATAACTAGAGACCATACATGCTTGCTTCGGGAATCACAAACCTTAACACCAATATTCTTACTAATCCACAACCATCCACTCATGTACCCACATATTATTATCTTAATGTAGCAAAATTATTGCAAGGAATCAAACATATCATATTTAGTGATCTCCAAGTTTTATGTAGGATTTTATTGTTGGAAATATGCCCTAGAGGAAATAATAAATTTGTTATTATCATATTTCCTTGTTCATGATAATCGTTTATTATCCATGCCATAATTTTACTAATTGGAAACTCACATACATGTGTGGATACATAGACAACACCATGTCCCTAGTATGCCTCTAATAGACTAGCTCGTTGATCAAAGATGGTTAAGGTTTCCTAGGCATGGACATGAGATGTCATTTGATAAATGGGATCACATCATTAGGAGAATAGTGTGATGGACAAGACCCAAACTACAACATAGCATATGATCGTGTCAGTTTATTGCTACTGTTTTCTGCATGTCAAGTATATGTTCCTATGACCATGAGATCATGCAAATCATGGATACCGGAGGAGTGCCTTGTGTGTATCAAACGTCGCAACGTAACTGGGTGACTATAAAGGTGCTCTACAGGTATCTCCGAGGGTGTCTGTTGAGGTGGCATGGATCAAGACTGGGATTTGTTACTCCGTGTGACGGAGACGTATCTCAGGGCCCACTCGGTAATACAACATCACAACAAGCCTTGCAAGCAATGTGACTAAGTGTTAGTCACAGGATCTTGTATTACAGAACGAGTAAAGAGACTTGCCGGAAACGAGGTTGAACTAGGTATGGAGATACCGACAATCGAATCTCGGGCAAGTAACATACCAAAGAACAAAGGGAGCATCATACGAGATTAACTGAATCCTTGACATAGAGGTTCGACCGATAAAGATCTTCATAGAATATGTAGGAACCAATATGGGCATCCAGGTCCCGCTATTGGTTATTGACCGTAGAGGTGTCTCGGTCATGTCTACATAGTTCTCGAACCCGCAGGGTCTGCACACTTAAGGTTTGGTGACGTTTCGGTAGTATAGAATTATGTATGGTGGTGACCTAAGGTTGTTCAGAGTCCCGGATGAGATCACATACGTCACGAGGAGCTCCAGAATGGTCCGGAGGTAAAGATTGATATATAGGAAGTCCTGTTTTGGTCGCCGGAAAAGTTTTAGGCTCATCGGTAGTGTACCGGGAGTGCCGGTAGTGTACCGGGAGACCATCGGGAGGGGTATTTCGACCCAAGAGGCTTCATGGGCTGTGGGAGAGTGAATATCAGCCCTTAGTGGGCTGGTGGAAACTCCCACACAAGGCCCATGTGGCTGGAGAAGAAAACTCAATAGGAAAAGGTGAAAAAAAGGCAAAATAGGGTGAATCCTAGTCCTACTAGGATTGGAGGTGGACTCCAGCTCCACCACCTAGTTCGGCCGAAGCTCTTGGCTTGGAGAGCCAAGGCTGTCTCCTCTCCTCTCTTCCTCTTATATATACTAGAGGTTTTAGGGTTTTTGCACAGAAGTTTTAGCCACGTGTTGCCCGTTCCTCTAGTGCATAGTTTCTCCTCTAGATCGGATTTCTGCACTGCTTAGGCAAAGCCCTGCCGGAATAGCTCCACCACCATCACCGGAGCGCCGTCACGCTGCCAGAGAACTCTTCTACCTCTCCGCTCCCTCTTTCTGGATCAAGAAGGCGGAGATCATCATCGAGCTATACGTGTGCTGAACACTGAGGTGTCGTCCGTTCGGCGCTAGATCGGAAGGACCGTGATCAAGATCGCGAGACGGATCGTGATGAGTTCGCGGGACGGATCATGATGATTTCACGGTACGGATCGTGATGAGTTCGTGGCACGGATTGTGATGAGTTCGTGGGACGGATCGTGACGAGATCGTGGGATGGATCGTGATGAATTCGCGGGACGAATCGTGATTGGATCGCGGGACGGATCGTGATGAGATCGAGGGACGCTCAGCGATTTGGATCGCGAAGACGTTCGACTACACCAACCGCGTTTCTTAACGCTTCCCGCTTAGCGATCTACAAGGGTACATAGATCCACTCTCCCTCTCGTAGATGCTCATCACCATGGATAGATCTTGCGTGTGCGTAGGAAAAATTATGTTTCCCATGCAACGTTCCCCAACAGTGGCATCATGAGCTAGGTATATGTGTAGATGAGATCTCGAGTAGAACACAAAAGGTTTGTGGGCATTGATGCTTAGATTGCTTCCTCCCTTGGTCGGATTTTGATTCAGCGGTATTGTGAGATGAAGCAACCTGGACCAACATTACTCGTACGCTACGAGAGACCTGTTCCCTCGACCGCAACTTGTTGCATAGATGGCTGGTGGGTGCCAGTTTCTCTCACTTTAGTTGGATCGGATTCGACAAAGGCAGTCCTTGAGAAGGTTGAAAAGCAACTACTGTATCACCGTTGTGGTTTTTGCATAGATGAGAATTGTTCTTGCTAGATACCCGTAGCAGCCACGTAAAACATGCAACAACAATTAGAGGACGTCTAACTTGATTTTGCAGGGTATGTTGTGATGTGATATGGCCAATTACATGATGTGATATATGTGATGTATAGATTATCACGACTTGCATGTCGATCAATACGGCAACCGGCAGGAGCCATAGGGTTGTCTTTAATTATTGTATGACCTGCGTGTCAATCATTAAGCGCTATGTAATCCTTTACTTTATCGCTAGACGGTAGAAATAGTAGTAGAAGCATGCTGGGCGCGACAACCCTGATGGCGACACGTTGATGGAGATCAAGATGATGGGGATCATGGTGTCATGCCGGTGACGATGGAGATCATGCCGGTGCTTTCATGATGGTGATCAAAAGCACAAGTTCATGGCCATATCATGTCACTTATGATTTGCATGTGATGTTAATCCTATTATGCACCTTGTTTTGCTTCGGACGACGGTAGCATTATAAGGTGATCCCTCACTTAATTTCAAGATAAATTGTGCTCTCCCCGAGTGTGCACCATTGCGAAAGTTCTTCGTGTCGAGACACCACGTGATGATCGGGTGTGATAGACTCTACGTTCACATACAACGGATGCAAGCCAACATTGCACATGCAGAACACTCGGGTTAAACTTGACAAGCCTAGCATGTACAGGCATGGCCTCGGAACACAAGAGACCGAAAGGTTGAACATTAGTCATATAGTAGATATGATCAACATGATGATGTTCACCATTGTAACCACCTCAACTCACGTGATGATCGGACTTGAGTTGGTGAATTTGGATCATGTATCACTCGAATGACCGGAGGGATGTCAATTTGAGTGGGAGTTCTTAAGTAATATGATTAATTGAACTCATTATCATGAACATAGTCAGTAGTGTCTTTGCAAATTATGTTGTAGATTACTTGCTCGCGCTGTATCTCCCTTGAATTTTTATATGTTCCTAGAGAAATAGAGTTGAAAGATGATGGTAGCAATATTGCGGACTAGCTCCGTGATCTGAGGATTGTCCTCATTGCTGCACAGAAGGCTTATGTCCTTAATGCACCGCTCGGTGCGCCAACCCCTCTAGCATCATCTGTAGATGTTGTGAACATCTGACAGGCACGTTCTGATGACTACTTCATAGTTTAGTGCTTCATGCATTACGGCTTAGAATTGAGGCTCCGAAACGTTTTGAACGTTACAGAACATATGAGATGTTCTAAGAGCTGAAATTAGGATCTCAGGCTCGTGCCCGCGTTGCGAGATATGAGATCTCCAACAAGATTCTTTGCCTGTAATATGAAAGAGAATAGCTCGATCATTGAGCATGTGCTCAGATTGTCTGGGTGCTACAATCGCTTGAATCAAGTGGGAGTTGATCTTCCAGATAAGATAGTGATTGATATAGTTCTCAAAGTCACTGTCACTAAGCTACTAGAAGTTGGTGATGAACTATAAAATGCCAGGGATAGAAATAATGATCCCTGAGATGTTCCCGATGTTTGACACCGCGAAGGAAGAAATCAAGAAGGAGCGTCAAGTGTTGATGGTTAGTCAAACCACTAGTTTCGAGAAGGGCAAGAGCAAGGAGGGAAAACTTCATGGATAGCAAGTAAGTTGCTGCTCCAGTGAAGCAACCCAAAGTTCAACCTAAACCCGAGACTAAGTGCTTCGATTATGAGGAGAGCGATCACAGAAGCGGAACAACCCTAGATACTTGGTAG
Organism: Hordeum marinum; assembly: GCA_022496015.1. Taxonomy (NCBI): domain Eukaryota; kingdom Viridiplantae; phylum Streptophyta; class Magnoliopsida; order Poales; family Poaceae; genus Hordeum; species Hordeum marinum. The sequence continues at coordinate 374,740,405 of CM039676.1, read as the reverse complement.
ATAACAAGGCTGGCAACGTCGACAGAAGTATATTTGATGTACGTGTTATTTATGTGTACCTTGCTAGTACTCCTAGTAGCACCTCGGTATTGGATACCAGTTCGGCTGCTAAATGTTAGTAACTCGAAATAAAAGCTACGGAATAAATGGAGCACTAGCTAAGGGTGAGGTGACGATGTGTGTTGGAAATGTTTCCAAGGTTGATGTGATCAACATCGCACGCTCTCTCTACCTTCGGGATTAGTGACGAACCTAAATAAATGTTATTTGGTGTTTTGTGTTGAGCATGAACGTGATTAGATCGTGTTTATTGCAACACAGTTATTCATTTAAGTTAAAGAATAATGGTTATTCTGTTTACATGAATAATACCTTCAATGGTCATGCACCCAGTGAGAATGGTTTGTTGAATCTTGATCGTAGTAATACACATGTTCATAACATTGATGCCAAAAGATACAAAGTTAATAATGATAGTACCACATACTTGTGGCACTACTGCTAAATGTCATATTGGTATAAAGCGCATGAAGAAACTCCATGCTGATGGATCTTTGGACTCATTCGATTTCGAATCGGTTGAGACATGCGAACCATGCCTCTTGGGCAAGATGACTAAGGACCCCGTTTTCTGGTTTGATGGAGCGGGCAAGTGATTTATTGGAAATGATACATGTTGATGTATGCAATCCAATGAGTCTTGTAGCATGCGGTGGATATCATTGTTTTCTTACCTTCACTTATGATTGGAGTAGATAATAGTGTATATTTACTTAATGAAACACAAGTCTGAATCATTTGAAAAGTTTCAAGCAAATTCGGAGTGAAGTATAAGATCATTGTGACAAGAAGATAAAATGTCCGCGATATGATCGTGGAGGTGAATATCTGAGTTGCAAGTTTGGTATACAACTTAAGACAATGTGAAAGTTGTTTCACAACTCACGCCACCTAGAACACCATAGTGTGATGGTGTGTCTGAACGTCATAGTCGTGCTCTATTGGATATGGTGCGAATTATGATGTCTCTTATCCTTTTACCACTATCGTTTTGGGGTTATGCATTAGAGACAACTACATTCACTTTAGATAGGGCACCATCTAAATCCGTTGAGATGACACCGTGTGAATTATGGTTTGATAGAAACCTCAGCTGTCATTTCTTAATGTTTGGGGCTGCAGCACTTATGTGAAAAGGGGGTTTTCACCTAATGAGCTCGAACCCAAAGCGGACAAATGCATCTTCATAGAATACCCTAAAGACAGTTGGGTAAACCTTCTATCTCAGATCCAAGCATAAAATATTTGTTGCTAAAACTGGGTCCTTTCTCGAGAAAGAGTTTCTCTCGAAAGAATTGAGTGGGAGAAAGATAGAACTTGATGAGATTGTTGAACCTTTGTTCAATCAGGGTGGCACAGCGCAGGAAGATGTTTCTGTGAAGCATACGTTAGTTGAAGAGGAAGTTAATGATGATGATCATGAAGCTTCGGATCAAGTTACTATCAAACCTCGTAGGTTGACAAGGACGTGTACTGCTCCTGAGCGGTACGACAACCCTGTCTTGGAGGTCATGTTGTTGGACAACGATGAACCTACGAGCTATGGAGGAGCGATGATGGGCACGGATTCCGACAAATGGTTAGAGGCCATGAAATCCAAGAAAGGATCCATGTATGAAAACCAAGTATAGACTTTGGTAGACTTGCTCATTGGACAACAGGTCGTTGAGTACAAATGGATGTTTAAAATGAAGACAGACGCTCATGGTAAATGTCACCATTTGTAAAGCTCGACTTGTTGCAAAGAAGTTTACAACAAGTTCAAGGAGTTGACTACGATGAAACTTTCTCACTCGTAGCGATGCTAAAGTCTGTTGGAATTATGTTAGCAGTTGCTGCATTTTTCAATTATGAAATCTGGCAGATAGATGACAAAACATTATTTCCTTAACGGTTTAATTGAGGAAAGGTTGTATGTGATACAACCAGAAGGTTTTGTCAGTCCTAAGGATGCTAAAAGGTGTGCAAGCTTCAGTGATTCTTCTATGAACTGAAGCAAGCATCTCGGAGTTGGAATATACACTTTGATGAGGTGATCAAAGTTTTTAAATCTATACAAAGTTTATGAGAAACTTGTATTTGCAATAAAGTGAGTGGGACCACTATAGAATTTCTGATAAGTATATGTGGATGACATATTGTTGATCGGAAATAATGTAGAATTTCTGGAAAGCATAAACGGTTGTTTGAAAAGTGATTTTCAAAGGAAGACCTGGATAAAAGCTACTTAATTGTTGAGCATCAAGATCTATAGATATAAATCAAGATGCTTTATGAGACTTTCAATGAGTACATACCTTGACAAGATTTTGAAAGAGTTCAAAATGGATCAGTCAGAGAAAGAGTTCTCGCCTGATTTGTAAGGTGTGAGTTGAGTGAGACTCAAAGCTCGACAACGGCAGAAGAAAGAGAAAGGACAAACGTCGTCCCCTATGCCTTAGCCATAGGCTCTATATTATGCCATGCTATGTACCGCACCTTTGTGTGCCTTGCCATGAGTCTGTCAAGAGGTACAAGAGTGATCCAGGAGTGGATCACTGGACAGCGGTCAAGATTATCCTTAGTAACTAAAAGACTAAGGAGATGTTTCTCGATTATGGAGGTGATAAAGAGTTCGTCGTAAAGAGTTACGTCGATGCAAGCTTTAACACCAATCCGGATGAACCGTAGTAGCAATCTGGATACATATAGTGGAGCAGCCATTTGGAATAGTACCAAGTGGAGTGTGGTAGCAGTGTTTACGGTTTGACATAGAGATTTGCAAAGTACACACGGATCTGAATGTCGTAGACCCGTTGACTATAAGACCTCTCTCACATGCAAAGCATGATCGAGACCCAGAACTCATTGGGTGTTAGATTCATAACAATACTAATCACATGGTGATGTGAACTAGATTATTGACCCTAGTGCAAGTGGGAGATTGTTGGAAATATGCCCTGGAGGCAATAATAAATTGGTTATTATCATATTTCCTTGTTCATGATAATCGTTTATTATCCATGCCATAATTGTATTAATCAGAAACTCAGATACATGTGTGGATACATAGACAACACCATGTCCCTAGTATGCCTCTAATAGACTAGCTCATTGATCAAAGATGGTTAAGGTTTCCTAGCCATGGACATGAGATGTCATTTGATAAATGGGATCACATCATTAGGAGAATAGTGTGATGGACAAGACCCAAACTACAACATAGCATATGATCATGTCAGTTTATTGCTACTGTTTTCTGCGTGTCAAGTATATGTTCCTATGACCATGAGATCATGCAACTCTTGGATACCGGAGGAGTGTCTTGTGTGTATCAAACATCGCAATGTAACTGGGTGACTATAAAGGTGCTCTACAGGTATCTTCGAGGGTGTCTGTTGAGTTGGCATGGATCAAGACTGGGATTTGTTACTCCGTGTGACGGAGAGGTATCTCAGGGCCCACTCGGTAATACAACATCACAACAAGCCTTGCAAGCAATGTGACTAAGTGTTAGTCATGGGATCTTGTATTACGGAACGATTAAAGAGACTTTCCGGAAACGAGGTTGAACTAGGTATGGAGATACCGACGATCGAATCTCGGGCAAGTAACATACCAAAGAACAAAGGGAGCATCATACGGGATTAACTGAATCCTTGACACAGAGGTTCGACCGATAAAGATCTTCGTAGAATATGTAGGAATCAATATGGGCATCCAGGTCCCGCTATTGGTTATTGACCGTAGAGGTGTCTCGGTCATGTCTACATAGTTCTCGAACCCGCAGGGTCTGCACACTTAAGGTTTGGTGACGTTTCGGTAGTATAGAATTATGTATGGTGGTGACTGAAATTTGTTCGGAGTCTCGGATGAGATCCCGTACGTCACGAGGAGCTCCAAAATGGTCCGGAGGTAAAGATTGATATATAGGAAGTCCTATTTTGGTCGCCGGAAAAGTTTCGGGCTCATCGGTAGTGTACCGGGAGTGCCGGTAGTGTACCGGGAGACCATCAGGAGGGGTATTTCGATCCAAGAGGCTTCATGGGCTGTGGGAGAGTGAATATCAGCCCTTAGTGGGCTGGTGGAAACTCCCACACAAGGTCCATGTGGCTGGAGAAGAAAACCCAATAGGAAAAGGTGAAAAAAAGGCAAAATAGGGTGAATCCTATTCCTACTAGGATTGGAGGTGGACTCCACCTCCACCACCTGGTTCGGCCGAAGCTCTTGGCTTGGAAAGCCAAGGCTGTCTACTCTCCTCTCTTCCTCTTATATATACTAGAGATTTTAGAGTTTTTGAACAGAATTTTTAGCCACGTGCTGCCCGTTCCTCTAGTGCATAGTTTTTCCTCTAGATCGGATTTCTGCACTGCTTAGGCGAAGACCTACCGGAATAGCTCCACCACCATCTCCGGAGCACCGTCACATTGCCGGAGAACTCTTCTATCTCTCCGCTCCCTCTTGCTGGATCAAGAAGGCGGAGATCGTCATCGAGTTGTACGTGTGCTGAACGCGGAGGTGCCGTCCGTTCGGCGCTAGATTGGAAGGACCGTGATCAAGATCGCGAGACGGATCGTGATGAGTTCGTGGAAAGGATCGTGATGAGTTTGCGGCACAGATCGTGATGAGTTCGCGGCACGGATCGTGATGAGTTCGCGGGACGGATCGTGATGAATTCGCGGGACGGATCGTGATTGGATCGTGGGATGGATCGTGATGAGATCGCGGGACGCTCGGCGATGTGGATCGCGAAGACGTTCGACTACACCAACCGCGTTTCTTAACGCTTCCCGCTTAGCGATCTACAAGGGTACGTAGATCCACTCTCCCTCTCGTAGATGCTCATCACCATGGATAGATCTTGCGTGTGCGTAGAAAAATTTATATTTCCCATGCAACGTTACCCAACATTTATGACTAACCATGTGACTGACCAATTCCTGTTGACTCTCTAAATAGATATAAGTGAAGCATGAGATTTAATTCTTTCCACAAAAGACCACACTCTAATTTATTACCTACATTAAAAAACGGAAGATTTCATTGTTCTCCTTATTTCATCCTTTTATATCCATTAATTTTATGTTAATCATAAAGATTAACGGTTGAGATTTGAAAGGAGGAAGATGTTTTATCACTTGTGTAAACATACCCATACAAAAACCTGAAAAGAAGCCTGGCTCCCATGCTATTAATGCCATCTTACATGTCCGGTTTGGATACGTACAATCTTCTCTCGCTCTTATATTAGTTTATTTATTGAAATATCCCGTGTAACCTCTTATAAATCAAAGAAGTGCAAAGCAATGCCGCCGCCGCTGCCATGACCGCTGTTGGATCCCTCCTCATCGCAGGATGCACTCGCAGCCATGGGTACCAACATCTTCGAGATCGATCCAGATAGTCATGATCATCGTCTCTCTCGGTTGGTCTATGTTTCGGAGAAGATATAGTTGTTGTTCTTTGGTGAGAGCGATTTGTGCCTCCTAGATGTCAGATTCGGTGGGTGTTCTGTTCCTCAGTCAGACGACCTGGCCTGCCCGCTGAACTCTCTCCCTTGTGAACCAATAGGCAACAACTGAGAGATGCAACAAGCGACTGTAGGGGAGCGTCGAACTACCAAAATCCGGCCGCTCGACACCTTCCGTAATCGAAGAGCTGTGGTCGACCGTCGACGGGCTCATGCTCCCTAGAAACGGAGTTGGGCACAAGATGATGGAGGAGCGCCACAAGGTAGATCCAGGGGTATGCATCGAAGGATGGTGAAGGGCTCTAAGGCGAGATGGTGGGTGCGAGGAAGAAGGAGAAAGATGCGACAAAGACGGAAGGGTCAAGGGCAGCAATCAGGAGCACAACGGTCAATGCAAGGAACTCACCATCGCCAAAGTGGTATGTTGGGCGGTTGCTCGAGTAGACGTCGTAGCTCGTTGTCCTAGCTTCTGGTTCTAATTACGCTAGCAAGTACATTGGACGCCCATGTGAATTCATGATCGGCGGGGTGTTGTAATTTGTACGTGGAGGGGTGCCCGCGTTGCGCTGCGCTGCGGCCTTCGTGAAAGAGACAGTCTGGTCTTACGTTGCGCCACCTTGGAAAGAGCGGCTGCTTCACGCGATGCAAGGGATCCAAGGCTCCAGCACTACCGACATCGCTTACATTCCGCCTACTCGACGTTCTAAAACCGGATTGTCTTCGCCTTTGCCGACCCATGGGCCTGGAGGCCTTCTCCGCCATGCAGGTATACCGCTCTGAACTGGAGGGGGCGCGTTGGAATATCTTATTTGACGCATTTTGCGTCAAACAGTCGACGCTTCGCACAGTCCTCGCGGTCGAGCGGTAACCTGGGCCGGCTCATTAACGTGTTTCCGATTTTGGGAACCTTCTTGAGTTTCCCATCCGTTTTTTATAGAAGGTTCCCTCAACTGGTTTTTTTGTTTCTTATTATTATTATTTTCAGTTTATCTTTCTTCTTTCTTTGTTATTTTCTTTTTGTTTTTTGTTTTTTGTCTTTAATTGTTTATTTTTATTTTTCAAGTTTAATTTTTTTATTACAAAACTTTATATTTTAAAAATTATTCAGAAAGTCAAAACATTGTTCGTGCTTTTAAAAAATACTCATTTTTTTTAAATGGCCGTGTTTCTGAAAGATGTTCATGTTTAAAAAAATCTAACAGAGAATTCGGGAATTTGAAAAACTGTTTCCATTATTCCAAAATTGTTCGGAAATGTTTACAGTTTTAAAACAAAATCATGTTTCAACAATTGTTCGCAAAATTTCAATTTTTCATGATAGCAGGAAATGTTCCGTTTTAAAAAAAATGCACTTTTAAAGAAATGATTGTTTTTTCAAAATTTTGGTCAGTATGTATTTCTTTAAAATGTTCACAAGTTTTCAACAATTGTTCCGAATTTCCGAAAATATTCCTACTTTCAAAAAATAGCTGGAATTTTCTTTAAAAATGTTCATGTTTCCATTCTTGCACGAGTTTCCAATATTGTTCACAAATTTTAGAAAAATGTTCGTGTTTTCAAGAAACAAATTATTCAAAAATTGTTCTGGAGGTTATTCAAAACTTATTCGGAACTTCAAAATATATTCCTGTTTTCCAAAATTGTATGTTATTTTTAGTGTCTTCAAATATGTACAAGAAAGTCAAACATGTGTGACAAAATGTCTATCATGCATTTAAACAATGCGTGTATAATAAAATGTCTACTTTTATTTAATGTATGTTATACATGTTTCATATACGCCAGGAACATTAGATCATATGCATTGTTTAAATGCATGAACGACATTTTGTCAAACACGTTGTAATTTTTTGTACATATTTTTAAAACACATGATAAACATAATTTCTATACACATTTAAGAAAAATGCTTACATTTTTCAAATGCTTTATTAACATTTTGCAAATGCTTGACTAAAATCTTCGTATAAATGATGAACTTTTTTCATGCACATGGTATATTTTTTCGATATACATGAGAAACAATTTTAAAATATTTGGTTAGATCTAATGTTCATGGTGTATACGAAAAATGTATAACATACATTAAATAAAAGTAGACATTTTATTATACACGCATTGTTTAAATGCATGATCGACATTTTTTCAAACACGTTGTAATTGTTTGTATATATTTTTCATACACATGAAAAACATAATTTCTATACACATTTAAGAAAAATGCTTACATTTATTAAATGCTTTATTTACATTTTGTAAATGCTTGACTAAAATCTTTGTATAAATGATGAACTTTTTTCATGCCCACAGAATATTTTTTCGGTATACATGAGAAACAATTTTCAAATATTTGGTTAGTTGTTGCAAAATAATTTATGTAAAGTGTTTTTTCTAATATATACAGTATATCTTTAGAATTTGAAAGTATAAACCAACAAAGGTAAGAAAAAAAACAGAAAACATGGAAGAAACAGAATAACAAGAAACAAGAAAAGTAGCCTGGGGCTCCCACCCGCTGGACCAGTCCAATGTGGGAGGAAATGTCCCATTTAACGAATTTTCCATCAAAGAGTCGAGGCTTCGCACAAACCTGCCAATGAGCGGTAACACCTGGGCCGGCCCATAACCGTATTCCAGTATTTCCGGTTTTGCAAACCTAGTTTTTTTTCCTGCCGCTTTTTCCTGGACCCTGAACCGGTTATTCTTTTCTTTTCTGTTACCTATTTTATTAAATTATTTTTATTATTTTATTTTTGTTTCTGATTTTTATTTACTCGTTTCTTTCTTATTTTTCAAATTTAATTTCCTTTTTTACAAAAGTTCATAATTTAAAATTTGTTCGGAAACTCAAAAAATTGTTTGTGCTTTTAAAAAACTTATCAGTTTTTGGAATATGCACGTGTTATCGGATTTTCAAAGATATATCGGCTTTTCATAAACTAAATAATTTCCAAAATTTCAGCGAGAATTCGGGAATTTCAAAAAAAGCTTCTATTTATTAAAAATAAATTCGAAAAAATCCCCGGTTTTAAAATAATCATGTTTCAAAAATTGTTCGCAAAATTTCCATTTTTCATGATTTCAAAAAATATTCAAATTCAAAAATTGAATGCAATTTTCAAAAAATGATTGTCCATTAAAATTTTGTTTAGTGTGTTTTTCTTTAAATCTGCACAAATTTTCAAAAATTGTTCGGAATTTCAAAAATATTCCTGCTTCCAAAAATATTTGACAATTTTTAAAATATTTTCATTTTTCCAATTTTGTGGGACTATCCAATATAATTCATAAATTTTAAAAAATGTTCGTGTTTCCAAATTTTGTATAAAAATTATTTTAAATTTTATTTAGAAATTATTTTGGACTTCAACAAATGTTCCCATTTTAACAAAATTACAAAAAAAAATTCAAGTTTCGAATTTTTAGGAGTTACCAAAAATGTTCCGCTTCAAAAATTGTTAACAACCTTTAAAAATGTTAGTGCCTTAAAGTTTCTTTTCAGGAGTTTTTTTTTTTTTTGCTTTTCCATACTTTTTTTGGATTACAAAATATGTTCCCGTCTCAAAAAATGTTTATGATTTCAAGAAACTTTAGCGGGGAGTAAAAAAATATTCAGAATTTCAAAAAAAAATCATCTTTGAAAAATATTTCCAAAGTTTTATATTTTTGTTACATTTTTCAGAAATTGATTGCAATATTTAATCATCTCGAAATTTCAAAAAGTTTGGAGTATCAAAATTTATTCGTGTTTTGAAAATTGTTTGAAATGTTAATTTTTGTTCTCAGTTTTCGAACTTTTATAAAATTTTATAAATACGTTTCTATTTTTTTTAAATGTTCGTATTTTGAATAAAATGTTCATCTTTTTTCAAGAATTGTTCACTGATTCCAAATATGTTCTCGAATTAAAAAATGTGTGTGATTTCAGATTTTGTTTGGAATTTTGAAAATTGTTTCTATTTTGAACACGTGATTGCAGATTAAAAAATATTCGGTATTTCAAAAGAAAATCATATTTCCAGAAACAATTCGAATAAAAGATATTTGGAATACCAAAATTCATTGTCATTTGGAAAAAATGTTCGGCTTTTAATTTGTTTTCTAAAATTTTCTTGAATGTTCACGACAGCAACACCTTTCGGTTCGCTACATTAATGTTTTTTCTTAGGGATGGTTCACTACAATGGTTGATTCGAACCGCTGAAGTACTCAGGCTATCTGTAATAGGAGTATCATAAGTAGTATCATGTATGTCAACTAGGCAAATTTGATGAGCTGACATTGAATTAAATGATGGAAGAAAGGATTGAGTATCATATCATGATACCGTATCATATTAAATGTTGTGCTACTTTGTGTCATGCATGACAATAAATAAACTAATCTATAATACTATGCATTACGAATGTAGTATCATACACTAGTATTATATGCATAATAATAGTATATGATACTCGTCATTACAACCAGCTTCAGTCTAGTTTCCTGCTTCGCTGCATGCACAAGTGGGCCAGCCCAATCAGGCGGCCGCGTATGCGTTGCCCCGCCAATCTGCGGCAAAGAGCAGCAGATAGGATGTCCCGGGAAAACCAGTAGGCCTAAAAACATGTGCGGCTTCGCTACAATTAAACCTAGAATCTCCTGCTGCCGAAGAGGTGCTATTACCAGTGGAGCTAGCGTACAATTGTTGAGTATAGTGTTGCGCGAAACACATAAGAACCAAAACCAGCGCCGATACGATTTTCTGAAAATTTCAAACGCACAATATTTTTTTAAGGAAATGCTAATATTTATGAAACGCAAACACATTCCAAAATTGTTAAGTATTCACTTACATATTTTGGGGGGAAATGGGAAATGTTTGAAAATAATGAACAATGTTTTGAAACATGTTCTTCTCAAACTCTCAAAAAATATTCAAAATAAGAACATTTTTTGAAATTCTAAAGCAAATTGGAACACGCACATTTTTTGAACTTCGGGAACAAAATTTGAAAACACGAACATTTTTTTTAACTTGAATATTTATTTTAAATTCCAAACCAAGATTTCGAACTCGAACATTTTTTTTAAATCCTGATTTTTTTAAAACATGTTCTTCTCAAACTCTCAAAAAATATTCAAAACACAGACATTTTTTGAATTTCCAAAAAAAATCGAGCACGAACATTTTTTGAACTTCTTCAACAAAATTTGAAAACACAAACTTAAAAAAATGGAACAATTCTTTAAGGGTTTTTTACATATGTGCCCCCGGTTCCTTAGCTCTACTCATTCGTACCCACGCTCTAACATTTGCTCAGTTTTCCCACTTCCTTGTCTGAAACCCTCAGAAATGGTCACAGTGGGGGATATCGTCGCGTCAATGGTTTTGACCATTAATTGGTGACGAGTGGGGTCGCGATGTACTATGTCGCCCGTTGGACCTAACGAGTGAGTCCAGCCCGCCCCATTTCCGGCCACAAGGATGTCGAACGGACGCGCAAGCGCTTTCTCCTCGTCCGCTTTGCGGACGCATGGGGGGCCTTCCAACTACCCCCACAACCCAAAGTAAATGCGCACACGCGACGGGCCCCGGCCATCGGCCATCCATGTTATGGCCGTCGTCCTTCTTTAAGTGGAAACCCGTGGACCGACCAGTCCACAATAGTTTTCACCCTTCCAAAGTGAAACCTACCCCCTCGACCCTCGGTAGGATCTACAAACCCTAGCCCGCCGGTGACAAACCCTAGCCAGTGGCCACGATCGGAATCTTCTGAGGGGCCAGCTCGAGCTCCGGCAAAAACAAGGGCAAGGCCCCCGTCGCCCCTTGGCGCGCGTTACCCCCGTCGTCATCTTCTTGTCCGCCTCGGCAGCGGATTAGCGTCCCAGTGCACCAGGTGAGGTGGCCCTGCGAGCACCGCATCCCTCTCCCCTACCCTAACGTGGTCCTGCCACATGACTGGCACTTGGATCCAGAGAGGATCCTAGTGTTGGCGGTGCCACGGGCGGCGCGGGCGCATGTGGAGAAGGTGAGGCGCCGGCGGCAGCAGCTCACGCCTGAGAGGCGGCTCAACCCGTCTTACACTGCAGACTTTCCTGATTGGGAGGTCTGGCTTGCGTTTGAGCACGAGGAGCAGCGTCGGCGTGGCGTCCGCAACATGTGGGCTGGCACCCGCCGCCCATCGTCGTGCGCGATGAGGACTAGGAGGCAGAGGTCGCATACCGGGAGGCGCGGGTAACCGCCCTCCATGAAAGCGGGGAGGAAGAGCAGCGCAAGGAGGAGGAGGCGGCTTACGAGGCACGGATGGCGGAGGCCATTGCGCTCTTCGCTGTCGGTGACTGCGTCATGCCGTCGCTGGCCCCGCCATCCCCCTGTTGGAAATATGCCCTAGAGGCAATAATAAATTAGTTATTATCATATTTCCTTGTTCATGATAATCGTTTATTATCCATGCTAGAATTGTATTGATTAGAAACTCAGATACATGTGTGGATACATAGACAACACCATGTCCCTAGTATGCCTCTAATAGACTAGCTCGTTGATCAAAGATGGTCAATATTTCCTAGCCATGGACATAAGGTATCATTTGATAACGGAATCACATCATTAGGAGAATGATGTGATGGAAAAGACCCAAACTATAAACATAGCATATGATCGTGTCAGTTTATTGCTATAGTTTTCTACATGTCAAGTATCTGTTCCTATGACCATGAGATCATGCAACTCACTGACACCAGAGGAGTACCTTGTGTGTATCAAACGTCGCAACGTAACTAGGTGACTATAAAGGTGCTCTACAGGTATCTCCGAGGGTGTCTATTGAGTTGGCATGGATCAAAACTGGGATTTGTTACTCCGTGAGACGGAGAGGTATCTCAGGGCCCACTCGGTAATACAACATCACAATAAGCCTTGCAAGCAATGTGACTAAGTGTTAGACATGGGATCTTGTATTACGGAACGATTAAAGAGACTTGTCGGTAATGAGATTGAACTAGGTATAGAGATACCGACGATCGAATCTCGGGCAGGTAACATACCGAAGAACAAAGGGAACAACGTATGGGATTAACTGAATCCTTGACATAAAGGTTCAACCAATAAAGATCTTTGTAGAATATGTAGGAACCAATATGGGCATCCAGGTCCCGCTATTGGTTATTGACCGTGGAGGTGTCTCGGTCATGTTTACATAGTTCTCGAACCTGTAGGGTCTGCACACTTAAGGTTCGGTGACGTTTCGGCATAGTAGAGTTATGTATGGTGGTGACCGAAGGTTGTTCGGAGATCTAGATGAGATCCTGGACATCAGGAGGAGCTCCAGAATGGTCCGGAGGTAAGGATTAATATATATAGGAAGTCCTGTTTTGGTCACCGAAAAAGTTTCGGATACTTCGGTAGTGTACCGGGAGTGCCGGGAGGGTACTGGGGGGCATCGCGAGGGGTGTCTCGACCCAAAGGACCTGATGGGCTGTGGGAGGAGCCAAACCATCCCCTAGTGGGCTGGCCGAACCCCCCACTAAGGCCCATGCGGCTAAGGGTGGGAAAAACCCAAAGGTGGAAAGGTGGAAACGGTTTCCAAGTGGAGAGGAGGAATCCTACTCCTAGTAGGATTAGAGTAGGACTCCTCCACCTCCAATTTCGGCCAAACCTTGAGGGTTTGAGGCTGCCTCCTCCCCTCCCTCCCTCCTATATATACTAGATGATTTTGAAGGGAGACCTAACCCTAATTTCCACGTGATGCCCTCTTCTTCCTCTAGATCGTTTCTCCTCTAGATTAGTTATGCGGTGCTTAGGCGAAGCCCTGCCGGATTAGTTCACCACCACCGCCACCACGTCATTGTGTTGCCGGAGAACTCATCTACCTCTACGCTCCCTCTTGCTGGATCAAGAAGGCAGAGATCGTCATCGAGTCGTACATGTGTTGAACGCGGAGGTGCCATCCGTTTGGCGCTAGATCGGAAGGATCGTGATCAGGATCGTGAGACGATTCGTTATTTGATCACGGTACGGATCATGATGCAATCGCGGGACGGATCGTGATTGGATTGCGAGATGCATCGTGATGGGATCGTGGGACGCTTGGCGATTTGGATCGCGAAGACGGTCGACTACATCAACCGTGTTTCTTAACGCTTCCCGCTTAGCGATCTACAAGGGTATGCAGATCCACTCTCCCTCTTGTAGATGCTCATCACCATGGATAGATCTTGCGTGTGCGTAGGAAATTTTTTGTTTCCCATGCAACGTTCCCCAATAGTGGTATCAGAGCTAAGTCTATGTGTAGATGAGATCATGAATAGAATGTTGGAAATATGCCCTAGAGGCAATAATAAATTAGTTATTATCATATTTTCTTGTTCATGATAATCATTATTATCCATGCTATAATTGTATTGATCGGAGACTTAGATGCATGTGTTGATACATAGACAAAACCATGTCCCTAGTATGCCTCTAATAGACTAGCTCGTTGATCAAAGATGGTTAAGGTTTCCTAGCCATTGACATGAGATGTCATTTGATAATGGATCACATCATTACGAGAATGATGGGATGGACAAGACCCAAACTACAAACGTAGCATATGATCGTGTCAGTTTAATGCTACTGTTTTCTGCCTGTCAAGTATATGTTCCTATGACCATGAGATCATGCAACTCACTAACACCGGAGGAGTGCTTTGTGTGTATCAAACGTCGCAACGTAACAGGGTGACTATAAGGTAGTCTACAGGTATCTTCGAGGGTGTCTGTTGGGTTGGCATGGATCAAGATTGGGATTTGATACTCCGTGTGACGGAGAGGTATCTCAGGGCCCACTCGGTAATACAACATCACAACAAGCCTTGCAAGCAATGTGACTAAGTGTTAGTCATGAGATCTTGTATTACGGAACGATTAAAGAGACTTGCCGATAACGAGGTTGAACTACGTATGGAGATACCGACGATCGAATCTCGGGCAAGTAACATACCGAAGAACAAAGGGAACATCATACGAGATTAACTGAATCCTTGACATAGAGGTTCGACCAATAAAGATCTTCGTAGAATATGTAGGAATCAATATGGGCATCCAGGTCCCATTATTGGTTATTGACCGTAGAGGTGTCTCGGTCATGTCTACATAGTTCTCGAACCCGTAGGGTCTGCACACTTAAGGTTCGATGACGTTTTGGTAGTATAGAGTTATGTATGATGGTGACTGAAGGTTGTTCGGAGTCCCGGATGAGATCCCGGACATCACGAGGAGCTCCGAAATGGTCCGGAGGTAAAGATTGATATATAGGAAGTTCTATTTTGGTCGCCGGAAAAGTTTCGGGCTCATCGGTAGTGTACCGGGAGTGGCGGTAGTGTACCAGGAGACCATCGGGATGGGTATTTCGACCCAAGAGGCTACATGAGCTTTGGGAGAGTAAATACCAGCCCTTAGTGGGCTGGTGGAAGTCCCACAGAAGGCCCATGCGGCTGGGAAGAAAAGCCCAAAGAGAAAAAGGTGGAAAAAGGCAAAAAAAGGCAAAAATAAAGAGGAGTCCTAGTCCTACTAGGATTGGAGGAGTCCTTGGTTCGGCCGACCCAAGGGCTGGCTCCTTGGGAGCCAAGACTCCTCCTCTCTTCCTCCTATATATACTTGAGGTTTTAGGGTTTTTGGCACTAGTTTTTCAGCTACGTGCTACCCGTTCCTCCAGTGCATAGTTTCTCCTCTAGATCGGATTTCTACAGTGCTTAGGCGAAGCCCTGCCGGAATAGCTCCACCACCATCGCCGGAGCACCGTCACGCTGTCGGAGAACTCTTATACCTCTCTACTCCCTCTTGCTGGATCAAGGTGGAGATCGTCATCAAGCTGTACGTGTGCTGAACGCGGAGGTGCCGTCCGGTCGGCGCTAGATCGGAAGGACCATGATCAAGATTGCGAGACAGATCGTGATGAGATCGCGGGATGGATCGTGATGAGTTCACGGGACGGATCGTGATTGGATCACGGACAGATCGTGATGAGATCGCGGGATGCTCGGTGATTTGGATCGTGAAGACGTTTGACTACACCAACCGCGTTTCATAACGCTTCCCGCTTAGCGATCTACAAGGGTATGTAGATTCACTCTCCCTCTCGTAGATGCTCGTCACCATGGATAGGTCTTGCATGAGCATAGGAAATTTTTTGTTTCCCATGCGACGTTCCCCTTCAGTGGCATCATGAGCTAGGTCTATGTGTAGATGAGATCTCGAGTAGAACACAAAGAGTTTGTGGGCATTGATGCTTAGATTGCTTCCTCCCTTGGTCGTGTTTTAGTTCAGCGGTATTGTGAGATGAAGCGGCCCGGACCAACATTACTCGTACACTTATGAGAGACCGGTTCCCTCAACCACAACTTGTTGCATAGATGGCTTGTGGGTGTCAGTTTCTCTCACTTTAGTTGGATCGGATTCGACAAAGGCGGTCCTTGAGAAGGTTGAAAAGCAACTAGTGTATCACCGTTGTGGTTTTTGCGTACATGAGAATTGTTCTTGCTAGATACCCGTAGCAGCCACATAAAACATGCAACAACAATTAGAGGACGTATAACTTGTTTTTGCAGGGTATGTTGTGATGTGATATGGCCAATTACATGATGTGATATATGTGATGTATGAGATGATCATGTGTTATATAGAATATCACGACTTGCATGTCGATGAGTACGGCAACCGGCAGCAGCCATAGGGTTCTCTTTAATTATTTTATGACCTGCGTGTCAATCATTAAGCGCTATGTAATGCTTTACTTTATCGCTAAACGGTAGCAATAGTAGTACAAGCATGATGGGCGCGACAACCCCGATGGCGACACGTTGATGGAGATCAAGATGATGGAGTTCATGTGTTGTGCCGGTGACGATGGAGATCATGCCGGTGCTTTCAAGATGGAGATCAAAAGCACAAGTTCATGGCCATATCATGTCACTTATGATTTGCATGTGAAGTTAATCCTTTTATGCACCTTGTTTTGCTTAGGATGACGGTAGCATTATAAGGTGATCCCTCACTTAAATTTCAAGATGAATTGTGTTCTCCCCGAGTGTGCACCGTTGCGAAAGTTCGTCGTGTTGAGACACCACGTGATGATCGGGTGTGATAGACTCTATGTTCACATACAACGGGTGCAAGCCAGTGTTGCACATGCAGAACACTCGAGTTAAACTTGACGAGCCTGGCATGTACAAACATGGCCTCGGAACACAAGAGACCAAAAGGTCGAACATGAGTCATGTAGCAGATATGATCAACATGATGATGTTCACCATTCAAACCACCTCAACTCACGTGATGATCGGACTTGAGTTGGTGAATTTTGATCATGTATCACTTGAATGACCGGAGGGATGTCAATTTGAGTGGGAGTTCTTAAGTAATATGATTAATTGAACTCATTATCATGAACATAGTCAGTAGTGTCTTTGCAAACTGTGTTGTAGATTACTAGCTCACACTGTAGCTCCCTTGAATTTTTATATGTTCCTAGAGAAATAGAGTTGAAAGATGATGGTAGCAATATTGCGGACTGGCTCCGTGATCTGAGCATTGTCCTTGTTGCTGCACAGAAGACTTATGTCCTTAATGCACCGCTCGGTGCGCCAACCCCTCTAGCGTCGTATGTAGATGTTGTGAACAAATGACAAGCATGCACTGATGACTACTTGATAGTTTAGTGTGTCATGCATTACGGCTTAGAATTGAGGCTCTGAAACGTTTTGAACGTCACGGAACATATGAGATGTTCTAAGAGGTGAAATTAGGATCTCAGGCTCGTGCCCGTGTTGCGAGATATGAGATCTCCAACAAGATTATTTGCCTGCAAGATGAAAGAGAATAGCTCAATCGTTGAGCATGTGCTCAGATTGTCTAGGTGCTACAATCGCTTGAATCGAGTGGGAGTTGATCTTCCAGATAAGATAGTGATTGATAAAGTTCTCCAAGTCACTGTCACTAAAGCTACTAGAACTTGGTGATGAACTATAAAATGCCAGGGATAGAAATAATGATCCCCGAGCTATTCACGATGTTTGACACCGTGAAGGTAGAAATCAAGAAGGAGCGTCAAGTGTTGGTGGTTAGTCAAACCACTAGTTTCGAGAAGGGCAAGAGCAAGGAGGGAAACTTGATGGATAGCAAGTCAGTTGCTGCTCCAGTGAAGCAACCCAAAGTTGAACCCAAACCCGAGACTAAGTGCATCGATTATGAGGAGAGCGGTCGCTGAAGTGGAACAACCCTAGATACTTGGTAGATAAGAAGGCTGGCAACGTCAACAGAAGTATATTAGATATACGTGTTAATGATGTGTACCTTGCGAGTACTCCTAGTAGCACCTGGGTATTGGATACCGGTTCGGTTGCTAAATGTTAGTAACCCAAAATAAAAGCTACGGAATAAACGGAGGCTAGCTAAGGGTGAGGAAAGGATGAGTGTTGGAAATGTTTCCAAGGTTGATGTGATCACCTTCGCATGCTCTCTCTACCTTCGGGATTAGTGATGAACCTAAATAAATATTTGGTGATTGTGTTGAGAATGAATGTGATTAGATCGTGTTTATTGCAACACGGTTATTCATTTAAGTTAGAGAATAATGGTTATTCTGTTTACATGAATAATACCTTCAATGGTCATGCACCCAGTGAGAATGGTTTGTTGAATCTTGATCGTAGTAATACACATGTTCATAACATTGATGCCAAAAGATACAAAGTTAATAATGATAGTACCACATACTTGTGGCACTGCCGCTAAATGTCATATTGGTATAAAGCGCATGAAGAAACTCCATGCTGATGGATCTTTGCACTCATTCGATTTCGAATCGGTTGAGACATGCGAACCATGCCTCTTGGGTAAGATGACTAAGGACCCCGTTTCCAGATGGATGGAGCGGGCAAGTGATTTATTGGAAATGATACATGTTGGTCTATGCAATCCAATGAGTCTTGTAGCGTGCGGTGGATATCGTTATTTTCTTACCTTCACTGATGATTTGAGTAGATATAGTGTATATTTACTTAATGAAACACAAGTCTGAATCGTTTGAAAGGTTCAAGCAAATTCAGAGTGAAAGTTTAGATCATCGTGACAAGATGATAAAAATGTCTGCGATATGATCGTGGAGGTAAATATCTGAGTTACGAGTTTGGCATACAACTTTAGACAATGTGAAAGTTGATTCACAACTCACGCCACCTGGAACACCATAGTGTGATGGTGTGTTCGAACGTCATAGTCGTGCTCTAATGGAAATGGTGCTTGCTATGATGTCTCTTATCATTTTGCTACTATAATTTTGGGGTTATGCATTAGAGACAACTACATTCACTTTAGATAGGGCACCATCTAAATCCGTTGAGATGACACCGTGTGAATTATGGTTTGATAGAAACCTAAGCTATCATTTCTTAATGTTTGGGGTTGCAACACTTATGTGAAAAAGGTTTTCACCTAATGAGCTCGAACCCAAAGCGGACAAATGCATCTTCATAGAATACCCTAAAGATAGTTGGGTAAACCTTCTATCTCAGATCCAAGCATAAAGTGTTTGTTGCTAAAACTGGGTCCTTTCTCGAGAAAGAGTTTCTCTCGAAAGAATTGAGTGGGAGGAAGATAGAACTTGATGAGGTTGTTGAACCTTTGTTCAACCAGAGAGTAGTGTAGCGCAGGAATTTGTTTCTATGAAGCCTATGTAAGTTGAAGAGGAAGTTAATGATGATGATCATGAAGCTTCGGATCAAGTTACTATCAAACCTCGTAGGTCGACAAGGATGTGTACTGCTCCTGAGCGGTACGACAACCCTGTCTTGGAGGTCATGTTGTTGGACAACAATGAACCTACGAGCTGTGGAGAAGCAATGATGGGCCCGGATTCCGACAAATGGTTAGAGGCCATGAAATCCGAGAAAGGATCCATGTATGGAAACCAAGTGTAGACTATGGTAGACTTGCTTGTTGGACGGCAGGTCATCGAGTGCAAATGGACTTTTGAGATGAAGACAGACGCTGATGGTAAATGTCACCATTTATAAAGCTCGACTTGTCGCAAAGTAGTTTCCGACAAGTTCAAGGAGTTGACTGCAATGAGACTTTCTCACTCGTAGCGATGCTAAAGTCTGTTGGAATTATGTTAGCAGTTGCTGCATTTTCCAATTATGAAATCTGGCAGATGGATATCAAAACAACGTTTCCTTAATGGTTTACTTGAGGAAAGGTTGTATGTGATACAACCAGAAGGTTTTGTCAGTCCTAAGGATGCTAAAGGTGTGCAAACTTCAGTGATTCTTCTATGAACTAAAGCAAGCATCTCGGAGTTGGAATATACACTTTAATGAGGTGATCAAAGTTTTTGAGTCTATACAAAGTTTATGAGAAACTTGTATTTCCAATAAAGTAAGTGGGAGCACTATAGAATTTCTGATAAGTATATGTGGATGACATAATGTTGATCGAAAATGATGTAGAATTTCTGGAAAGCATAAACGGTTGTTTGAAAAGAGTTTTTCAAAGGAAGACCTGGATAAAAATACCTAATTGTTGAGCATCAAGATCTATAGAGATAGATCAAGATGCTTTATGAGACTTTCAATGAGTACATACCTTGACAAGATTTTAAAAGAGTTCAAAATGGATCAGTCAGAGAAAGAGTTCTCGCCTGATTTGCGAGGTGTGAAGTTGAGTGAGACTCAAAGCTCGACAACAGTAGAAGAAAGAGAAAGGACGAATGTCGTCCCCTATGCCTTAGCCATAGGCTCTGTATAGTATGCCATGCTATGTACCGCACCTGTGTGTGCCTTGCCATGAGTCCGTCAAGGGGTACAAGAGTGATCCAGGAGTGGATCACTGGACAGCGGTCAATATTATCCTTAGTGACTAAAAGACTAAGGAAACGTTTCTCGATTATGGAAGTGATAAAGGGTTCATCGTAAAGAGTTACATCGATGCAAGCTTTAACACTAATCCGGATACGTATAGTGGAGCAGCCATTTGGAATAGTACCAAGTGGAGTGTGGTAGCAGTGTTTACAGTTTGACATAGAGATTTTCAAAGTACATACGGATCTGAATGTCGCAAACCCGTTGACTATAAGACCTCTCTCACATGCAAAGCATGATCGAGCGCTAGAACCCAGTGGGTGTTAGATTCATAACAATGCGAATCACATGGTGATGTGAACTAGATTATTGACTCTAGTGCAAGTGGGAGACTCTTGGAAATATGCCCTAGAGGCAATAATAAATTAGTTATTATCATATTTCCTTATTCATGATAATCATTTATTATCCATGCTATAATTGTATTGATCGAAGACTTATATGCATGTGTGGATACATAGACAAAACCATGTCCCTAGTATGCCTCTAATAGACTAGCTCGATGATCAAAGATGCTTAAGGTTTCCTAGCCATTGACATGAGATGTCATTTAATAACGGGATCACATCATTAGGAGAATGATGGGATGGACAAGACCCAAACTACAAACATAGCATATGATCGTGTCAGTTTAATGCTACTGTTTTCTGCATGCCAAGTATCTGTTCCTATGACCCTGAGATCATGCAACTCACTGACACCGGAGGAGTGCCTTGTGTGTATCAAACGTCGCAACGTAACTGGGTGACTATAAAGGTACTCTACAGTTATCTCCTGTTGGGGAACGTTGCATGGGAAACAAAAAAATTCCTATGCACACGCAGATATATCCATGGTGATGAGCATCTATGTGAGGGAGAGTGGATCTACGTACCCTTGTAGTTCGCTATGCGGGAAGAGTTAAGAAACGAGGTTGGTGTAGTCGAACGTCTTCGTGATCCAAATCGCCGTGCGTCCAGCGATCCAATCACGATCCGTCCCGCGATCCAATCTCGATCTGTCCCGCAATCCGATCACAATCCGTCCCACGAACTTGATCACGATCCATCCCACGAACTTGATCACGATCCTTCCGATCTAGCGCCGAACGGACGGCACCTCCGCGTTTAGCACACGTACAGCTTGATGACGATCTCCACCGTCTTGATCCAGCAAGAAGGAGTGGAGAGGAATAAGATTTCTCCGGCAGCGTGACGGCGCTCCGGCGATGGTGATGGAGCAATTCCGACAGGGCTTCGCCTAAGCACTGCAGAAATCCGATCTAGAGGAGAAACTATCCACTGGAGGAACGGGTAGCACGTGGCTGAAAAACTAGTGCAAAAACCCTCAATACCACCAATATATATAGGAGGAAGAGAGGAGGTGGCTTGGCCCAAGGGCCAAGCCACCAAGGAGTCGGCCGAACCAAGGGTGGAGGTGGAGTCCACCTCCAATCCTAGTAGGACTAGGATTCACCCTCCTTTTTGCCTTTTTCCACTTTTTCTCTTAGGACTCTTTTCTTCCAGTCACATGGGCCTCTTGTGGTTGTTCCACCAGCCCACTAAGGGCTGGTTTCCACTCTCCCACAGACCATGTAGCCTCTTGGGTCGAAATACTCCTCCCGGAGGCCCCCAAGTACACTACAGGCACTCCCGGTACACTACCGATGAGCCCGAAACTTTTCCAGCGACCAAAACAGGACTTCCTATATATGAATCTTTACCTCCGGATCATTCCGGAGCTCCTCGTGATGTCCAGGATCTCATCCGGGACTCCAAACAAACTTTGGTCACCACCATACATAACTCTATACTATCAAAACGTCACCAAACCTTAAGTGTGCAGACCCTGCGGGTTCGACAACTATGTACACATGACCGAGACACCTCTACGGTCAATAACCAATGGCGGGACTTGGATGTCCACATTGGTTCCTACATATTCTATGAAGATCTTTATCGGTTGAACCTCTATGTCAAGGATTCAATTAATCCCGTATGATGTTCCTTTTGTTCTTCAGTATGTTACTTGCTCGAGATTCGATCGTCAGTATCTCCATACCTAGTTCAACCTCGTTACCGACGAGTCTCTTTACTCGTTCCGTAATACAAGATCCCGCAACTAACACTTAGTTACATTGCTTGCAAGGCTCATTGTGATGTTGTATTATCGAGTGGGCCCTGAGATACCTCCCCGTTACACGGAGTAACAAATCCCAGTCTTGATCCATGCCAACTCAACAGACACCCTCGGAGACACCTGTAGATTACCTTTATAGTCACCCAGTTACGTTGCGACGTTTGATACACACAAGGTACTCCTCCGGTGTCCGTGAGTTGCATGATCTCATGGTCATAGGAACACATACTTGACATGCAGAAAACAGTAGCAATAAACTGACACGATCATATGCTACGTTTGTAGTTTGGGTCTTGTCCATCACATCATTCTCCTAATGATGTGATCCCGTTATCAAATGACATCTCATGTCAATGGCTAGGAAACCTCGACCATCTTTGATTAACGAGCTAGTTCACTAGAGGCATACTAGGGACAGTGTATTGTCTATTGACCCACACATGTAATGTGTTTCCAATCAATACAATTATAGCATGGATAATAAACGATTATCATGAACAAGGAAATATAATAATAAACACATTATTTATTGCCTCTAGGGCATATTTCCAAGAGTCTCCCACTTGCACTAGAGTCAATAACCTAGTTCACATCACTATGTGATTCACATGGTAATGAATCGAACACCCATGCAGTTCTGGTGTTGATCATGTTTAGCCCTTGGAAGAGGTTTAGTCAACGGGTCTGCAACATTCAGAGTCATGTGCACTTTGCAAATATTTATGTCCTTCTCCTCGATGTAGTACCGGATGGAGTTGAAGCGCCACTTTGTGTGTGTGGTCCTCTTGTGAAACCTTGGTTCCTTGGGCAGAGCAATGGCACCAGTGTTGTCACAAAACAGGTTCATTGGATTCAGTGCACTAGGCACTACTCCAAGATCTGTCATGAACTGCTTCATCCAGACACCTTCCTTCGCCACCTCCGAGGCTGCGATATACACCACTTCGCACGTAGAATCAGCTACCACGCTTTGCTTGGAACTACACCAGCTTACCGCTCCCCCGTTAAGAATAAATACGTATCCGGTTTGCGACTTAGAGTCGTCCGGATCGGTGTCAAAGCTTGCATCAGCGTAACCCTTTACGACGAGCTCTTCATCACCTCCATAAACAAGAAACATTTCCTTAGTCCTTTTCAGGTATTTAAGGATATTCTTGACCGCTTGCCAGTGCTCCATGCCAGGATCACTTTGAAACCTTCCGGCCATACTTATGGCAAGGCTGACATCGGGTCTTGTGCACAGCATTGCATACATGATAGAGCCTATGGCTGAAGCATAGGGGATGACACTCATCTTTTCTCTATCTTTTGCAGTCACTGGGCATTGAGTCTTACTCAACTTCACACCTTGTAACATAGGCAAGAACCCCTTCTTGGACTGATCCATTTTGAACTTCTTCAAAACTTTATCAAGGTATGTGCTCTGTGAAAGTTCTATTAAGCGTCTCGATCTATCTCTATAGATCTTAATGCCTAATATGTAAGCAGCTTCTCCTAGGTCCATCATTGAAAAACTCTTGTTCAAATATTCCTTCACACTTTCCAGCATTTCTATATTGTTTCCAATCAGCAATATGTCATCCACATATAATATTGCAAACGCTATAGAGCTCCCACTAACTTTCTTGTAAATACAAGCCTCTCCATCAACTTGTATAAACCCAAACGCTTTGATCACCTCATCAAAGCGCTATTCCAATTCCGAGATGCTTGCACCAGTCCATAAATGGATCGCTGGAGTTTGCAAACTTTGTCAGCATTCTATGGATCGACAAAACCTTCGGGTTGCATCATATACAACTCTTCCTCAAGGAAACCGTTGAGGAACGCTGTTTTGACATCCATCTGCCAAATTTCATAGTCGAAATAAGCAGCTATTGCTAACATGATTCTGACAGACTTAAGCATCGCTACGGATGAGAAAGTCTCATCGTAGTCAACTCCTTGAACTTGTGAAAAAACCTTTGCTTCAAGTCGAGCTTTATAGACGGTGACATTACCGTCCGCGTCTGTCTTCTTCTTAAAGATCCATTTGTTCTGAATGGCCTTTCGCCCATCAGGTAATACTTCCAAAGTCCATACATTGTTTTCATACATGGATCCCATCTCGGATTTCATGGCCTCTAACCATTTCTCGGAATCCAGGCCCATCACTGCTCCTCCATAGCTCGTAGGTTCATTGTTGTCCAACAACATGACCTCCAAGACAGGGTTGTCGTACCGCTCAGGGGTAGTACGTGGCCTTGTCGACCTACGAGGTTCAATAGCAGCTTGATCTGAAGCTTCATGATCATCATCATTAACTTCCTCTTCTACCATTGTAGGTTCCACAGAAACATCTTTCTGCGCTGCGCTACTTTCTGGTTGAAGTAAAGGTTCAATAACCTCATCAAGCTCTATTTTCCTCTCACTCAATTCTTTCGAGAGAAACTCTTTCTCAAGAAATGTTCCCTTCTTAGCGACAAACACTTTGCCTTCGGATCTGAGATAGAAGGTCTACCCAACTGTCTCTTTCGGGTATCCTATGAAGACGCATTTCTTCGCTTTGGGTTCCAGCTTTTCAGGCTGAAGCTTTTTAACATAAGCATCACATCCCCAAACTTTAAGAAACGACAACTTTGGCTTCTTGCCAAACCATAGTTCATATGGCGTCGTCTCAACGGATTTTGATGGTGCCCTATTTAAAGTGAATGCAGCTTTCTCTAATGCATAACCCCAAAACGATAGTGGCAAATCAGCAAGAGACATCATAGAACGCACCATATCTAATAAGGTTCGATTATGACGTTTAGACACACCATTACGTTGTGGTGTTCCGGGCGGTGTCAACTGTGAAACAATTCCACATTGTCTTAGGTGACTGCCAAACTCATAACTCAGATATTCACCTCCTCGATCAGATCGCAGGAACTTAATCTTCTTGTTACGATGATTCTCAACTTCACTCTGAAATTGCTTGAACTTTTCAAACGTTTCAGACTTGTGTTTCATTAAGTAAATATACCCATATCTACTTAAGTCAATAGTGAAGGTGAGAAAATAACGATATCCACCACGCGCTGTAACATTCATTGGACCGCACACATCAGTATGTATGATTTCCAATAAGTCACTTGCCTGTTCCATTGTTACAGAGAACGGCGTTTTAGTCATCTTGCCCATGAGGCATGGTTCACATGTGTCAAGTGATTCAAAATCAAGTGACTCCAAAAGTCCATCAGCATGGAGCTTCCTCATGCGTTTTACACCAATATGACCTAAACGGCAGTGCCACAAGAAAGTGGTACTATCATTATCAACTCTACATCTTTTGGCATCAATGTTATGAACATGTGTATCATCACTATCAAGATTCAATATGAATAAACCCCTCACACTGGGTGCATGACCATAAAATATATTACTCATATAAATAGAAGAACCTTTATTCTCTGATTTAAATGAGTAACCGTCTCGCAATAAACAAGATCCAGATATAATGTTCATGCTTAACGCAGGCACTAAATAACAATTATTCAGGTTCATCACTAATCCTGATGGTAATCGAAGAGAGAGCATGCCGACGGCAATCACATCAACCTTGGAACCATTTCCCACGCGCATTGTCACTTCGTCCTTTGCCAGCCTTCGTTTATTCCGTAGTTCCTGCTTTGAGTTGCAAATGCGAGCAACCGAACCGGTATCAAATACCTAGGCACTACTACGAGAGCTAGTAAGGTACACATCAATTACATGTATATCATATATACCTTGTTTGTCGTTGGCCGCCTTCTTGTCAGCCAGGTACTTGGGGCAGTTCCGCTTCTAGTGACTAGTTCCCTTGCAATGAAAGCACTCAGTTTCTGGCTTGGGTCCATGCTTGGGCTTCTTTACAGGAGTAGCAACTGCTCTGCCATCCTCATTGGTTTTACCCTTCTTGCCCTTGCCCTTGACTTTGCCATTTTTCTTGAAACTAGTGGTTTTATTGACCATCAACACTTGATGTTCTTTCTGGATTTCAGACTCAGCGACTTTTAGCATCGCAAACAGCTCGGCGACTGACTTGTTCATCCCGTGCATGTTATAGTTCATCACAAAGCTCTTGTAACTAGGTGGCAATGATTGAAGAACTTTGTCAGTGATCGCCTCTGGCGGAAGGGCAATTCCCAACTCCGCTAGACGAGTTGAACACCCATACATTCTGAGTATATGTTCACTGATAAACCCGTTCTCCTCCATCTTGCAAGCACAGAACTTATCAGAGGTTTCATACCTCTCGATCCGGACGTCATTCTGGAAGATAAACTTCAACTCCTGGAACATCTCATATGCTCCATGATGTTCAAAATGTCTTTGAAGTCCCGGTTCTAAGCCATACAATATTGCACACTGAACTATTGAGTAATCTCCAGTACGTGCCTCCCAAGCGTTCTTAACGTCTTCGGAGGTCATGTCTTCTGGTTGGTCACCAAGCGGTGCATCAAGGACATATGATTTCTGGGAAGCCGTGAGGATAATCCTCAAATTATGGGCCCAGTCAACAAAGTTACTTCCATCATCTTTCAACTTAGCTTTCTCTAGGAATGCATTAAAACTCAGGGGTGCTACTGCGCGAGCCATTGATCTACAACATAAATATGCAAAGTTTACTTAGACTATTGTTCAAGATAATGAGTTTAGTTAATCAAATTACTAAAGGTCCCACTCAAATTGACATCCCTCAGGTCATCTGAGTGTCACATGATCAAAATCCACCAACTCAAGTCCGATCATCATGTGAGTTGAGGTGTCTTTAATGGTGAACATCATTATATTGATCATATCTACTATATGACTCATGTTCGACCATTCGGTCTCTTGTGTTCCGAGGCCATGTCTGTACATGCTAGGCTCGTCAAGTTTAACCCGAGTGTTCTGCACGTGCAACACTGGCTTGCACCCATTGTATGTGAACATAGAGTCTATCACACCCGATCATCATGTGGTTTCTCAACACGACGAACTTTCGCAACGGTGCACACTCGGGGAGAACACAATTTATCTTGAAATTAAATGAGGGATCACCTTATAATGCTACCGTCGTCCTAAGAAAAACAAGGTGCATAAAAGGATTAACATCACATGCAAATCATAAGTGACATGATATGGCCATGAACTTGTGCTTTTGATCTCCATCTTGAAAGCATTGGCATGATCTCCATCGTCACCAGCAAGACACCATGATCTCCATCATCTTGATCTCCATCAATGTGTCGCCATCGGGGTTGTCACGCCCAACATGCTTCTACTACTATTGCTACCATTTAGTGATAAAGTAAAGCATTACATAGCGCTTAATGATTGACACGCATGTCATACAATAATTAAAGACAACCCTATGGCTCCTGCCGATTTCCGTACTCATCGACATGAAAGTCGTGATTATCTATACATCACATGATCATCTCATACATCACATATATCACATCATGTAATTGGCCATATCATATCACAACATACCCTGCAAAAACAAGTTAGACGTCCTCTAATTGTTATTGCATGTTTTATGTGGCTGCTACGGGTATCTAGCAAGAACAATTCTCATCTACGCAAAAACCACAACGGTGATACACTAGTTGCTTTTCAACCTTCTCAAGGACCGCCTTTGTCGAATCCGATCCAACTAAAGTGAGAGAAACTGTCACCCACAAGCCATCTATGCAACAAGTTGCGGTTCAGGGAACCGGTCTCTCGTAAGCATACGAGTAATGTTGGTCCGGGCCGCTTCATCTCACAATACCGCTGAACCAAAATCTGACCAAGGGAGGAAGCAATCTGAGCATCAACGCCCACAAACCTTTTGTGTTCTACTCGAGATCTCATCTACACATAGACCTAGATCATGATGCCACTATTGGGGAACGTTGCATGGGAAACAAAAAATTTCCTACGCACACACAGATCTATCCATGGTGATGAGCATCTACGAGAGGGAGAGTGGATCTACGTACCCTTGTAGATTGCTAAGCGGTAAGCGTTAAGAAACGCGGTTGGTGTAGTCGAACGTCTTCGCGATCCAAATCGCCGTGCGTCCCGCGATCCAATCATGATCCATCCCGCGATCCAATCAAGATCCGTCCCGTGATCCGATCACGATCCGTCCCACGAACTTGATCACGATCCGTCCCACGAACTTGATCACGGTCCTTCCGATCTAGCGCCGAACGGACGGCACCTCCGTGCGTACAGCTTGATGACGATCTCCACCGTCTTGATCCAGCAAGAAGGAGTGGAGAGGAAGAAGAGTTCTCCGGAAGCGTGATGGCGCTCCAGTGATGGTGGTGGAGCAATTCCGACAGGGCTTCGCCTAAGCACTTCAGAAATCCGATCTAGAGGAGAAACTATGCACTGGAGGAACGGGTAGCACGTGGCTGAAAAACTAGTGCAAAAACCCTCAATACCACCAGTATATATAGGAGGAAGAGAGGAGGTGGCTTGGCCCAAGGGCCAAGCCACCAAGGAGTCGGCCGAACCAAGGGTGGAGGTGGAGTCCACCTCCAATCCTAGTAGGACTAGGATTCACCCTCCTTTTTGCCTTTTTCCACTTTTTCTCTTAGGACGCTTTTCTTCCAGTCGCATGGGCCTCTTGTGGTTGTTCCACCAGCCCACTAAGCGCTGGTTTCCACTCTCCCACAGCCCATGTAGCCTCTTAGGTCGAAATACTCCTCCCGAAGGCCTCCCGGTACACTACCGGCACTCCCGGTACACTACCGATGAGCCTGAAACTTTTCTGGCAACCAAAACAGGACTTCCTATGTATGAATCTTTACCTCCGGACCATTCTAGAGCTCCTCATGACATCCAGGATCTCATCCGGGACTCCGAACAAACTTCAGTCACCACCATACATAACTCTATACTACCGAAACGTCACCAAACCTTAAGTGTGCAGACACTGCGGGTTCGGGAACTATGTACACATGATCGAGACACCTCTACGGTCAATAACCAATGGCGGGACCTGGATGTCCACATTGGTTCCTACATATTCTACGAAGATCTTTATCGGTTGAACCTCTATGTCAAGGATTCAATTAATCCCGTATGATGTTCCTTTTGTTCTTCGGTATGTTACTTGCCCGAGATTCGATCGTCGGTATCTCCATACCTAGTTCAACCTCATTACCGGCAAGTCTCTTTACTCGTTCCATAATACAATATCCCACAACTAACACTTAGTTACATTGCTTGCAAGGCTCATTGTGATGTTGTATTACCGAGTGGGCCTTGAGATACCACTCCATTACACGGAGTAACAAATCCCAGTCTTTATCCATGCCAACTCAACAGACACCCTCGGAGACACCTGTAGAGCACCTTTATAGTCACCCAGTTATGTTGCCACGTTTGATAAACACAAGGTACTCCTCCAGTGTTTGTGAGTTGCATGATCTCATGGTCATAGGAACACATACTTGACATGCAGAAAACAGTAGCAATAAACTGACACGATCATATGCTACGTTTGTAGTTTGGGCGTTGTCAATCACATCATTCTCCTAATGATGTGATCCCGTTATCAAATGACCTCTCATGTCAATGGCTAGGAGACCCCGACCATGTTTGATCAACGAGCTAGTTCACTAGAGGCATACTAGGGAGAGTGTATTGTCTATTTACCCACACATGTAATGTGTTTCCAATCAATACAATTATAGCATGGATAATAAACGATTATCATGAACAAGAAAATATAATAATAAACACTTTATTTACTGCCTCTAGGGCATATTTCCAACATCTCCGAGGGTGTCTGTTGGGTTGGCATGGATCAAGACTGGGATTTGTTACTCCGTGTGACGGAGAGGTATCTCAGGGCGTTGGGTTGGTGTAGTCGAACATCTTCGCGATCCAAATCGCCGAGCGTCCCGCGATCTCATCACGATCTGTCCCGCGATCCAATCACGATCCGTCCCGTGAACTCATCACGATCCGTCCCGCGATCTCATCACGATCCGTCTCACGATCTTGATCACGATCTGTCCCGCGAACTCATCACGATCCGTTCCGCGATCTCATCACGAACTGTCTCGCGATCTCGATCACGGTCCTTCCGATCTAGCGCCGAACGGACGGCATCTCCGCGTTCAGCACACGTGCAGCTTGATGACGATCTCCACCGTCTCGATCCAGCAAGAGGAGGTGGAGAGGAGAGAGGGTTCACCGGCAGCGTGACGGCGCTCCGGTGATGGTGGTGGAGCAATTCCGGCAGGGCTTCGCCTAAGCGCTGCAGAAAACCGATCTAGATGAGAAACTATGCACCGGTGTAACGGGTAGCACGTGGCCGGAAATTCTGTCCAAAAACCACCCAATCCACTAGTATATATAGGAGGAGAGGAGAGGAGAGGAAGCCAAGGCCTTTGGGTCGGCCGAAATAGGAGGTGGGAGGAAATCCTACTTCACCTCCAATCCTAGTTGGAGTAGGATTGCCTCCTATTGGCTGATTTTCCACTTTTTGCTTTAGGACTTTCTCTCCTGCGCCATGGGCCTTTGTGGCTGTTTTCCCAGCCCACTAAGGGCTGGTTATTATTCTCCCACAGCCCATGGACCTCTTGGGGTCGAAGTACCCCTCCCGGAGGTCTCCCGGTACACTACCGGCACTCCTGCTACACTACCGGCACTCCCGGTACACTACCGATGAGCCCGAAACTTTTCCGGAAACCAAACTGGGACTTCCTATATATGAATCTTTACCTCCGGACCATTCCGGAGCTCCTCGTGACGTCCGGGATCTCATCCGGGACTCCGAACAAACTTCGGTCACCACCATACATAACTCTACACTATCGAAACGTCACCGAACCTTAAGTGTGCAGACCCTGCGGGTTCGAGAACTATGTAGACATGACCGAGACACCTCTACGGTCAATAACCAATGGCGGGACCTGGACATCCACATTGGTTCCTACATATTCTACAAAGATCTTTATCGGTTGAACCACTATGTCAAGGATTCAGTTAATCCCGTATAACGTTCCCTTTGTTCTTCGGTATGTTACTTGCCCGAGATTCGATCGTCGGTATCTCCATACCTAGTTCAACCTCGTTACCGGAAAGTATCTTTACTCGTTCCGTAATACAAGATCCCGCAACTAACAATTAGTCACATTGCTTGCAAGGCTTATTGTGATGTTGCATTACCGAGTGGGCCCCGAGATACCTCTCCGTTACACGGAGTAACAAATCCCAGTCTCGATCTATGCCAACTCAACAGACACCATCGAAGATACCTGTAGAGAACCTTTATAGTCACCCAGTTACGTTGCGACGTTTGATACACACAAGGCACTCCTCCGATATCTGTGAGTTGCATGATCTCATGGTCATAGGAACATATACTTGACATGCAGAAAACAGTAGCAATAAACTGAGACGATCATATGCTATGTTTGTAGTTTGGGTCTTATCCATCACATCATTCTCCTAATGATGTGATCCCGTTATCAAATGACATCTCATGTCCATGGCTAGGAAACCTTAACCATCCTTTGATCAACGAGCTAGTCCATTAGAGGCATACTAGGGACATGGTTTTGTCTATGTATCCACACATGCATTTAAGTCTCCGATCAATACAATTATAGCATGGATAATAAACGATTATCATGAACAAGGAAATATGATAATAACTAATTTATTATTGCCTCTAGGGCATATTTCCAACAGTCTCCCACTTGCACTAGAGTCAATAATCTAGTTCACATCACCATGTGATTCGCATTGTTATGAATCTAACACCCAATGAGTTCTGGGGCTCGATCATGCTTTGCATGTGAGAGAGGTCTTATAGTCAACGGGCCTGCGATATTCAGATCGTGTGTACTTTGCATATCTCTATGTCAAACCGTAAACACTGCTACCACACTCCACTTGGTACTATTTCCAAATGGCTGCTCCACTATACGTATCCAGATTGCTACTACTAGTCATCCGGATAGGTGTTAAAGCTTGCATCGACGTAACTCTTTACGACGAACTCTTTATCACCTCCATAATCAAGAAACATTTCCTTAGTCCTCTGGTTACTAAGGATAATTCCGACCGCTGTCCAGTGATCCACTCCTGGACCACTCTTGTACCCCTTGACAGACTCATGGCAAGGCACACATAGGTGCGGTACACAGCATGGCATAATATAGAGCCTATGGCTAAGGCATAGGGGACGACGTTCGTCCTTTCTCTTTCTTCTGCCGTTGTCGAGCTTTGAGTCTCACTCAACTTCACACCTTACAAATCAGACGAGAACTATTTCTCTGGCTGATCCATTTTGAACTCTTTCAAAATCTTGTGAAGGTATGCACTCATTGAAAGTCTCATCAAGCATCTTGATCTATCTCTATAGATTTTGATGCTCAACAATTAGGTAGCTTTATCCAGGTCTTCCTTTGAAAATCACTTTCCAAATAACCGTTTTATGCTTTCCAGAAACTCTACATTATTTCTGAACAACAATATGTCATCCACATATACTTATCAGAAATTCTATAGTGCTCCCACTCACTTTATTGCAAATACAAGTTTCTCATAAACTTTGTATAAACATCCAAACTTTGATCACCTCATCAAAGCGTATATTCCAACTCCGAGATGCTTGCTTCAGTCCATGGAAGGATCACCGAAGCTTGCACACCTTTTAGCATCCTTAGGCCTGACAAAACCTTCTGGTTGTATCACATACAACCTTTCCTCAAGTAAACCATTAAGGAAACGATGTTTTGACATCCATCTGCCAGATTTCATAATTGAAAACACAGCAACTGCTAACATAATTCCAACAGACTTTTAGCATCGCTACGAGTGAGAAAGTCTCATCGTAGTCAACTCCTTGAACTTGTCACAAACATCTTTGCAACAAGTCGAGCTTTACAAATAGTGACATTCACCATCAGTGTCTGTCTTCATTTTAAAGATCCATTTGTACTCAACGACCTACCGTCCAACGAGCAAGTCTACCAAAGTCTACACTTGGTTTTAATACATGGATCCTATCTCGGATTTCATGGCCTCCAACCATTTGTTGGAATCCGGGCCCATCATCGCTTCTCCATAGCTCGTAGGTTCATCGTTGTCCAACAACATGACCTCCAAGACAGAGTTGTCGTACCGCTCAGGAGCAGTACACATCCTTGTCGACCTACGAAGTTCGATAGTAACTTGATCCTGAAGCTTCATGATCATCATCATTAACTTCCTCTTCAACTAACGTAGGCTTCACAGAAACATCTTTCTGCGCTGCGCTACTCTCTGGTTGAACAAAGGTTTAACAACCTCATCAAGTTCTATCTTCCTCCCACTCAATTCTTTTGAGAGAAACTTTTTCTTGAGAAAGGACCCAGTTCTAGCAACAAACACTTTGCACTCGGATCTGAGATAGAAAGCATACCCATCTGTTCTTAGGGTATTCTATGAAGATACATTTGTCCGCTTTGGGTTCTAGCTTATTATGTGAAAACATTTTCCACACAAGCATCACATCCCCAAACATTAAGAAATGACAGCTTAGGTTTCTATCAAACCATAATTCACACGGTGTCATCTCAACGGATTTAGATGATGCCCTATTTAAAGTGAATGTAGTTGTCTCTAATGCATAACCCCAAAAATTATAGTAGTAAAACGATAAGAGACATCACAGTATGCACTATATCAATAGAGCATGACTATGATGTTCGGACACACCATCACACCATGGTGTTCCAGGTGGCGTTAGTTGTGAACAAATTTCACGTTGTCTTAAGTTGTATGCCAAACTCGTAACTCAGATATTCACCTCCACGATCATATCGCGGTCATTTTTATCTTCTTGTCATGATGATCTTTAAACTTCACTCTGAATTTGCTTGAACCTTTCAAACGATTCAGACTTGTGTTTCATTAAGTAAATATACACTATATCTACTCAAATCATCAGTGAAGGTAAGAAAATAACGATATCCACTACACGCTACAAGACTCACTAGATTGCATACATCAACATATATCATTTCCAATGAATCACTTGCCCGCTCCATCCAACGGGGTCCTTTGGTCATCTTGCCCAAGAGGCATGGTTCGCATGTCTCAACCGATTCGAAATCGATGAGTCCAAATATCCATCAGCATGGAGTTTCTACATGCGCTTTATACCAATATGACATTTAGCGACAGTGCCACAAGTATCTGGTACTATCATTATTAACTTTGTATCTTTTGACATCAATGTTATGAACATGTGTACTACTACGATCAAGATTTCAACAAACCATTCTCACTGGGTACATGCCAATTGAAGGTATTATTCATGTAACCAGAATAACTATTATTCTCTGACTTAAATGAATAACCGTATTGCAACAAACATGATCTAATCATGTTCATGCTCAACGCAAAACACCAAATAACATTTATTTAGGTTCGTCACTAATCCTGAAGGTAGAGAGAGCGTGCGATGTTGATCACATCAACCTTGGAAACATTTCCAACACACATCGTCACCTCACCCTTAGCTAGTTCTCCGTTTATTCCGTAGCTTTTATTTCGAGTTACTAACATTTAGCAACTGAACCGGTATCCAATACCCAGGTGCTACTAGGAGTACTAGCAAGGTACACATCAATAACTCGTATATCAAATATACTTCTGTCGATGTTGCCAGCCTTCTTATCTACCAAGTATCTAGGGTTGTTCCGCTTTAGCGACCTCTCACCTCATAATAGAAGCACTTAGTCTCGGGTTTGAGTTCAACTTTGGGTTGCTTCACTGGAGCAGCAACTGACTTGCTATCCATGAAGTTTCCCTCCTTGCTCTTGCCCTTTTCGAAACTAGTGGTTTGATTAACCATCAACACTTGACGCTCCTTCTTGATTTCTACCTTCGCGGTGTCAAACATCGCGAACATCTCAGGGATCAATACTTCTATCCCTGGTGTATTATAGTTCGTCACTAAGTTCTAGTAGCTTTAGTGACAGTGACTTGGAGAACTATATCAATCACTATCTTATCTCGAAGATCAACTCCCACTTGATTCAAGCGATTGTAGTACCCAGACAATCTGAGTACATGCTCAACGATTGAGCTATTCTCCTTCATCTTACAAGCAAAGAATCTTGTTGGAGATCTCATATCTCGCAACAAAGGCACGAGCCTGAGATTGCAATCTCTGCTCCTAGAACATCTCATATGTTCCGTGACGTTCAAAACGTTTTGGAGCCTCAATTCTAAGCCGTAATGCATGACGCACTAAACTATCAAGTAGTCATCGAAACGTGCCTGTTAGATGTTCACAACATCTATACACGACGCTAGAGGGGGTGGCGCACCGAGCGGTGCATTAAGGACATAAGCCTTTTGTGCAGCAATGAGGACAATCCTCAGATCACAGACCCAGTCCGCAATTTTGCTACCAACATCTTTCAATTCTATTTCTCTAGGAACATATAAAAATACAAGGGAGCTACAGCGCGAGCTAGTAATCTACAACATAATTTGCAAAGACACTTTGACTATGTTCATGATAATGAGTTCAATTAATCATATTACTTAAGAACTCCCACTCAAATTGACATCCCTCCGATCATTCGAGTGATACATGATCCAAATTCACCAACTCAAGTCCGATCATCACGTGAGTTGAGGTGGCTGCAATGGTGAACATCATTATGTTGATCATATCTACTATATGACTCATGTTCGACCTTTCGGTCTCTCGTGTTCCGAGGCCATGTCTGTACATGCTAGGCTCGTCAAGTTTAACCCGAGTGTTCTGCGCGTGCAAATCTGGCTTGCACCCGTTGTATGTGAACGTAGAGTCTATCACACCCGATCATCACGTGGTGTCTCAACACGACGAACTTTCGCAACGGTGCACACTCGGGGAGAACACAGTTCATCTTGAAATTAAAGTGAGGGATCACCTTATAATGCTACCGCCATACTAAGCAAAACAAGGTGCATAAAAGGATTAACATCTCATGCAATTCATAAGTGACATGATATGGCCATGAACTTGTGTTTAAGATCTCCATCTTCGAAACACCGGCATGATCTCCATCGTCACCGACACAACACCATGATCTCCATCATCTTGATCTCCATCAATGTGTTGCCATTGGGGTTGTCACGCCCTGCATGCTTCTACTACTATTGCTACCGTAGCGATAAAGTAAAGCATTACATAGCGCTTAATGATTGACACGCAGGTCATACAATAATTAAAGACAACCCTATGGCTCCTGCCGGTTGCCGTACTCATCGACATGCAAGTCGTGATAATCTATACATCACATGATCATCTCATACATCACATATATCTCATCATGTAATTGGCCATATCACATCACAACATACCCTGCAAAAACAAGTTAGACGTCCTCTAATTGTTGTTGCATATTTTACGTGGCTGCTATGGGTATCTAGCAAGAACGATTCTCACCTACGCATAAACCACAACGGTGATACACTAGTTTGCTTTTCAACCTTCTCAAGGACCGCCTTTGTCGAATCCGATCCAACTAAAGTGAGAGAAACTGTCACCCGCAAGCCATCTAGGCAACAAGTTGCGTCGAGGGAACCGGTCTCTCGTAAGCGTACGAGTAATGTTGGTCCGGGCCGCTTCATCTCACAATCCCGCTGCACCAAAATACGACCAAGGGAGGAAGCAATATAAGCATCAACGCCCACAAACCTTTTGTGTTCTACTCGAGATCTCATCGAACCATCAACCTAGCTCATGATGCCACTGTTGGTGAACGTCGCATGGGAAACAAAAGTTTTCCTACGCACACGCAAACCTATCCATGGTGATGAGCATCTACGAGAGGGAGAGTGGATCTACATACCCTTGTAGATCGCTAAGCAGGAAGAGTTAAGAAACATGGTTGGTGTAGTCGAACATCTTCGCGATCCAAATCGCCGAGCGTCCCGGGATCTCATCACGATCCGTCCTGCGATCCAATCACGATCCGTCCCGTGAACTCATCACGATCCGTCCCGCGATCTCATCACGATCCGTCTCACGATCTTGATCACGATCTGTCCCGCGAACTCATCACGATCCGTTCCGCGATCTCATCACGAACTGTCTCGCGATCTCGATCACGGTCCTTCCGATCTAGCGCCGAACGGACGGCACCTCCGCGTTAAGCACACGTGCAGCTTGATGACGATCTCCACCGTCTCGATCCAGCAAGAGGAGGTGGAGAGGAGAGAGAGTTCACCGGCAGCGTGACGGCGCTCCGGTGATGGTGGTGGAGCAATTCCGGCAGGGCTTCGCCTAAGCGCTGCGGAAAACCGATCTAGAGGAGAAACTGTGCACCGGTGAAACGGGTAGCACGTGGCCAGAAATTCTGTCCAAAAACCACCCAATACACTAGTATATATAGGAGGAGAGGAGAGGAGAGGCAGACAAGGCCTTCGGGTCGGCCGAAATAGGAGGTGGGAAGCAATCCTACTTCACCTCCAATCCTAGTTGGAGTAGGATTGCCTCCTATTGGCTGATTTTCCACTTTTTGCTTTAGGACTTTCTCTCCTGCGCCATGGGCCTTTGTGGCTGTTTTCCCAGCCCACTAAGGGCTGGTTATTATTCTCCCACAGCCCATGGACCTCTTGGGGTCGAAGTACCCCTCCCGGAGGTCTTCCGGTACACTACCGGCACTCCTGGTACACTACCGGCACTCCCGGTACACTACCGATGAGCCCGAAACTTTTCCGGAAACCAAACTGGGACTTCCTATATATGAATCTTTACCTCCGGACCATTCCGGAGCTCCTCGTGACGTCCGGGATCTCATACGGTACTCCGAACAAACTTCGGTCACCACCATACATAACTCTACACTACCGAAACGTCACCGAACCTTAAGTGAGCAGACCCTGCGGGTTCGAGAACTATGTAGACATGACCGAGACACCTCTACGGTCAATAACCAATGGCGGGACCTGGACGTCCACATTGGTTCCTACATATTCTACATAATCCCGTATAACGTTCCCTTTGTTCTTCGGTATGTTACTTGCCCGAGATTCGATCGTCGATATCTCCATACCTAGTTCAACCTCGTTACCGGAAAGTATCTTTACTCGTTCCGTAATACAAGATCCCGCAACTAACAATTAGTCACATTGCTTGCAAGGCTTATTGTGATGTTGCATTACCGAGTGGGCCCCGAGATACCTCTCCGTTACACGGAGTAACAAATCCCAGTCTCGATCTATGCCAACTCAACAGACACCATCGAAGATACCTGTAGAGAACCTTTATAGTCACCCAGTTACGTTGCGACGTTTGATACACACAAGGCACTCCTCCGATATCTGTGAGTTGCATGATCTCATGGTCATAGGAACATATACTTGACATGCAGAAAACAGTAGCAATAAACTGACACGATCATATGCTATGTTTGTAGTTTGGGTCTTATCCATCACATCATTCTCCTAATGATGTGATCCCGTTATCAAATGACATCTCATGTCCATGGCTAGGAAACCTTAACCATCCTTTGATCAACGAGCTAGTCCATTAGAGGCATACTAGGGACATGGTTTTGTCTATGTATCCACACATGCATTTAAGTCTCCGACCAATACAATTATAGCATGGATAATAAACGATTATCATGAACAAGGAAATATGATAATAACTAATTTATTATTGCCTCTAGGGCATATTTCCAACAGTATGGAGATACCGATGATCGAATCTCGGGCAAGTAACATACCGAAGAACAAAGGGAACATCATACGGGATTAACTGAATCCTTGACATAGCGGTTCGACCGATAAAGATCTTCGTAGAATATGTAGGAACCAATATGGTCATCCAGGTTCCGCTATTGGTTATTGACCGTAGAGGTGTCTCGGTCATGTCTACATAGTTCTCGAACCCGCAGGGTCTGCACACTTAAGGTTCGGTGACGTTTCGGTAGTATAGAGTTATGTATGGTGGTGACCGAAGGTTGTTCATAGTCCCGAATGAGATCCGGACGTCACGGGGAGCTCCGGAATGGTCCAGAGGTAAAGATTGATATATAGGAAGTCCTATTTTGGTCGCCGGAAAAGTTTTGGGCTC
This sequence comes from Hordeum marinum, assembly GCA_022496015.1. Lineage (NCBI taxonomy): Eukaryota > Viridiplantae > Streptophyta > Magnoliopsida > Poales > Poaceae > Hordeum > Hordeum marinum. The sequence goes on along the minus strand of CM039676.1, from coordinate 374,700,834 downwards.
ATCGGTAGTGTACCGGGAGTGCCGGTAGTGTACCGGGAGATCATCGGGAGGGGTATTTCGAACCAAGAGGCTACATGGTATGTGGGAGAGTAAATACCAGCCCTTAGTGGGCTGGTGGAAGTCCCACACAAGGCCCATACGTCTGGGAAGAAAATCCCAAAGAGAAAAAGGTGGAAATAGGCAAAAAAGGCAAAAATAAAGAGGAGTCCTAGTCCTACTAGGATTGGAGGAGGAATCCTCCAATCCTCCTTGGTTCGGCCGACCTAAGGGCTGGCTCCTTGGGAGACAAGCCTCCGCCTCTCTTCCTCCTATATATACTAGAGGTTTTAGGGTTTTTGGCACTAGTTTTTCAGCTACGTGCTACCCGTTCCTCCAGTGCATAGTTTCTCCTCTAGATCAGATTTCTACAGTGCTTAGGTGAAGCCCTGCCAGAATAGCTCCACCACCATCGCCAGAGCGCCGTCATGCTGCTGGAGAACTCTTCTACCTCTCTGCTCTCTCTTGCTGGATCAACAAGGCGGTGATCGTCATCGAGCCGTACGTGTGCTGAACGCGGAGGTGTCGTCCGTTCGGTGCTAGATCGGAAGGACCGTGATCAAGATCGTGTGACAGATCGTGATGAGATCGCGGGACGGATCGTGATTGGATCATGGTACGGATCGTGATGTGATCGCGGGATGCTCGGCGATTTGGATCGCGAAGACGTTCGACTACACCAACCGCGTTTCTTAACGCTTCCCGCTTAGCGATCTACAAGGGTATGTAGATTCACTCTCCCTCTCGTAGATGCTCGTCATCATGGATAGGTCTTGCGTGAGCGTAGGAAATTTTTTGTTTCCCATGCGACGTTCCCCTTCATAGAACACAAAGGAGTTTGTGGGCATTGATGCTTAGATTGCTTCCTCCCTTGGTCGTGTTTTGATTCAGCGGCATTGTGGGATGAAGCAGCCCGACCAACCTTACTCGTACGCTTACGAGAGATCGGTTCCATCGACTACTTGTAACTTTGTTGCACAAATATGGATGGCAAGTGTCTTTCTCTCCTACTCTAGTTGGATCGGATTCGACAAAGGCGGTCCTTGTGAAGGTTGAATAGAAATTTGTGTATTGCCGTTGTGGTTTTTGCGTAGGTGAGAATTGTTCTTGCTAGATACCCGTAGAAGCCACGTAAAACATGAAACAACAATTAGAGGACGTCTAACTTGTTTTTGCAGGGTATGTTGTGCTTAGGACGATGGTAGCATTATAAGGTGATCCCTTGCTGAAATTTCAAGATAAAATTTTGTTCTCCCCGAGTGTGCACCGTTGCGAAAGTTCGTCGTTTCGAGACACCACGTAATGATCGGGTGTGATAGACTCTATGTTCGCATACAACGGGTGTAAGCCAGTGTTGCACGTGCGGAACACTCGGGTTAAACTTGACGAGCCTAGCATGTACAGACATGGCCTTGGAACACAAGAGACCGAAAGGTCAAACATGAGTCATATAGTAGATACGATCAACATGAAGATGTTCGCCATTGAAACCACCTCAACTCATGTGATGATCGGACTTGAGTTAGTGGATTTGGATCATGTGACACTCGAATGACCAGAGAGATGTCAATTTGAGTGGGAGTTTTTTTAAGTAATAAGATTAACTAAACTCATTATCATGAACATAGTCAAAATGTCTTTGCAAATTATGTTGTAAATTACTAGCTCGCGTTGTAACTCCCTGGAATTTTTATATGTTACTAGAGAAATAGAGTTGAAAGATGATGGTAGCAATAATAAGGACTGGGTCCGTGATATGAGGATTGTCCTCATTGCTGCACAGAAGGCTTATGTCCTTGATGCACCGCTCGGTGCGCCACCCCCTCAAGCGCCGTCTGTAGATGTTGTGAACATCTGACAGGCATGTTCTGATGACTACTTAATAGTTCAGTGTGTCATGCATTACGGCTTAGAATTGAGGCTCCAAAACGTTTTGAACGTCATGGAACATATGAGATGTTCTAAGAGATGAAATTGGGATCTCAGGCTTATGCCCGTGTTGAGAGATATGAGACCTCCAACAAGATTTTTTAACTGCAAGATGAAGGAGAATAGCTCAATCAATGAGCATGTGCTCAGATTTTCTGGGTACTACAATCGCTTGAATCGAGTCGGAGTTGATCTTCCAGATAAGATAGTGATTGATATAGTTCTCCAAGTCACTATCACTAAGCTACTAGAGCTTTGTGATGAACTATAAAATGCGAGGGATGGAAACAATGATCCCTGAGCTATTCACGAGTTTGACACCGCGAATGTAGAAATCAAGAAGGAGCATCAAGTGTTGATGGTTAGTGAAACCACTAGTTTTGAGAAGGGCCAGGGCTAGGAGGGAAACTTCATGGATGGCAAGTCAGTTGCTGCTCCATGAAGAAACCCAAGGTTGAAGCCAAACCTGAGACTAAGTGCTTCTATTATGAGGAGGACGGTCGCTGAAGCGAAACAACCCTAGATACTTGGTAGATAAGAAGGCTGGAAACATCGACAGAAGTATATTTGATATACATGTTATTGATGTGTACCTTGCTAGTACTCCTAGTAGCACCTGGGTATTGGATACCAGTTCGGTTGCTAAATGTTAGTAACTCGAAATAAAAGCTACGGAATAAACGGAGGCTAGCTAAGGGTGAGGAGAGGATGAGTGTTGGAAATGTTTCCAAGGTTGATGTGATCACCATCGCATGCTCTCTCTACCTTCAGGATTAGTGATGAACCTAAATAAATATTTGGTGATTGTGTTGAGAATGAATGTGATTAGATCATGTTTATTGCAATATAGTTATTCATTTAAGTTAGAGAATAATGGTTATTCTATTTACATGAATAATACCTTCAATGGTCAGGCACCCAATAAGAATGGTTTATTGAATCTTGATCATAGTGATACACATGTTCGTAATATTGATGCCAAAAGATACAAAGTTAATAATGATAATACCACGTACTTGTGGCACTGCCACTAAATGTCATATTGGTGTAAAGCGCATGAAGAAACTCCATGTTGATGAATCTTTGGACTCTTTCGATTTTGAATCAGTTGAGACATGCGGACCATGCCTCATGGGCAAAACCCCGTTTTCCGGCTTGATGGAACGGGCAAGTGACTTATTGGAAATGATACATGTTGATGGTCCAATGGGTGTTGTAGCATGCGGTGGATATTGTTATTTTCTTACCTTGACTGATGATTTGAGTAGATATAGTGTATATTTACTTAATGAAGCAAAAGTCTAAAACATTCGAAAGGTTCAAGCAATTTCAGAGTGAAGACCATCGTGACAAGAAGATAAAGTATCTACGATATGATCGTGGAGGTAAATATCTGAGTTACGAGTTTGGTCTGCAACTTAAGACAATGTGGAAATTGTTTCACAGCTCACGCCGCCTAGAACACCATAGTGTGATGGTGTGTCCGAACGTCGTAGTCGTACTCTATTGGATATGGTCTGTACTATGATGTATCTTATCGTTTTGCCACTATAGTTTTGGGGTTATGCATTAGAGACAACTACATTCACTTTAAAAGGGGCACCATCTAAATCTGTTGAGGTGACATCGTATGAAGTTTGGTTTGGTGGAAACCTAAGTTGTCATTTCTTAATGTTTGGGGTTGCGATGCTTATGTGAAAAGTGGTTTTCACCTAATGAGCTCGAACCCAAAGCGGACAAATGCATCTTCATAGAATACCCTAACGTAACAGTTGGGTAGGCCTTCTATCTTAGATCCAAGCACAAAGTGTTTGTTGCTAAAACGGGTCCTTTCTCGTGAAATAGTTTCTCTCGAAAGAATTGAGTGGGAAAAAGATAGAACTTGATGAGGTTTTTGAACCTTTGTTTCAACCAAAAAGTAGCGCAACGCAAAAAATTGTTTCTGTGGAGCCTACGTTAGTTGAAGAGGAAGTTCATGATGATGATCATGAAGCTTCGGATCAAGTTACTATCAAACCTCGTAGGTCGACAAGGACGTGTACTTCTCCTGAGTGGTACGGCAACCCCGTCTTAGAGGTCATGTTGTTGGACGCGATCATCATCGAGCCGTACGTGTGCTGAACGCGGAGGTGTCGTCTGTTCGGTGCTAGATCGGAAGGACCGTGATCAGGATCGCGAGACGATTCGTGATTTGATCACGGGACGGATCGTGATGGGATCACGGGATGGATCGTGATTGGATCGCGAGATGGATCATGATGGGATCGCAGGACGCTCGGCGATTTTGATCACGAAGACGTTCGACTACATCAACCGCGTTTCTTAATGCTTCCCGCTTAGCAATCTACAATAGTATGTAGATTCACTCTCCCTCTCTTAGATGCTCATCACCATGGATAGATCTTGCGTGTGCGTAGGAAAAAATTTGTTTCCCATACAACATTCCCCAACACCCCTGCCAAGCTCGAGCCGGCGCCAACCACTCTCAAGCCCTAGGAGTACATCTGGGAGGGGGTGGTGCGCGAGTGGGTGAGCACGCCACCCGTGTGGATGCTGGCGACACCGGAGCAAGAGCGGGTCAACCTGGAGTTCTGACGAGAGCGGCACCTTCGGGCGGAGCGTCGTGAGGGTTAGCGGCTCGAGGAGTTGGAGAAGGACGCCAAGGCAGAGGAGGAGGAGCGTCATGCTGAAGCCCAAGTTGTGGCGATGAAGCCACCGGCGCATGACGTTGCCACCGCCTGGCACACGGTGTTCCCCTGGGCTGGCCCGACGTCGATCCTTGTTGACCTCACCGGGCTCGATGACGAGGACACCTAGGACAGTGCGGCTCCTTGTTTTCATTTTAGTTTAATTGTTTTCAGTTAATGTCTGGCAGACTTGTGAGCTATCATCGGCCTCTGTGGCCGGCACTAATGTATAATTAAAGTAATGCATGGTGATGTGATGTTTGAATTTGAATTTGGATTGACCTTTGAATTAGAAGCAACATTTGAAATCCATTGCTTTGTGATGTTATGTTGCAGTGATCATGTTAGACTAGGTTGCAATGCTCTAACAACAAATAAAACAAAAATACACTCCAAGATCAGCACTAACCCTTTCTTGCAAAATGATCATGTTAGCCTATGTTGATGAGCTTCTTCTTATTCACACTAAAATCATTACAAGAACAGTATAAAATTTTCAATAATGAAAAATAAGTTTAGATCCTTCTTATTCACACGAAAATGAAGCTTTGGTGATTTCTTTTTATTTTTTGTAAACCTAAACCCACTATCACTCTCTTCTTGAACTCTATACAACCCCGTACGTGATGGCTCATTGGTGCGAAGGAGTTTCCATGAAAATGTCCATAAACCAAAATTATTATTATTTGTCATAAGCATGTCACATACAAAGGCATTGTGTGCATGTCTTTCATTTTTTGATTTTTTTAAAAAATTGTTCTCATCATTTGAACTTGAAAATGGTAGCTCACCTCAAAAAAAGATTTTTCATAAAAATACCCCTAAACCAAGTTTATAGTTTTTTATGGTAAGTATGTATTATAAAACGATGAACTGGGAAGGTTTCCTAATTTTTTGATTTGTTAATTAATTAAGGTCATTTGAAAGTTGGTTAAACCTAAGATAACCTCGCTGACCGGCTCAAAACCTCACAACATCTCTCCAAACCCTAGCGTCGAACTGCAATCGTCCGATCATACCCTAGCGCCAAGCGACAGCACTCACATATGGTCTTTTAGAAGGAATTCCGAGGGCAGGCTGCGTGCGGGCTCCGCGTCGTTGGATCACATGGACGGCTTCAAATCGTTGGATCGTTGGGCGATCCGCGAGATGTTGGTTCTGCTCGTCCACTCATCTTTTCCAAAAATGAAACTAATTTCTAGTTGGGCCTTCGCAAGGCGTTGACTGCTGAAGGGGGAGGCCGAAGTTGTAGATTTAGCATGGATTGGCTACCAGGTAAGTCTAGAATCCGTACATTTTAGTTTGATATGCATGTCAGAGATATTTAATTATGTGGCTATGTGAATTGATTTTCATTGAATGTTGTTTCCAAATTTCTTCGTTCGTATCTTTTTTTATTGCCAAACACCTGCAAGTAAAGGAAATGTCATCGAGATGAATCCCAAGCCAGCGTTCCAGGTACTACCTAACAGCCTGTTTGGTTTGGGGATATTAGAGGCAGAGAATGGGAATTTAAGGGGTACGTGACATATAATCCATTGTTTGGTTGGGGGCAAGAGAATTGAGGTGGGATGGAGAAAGGGAATTAAGGAGGTCAATTCCCACGTATCTCTTCCCAGCCTCTCCCTGTTAATTCACGTGAGAAGTTATTTTCTTTCAAATTCCCTTTACTAATTCCCACCACACACCAAACATGGGATCGGGACTAAAATTCAACTTCCCACGCCTAATCCCCTACTAAACTCCCACATGTAAACTCCCATTCCCTTTACTTATTCTATCCAAACATGTTGTTAGTGCCAAGTGGGCTGGGACGAAGTGTGGTGCCTCTCACCCTCACCGGTGACGGCGTGGGAGCCGTCTGCCACCAGGGTAGGAAAGCACCGCCGAGGTTAGGGATGAAGCCGAGGGCACGAGGTGATCCAGAGAAGGGGTGCACTAGGGGATCCAGCGCGACGCGCATCAGCCGAGGCGTGCGAGGGGAGCCGATCCAGCCGATAAGGGGATCCAGATGACGAGGGCTATTCAATTGTTGAAGGTACATGCACTACAAATTCCCCGGGCTGGTTCGGATCTATTAGTTTGAGGGATTCTTGACGGCTAGATATCCATAATTTTGGTATTACTCTGAAGTTTCCTTAAGCATGGTTGTGGGCAATGGTGATTACAATGCTAATATCCCCCCCCCCCAATCCTTATTTTGGCAGGTGGTGTTCATAATGGTGATTCAGACGAGGAGGCCTATTCAATTGATCTGGGTAAATCCTGAGGATTGTGTTTGGCATTCTAATTTGCGGAATTCAATCTCTTATGGCTGCTAGACAGATTGTTAGTTACTAGCGCATTTGGTCAACTCTTCAGCTTCCAATTTTCGGTGGATAGCGGCTGTTTGCTCTCAAATTATCTATATGTCGATCTGATTTCCAGCATGCTTCGAGTTGAATGGACCTATGCAGATTCTCTAGATTAAATTGGTCAAGGCAAATGATTACCACCGCTAGAATACCAATTGTGATGATGTTCGATCTTGGGAGTGGCTTCCTTTTGGTATATGCATATACAAAAATGGTGAAACTATCGTAACATTGTTGGATCTATGCCACAAAAATGTATCCATTAGGTATGTCACTGTAGTGGAGGTTATATTGATGCTCGCTTTCCACAAAGTTTTGAATTAAGAAACTATACTGATATGCGGTTTGTAAATTTTTCTAATAATTTCTCTCATGTTTTTTAGATATAAGGTACTCTAAAGGAGTACTACAATGTGTTTGTTGTTTTTCCAACCAAGAGGTAATGAAAGTTAACCTTGAAAACCTAAAGCACTTTTTTCTTATGGTTCCCCACTTAAACAGAGAAATTCTACAGAAAAAAAACATATTTGGAAAATGTTTGTCAAGGCTCCCAAATGGAACTGTAGTAACTGACTTACGTTGCTTAACTTTTTGATTCGATTTTTTATGCCATCTAAGATTAATGACTTCATGTAGCAGGGAGCATACACACAGTTGTGCATGTAGTATATATCTTCTCGAAGAAGCAAAGGTAAAATCTAATTAGAAGAACATATGTTTTTAATATGAACACCTAACCTCCTTACGAGATTTCCTTTACAGTGCCTATTTCCGTGTGGTATCCAACGGATGTGTGTATGGATGGTAGGCAAACTTGTTGCACTTATCCACTAACCCGAGAAACACCACGGAACCCCATCGCCTCTTAGAATCAGACATCACAAAGCAACCATTCCCACAAGTTCTCCATTCTAAGCTTCACATAAATATCTTTCGTGGAAATAAATAAATATAATTAGAAACGAGCCCGTCGTAAAGGAGGATCTACACCTAGCATTTTTATTTCCATAGACTGGAGAAATAGCTGAAAAACTTGGTTTGATTTAATATGTGTGTATACTATTTTAGTTTTTCTTGCTATTGTTATGTAGCATCACTTCTTAATCTTTCTTCCTTTACAGAGCTTCCTTGAGTGCAGTCTATAGATGCAGCTCCATTTCTTGGCGTGTACATTTTTTGCAGACTACATATCAAGCATTTACACAGATAATTTATAATTTATATACATAGGTTGGCGCTGGTGTGAATAAAATTTATAATATGTTAATTTATGGCAGCAAGAAACGAACAATGTCCTACCTGGTATGATGAAGTGCTTACTCTAGATGCTGATGCTGACTCCAATATTCCTTCTGGAGTGAGTTACTGATAAATTTGAAATCTTGTCTTACTTCCTGCGTTGCAGCTAACATTTCCATTATAGGATTTCACTTTCATCACCAGTGCTAATGTTTTATTTAGCATGGGCTTGGATACTTCATGTTCATGTACTTTAGTCTATTGCATATATCATATTTCCTTCAAATTTTTAAGTAAATAGTGTTCCCATCCAAAACTTCACCTCTGCAGCCTTCTAATATGAATGTTTATTAGTTACAAAGAAAAAATATTTGCCATTTGAAAACTTACCAGGTGCCAACTTGTCAGCGAGCTACCTTTTGAGCATACAACAGAGATGGGATTATTGTGCTCTTGTGTCAGACCGAGATAGCGCTAAGGCACGATTGAGATGCTGATGATGCATGTAGTTGTATGTGTAGCTAATGAAGATGACACGTTGCTTCTTAAAATTTAATTCTATAGCTTGGGGAAGTACCTATGCTAATTTGCTGTAAGTTTCATTTGTGTTTTGTGTTTTTTGTTCTATTGTAGCTTGAATCAAACAATGATAGTTGGCTTTGTAAACTATTTTCGTTTAGATAGTGTTTTTCAAAATTCGATACCTGTTGGCACACTGGCTATTTGGATACATCAGGTGTTGTTTGAGAATTCTGCACTATGTATATCAGTGTTGTAGTGTTCATATTTTATCACAAATATTACCATACATGTCTTGCCAATGAAAATGACTAAACTTCCATTCCACACTCGCATTTCAAAAGTAAATATGAACTTTGCTAAAAAAATAACTCTATATTTTCACATAAATTTCTAACACTATCAGACTACATTAAAAAAGGACAGGCGTCGCAACGCGCGCCATCAACGATCTAGTAAAAGATGTAAGCGTGACATTTGAGGCAGCGTGCCATCAACGATCTAGTAAAAGATGTAAGCGTGATATTTGAGGCAGCTAGAAGGTGAAGGTGAAAGGTGGAGACGTGTGTGAGAAGAGAGGAACCAGCGGCAGCGATCGTCGCTGCGTCTGTGGCGGCTCGCATGCAGGAAGGCCGCGCCTGCACCAGTGGCACATCGTGGCGGCGTGCATCGGCGCATGCAGGCAGGCTAGCTGGATCACGTGGCATGCCTAGCAGGCTTTGGTATCGTGGCGGCATGCATCAACGCATGCATGCAACGGCCCAACAGTTTAACGAAACCAGGGTCCAACGGTCCAACGCGGCCTCACTTATCAGGTCCAACGGGCGACACAGTAATGCGTGGCACCACTCGTTAGCAGGTAACGGTCAAATCATTGACCCGACGATATCCTCCATTGTGACCATTTCTGAGGATTTCGGACAAGAGAATGGAGGAAAAATGAGCAAAAGTTAAAAGCGTGAAGATGAATGGGTACAATTAAGGAACCAGGGGCACAGGAATAGAAAGCCCTTTCTTTAAAATTTCAAACCAAGATTTAGAATGCTGGTACTTAAAAAAAAGGGAAATTTCAAACCAAGATTTTTTGAAAAGTGAACTTTTTTTGAAACTCCGAAACAAATTTGGAAATAAGAAAAAATTGAAAAATCTGAACAATTATTGAAACAGGAACATTTTTTTAAATCCTCTAAAAAGACGTTAAAACATGAACTTTTCTGAAATTTGCGAACATACTTTAGAAATATCATACATTTAAGTTTTTTTATAATTTGATGGTAAACAAAAAAGGAAGAAAGAAACATGAAGAGGGAAAATTAAAGAAAATGAAGATGGAAAAAGCAATAAAACCAGGGCAAAAAACCAGTTCAAGAACCTTCTAAAATCTTCCCAGAAGAAACAATCAGTACAGATAAATAGGAACGCTAGATAATGGGCGGGCCCACCGCATCGCTCGCTCGCGTATTCCCTTTATGCGAAGCCTCGATCCTGTAGGATTTTCCGAGAAGCTCCGTCAATTTCACAATTACTGTCTGTTCCACCGATCTGATCGCCCTTGCCATCGTCACTCCCTTACAGTCAGTCCTCCTCAGGTCAGTCTCCTCGCCGATCCATGAGACCAACGACGTCCACCACGTGCGTGCTCTTGTTTGCGATGTACTCCCTTCGTCCCAAAATAAGTGACTCAAAAATGACTTAACTTTATACTAATTTTAGTGTAAAGTTGAGTCATTTTTAAGTCATTTATTTTGAAACGGATGGAGTACGTATTTCGTATTAGTATACCCTTGCGTGCAGTGCATGCTCTTTATTTTTGGGAAATTATGCGGCGTACATATGATCTTACCAACGCCGAGAAGCTCGTGTTAACTGGAATCCAAACTTACATACACAGCTTGCCAAAAATCAAAGGACTACACCCCCTGCTAACTCTATCATGCATTGCATTTGCATACATATATGATATATGTGCCTGTTCTGAAATTTGATACAGATAATGATCACATTGATAAGTGATGAACTCTACCTAGTTTATTTGGAATGATAAGTACAATCAGTTTCTTAGGCATGTGATTTTTAAAATTTTATGGGCCCCATTTTACATTGGCCCCGGCCCACTTAAGACACCTCTAGTACTACCTTTTTGACCCAGATATTGCAATTCTTGGATGATATTGCTAGTTAACTGGAAATCAATCATTCTACTTTGTTGCCTCCAACGGCTCACTCACCCTATGTTGCCTCCCCCTGCCTCTCCTTTCCCTTTCCTCTAATGGGTGTCTATAGAGGTGGCGCTCGAATCAGCGGGATATGTGTGTTGGATTTTTGCTATTGGACCTTTGACCCAAAGCCCATCTGAAAATATGAAATTATCGTGGCCCATATGAGTTGGTTGTGTGTGTGTGATGTGTGAGTGGGACTAAAGTTTAGTCCCACCCCGCTAGTGGAGAGAGAGCTACATCTCTTTATAAGGTGAGCTCTTCTAGCACTTGTAAGAGAGTGAGCAGAGAAGAGGTCCTCGCGCACTCCTCCTTGCTCGCCTCGCCACGCTGCGGGTTGCGGGATTGAGCCGAGCCGAGCTGACGTGGGTTAGCCGATGTCACAACGCACCGTTCCAGATCATTGCGCCGCCATCCAAGTCTTCTCCATCCCTCCTTCCGGCGTGCACTGTGAGAAGGGACAACAGGCCTCCGGAACCCCGCCTCTTGTGATCCTGTACGGGAGAGGGGCGATCAAGTTTTGGGGAAGGGCACACGCGCGACTACTGGCAGCGAGGGTTTCCTGGACGACGACTTCTTTCCCGACCTCGACAACCTCTTTCTCAGCGACATGGGCGACAACGTCAACTCTGGCGGTTCTACTCCCGCTGCACCGTATGCAATTTTGTCCTCTCTGTTTGAGATCGTACTAGAATTCCTATGTCTACTTTGTGTCGTAGATTCGTTATATTCGTTTACTATGCTAGTCTGGATGATTAGTTTAATCTATGCTTTCGTTGTCATGATCTATTTGCTGCTTATTCGGATTAAATCTTGTAGTAATTTGCTCATGTATTCAAAAATCCAAAAACCTGATGATAGGAAATTTACTCCGAGTGGTTTTGCCACGCATCTGAAGCCGCCTACCTTCAAGGGGGTGCAATGTAAGAGGTGGCGCACGAGAGCAGTCTACTGGTTTTAGACCATGTATTGCTATGATGCCACCAAGGGTAAGCCCGAGGGCGATCTTAATCCTGCACAGCAGAAAGCTTTTGAGAAGATCGATACCCTTTTCAAGGGCGCCCTTCTGAGTGTTCTTGACGATTCCATTGTGGATTTGTATATGTCGTTTGACAACGGCAAGGACATGTGGGCTGTGCTCGAGGCCAAGTTTGGGGCCTCAGACGCTGGCAGCGAGTTGTACGTCATGGAGCAATTCTATGACTACAACATGACTGATGAGCGGCCTGTTGTTTTAGCAAGCTCATGAGATACAGTCATTCGCGAAGGAGCTTGAGTACTTCAAGTGTGTGTTGCCGGACAAGTTTGTGGCCGGAGGCATCATTGCCAAGCTTCCACCTTCGTGGAACAATTCTGCTACTTCTCTGAAGCACAAGAGACAAGATTTTTACGTCTTAGATCTCATTGGATCGCTTGATGTTGAAGAGAAGGTGAGAGAAAAAGACACACGTGCTCGAGCAGTTGAGGAAGCTTCTAGTGCCCACGTGGTGCAGAAGAAGAACTTCCATCTCAACAAGCCCCAGAACAACAAGAACAAATCTCAAGGCAAAGGCAAGTTTGTTGCAAAGAACAAGCCGTCACAATCTACCAACTTCAAGAAGAATTCTCATAAGAAGGGGAAGGGATTGTGCCATGTCTGCGGTGATCCCAATCACTGGGCTCCGAGATGTCCTACCGCTATGAGGAACGCGGGCATGAGAAGAGCGGCAAGTCCGCTAATGTGGTCATCGGTGATACTGATATGAAGGATTCTGGGTATGGTATTTTTCCTATCATCCTTTCAGTTTGTCATACTCCAGATTACTTAGTTGACACCGGTGCAAATGTACATGTTTGTGCTGATGCCTCCATGTTTTCTTCTTATCAGGTCACAGGGACTTTCCCCGTGCTTATGGGTAATGGGTCACATGCCATCGTTCGAGGTATTGGTACGATCGATCTAAAGTTTACTTCGGGGAAGATCGTGCGCCTAAAGAATGTTCATCATGTTCCCTCCATCAATAAAAATCTCGTCAGCGGTTTCCGTTTGTGTCGAGGTGGTTTTAAGTTGGTTTTCGAGTCCAATAAAGTTGTAATTTCTAAGTATGGACAATTTGTTGGAAAAGGCTATGAGTGTGGAGGCTTGTTTCGCCTGTCTTTGTCAGATATTTGCACTAACGTTATTAATAATGTTTCCCACGATAACGAGTCTAATATTTGGCATGCGTGACAGTGTCATATTAACTTTGGTTGCATGATGCGGCTAGCCAATATGATTTTAATTCCAAAATTCACTACTGTCAAAGGCTCCAAGTGCCAAGTGTGTGTGCAAGCTAAGCAACCTCGCAAGTCCCATAAGACTGCAGAGGCGAGAGACTTGGCGCCACTAGAGCTTATCCATTCTGATCTTTGTGAGATGAATGACGTGTTGACAAAAGGTGGAAATAAATACTTCATGATGTTGATTGATGACTCCACTAGATATTGTTATGTGTATCTTCTGAAATCAAAAGATGGGGCTTTAAACTTCTTCAAAAACTATAAAGTTGAAGCAGAGAACCAACTTGATCGGAAAATTAAACGGCTGAGGTCCGATCGTGGTGGCGAGTATTTTTCCAATGAATTTGATTCGTTTTGTGCGGAACATGGTATAATCCTGTTGAAGATATGCCCTAGAGGCAATCATGTCTGATGATATTTCCTATGTATTTATGAATAATGATAGTCCTTGGACATTATCATTGATGTGTATTAACAAGTATGTGACTTGTTTGTGAGACTATGCATTGTATGATGACTGTCCTAAATGGTCCCTAGTTGAAAGGGTTGTGTGGACGCGTAGCCAGTTAGACTAGCATATGACACGGTGGATGGTCCGGTCTCACTGACCATGTAGCTTTGGATGCTAGCCGGATAATATTGACTTAGAAAGGTCTGGTCAGATTCGACATAGTCGGATCCGAGTCGAGGTAATGTGTGAGTTGGACAGACCCAACTATGAGACGTAGCGATAGGTCATCTGTGAGTCTCTAGTACAACATACGTTCTATGTCCTAAGACATGAGCTGGTGCATGTACTCGGGATGGTGACAGACTTGCTTTGGGCCGACCAAACGCTACTCCGTGACTGGGTAGTTACAAAGGTAGGTTTTGGGCTTGTCCAGACCCATGCTGCGAGACATGGTCGAGCAAGATGGGATTTGCCCCTCCGATCAGGAGAGATATACTCTGGGCCCCTCGGGTGATCCGACCTGAATAAGCATGGCCATGCGATGAGGATTATGAGATAATCCGAATGTTGGTCGGATTCACCGGAACGAGAAAGAGGTCGTGCTGCAACAAGGATGATCATGTCGCCTTGTGCATGACAACATATATCATGTGGCAAAGGGAACAGAAGTGTGAAGTACAGGTTCGCCTAACCAGCTTTATCGGACACTTGGAGTTGGCACGTCTTGCTAGAGGCCGCTACCGACCGGTCGAGTCGGATGTCATCTGACTCACGACCAAGTGGACGAGAACCTAAAGGGTCGCGCGCTTAAGGGAAGGAACACGTGGGCTTTAGGATCCGTGCGAGGCCTAATAGTTGAGCCCGCGTCGGATGCCTATATATAGTGGAGGTGCGGCACACCCATCTGATTGATCGCTTCGGCGCCGTCATTAGGGTTTGCATGTGTTGCGAATAGCCACCTCCACTCGCCGCCGCCGACCGTGTCATCGGACCTAGCAGTCCGTTGCACGAGTGTTCCTCCTGCACGCGCGGATACCGTTAGAAGCGGTGCACTTATGTCGCTCCGGCAACAATGTATGTGGGATCCGATGACCGGCTATTCGAGGGAGATCGGAACGGCTTTTCGAGGGAGATCGTACAAGGAGGAGACGGACCACATGAACGCGTTGCCCCAACTCTACTTCCACTGCACGGCACTACGCATCTAGTGGTAATGATCTGAGATCCATCTCCGTAGCAAGTTCTTGGATGTTTTGCGCGTAGGAAAATTTTAATTGGCATGCGATGCACCTACGGTAGAACCCAGCAGTAGTATCAGAGCCTCTGCTATAGGTTTTGGTTTCAGATCGGTAGCATATGTGATATGTGGCAGCGGCGGATGTGATATGTCGCCGTTCAAGAGATCGGCTATGTGCACGGTTGATGAGATCAACTGCACATCGGGATCGTTGAGGTTATGTTTTCAGTCAATCGGAATCGATGAGGTCGTGACACAACCTACCCCTACCGGTCGGTATCCGCCATCGGGGTTAACCGTAAAACGTAAATCCTAATTGGGTTTGCGATGATTGGTGAGATCGGTCAGATCAGAAAATTTGGCATGATCGGAGTGCAAATTCGGTCGGTATCCACCATCGGGGACCGCCATGTGCGTGGCGCCTTGTATTTCTTACACGATCACACAAACCGGTAGAATGCGATTCTATGCATAAGTTTGTTTTGTAGGTTTGATGTGAATAGTATGGCTCATATGTATGTGATGCATGTGTGTAACTTAACATGACCTGCGTGTCATGATTGTCAGCCGGCAGGAGCCAAAGTGTTGTCATTATATTGTATAACGACTTGTGTGTCGACTTGTGATTCTCTGTAAATTCATTACTAGTTGTAGTAGTTGGAGGATAGAGATCAAGTTCGAAGCTTTGGTGTCTCGGCATGATGAACAAGATGGAGTTCCTCCTTGGTCATCGGAGTAGGAGACGGCCATGGAAGGATGCCCATGAAGGAGCCATACTATTTCACATATTTATGTTTATATGTATTGCTTCTTGTTTCTATGCATGTTAGTATGGTAGAAAGATCCCTCATTAATATCAAGCACATTGCCATTCCGGATGTTGCACCTTCGCACGTCAAGTACGTCTAGTGGTGGGCTCATAAAATTGAGGTGCTACTGGGTGTCCTTGAACTGGAGGGTTCGTGTCGGACACGGACATGCACTGCATCGGGTTAACTTGACAAGGCTATCAAAAAGGTTTTGGGCCTTGTGGCAGAGAAGGTTGGGAGCCGGGGTATGAGATACCTACCCAACCGACAGGAGTCGTATAGAGATACGATTAGCAAGGAGTTGCTTACCAAATAGGAAAGTTGGCTAGCAGTGATGCTAAAGCTCACTAGTCGCTCGTGCTAGACGGGTCTTGAATCACTGAGAGTTTGCGGAGGGATGTTGACTTCAGTGGGAGTAGTTGTGTTTAAGGCTTGAATTACTCTACATAAACACATAGCTTAGTGATTGCATATTTTCTGTTGTAGATCAATGGCACCACCTGCTCAACCCAACTTTGCATTGAAATCAATTCTGGAAAAGGATAAACTGAATGGAACAAACTTTACCACCTGGTATAGAAATCTGAGAATTGTTCTCAAACACGATAAAAATGAACATGTTCTAGAGGATCCACTTCCATAGGAACCTACCGAGAATGCTAATGCCACAACCAAGAATGCCCACCAGAAACTCGTTGATGAATCAAACGAGATCAGCTGCCTCATGTTGGCTTGTATGGAGCCCGATTTGCAACAGCATTTCGAAAACATTCAGGCTTTCGATATGATCGAGAGTTTGAAGGGCATGTTTCAGGTACAAGCTAGGACCAAAAGGTTCAACGTCTGGCAGTCCTTGACGGATTATAAGCTGAAGGAGGGTGATCCACTGAGCCCGCATGTGATCAAGATGACCGGGTACGTGCAAGCTTTGGATCGGTTAGGCTTCCCGCTTGGGGACGAGCTATCCATGGATGCAATTTTGGGTTCTCTTCCACCTAGCTATGGGACGTTCGTCTCGAACTATCATATTCACAGCATGGATAAGAAGCTCACTGAATTGCATGGGATGGTCAAGGTGGCAGAGCAAGATATTAAGAAAGGCACGCATCAAGTGTTGATGGTGCAGAACTCGGCTAAATTCAAGAAGAGTTGGTCCAAGAAAAAGGGTAAGGCAAAGGGCACGAAGAAGGTTGTCTCCGTTGCTGAGCCAAAGTCCGGACCGAACTCAAAGACCATTTGATTTCATTGCAAGGAAGCTGGTCACTGGAAGAGGAATTGTAGCAAGTGGCTTGCTAAGCACGGCAAGAAGGCTGGAGATGCTTCTTCAGGCAAAGGTACACTTGTTACATATGTTATAGACATTTACCTTGCTAACATACCTAGTATCTCTTGGGTATTTGATACCGGATCGGTTGTTCATATTTGCAACTCGATGCAGGGGTTGGTAAGAACTAGGCGTGTGTCACAAGGGGAGATTGACATCAGGGTCGGCAACAAAGCAAGAGTTGTTGCGTTGGAGATCGGCACGATGCAGCTCAAGCTTCCTTCTGGATTTATTTTGGAATTGAATAATTGTTATTACATTCCCGCACTTAGTCGGAACATTATTTCTGCCTCATGCTTGATGAGTCAAGGTTATGAATTCAATATAAAGGACAATGGTTGTTCATTTTATTTGAATGGAATGTTCCATGGCTATGCACCCATAGTAGATGGGCTATTTATTTTAAATCTAGAAAGGGAACCAGTCTATAACGTGAATGTCAAGAGGCATAAGCCTAATGAGATAAATCTGACATACTTCTGGCATTGCAGGCTTGGACACATTAGTCTGAAATGCATGAAGAAGCTCCATCATGATGGACTCCTAACTTCATCCGACTTCGGGTCGTTCGAGACATGTGAATCATGCTTGCTAGGCAAGATGACTAAGTCTCCTTTTGCAAAGAGTTGCGAGAGGGCATCTGAGCTGTTGGAGCTTATACACAGTGATGTGTGTGGTCCAATGAGCACAACGGCTAGAGGAGGCTATCAGTACTTCGTGACTTTTACCGACGACTTGAGTAGATATGGATATATCTATTTGATGAGACACAAGTCGGAAACTTTTGAAAAGTTCAAAGAGTTTCAGAACGAGGTTGAAAATCAGCTCGGCAAGACGATTAAACTTCTATGATCAGATCGTGGAGGTGAGTACATGATCCAGGAGTTTTATAATCATCTGAAAAGCCGAGATATAGTACCTCAGCTCACACCTCCCGGTACGCCGTAGAGAAACGGTGTGTCAGAACGGAGAAACCGAACCTTGTTGGACATGGTCTGGTCGATGATGAGCAAATCGGATTTACCCTTGTCATTCTGGGGATACGTTCTAGAAATTATAGCTTTCACACTTAATAGGGTACCATCAAAATCCGTTGACAAGACACCACAAGAGATGTGGACTGGGAAGACTCCTAGTTTGTCCTTCCTAAAGATTTGGGGTTGTGAAGCATTTGTCAAGCGACTCATGTCGGACAAGCTTACACCCAAGTCGTATAAGGGATATCCGAGGGAAACCTTGGGATACAGCTTCTACAACCGAGAAGAGAACAAAGTGTTTGTTGCTCGGAACGGGGTTTTCCTAGAGAAAGAGTTTCTCAATCGGGAGGCCAGTGGGAGAATGATGCGACTCGAAGAAATTCTAGAGCCACTCAGGGACGACTCGGCTGGTGATGAGATCATACCGGGGTTGATCAAGAAACCCGTAGTGGAGTCGGCACCGGAGCCACGGAGGTCGGAAAGATTGCGCAGTGAGTGATGTTTTGTTGCTAGAAAGCGACGAGCTGGACACGTATGCGGAAGCGATGGTGAGCCCAGATTCCGAGGCATGGCTAAAGGCCATGAGATCCGAGTTAAAGTCCATGGATGAGAATCAAGTCTCGGACTTGGTTGATCCGCCACCTGGTGTAGTTGCCATTGGTTGCAAATGGGTCTTTAAGAAGAAAACCGATGTGGATGGAAATGTTCAGATCCACAAAGCTTGGCTTGTGACTAAAGGTTATGGACAGGTGCAAGGAATTGACTACGACGAGACCTACTCGCCGGTAGCGATGCTAAAGTCGGTGAGGATCATACTAGCTATAGCTACATATTTCGATTATGAGATATGGCAAATGGATGTCAAAATGGCTTTCCTTCATGGAAATTTAAAAGAGGACGTATGCATGATACAGCCCAAAGGTTTTGTCGATCCAACTAACACTGGTAAAATATGCAAGCTCAAGAGATCCATTTATGGATTGAGGCAAGCAGCTTGGAGTTGGAACATTCGTTTTGATGAAGTCATCATTGACCTTGGTTTCATCAAGAATGAAGAGGACTATTGTTTATACAAGAAGTCTAGTGGCAGCTCGGTAGTACTTTTGATCTTGTATGTGTTGGAAATATGCCCTAGAGGCAATAATAAATTGGTTATTATCATATTACCTTGTTCATGATAATCGTTTATTATCCATGCTATAATTGTATTGATTGGAAACTTAGATACATGTGTGGATACATAGACAACACCGTGTCCCTGGTATGCCTCTAATAGACTAGCTCGTTGATCAAAGATGGTCAAGGTTTCCTAGCCATGGACATGACATGTCATTTGATAACGGGATCACATCATTAGGAGAATTATGTGATGGACAAGACCCAAACTACAAACGTAGCATATGATCGTGTCAGTTTATTGCTATTGTTTTCTACATGTCAAGTATCTGTTCCTATGACCATGAGATCATGCAACTCACTGACACCATAGGAGTACCTTGTGTGTATCAAACGTCACAACGTAACTAGGTGACTATAAAGGTGCTCTACAGGTACATCCGAGGGTGTCTGTTGGGTTGGCATGGATCAAGACTGGGATTTTTTACTCCATGTGACGGAGAGGTATCTCAGGGCCCACTCAGTAATACAACATCACAATAAGCCTTGCAAGCAATGAGACTAAGTGTTAGTCACGGGATCTTGTATTATGGAACGAGTAAAGAGACTTGCCGGTAACAAGGTTGAACTAGGTATGGAGATACCGACGATCAAATCTCGGGCAAGTAACATACCGAAGAACAAAGTGAACATCATACGACATTAACTGAATCCTTGACATAGAGGTTCGACCGATAAACATCTTTCTAGAATATGTAGGAACCAATATGGGCATCCAGGTCCCGCTATTGTTTATTGACTGTAGAGGTGTCTCGGTCATGTCTACATAGTTCTCGAACCCGCAGGGTCTGCACACTTAAGGTTCGGTGACGTTTCGGTAGTATAGAGTTATGCATGGTGGTGACCGAAGGTTGTTCGGAGTCCCGGACGAGATCCCGGACGTCACGAGGAGCTTACGAGAGACCGGTTCCATCGACTGACGTGTAACTTCGTTGCACAAAGATGGCTGGCGGGTATCTGTTTCTCCTACTTTAGTTGGATCGGATTCGACAAAGGCGGTCCTTGAGAAGGTTGAAAAGCAACTTATGTATCACCATTGTGGTTTATGCGTAGGTGAGAATTGTTCTTGCTAGATACCCGTAGCTGCCACATAAAACATGCAACAAAAATTAGAGGACGTCTAACTTGTTTTTGCAGGGTATGTTGTGATGTGATATGGCCAATTACATGATGAGATATATGTGATGTATGAGATGATCTGTGTTGTATAGAATATTATGACTTGCATGTTGATGAGTACGGCAACCGAGAGGAGCCATAGGGTTGTATTTAATTATTGTATGACCTGCGTGTCAATCATAAGCGCTATGTAATGCTTTAATTTATTGCTAAACGGTAGCTATAGTAGTATGAGCATGGTGGGCGTGACAACCCCGATAGCGACACAATGATGGAGATCATGATGATGGAGATCATGGTGTTGTGCCGGTGATGATGGAGATCATGTCGGTGCTTCCAAGATGGAGATCAAAAGCACAAGTTCATGGCCATATCATGTCGCTTATGATTTGCATGTGATGTTAATCCTTTTATGCACCTTGTTTTGCTTAGGACGACGGTAGCATTATAAGGTGATCCTTCACTTAAATTTCAAGATGAATTGTGTTCTCCCCGAGTGTCCACCGTTGCGAAAGTTCGTCGTGTCGAGACACCATGTGATGATCGGGTGTGCTAGACTCTATGTTCACATACAATGGGTGCAAGCCAGTGTTGCACATGCAGAACACTCGGGTTAAACTTGACGAGCCTAGCATGTACAGACATGGTCTCGGAACACAAGAGACCGAAAGGTCGAACATGAGTCATATAATAGATATGATCAACATGATGATGTTCACCATTGAAACCACCTCAACTCACGTGATGATCGGACTTGAGTTGGTGAATTTGGATCATGTATCACTCGAATGATCGAAGGGATGTAAATTTGAGTGGGAGTTCTTAAGTAATATGATTAATTGAACTCATTATCATGAACATAGTCAGTAGTGTCTTTGCAAATTATGTTGTAGATTAATAGCTCGCGCTGTAGCTCCCTTGAATTTTCATATGTTCCTAGAGAAATAGAGTTGAAAGATGATGGTAGCAATGTTGCGGACTGGGTCCGTGATCTGAGGATTGTCCTCATTGCTGCACAGAAGGCTTATGTCCTTAATGCACCTCTAGGTGCGCCACCCCCTCTAGCGTCGTCTGTAGATGTTGTGAACATCTGACGGGCATGTTCCGATGACTACTTGATAGTTTAGTGCGTCATGCATTACGGCTTAGAATTGAGGCTCCAAAATGTTTTGAACGTCACGGAACATATGAGATGTTCTAAGAGCTGAAATTGGGATCTCAGGCTCGTGCCCGTGTTGTGAGATATGAGATCTGCAACAAGATTCTTTGCCTGCATGATGAAGGGGAATAGCTCAATCGTTGAGCATGTGCTCAGATTGTCTGGGTGCTATAATCGCTTGAATCGAGTGGGAGTTGATCTTCCAGATAAGATAGTGATTGATATAGTTCTTTGAGTCACTATCACTAAGCTACTAGAACCGCGTGATGAACTATAATAATGCCAGGGATGGAAATGATGATCCCTAAGTTGTTCGCGATGTTTGACACCTTGAAGGTAGAAATCAAGAAGGAGAATCAGGTGTTGATGGTTAGTAAAACCACTAGTTTAGAGAAGGGCAAGGGAAGGAGGGAAACTTCATGGATGGCAAGTCAGCTACTGCTCCAGTGAAGCAACCCAAAGTTGAACCCAAACCCGAGACTAAGTGCTTCTATTATGAGAAGAGCGCTCACTGAAGTGGAACAACCCTAGATACTTGGTAGATAAGAAGGCTGGCAACGTCAACAGAAGTATATTTGATATACGTGTTATTGATGTGTACCTTGCTAGTACTCCTAGTAGCACCTGGGTATAGGATACCGGTTCGGTTGCTCAATGTTAGTAACTCGAAATAAAAGTTACGGAATAAACGGAGACTAGCTAAGGGTGAGGTGACGATATGAGTTGGAAATGTTTCCAAGGTTGATGTGATCAACATCGCATGCTCTCTCTACCTTCGGGATTAGTGACAAACCTAAATGTTGTTT
The DNA here is from genome assembly GCA_022496015.1 of Hordeum marinum. Classification (NCBI taxonomy): domain Eukaryota; kingdom Viridiplantae; phylum Streptophyta; class Magnoliopsida; order Poales; family Poaceae; genus Hordeum; species Hordeum marinum. Next base: position 374,678,537 of record CM039676.1, on the reverse strand, counting down.
GGTGTTTGCATTGAGTATCAACATGATTAGATCGTGTTTATTGCAACACGGTTATTCGTTTAAGTTAGAGAATAATGGTTATTTTGTTTACATGAATAATACCTTCAATGGTCATGCACCTAGTGAGAATGGTTTGTTGAATCTTGACCGTAGTAATACACATGTTCATAACATTGATACCAAAAGATACAAAGTTAATAATGATAGTACCACATACTTGTGGCACTGCCGCTAAAATGTCATATTGGTATAAATCGCATGAAGAAACTTCGTGTTGATGGATCTTTGGACTCATTCGATATCGAATCGGTTGAGACATGCGAACCATGCCTCTTGCGCAAGATGACTAAGGACCCTGTTTTCCGGTTTAATGGAGCGGGCAAGTGATTTATTGGAAATGATACGTGAGTTATGTATGCAATCCAATGAGTCTTGTAGCGTGCGGTGGATATCATTATTTTCTTACCTTCACTGATGATTTGAGTAGATATAGTGTATGTTACTTAATGAAACAAAAGTCTGAATCATTTGAAAAGTTCAAGCAAATTCAGAGTGAAGTTTAAGATCATCGTGACAAGAAGATAAAAAATGTCTGTGATATGATCGTGGAGGTGAATATCTGAGTTACGAGTTTGGCATACAACTTTAGACAATGTGAAAGTCGTTTCAGAACTAACGCCACCTGGAACACCATAGTGTGATGGTGTGTTCGAACGTAATAGTCGTGCTCTATTGGATATGGTGCGGACTATGATGTCTCTTATCGTTTTGCTACTATAGTTTTGGGGCTATGCATTAGAGACAACTACATTCACTTTAAATAGGGCACCATCTAAATCCATTGAGATGACACCGTGTGAATTATGGTTTGATAGAAACCTAAGCTGTCATGTCTTAATGTTTGGGGCTATGATGCTTGTGTGGAAAAAATGTGTTCACCTAATGAGCTCGAACCCAAAGCAGACAAATGCATCTTCATAGAATACCCTAAGAACAGTTGGGTGCACCTTCTATCTCAGACCCAAGCATAAAGTGTTTGTTGCTAAAATTGGGTCCTTTCTCGAGAAAAAGTTTCTCTCGAAAGAATTGAGTGGGAGGAAGATGGAACTTGATGAGGTTGTTGAACCTTTGCTTCAACCAGAGAGTAGCGCAGCACAGAAAGATGTTTATGTGGAACCTACGTCAGTTGAAGAGGAAGTAAATGATGATGATCATGAAGCTTCGGATCAAGTTACTATCAAACCTCGTAGGTCGACAAGGATGTGTACTGCTCCTGAGCGGTATGACAACCCTGTCTTGGAGGTCATGTTGTTGGACAACGATGAACCTACGAGCTATGAAGAAGCGATGATGGGTTCAGATTCCAACAGATGGTTAGAGGCCATGAAATCCGAAAAAGGATCCATGTATGAAAACCAATTATAGACTTTGGTAGACTTGCTCGTTGGACGGTAAGTCGTCGAATAAAAATGGAACTTTAAGATGAAGACAGGCGCTGATGGTAAATGTCACCATTTATAAAGCTCAACTTGTCGCAAAGAAGTTTCCGACAAATTCAAGGAGTTGACTGCGATGAGACTTCCTCACTCGTAGCGATGCTAAAGTACGTTGGAATTATGTTAGCAGTTGCTGCATTTTTTCGAATTATGAAATCTGGCAGATGGATGTCAAAACATCGTTTCCTTAACGGTTTACTTGAGGAAAGGTTGTATGTGATACAACCAGAAGGTTTTGTCAGTCCTAAGGATGCTAAAAGGTGTGCAAGATCCAGTGATTCTTCTATGGACTGGAGCGAGCATCTCGGAGTTGGAATATACGCTTTGATGAGGTGATAAAAGTTTTTGAGTCTATACAAAGTTTATGAGAAACTTGTATTTACAATAAAGTGAGTGGGAGCACTATAGAATTTTTGATAAGCATATGTGGTTGACATATTATTGATCGAAAATGATGTAGAATTTCTGGAAAGCATAAACGGTTGTTTGCAAAGTGTTTTTCAAAGGAAGACCTGGATAAAGTTACCTAATTGTTGAGCATCAAGATCTATAGAGATAGATCAAGACGCCTGATGAGACTTTCAATGAGTGCATACCTTGACAAGATTTTGAAAGAGTTCGAAATGGATCGGTCAGAGAAAGAGTTCTCGCCTGATTTGTAAGGTGTGAAGTTGAGTAAGACTCAAAGCTTGACCACGGCAGAAGAAAGAGAAAGGACGAAGGTCGTCCCCTATGCTTTAGCCATAGGCTCTATATAGTATGCCATGCTATGTACCGCATCTGTGTGTGCCTTGCCATGAGTTCGTCAAGGGGTACAAGAGTGATCCAGGAGTGGATCATTGGACAGCGGTCAATATTATACTTAGTGACTAAAAGACTAAGGAAATGTTTCTCGATTATGGAGGTGATAAAGGGTTCATCGTAAAGAGTTACGTCGATGCAAGCTTTAACACTAATCCGGATGACTCTTAGTAGCAATCCAGATGCGTACAGTGGGTCAGCCATTTGGAGTAGATCCAAGTGGAGTGTGGTAGCAGTGTCTATAGTACGACATAGACATTTGCAAAGTACATACGGATCTGAATGTCGCAGCCCCGTTGACTAAGAGACCTCTCTCACATGCAAAGTATGATCGAGCCCCAGAACTCATTGGGTGTTAGATTCATAACAATGCGAATCACATGGTGATGTGAACTAGATTATTGACTCTAGTGCAAGTGGGAGACTATTGGAAATATGCCCAAGAGGCAATAATCAATTGGTTATTATCATATTTCCTTGTTCATGATAATCATTTATTATCCATGTTATAATTGTATTGATCGGAAACTTAGATACATGTGTGGATACATAGACAACACCGTGTCCCTAGTATGCCTCTAATAGACTAGCTCGTTGATCAAAGATGGTCAAGGTTTCCTAGCCATGGACATGAGATGTCATTTGATAACGGGATCACATCATTAGGAGAATCATGTGATGGACAAGACCCAAAATACAAACGTAGCATATGATCGTGTCAGCTTATTGCTACTATTTTCTGAATGTCAAGTATTTGTTCCTATGACCATGAGATCATGACACTCACTGACACCGGAGAAGTACCTTGTGTGTATCAAACGTCGCAACATAACTGGGCGACTCTAAAGGTGCTCTACAGGTACCTTTGAGCGTGTCTGTTGGGTTGGCATGGATCAAGACTGGGATTTGTTACTCTGTGTGACGGAGAGGCATCTCAAGGCCCACTCGGTAATACAACATCACAATAAGCCTTGCAAGCAATGTGACTAAGTGTTAGTCACGGGATCTTGTATTACGGAACGAGTAAAGAGACTTGCCGGTAACGAGGTTGAACTAGGTATGGAGATACCGACGATCGAATCTCGGGCAAGTAACATACCGAAGAACAAAGGGAACATTATACGAGATTAACTGAATTCTTGACATAGAGGTTCGATCGATAAAGATCTTCATAGAATATCTAGGAACCAATATGGGCATCCAGGTCCCTCTATTGGTTATTGACCGTAGAGGTGTCTCGGTCATGTCTACATAGTTCTCGAACCCGTAGGGTCTGCACACTTAAGGTTCGGTGACGTTTTGGTAGTATAGAGTTATGAATGGTGGTGACTGAAGGTTGTTTGGAGTCCTGTATGAGATCCTAGACGTCACGAGGAGCTCCGGAATGGTCCGGAGGTAAAGATTGATATATAGGAAGTCCTATTTTGGTCGCCGGAAAAGTTTCGGGCTCATCGGTAGTGTACCAGGAGTGTCGGTAGTGTACCGAGGGACCATCGGGAGAGGTATTTCGACCCAAGAGGCTACATGGGCTGTGGGAGGACTAATACCAGCCCTTAATGGTATGGCCAAAGTCCCACACAAGTCCCATGCGGCTGGGAAGAAATTCCAAAGGAGAAAAGGTGGAAAAAGGCAAAAAGGTGAAAATAAGGAAGGAGTCCTAATCCTACTAGGAGTGGAGGAGGAGGAATCCTCCTCTCCACTTCGGACGAAGCCTAGAGGGGCTGGCCCTTGCGCCAAGCCTCCTCCTCCTCTCCTCCTATATATACTAGAGGGTTTTAGGGTTTTGACCCAAGATTTTCAGCTACGTGCAACCCTACCCTCTAGTTCGTAGTTTCTCCTCTAGATCGGTTTCAGTTGTGCTTAGGCGAAGCCCTGCTGAGATTACTCCACCACCATCGCCGCAGAGCTGTCACGCTGCCGAAGAACTCGTCTACCTCTCCGCTCCCTCTTGTTGGATCAAGAAGGCGGAGATCGTCATCGAGCCGTACGTGTGCTGAACGCGGAGGTGTCATCTGTTTGGCGCTAGATCAGAAGGACGGTGATCAAGATCGCCAGACGGATTGTGATGAGATCGCGGGACGGATCGTGATGAGTTCGTGGGACGGATCGTGATTGGATCGCGGGACGGATCGTGATGAGATCGCGGGACGCTCGGCGATTTGGATCGCGAAGACGTTCAACTACACCAACCGCGTTTCTTAACGCTTCCCGCTTAGCGATCTACAAGGGTATGTAGATCCACGCTCCCTCTCATAGATGCTCATCACCATGGACAGATCTTGCGTGTGCGTAGGAAAATTTTTGTTTCCCATGCAATGTTCCCCAACAGTATGTGGATGACATACTGCTGATCAGAAATTATGTTTCAATGTTTAACTCAGTCAAGGAATCATTGAATGGCAAGTTTTTGATGAAAGACCTTGGATAGGCAGTGTACATTTTAGGCATCAAGATCTATAGAGATAGATCGAGGAGGCTGCTCGGCTTAAACCAGAGCACATACATAGACAAAGTGTTGAAGAGGTTCAACATGAGTGAGGCCAAGAAAGGGTTCTTTCCTGTCTCACATGGTATAAGGCTAAGCATGACTCAGAGTCCTATGACTTCTAATGAGCGAAACCGGATGAGTAGGATTCCATATGCCTCGGCAATTGGATCCATCATGTATGCCATGCTATGTACACGACCTGATGTTGCCTATGCAATAAGCTTAACAAGCAGATACTAGGTCGACCCAGGTGAGAGTCACTGGGCAGCGGTGAAAACTATCTTGAAGTACCTGAAAAGGACTAAAGAGATGTTCCTAGTTTATGGAGGTGAGGAGGAGCTCTATGTAAAGGGTTACGTTGATGCTAGTTTGCAAACCAATAGGGATGATTGTTGATCACAAATTGGATTCGTGTATGTCATGAATGGAGGAGCAGTGAGCTAGACGAATTCCAAGCAAGATACGGTGGCCGACTCCACAACAGAGGCCGAATACATTGCGGCTTGTGAAGCCGCAAAGGAAGGTATTTGGATTCGGAAGTTCCTGGAAGATGTTGGTGTGTTCCCGGGCTTGTCAAAACCGTTGGACCTTTATTGCAATAATTCAGGTGCCATCGCACAGGCCAAGGAGCCGAGACAACACCACAAGACCAGGCACATAGACCGAAAATATCACCTGATATGAAAGCTCGTAGAGAAAGGTGATACCAATTTGTCCAAGATTCATACGGATGCAAATGTTGCAGATCCGTTGACTAAGCCGCTTCCACAACCCAAGCATGAGGGGCACGTTAGAGCTATGGGCATTCGATGTCTATTTGATTGACTCTAGTGTAAGTGGGAGACTGTTGGAGATATGCCCTAGAGGCAATCATGTATGATGATATTTCCTATGTGTTTATGAATAAAGATAGTCCTTGGACATTATTATTGATGTGTATTAACAAGTATGTGATTTGTTTGTGAGACTATGCATTGTATGATGACTGTCCTAAATGGTCCCTATTTGAAAGGGTTGTGTGGACGCGCAGCCAGTTAGACTAGCATATGACACGGTGAATGGTCCGGTCTCACTGACCATGTAGCATTGGATGCTAGCCGGATAATATTGACTTAGAAAGGTCTGGTCGGATTCGACATAGTCGGATTCGAGTCGAGGTAAGGTCTGAGTTGGACAGACCCAACTATGAGACACAACGACCTGAGCAAGCACATGTACTCGGGATGGTGACAGACTTGCTTTGGGCCAACCAAACGCTACTCCGTGACTGGGTAGTTACAAAGGTAGGCTTCGGGCTTGTCCAAACCCATGCTGCGAGACATGGTCGAGCAAGATGGGATTTTCCCCTCCGATCAGGAGAGATATACTCTGGGCCCCTCGGGTGATCCGACCTGGATAAGCATGGCCATGCGATGAGGATTATGAGATAATTTGAATGTTGGTCGGATTCACCGGAATGAGAAAGAGGTCATGCTGCAACAAGGATGATCATGTCGCCTTGTGCACGACAACATATATCATGTGGCAAAGGGAACAGAAGTGTGAAGTATAGGTTCGCCTAACCAGCTTCATCGGACACTTGGAGTCGGCACGTCTTGCTAGAGGCCGCTACCGACCGGTCGAGTCAGATGTCATATGACTCGCGACCAAGTGGACGAGAACCTAAAAGGTCGCGTGCTTAAGGGAAGGAACACGTGGGCTTTAGGATCCGTGCGAGGCCTAATAGTTGAGCCCGCGCCGGATGCCTATATATAGTGGAGGTGCGGCACACCCATCCAATTGATTGCTTTGGTGTCGTCATTAGGGTTTGCATGTGTTGCGGATAGCCACCTCCACTCGCTGCTGCCGACCGTGTGATCGGACCTAGCAGTCCGCCGCATGGGTGTTCCTCCTGCATGCACGGATACCGTTAGAGGCGGTGCACTTGCGCCGCTCCGGTGAACCTGTACGTGGGATCCGAGGACCGGCTATTCGAGGGAGATCGGAACGGATGTTCGAGGGAGATCGGACGAGGAGGAGACGGACCACATGAACGCGCTGCCCCAACTCTACTTCCGCTGCACGGCACTACGCGTCTAGTGGTAATGATCTGTGATCCATCTCCGTAGCAAGTTCTTGGATATTCTGCGTGTAGGATAATTTTAATTGGCATGTGATGCACCTACTGGAGAACCCAACAAATCCATGAGAGGACGCCTCCAATGGCAGAGCCAGTGGGGGGCGAGCGGGGGCCAGCCCCCCCAATGATCGGCCACCCCCATTAACTAACAGGAGGGGCTATGCTAATTTTCCTTGTTGGACGGAGCCTGGAGGCTACGCTAATATAGGCAGGCTATTCGTAATAAGAGGCAGGGGTTATGCTAATTAATTGCGGCCTTACTACTATCGCATGGCCCAAGCCCAATGTGGACAAGAATGCCTATCTGCCACATCATCCAGTTGGAAAGCCTAAAATAAAACAAATGAAAATACAGCCGAGCCCTAGACCTAGATGAATTGATCCCAGCATCGTCAGTTCGCCAACGTCAGGCCGCCGACCACCTCTGCTATGGCATGGTCGCCAGCCACCGCTTTGGAAGAGGCTTCTCCTTGTGATCGTTGGTTCTCATCCACATCCAAATCTGGACACTCGTCGGCGCTGCCGATCGCCGTTGGTAGCTTTGTCAGCACAACCGCACAAGCATGTCTTCTCCAAAGGACGTCATCACCTGATCATCTCTCGAGGTATATAAATGACATTAATCTGTTCTGATGTGGTACTGCCTGATGCATTTGTTAGTAGGTGTACTAGTACTACGTAAGTATGTGCTTACTTAGATGATAGATGCAGATCTAATTATCCATTGTTTTGATTTAGACATACTTCATTATACATAGAATAAGGAAAGATACTATAACATGATATTGTTGTTTCCAATCCACTTGCTTCAAATTCGAACAGTTTGTGCCAAAATTCAGATCAACCTGTTAATTCTACGATCTTGTAGATAATCATAGAGCTAAATTTAAAGCTGCCATTTAAAAAATGCGACATGCTGTCATACACAACTTATGACGTCACTTTTTTCATACCCTGATTATAACAAGTATAAGTGTTTACAGAAGATATGTTGTGGGTGCCATTTTATGCGAGATTTCATATATATGATGCTATTTTTTCTATCTGTGGTCGTTGTCTCTTTCGCCCCCCCCCCCCTCCCCCATGCTCAAATCCTGGCTCCGCCCCTGGACGCCTCCCTACTCACCTCAGGCAAATGGGGTGGACGAAAGAAAGAACCGAACTCTAACTGATTTGGTTAACGTCATGTTAGACACATCGGGTCTCTCCAAGGCATGATGGGGGAGGCGCTAATGACTACATGTCATGTCCTAAAATGAGTACCCACAAAGAATAAAACCATTACTCCATTTGAGGAGTGGAAAAGGAAAAGGCTGAAACTCTCTTATCTACGTAATCGGGGTTGTTTGGCGAAAGTCAATATACCAATTCCCAAGAAGCGCAAGCTTGGACCAAAAAGCGTGGATTGTGTTCTTCCGGGCTATGCTTTTCATAGCATTGGCTATAGATGTTTGATAATAAAATCTGAGGTATCCGACATGCATGTTGGTACGATTATGGAGTCGAATGATGCGACTTTCTTTGAGGACATATTTCCTATGAAGGATATGCCTAACTCATCAAATCGGGAGATACCTGATCTATCTACTTAGGATTTTTCTATAATTCTTGAACCCACCATTGCGATGGAACACATTGAGAATCCTAAGGAGGATGACAATGAAACTCCTATAAGGAGTAAGATACGAAGGACTGCAAAGTCCTTTGGTGATGATTTCAATGTGTACCTCGTGCATGACACACGCAGGACTCTTTTATAAGCCTATGCATCTTCTGATGCTGACTACTGGAAGGAAGCTGTCCGTAGCGAGATGTATTCCATCTTAGCTAATGGAACCTGGGAAGTCACTGATCGTCCATATGGGTGCAAACCTGTAGGATGTAAATGGGTGTTCACGAAAAAGCTTAGACCTGATGGTACAATTGAAAAGTACAAGGCATGCCTTGTGGCCAAGGGTTATACCCAGAAAGAAGGTGAAGACTTCTTTGATACTTACTCACCTGTGGCTAGACTGGCCACTTTTTGGGTGCTACTATCGTTGGCTGCCTCACACGGTCTTCTCGTTCATCAAATGGACGTTAAGACGGTTTTCCTCAATGGAGAGTTGGACGAGGAAATTTACATGGATCAGCCCGATGGTTATGTAGTACCCGATCATGAAGGAAAGGTGTGCAAGTCATTGAAGTCTTTATATGGCCTTAAACAAGCTCCTAAGCAGTGGCATGAGAAGTTCGAAAGAACATTAACTGTTGCAGACTTTATTGTAAACGAAGCTGACAAGTGTGTATACTATCGTCATGGTGGGGGCGAAGGAGTTATTCTCTATCTGTATGTCAATGACATACTAATCTTTGGAACCAACCTTGATTTAATCAAGGAGGTTAAGGATTTCTTATCTCGCTGTTTTGAGATGAAGGATCTTGGAGTAGCTGATGTTATTCTGAACATCAAGCTGTTGAGAGATGAGAACGGTGCGATTACACTTCTTCAATCTCACTATGTGGAAAAGGTCTTGAGTCATTTTGGGTATAGCGACTGCAAGCCCTCTCCAACTCCATATGATGCTAGTGTGTTGCTTCAAAAGAATCGACGGATTGCTAGAGATAAACTGAGGTATTCTTAGATTATTGGCTCGCTTATGTTTTTGGCGAGTGCCACGAGGCCTGACATCTCGTTTGCTGTGAGAAAACTAAGCCGGTTTGTATCAAAACCAGGAGATGATCATTGGCATGCGCTTGAGAGAGTTATGCACTATTTGAAAGGCACCGCGAGCTATGGGATTCACTACATCGGGTACGCGAGGGTACTGGAGGGTTATAGTGACTCAAACTGGATATCTGATGCTGATGAGATTAAAGCCACAAGTGGTTATGTTTTTACACTTGGTGGTGGCACTGTTTCCTAGAAGTCTTGCAAGCAGACCATCTTAACGAGGTCAATTATGGAAGCAGAACTCACAGCATTAGACACAGCCACTGTTGAAGCAGATTGGCTTCGTCGGCTCTTGATGGACTTACCTATGGTTGAAAAACCAATACCCGCTATCCTAATGAACTGTGATCATCAAGATAAACAGTTCTAAGGATAATATGAAGTCCTCAAGGCATGTGAAGAGGAGATTGAAATCTGTCAGAAAAATGAAGAACTCTGGAGTTATTGCATTGGATTATATCCAAACGTCTAAAAACTTGGCAGATCCCTTCACAAAGGGTTTATCACGTAATGTGATAGAAAATGCATCGATGGAGATGTGTTTGAGACCCACCGTATGAGTTTTCCATAGTGGTAACCCACTCTATGTGATCGAAGATTTCGTGCAGTAGAATTGGAAGACAAGTTGTTGGACAACTAGAAGGAGAGTATCCCTATATTTGTTATCCCACTCCGCGAAAATGCAATACTCTCATAATCTGCATGGCAGGTTGATACCTATCTTAATGTGTTCCAAGTGGCTTATTTGGGTAAGCTGAGATGTTGTCCTGCAGAACATCTCCTGAGGAACACACCTATATGAATTTGACTGTAAACGTTGCAGTTTGTGAGAATTGGGTGTTCTCTAATAAATTCATGAAAGGCCTTGTAGTATGACATATACGCTCCACCCGCGGGGAAGCCTTGCGGCAGCCTAGTATCAGTCAAGGATTTGTGTGAAACTAGACTCGCAGAAAACTTGTAGTTCAAGGCATAGTCCACTATTTTCAAGTTGTGATCTAGTGTAGCATAGATTTCTAAATGGAAGTTCAACTTAACAGTCTCCATCAAGAACCGGTATATAAACAATGTTTTGGAACTAACAAATGATGAGATGTGTCAATGAGATTTTATGGGGGATTGTTGAATTTTTGCTATTGGACCTTTGACCCAAAGCCCATCTGAAAATCTGAAATTCTCATGGCTCATATGAGTTGGTTGTGTGTGTGGTGTGAGTGGGAGTAAAGTTTAGTCCCACCCCGCTAGTGGAGAGAGAGCTACACCTCTTTATAAGGTGAGCTCTTCTAACACTTGTAAGAGAGTGAGAAGAGAAGAGGCTCTCGCGCACTCCTCCTCCCCGCTCGCCTCACCACACCATGCCACGCCAAGCCACGCCTCGTCATGACGCGCCGCGCCGCAGGTTGCGGGATTGTGCCGAGTCGAGCTCATACCTACGCGCTTATTTTTTCCTCCGGAACCCCGCCTCTTATGATCCTGTACGGGAGAGGAGCGATCAGGTTTTTGGGGAGCGCACACACGCGACTGCTGGCAGCGACGGTTTCCCGGACGACGACTTCTTTCCCGACCTCGGCAACCTCTTCCTCAACGACATGGGCGACAACGTGAACTCTGGCGGTTCTACTCCCGCTGCACTGTATGCAATTTTGTCCTCTCTGTTTGAGATCGTACTAGAATTCCTATGTCTACTTTGTGCCCTAGATTTCTATTCGTTTACTATGCTAGTCTGCATGATTAGTTTAATCTATGCTTTCGTTGTCATGATCTATTTGTTGCTTATTCGGATTAAATCTTATAGTAATTTGCTCATATATTCAACAATGGAAAGATCAAGCAAACATATGCTTCAGTTCATAAGTTCTTTCTAGCATTGTCCTATAGTTATCTAGGCATGCATGTTTGATACTTTCCCACTTTTCTCATATGATGTCTTTGTCACGTGCACCCATTGGGAAGAATTGAGTATATTAATTATCACCTACCGTGGAAAAGATAAAGCTTGCATGTTTGTCCATCTGAGCATTGTTGTGGCAATATTTTTGTGTGTTCCCTTTTCTTACATGAAATGACTATATTCCAGTACTAGCATTGATTCATTTGCTATTAAAGCTTCTATGGACCTAACTCCCATATTTATTTCGGAGTTTTGGTTCAATAATTCATAAATAAAACCATGGCTCAGCACACATTATTTTATTATGGCATAAGGATCGTGTTGTAAGCTCATGTTCGCAATTTATGGTCTCATTTGTGTGAAAATGTCATGTTTACCCATTAGAGCTCCAGAAATGCCACGAGAAGGGAACTAAAGTTGACATTTTGACGTTGTTGCATAGGGTATCTCTAACACTTAAACGCATGAGAGTATCTTCTACTTGGGAGTAGCTATTTGAAGATTTCAGAGTAAGTGAAAAAAGGATGTACTATCACAACTAAAGAGTCAAACCATCTGTATCACTAAATAATGTTACTGTTTTTAGCATGTCAATCTTCTATTTTACATTCGCTTATGATAGCTTAGCCTGTAAAGAAACTATTGCACAACATTGGATTTTCTTTTTTCATTAGCAAATTTGTATATATCATCTAGCCGATGAGTTGAGCATTTTGGTGACCGAGCTCTATGAAACCCTTTATTTTTGAAAAATTAGAAAAAGAAATATGCAACTGTACAAGGATGAAATGTATGTGTGTGTAAAAATTCAAGATAAAATACTTTGAAATGCGACCTGTACAAAAAAAACAAATTTTTGAACTTTGAGGATGAATAGTATCATGTGTTAAAAAGCCTCAGGTTTGTCTTTTTTGCACAGCCTTCATTTCAACGTATTTCATCCTATAAATTTACACGCATGTGTATTATGCCTTCATGTATATCTGTATTTTTTAGATTTTTTTGAATTATAAAAATACGAATTTTCATGAATTTTGTATTTTTCAAAAACCGGCCTCCATGGAGGCCGAGCTCCAAAAGGCATTTACGCTAGCCGATGCAATTTACTCCTATAATGTTTAACCAGACGTACTTTTCCACTGATCCGACATGTTTGCTCCATTGTTTTTATAGTTTTTAAATGGCACAACAATTGTATTTGTCAAGTGCTCGGTTGTTTTTATAGTTTTTAAGCAGCATAACAATTGTTGTCCATCCGGGTTTATTAGGCCCCCTTATATTTCGGGTCCAACTTTGACCATCTATTTGACTAAAAAAAATATAACATGTTGCTATAAAAAGCATATCGATGAATTTGTATTTGAAAAAGGTTTTTCATGGCATGTTATTATAAGATAAAATTTAGCATTTCATAAATTCAAATTCAAGGTCAATATTTGGCGTAAAATGAAAGGGAGGGGGGTGTGCCGCCGCGCCTTCGCCCGCTAGTATTTCTAAGTCGACTGAGCCATAGTCCCCCACAAGTAGTACTCCGTAGGTAGCAAGTATGTATGGGAATCTGACACTTGGCACCATTTTGCAGTAAGCTGGACCCATAAACTGATATGAATTCAACATTCCAAGGCCAGAATTTTTGGACATACCGCTGCTACCAGGCGTGCAAAGTGCAACATACGCATCATCACACAGAAGAGAGCATTTTGGACCCTTGCATCGACAGACGGCGCGCACAGACACCTCTGTGCTGGTTATTACTTCATACCTTCAGCATGGATGAACCCATCATCCGTGGAAAAAAAAATCTGTTCGTTCGTCTATAACAGGTTAAAACAATGAATCGTGGTCGTATTTCAGTGCCTCGTATGCGAGGGCGTGCCTCGGGCCCTCGCTCTAGGTTACAACATCATCCTCTATACCTAGGACTGGGTTCGTGTGCCAGGAACACATATGACGACAGATAACAGAACACTTACGAAGAGCAGCAGCAGCAGAGATACCTCGAAGTTACGACGAGGCCTACATCGGCGCTACCGCGAGAACCAAGGGCTCGCGCCGGATCAGATCTTGTCATGGAGGTTGACGACCAGGTCGTGCGCGTCGTCCAGCAGCCTCCAGACGTCCAGCTGCCCGGCCATGCTGTTGCACTCCCGCAGTATCTCGTCCATGCTGCTGTACTTCTCGATGATGAGCTTCCTCCTCTGCAGGACGCAGGCCGCGATGGCGTAGAGCAGCAGGTCGTCGGTCGGAGGGGCGTGCAGCCTTATCTTGCCCCAGGTGGTCCTCCCGATCCCGGCCCGGATGGCCGCCTGGTCGGCCCACATCACCTCCCACAGGCACACCGTCTGCTCGAAGCTCAGCTCCCTCCTGAAGAGCACCACCACCATTCTGTACACGAAGAAGCAGTCCTCGGCCTGCAGCTTCTGCAGGTGCCTGTACAGGTGCGAGTCCTTGCGCTTGATGATCTGCGACACGATCTTCAGCTGCCTCTTTATTCCCACCTCGTCCAGCCTGAAGTTGTGCCTGGCTTTCCTCATGAACCCCACGAAGCACCAGAACGCCGCGTCGTCTTCCTCCATCACTGCGATTATCGGTGACAAGAGATCACTCATACCTTGGCAGTAACCGATCTCCGGATCGTAGATCGCATACGCTTCCAGAAGCCCGACCAACCGAGCAGCATGATAGATCATATGGGGCTCCAAATGCTCATAATCTTTCAACCCAACGGATGCTGCAGACCGTAGAGCTTTCTCCTTGGGGACTTCAGCCTGGTTACGGGAGAACGAAATCCATTCCGCATTTGCCCGGATAGCATCTAACCTTATAATGCGTTGCCATGTTGCAAAGTCCTCCGAGGTTCTGCTAGACCGGAAAATATCTGCCTTGAATGAAGTACTCCTTGCAAATTTAGGATCCGGATCGCAGCTCTCCTCGCCACACACAGATATCCTTCCAGAGTCATCTTCATCCGATGATTCGGAATCAGAAGATTCTGACTCTGCTATGCATGGATATGCATCAATCAACTTGCTTGTATCTTCTTCCATAGATTCCGTAACATCATCACACATAGTGATTTCCGGTTGCTCTGCCTCGCTGTGTTCGGGCTTCGGTTCCTCGAGTGACCTTGAAGCCTTCTCGACATTGACATCTTCAAAACAAGGCAATTCTGATCCTTCAGCACCACTTCCTTGACCAGAACACTCCTCATTATTCACTTCATTTATTGACTTCAGCCCACTTCCTCTGTACCCATTCAGAATGTGCTGGCACTGCCGCCTCAGTTTTTCATACTCTTTCCTGAACCAAAAGCCATGTCAGTCCAAAAACTCTTGACAGATTAGGCACGATACTAATATCAGTACAACATCATAGGTTTACTCGGTCATTTGATTAGGCAGTTACAAATTCATATCACCATTGTTGTGCGAACTAATCAGGGGAATAAGATAGTGCTGAAGAAACTGTTATGGTTATGAAGTATCACATGTTTTCAGTTCTTTACAAAGGGTGTCATGGCACACTGAGCGAAATGTTTATGATTAATTCAAACCAGATATTAAACCAAACCAATAAAGCAAGACCCTTCAGTAATTAATACGGTACCTTTTTTTAATCCGGATGGTATTCCGTTCCTCTTCGGAGCTATTTAAATCATAACTGCACACAAAATCGACAAGGTAAATCTCTCTGGATATGAAGTGGCAAAGGATATTAAATAAGAGCACATAATTTCAACACAATCGAAACATAATTTAGGATACCAACCACAAATTTAAGGTAATTTTGCAAATCCGCATTCTGATAAGATTGCTACCCATGTTTACAAGATAAGGCCACAAGAGCACACTCATTGCTCATTACAAGATTGATAGGTACGAAATTTACTATACTGTATTCCATGTCCTATATTTTGAGTTGACTAGTAAAAAAGCCAGGTTGTACCAACCAAGAATGACACCAAGCATTCCAATGATGAAGACAAGCGTGTTGATGACAGCAGCAGCGACCATAGGCATGAATGACACACCCAAAAAGACATCTATCCAAGCTCATGTGTGTGTGTGAACATTGTGTTTTGCAAGATAGCACTTGGTGGTAATACTATTACTGCATTATTACAGCTGTATGAGCCTATTTCCTTCCTAAAACATCCACCGATATCTTGATTATCTTTTGTTTAATTGACTAAATCATCATCCAACAAGGTGCACCGGGGTATATTTGGGTGTAGCTGACATCTCAAATTCGATCAAAGACACGAATCTTACAGATTCTACAAGAATAGAAGAGATCAAGTAACTCACACTCCTAGTAGGAAGGGCCAAACTTCAGCCCGAATGCCTGGTTCGATACCCTGGTACAATAAAAGAAGTGTAGGTTTTCAGTATGTATACTACAACCAAGCATCACAGACAAGTACATATGCAGGCCATATATGCAAATAAATAACTATGCTTACCCCACTACGGACTTTCTTTAGGACCTTCTTTCCCCCATCACGAAGTTTCCCATTGGCTGAAAATTGACCATCCCACTGTTGACGAGAAAGTACTCTTTTCCTTTTCCTTCGAGACCATGGAGATTTAATTCCTCCCCTGACAAAAAGAATTGATATTTAGCAAAGAGCATAAGCAGAGGTATTGGTCAACAAAAGAAAAAGTCTGTAAACCAACTAGCTGGCTATAGACTACAGTGCCATACTCCAGCCCAGTGCCATGACATGCACATCTTTCATCTACTGTTCATAGGCAGATAGATACGGCACCTGAACAGTGAATGGTTTAATTCCTTAGTTTAATCATACTTTCATGCTTATTTAAATGCATCATACTGAATTTAAAGAGACATCATTAGCCATAGAAAAAACGTTACTGCAAAGAAAATTGAGGTGATTAGTTTATCAAATCAGTTTCATATGGAATAACCGAATAAGTTCCCCACGGTTACTGCTTTAGAAATTATTGTTATACTAAAACTGGGCAACTGTCGGGACAGGTTTATTGTTAACTGCATCAGTAGATTTTATGCTGCTCGCCCATATTTCAAATCAACCATATATAGCCGAACCTTACATTAACTTCTAGGCTTCTAGCATATAAGATCAACCTCAAAATGGAGCCATAGTCAGGGTGAGAGAACATTTCGGGTCAGCTTAGATGAAAATGACTTCAGTGAGAACGTATGATCACTTCTATGTAGCTTATTTTATCACTGGGTTGGTGAAAACAAATAAGCTGAAAGGCAACAGGAGTAAAACTTAAATGTATGTGGTTTGGCAACTGGTTTGTGGCACACAAACTTAGATGGCTCATGATTGACAACATTCCGTAACTCCACGTTAGTACAATTGCACAGAAGGAACTAACTCAACTTTATAGGTAGTCGTTCAGTGTGAAAGCTTCACTATCAATCAAACCAAATAAAAGCATTACACATTCAGTATTACTAATTTTTAAAGTGTTATTCAGTATTATTTTTAGGGACCAAATTTTGCTTTCCTTGGGGGACATGTCACCTCCAACTCCAAGGTCCTACATACCATGCCATCTACATTAAGAACCAACAAAAGCAACCTGAAGTAGCTATGAATTCAAGCTAGCAGCAAGCAAGCTACCTCTCGATTCAAACACCGATGCAAACCGATACCTGAAATCATTCCTTAAGGCGACCGAGCAATCCGTAGCTTGACCACTAACATTATCACTAGACTGGACCATAATACCACCAGACCAATTACTTACATGCTTAAACTCACAAAAGATGCATCTTTGGAACAAAGTATAGAGCTAACTCATTCCTAGAAATGACAAGTGGTTGAAGCACTTAGCCAGGCCATCACCACACGATCTACTCCAATCGAAACTGGAATGTGAAGCTCGAGTGGATCGAGACGCAGAGAAGCCCTAATTCAAACATTTCAGTGGCCTCCAGGCCACCAATTCAACTACAGCGAGGTACGTTGTAGCCCACAGCACCAGATCAGAAGCTACGGAAAGGGTGAAAAGTTGGCATTTTTACTACGCAGTCCAGAGGGGGGAGGGGAGGGAACCCACCGATCCGAGCGCGGCGAGGAGGAGGCAGCGGGCGAGGACGAAGACGAGGCCGCGGCCGCCGCCACCGAAGCAGACGCCAAGGCGGGCACGGAGCTCCCCGCGGCCGCGGCGGCCGCCGCCGCCGCCGCCGAGGAGGAGGAGGAGTTGGACGAGGCGGCCGCGACGAGGAGCGAGCGGATGTGGATCCAGGACGAGGATGGCGGGGACGACGCAGCCGTGGGCGAGGAGGAGGAGGACGGAGAGGTCGAGGTGCTGGATCGCCGCAGGGCCTTCATGTCCGGCCGTCCGTCGGTCCCTCTCACCCACCTACTACCCCGCGCGCGCGCCCACTACCAGCAGCAGCACGGCCTCTGCCCACCCGCCATCCCCGCCGCCCCAGGATCTCGTCGCCGGCGTAGGCGCGCCGCGGAGCCTGCTGCGGGTCAGGTTAATCCGGTTTCTCCCCCCACCGTGCTTTAACTCTAAGCTTTTGGGAAATGGACAGAGGTGGTAGGGGAGAGGGGGAGGGGGCATGTGACGCCAATAAAGCCACACACACACACACGGAGAGGGGGTGGGTGGGGGTGCCGTGCGCGCTTCAACGGGTCCGGTCCGGTCCGGGCTGCCACGCGGGGCCCGCTCGTCAGCGACACGGGCGCCGATGACTAGACCTACCACCACTAGGACACTCAACTGCCCGGCATTGAAGAGTCCCACGGCCGGCCGGCGTCCTCGGCCTCTAGGTCAACTTTCCAAGATCTCCACATTTTTTTCTCTCCATTTATCGCCCATGTTTATCTTCGCTCACCGGGTAGCTTCTCGTTTTGAAAGAAAAAAAATCGGTTTGAAACGAGATATGCAGGCTGAATCTTTGGGCCAGCCGTCTGTAGAGTTTCTTCGGGGGTTTTTTCCGTGTTATACATACATACGGACCAATGATGGTGTGTGACTGTGTGGAGCTATGGGCGGATGGATATGGTCGAGTTTTGACTCTGTCGGCCGACACGTTTAGCCCGTGGAGGAAACGGATTTGGTTAGCCAGTCAAGTCAACTGTTGACATACGTACTAAGCTTTTTTTTTCTTGGGAGAAACGGGAGATGTGTTTTTTTGTTGTGGCGTGGACTCGTCTGATGACACACACCCACTCTGTTTGAACTGGTCGCGCGCGCGCTCGTCCGTTCGTTCGTGGACGGCACTGCTACGTGCCAAAATTAACACTGCCTTGATAACAACGTAGTACTACTACGTCGCCTACCACCACCTCGCGCTCCCCCGTTGTGGCGGGCAAAGAGGAGGACCGAAGCAGAAGGAGGCGCAACAGGCAACAACATATGTGCCTCCTCCACGTCCATGGCCGGCCACAAAGATTTCGCCATGGCGACCGTCGCCGCCCATCTTCGTTGTGTCTGTGGTTCGTCGTCGGTGGCCACAAGAGCCTCTTTATTATTGGAAGAGAAAAATATGTTGGGTTGGGATGAAAATTTCTGCTAGCTTTTGCTCATCAAGAGATATACTCTTGTCTTGCAAAGGCTGGATTTTTTAGTCAACCGTCTGGTAGACTGGAAGAAGAAATCCACACGGTTTCCACTGTGTATTGGATTTTCTTTTGTGGCGGACCAATAATGTGCCAAACGGCATGGGCGGGATGGATACGATCGAGTTTTGACCCTTTGGCCGACACGTTTAGCCAATGGAAGATACGGCTTAGCTAGTCAACGTAACGGCTGACGTAAGCTTTCTGCATATATTTTTACGATATACGTAAGCTTTTTTGCTTCTGAGAAACGGAATTTTTTTTTTTTGGTTTGCGTGGACACGTCTATCCACTATTTGAACTGGTCGCGCGCGCGTTGGTTCCTGGGACGACACGGCTGCAGAAAGACGTACGTCGTCATCGGTGAGCGGCCGAAGCAGGATAGCCGAGCACACTGGTTCGTGGCGCTACGTGCCAAAACACTGCCATGATAAACGTATAGTACTACGTACGTAGGAGTACGTGCGGGCCAAGCTCATGCATGCATGTACGTCAATGATGTTGGCAAGACAAAACAAAGTGATTTCTTTGTTTAGTAAATCCGCTTGTTATGGCGACCAAACGGGGCTAATGCCACAATCGGTTAAAAAGAACAGGCAGGTTGTACTGATGGTCTCGTCGGTACTATCAAAAATGGGCTTGCTTGCGAGGAACGTGGAAATTTCACTCGAAATCGCATCAACCTCGTGGCGGATTCTCCGTCTCCACCTACTAGGCCAAAGGGGTACCAAGACCAACTCCAACTCGCGACCGCATACAAACAAACGTCTGTTTTATTCGAATTTCATTCATTTAAAATGGTAAAATGGACGTTTATTTTTGGTTTTAGCCGCGTTGCAAACCGTCCGGATCGCATGAATTAAAAAGAAGATGGACATGAATTAAAAATGACTTCCATGCATTATAATACATAGATAAATTTAATTAAATATTATTAAAAAGTCCATGATCGCGCAAAATAAACATTATAAAAAAATCCATCACCCATGGCCGTCGTCGCTCCCACCGCCAACTTCACTCGTCGTCACCGTCCCCCATGGTGAGGTCGACGTACGGCGAAGGCGTCCAGAGGTGCACCGAGGACGCCTGCGGTGGATGCCTAGCCGGAGGCACCTGCACCACGTCCTCTCACGGCGGGGACTGGTCGGGTAACCGTGATGGCGTGGGCGTCCATGGCTCCGCGCCCATCCAGTCCGCCATCTCGCCCGCCGTGGACGACCAGGTCCAGCACTCGCCAACCAGGTGCGGGTTCCACACGGCGATGGGAAGCTCGTCGTGGACCTCCTCCCGGGCCTCCTCCTTGACACCCATCTCGTACTCCAGGATGGTGACGTTGCCGGTCGCGGAGAGGGTCGGTTGCGTCTCGAGGCCCTCCCACCGCCATTCGTCATGCATGTTCATCGATTCCTCCATGACATGATGCATGATTTCGGCCCCTTCCTCGTTTGTGATGGGCGCTTGTGGTGGCGGGGAGGGGGAGGGGCGGTGTTGGAGTGAGGCCGCACACATGTGTGCGCCCGCGCGTGTGCGGTGGATCAGGAGCGCAGGCGGGTGCGGCCGCTCACGGGGATCGGCGGGATTGGCACCCTGTTCACCGACGGGTGTCAGTAGTTGGGGAGGTGGACGTCCGTCCATGCCAACGGCGTCGCCGTCTCCCAGTACCGACAGCACAAATCCGCATGGATGTATGGCCGGTTGCGCGCTGGCACCCTAGGAGGCGCTATGGCAAATGCCAGAGGGGGTGAAAAGTGTTAGGAAATATGCAACTTGTATTTCCAGAAGGCCATAGGCCAATATATATACATGTACATGTGTGGAATATATGCACGAAACCCCTTATACAATGGGGTAAATACGAAAGGTTACATGGCCATATATATAATACTCTAACACCCCCCCCCCAAACTCATGATGGATTAACAACACTGATTTTGGGGAGATAGAAGCCATGATGCGCTCTAGTGTGGGCCTTTGTCAGAAAATCCGCAACTATAACTCGGAAGGCACATACTGAAGAGCAATAACCTGATCCTGCACACCGGCGTGCAGATAGAAAGCATCAACACCAATATGCTTGGTGAGCACATGCTTCACAGGATCGTACGCAATGCTAATAGCACATGTATTGTCACATAATAGCAGAGTAGGTGTAGTGACAGAAACACCATAATCCTAAAGTAACCACTGTAACCAAGTCACCTCTACCGTCAAAAGAGACATAGCTCGTAACTCAGCTTCTGCACTCGAACGGGAAACCGCAGTCTGTTTCTTCGTCTTCCAGACAATGAGATAACCACCAAGAAAAACACAGTAAGCAGAAAGTGAACGATGATCGGAGGGATCACTAGCCCACGTAGCATCCGAATAGGCCTGAAGCTGTAAAGAACTGGAGTGAGGAAAGAATAGACGATGAGAGATCGTGCCCCGAAGATATTGAAGAACACAACGGAGGTGACTATAGTGAACCAAAGTGGGAGCGAAGACAAACAGACTCAGAATATGAATCGGATAAGAGATATCTGGACGAGTGGCAGCTAGAGAGACAAGACTTCCAACAAGATGACGATAACGCGTCGGATCAGGCAAGGGGTCACCATCAGTATTACGGAGGTGAACATTGAGCTCCATGGGAGTCTCAACAATGCGATCATCAGTAAGAGCAACACGAGCAAGAAGATCATGTATATACTTTTCTTGGGGTATAAAAAAGCCATCAGAGTAAGAAGAGACTTCAATCCCAAGAAAGTAACGAAGAGGTCCAAGATCGGACATAAGAAACTGCTCACTAAGACGGGCCTTTACAAAGGCAATATACTCGGGGTCATCGCCAGTGATGATCATGTCATCAACATAGAGAAGAAGAATAGTCCGATCACAAGGAGAAAGGTGGACAAACAATGCTGGATGATGAGCACTCACTGAAAAACCAGCGGCAATCACCACAGACGCAAAACGCTCAAACCAGGCACGGGAGGCTTGCTTAAGGCCATAGAGAGAGCGACGGAGACGACATACCATGCCATCAGGAACAGAATACCCAGGTGGTGGCTGCATGTATACCTCCTCACGCAGCTCACCGTTAAGAAAGGCATTCTTAACATCGAGCTGAGATACACACCAGTGGCGTGCAGATGCCACGGTAAGAAGTGTACGAATAGTGGTCATATGGGCCACATGAGCAAAAGTCTCGTCGTAATCATGACCATGCTCCTGCTGAAAGCCACGAGCCACAAGACGAGCTTTGTAACGCTTAAGAGAACCACCAGAGCGAGTCTTAACCTTGTAGACCCACTTACAAGTGATGGGACGGACACGTGGAGGAAGAGAAACAAGATACCATGTACCAGTGCGTTCAAGAGCACCAATCTTCTCTGCCATCGCAAATTGCCATTCACGATGAACAATAGCCTAACGATAAGAAGTCAGCTCAAGAACAACAACACCAGTGATGGAAAAACCAAGGCGATCAATAGGTGGAAGCAGACGAGGACACAAGCCATAGGTAGGCTAAGACGAGGAGGGCGACACATCAGCAGACACATCCAAATTACGTGAACGACGCGTGTAATACTGAGGAAAAGATGGAATAATACGAGCAAGAATAGCTGAGGTAGAATCAGGAGGTGGAGACGAATAAGTCACCGGGGATGAAGGTGCAGAATCCGGTGACATGCGAGGTGAGGAACCCGGAGATGGTGGTGGCAAATCGACAAGAGGTGGAGAAGTAGAGTTAGCGGGACGGAGAGACAAAGGTGCGATGGGGGTGATAAGTGTGTTAGGAAAAGTGAGTAAAGAGATATCCTCCACTGAAAAGGTCGAGGAAGATGGATGCGGGTAGAAGGGACGAAACTCATCAAAAGTCACATCCCGAGAAATACGCATTTGACGACCGATAGGATACCAACAACAATAGCCCTTATGCTCATCACTATAGCCTAAGAACACACGCTCAACAGACTGAGCGGTCAGTTTGGTGCGTTCGCAAGAGGCAAGCAGAACATAGCAAACACAACCAAACAAACGAAGCATCGAATAATCAGAGAAATCAAAAAGACGCTTGAAAGGAACACCACCCTGTAGAGCCACGTACGGCTGAAGATTGATGAGATAGGTAGAGGTGGAGTCAGCCTCAGTCCAAAAATGAGGCGAAAGCGAGGCGGCAATCATTAATGCATGAGCCGTCTCAAGAAGGTGACGATGCTTGCGCTCAGCCACACCATTTTGAGCATGAGCACCAGGACAAGAGAACTGAGAAAGAGTCCCCTGCTCAGCAAGAACACCACACAACACCTTAGGAATATACTCGCGAGCGGAGTCAGCACGAAACACACGAATGGGCGAAGAGAACTGAGTGTGAACCATGGCAACAAAACGCTTATAGATGGACAAAACCTCACTTCGAGAAGTCATAAAATAAAGCCAAGTGTAACGAGAGAAATCGTCTATAAACATAATATAGTATCAATAGCCCCCTTTCGAAGCGAAGGGAGCTAGACCCCATACATCGGAATGGACTAAATCAAAAGGATGCTGAGACGGTGACTCACTAGTAGGATATGGTGTAGGATCGAAAGTATGTCTAGAGGGGGTGATTAGACTATTTTACCAAATAAAATTTCTACCTTCTCCCAATTTTAAGTGTTGGCAGATTTTAGCATTGATAGCAAGTCAAGCACGCCCTACACATGCATGTCTACAAGTATAGCAGCGGAAAGTAAAGACACGCATATGCACTAAAAGAAGGGTAGGAAGATCAAACGCAATTTGGAGACACGAAGATTTTTCCCGTGGTTCTGATAGGTGGTGCTATCGTACATCCACGTTTATGGGGACTTCAACCCACGAAGGGTAACGGTCGCGAGAGTCCAACCCACGGAGGGTTCCATGAAGAAGCAACCTTGTCTATACCATGATGGCCCACATCCACGGAGGACTAGCCTAACTCGGGGTAGATCTTCGTGAAGTAGGTGATCTCCTTGCCCTTACAAACTTCTTGGTTCACTCCACAACACGAAGTAGGAGGCTCCCAAGCGACGCCTAACCAATCTAGGAGGCACCGCCCTCCAAAAGGTACTAGGCTCGATAGTGTCGATGAACTCCTTGCTCTTGTGCTTCAAGATGATAGACTCCTCAACACTCAATCACTCTCTCACGGATTTGGCTTTGGTGGAAGAGATTGATTGGGTGGAAAGCAACTTGGGGAGGCTAAAGATCAAGATTCATATGGTTGGAATGGAATGGCTTGATCTCAACACATGAGTAGGCGGCTCTCTCTCAGAAAATCTCATGGGATAAGTGGGGATCTGTTCCGAGTGCTTCTCTTGCGAGTGACCAACTTGGTGGTGGAGGGGTATATGTAGGCATCTTCAAAAATCCAACTGTTACACCTAAAGTGACCAACTCGGTGATGGTACGTCTCCAACGTATCTATAATTTTTGATGATGGCATGCTATTATATTATCTATTTTGGATGTTTTATATGAATTAATATGCTTTATTATTTTTGGGACTAACCTGTTAATCTAGAGCCAAGTGTCAGTTTCTGTTTTTCCTTGTTTTTGAGTTTTGCGGATATGGAATATTAAACGGAGTCCAAACGGAATAAATCCCACGGAAGAAATTTTTCTGGAAGGAAACAAGTCATCCAATCTTGGAGTGCACGTCAGGGGAGGAGCCAGGGCGCCACAAGCCTGCTAGGCGCGCCCCTGGTCGCGCCTAGCAGGCTTGTCGCCTCCTGGCAGGTCTCCTAACCCTAATTCTTGGCCTATAAATACCCAAATATCCCCCCAACATCAGAGAGATCCACGCAAATACTTTTCCGCCATCGGAAGCCTCCGTTCCTGAGAAATCCAATCTTGGAGCCTTTTCCGGTAATCTGTCGAAGGGGGTTTCGATCATGGAGGGCATCTACATCAACTCCATTGCCCCTCCGATGATGCATGAGTACTCCACCACAGACCTACGGGTCCATAGCTAGTAGCTAGATGGCTTATTCTCTCTCTCTCTTTGATCTTCAATACCATGTTCTTCATGATCTTCATGGAGATCTATCCGATGTAATCCTCTTTTGTGGTGTGTTTGTCAAGATCCGATGATTTGTGAGTTTATGTTTAGATTATCCATGAATCTTATTTGAATCTCCTCTGAATTCTTATTTGCATGATTTCATATCCTTGCAAGTCTCTTCGAGTTATTGGTTTGGTTTGGCCAACTAGATTGGTAATTCTTGCAATGGGAGGAGTGCTTGGTTTTGGGTTCAACTTGCGGTGTCCTCACCCAGTGACGTAGTACGGGTAGCGAGGCACGTATTGTATTGTTGCCATCAAGGGTAACAGGATGGGGTTTTCATCATATTGCTTGAGTTTATCCCTCTACATCATGTCATCTTTCTTAATGTGTTACTCTGTTCTTCATGAACTTAATACTCTAGATGCAGGCAGGAGTCGGTCGATGTGTGGAGTAATAGTAGTAGATGCAGAATCGTTTCGATCTACTTGTCACAAACGAGATACCTATATGCATGATCATTGACTTGGATAACTACATGATTATTCTCTTTTCTATCAATTGCTTGACAGTAATTTGTTTACCCACCATGATATTTGCCTTCAAGAGAGAAGCCTCTAGTGAAACCTATGGCCCCCGGGTCTAATCATATATTTTCAGATCCATACCTTGTTGCAATTTTTTTATCTTTTACTTTCCACACTCGTTTACATCTATCTCTTTCAGATCTAATCCTTGCAAATAATTATGAAGGGATTGACAACCCCTTTATAGCATTGGGTGCAAGAGTTTGATTGTTTGTGTAGGTACAACCATTGGTGACTTGCTTGTTCCTCCTACTGGATTGATACCTTGGTTCTCAACAACTGAGGGAAATACTTATCTACTTCGCTGCATCACCCTTTCCTCTTCAAGGGAAAACCAATGCATGCTCAAGAGGTAGCAACAGCCTGGCAGCACTGGCAAGAACGGCACCCCGCGGTACGGAGAGAATCAAGTTGTCGCCAAATAGCAGAACTCTGTACATAGAAATCATCCACAGTAGAGTCTACTGAAGAGCATGCTCCCGACGGACCACAAACATGTATAAAGCATCACCAGAGGGCTGATAGCACTGACGAAGACGTGTCCAAATCTAAAATACGGTAGGGAGGCCGAGAAACCCAAAGGCAAACTAAGGTAGAACACTAGTGGTGAGAACAGTTGCGGCACGAGCATCATCATCAAGCCACTGAGTGTAACTAGACAGAGCCTCGTGATAAGTGTGAAGAGCCTCCTCATAAGTCAAAAACTGCTCATCATAAGCACGAACAGCTGCCTCATCATCAGGATCCGCAGCAAGAACCGGTGACGTGGGCGGAATAGGAGCCACAAGAGAAATCAGACGCGACGGACATGAGACCTCGCCAGAAAGAACGTCCCAGAGACGAATGCCATGCATATGAATGCGCATGAAGCCAACAAACTCGATGTAGTTGGTACCATCAAAAATCACCAGACAACGAGGAACAACAACATAGCCTGTCGACATAGACATTTTTTGTGCAGATCAACCAGCGGCAGACAAGTGCTCACGTGAGTACCAGAGGCGTCCGACGAGAACCACACGAGCAGTTGGTGGAGAGATAATCTAATGTTGGACGGTGGCACAGATCGATTAAGATAGCTGAGCGGGAGGGAGGCTAAAATTGCTAGTGGCTGGGCAATTTTATCTGGTCTCGAGCGGAAGACTGTGGTGGGCGATCCAATCCGAGCGGAAGACGAGGTGAGGCGGGACGAGCCGACCGATTGGGAGATCGAGAGGAAGACGAGGTGGGGCAGGGCGACCAATCCGATCGGGAGCGATCCGCGCTCGAGCCAGAGACGAGGTGGGGCGGGGCGATCGAGTGGAACAGCTGGGCTCTCTAGAGCGATCCATTGCTCGAGCGAAAGACGAGATGGGGCAGGGCGATCGAGCGGGAGAGCTGGGTGCTCGGGAAACTACACTGACGGTTAGGCCACCTTGAGTGAGGAACAAAGGAAGCCACAGTAGAGGAGACAACACCGGCGGCAGCGTGAGAAATTGGATTGGGAGGAGCACGAGTTGCACGTGCAAAAAAACCTAGGGCTCTAATACCATGTTAGGAAATATGCAACTTGTATTTCCAGGAGGCCACAGGCCAGTATATATACATTTACATGTGTGGAATATATGCAGGAAACCCCTTATACAATGGGGTAAATACGAAAGGTTACATGGCTATATATATAATACTCTAACAAAGAGGATGGAGGGGGAAAGGCGTGGAGCGGCGACAGCAGCCGGAAGAGGAGCCGGACTAGTGGTCGTTCTTGCCCTTCCATAGGAGATGTTATTTCCCCATGGCAACCGGTGAGAGAAGGGGATGGGGAACGATGGCTAGGGTTCGGTGTCAGGGTTCGAGAAGGCAGGCATGGGAAGAAGTGAAAATGTGGACTGTCGGTCCACGTCTTCAACATTAAAAAGGATGCTAGCCGCGTGGCTCGAAGACTGCCAGGCGGGGCTGTCCATGCATGTGTAGTTATTTTGAGCGATGGTGGGTAGGTGTGTTGGGGAACGTTGCATGGGAAACAAAAAAATTCCTACGCACAAGCAAGATCTATCCATAGTGATGAGCATCTGCGAGAGGGAGAGTGGATCTACATACCATTGTAGATCGCTAAGCGGGAAGCGTTAAGAAACGTGGTTGATGTAGTCAAACGTCTTCGCGATCCAAATCGCCGAGCGTCCCGCGATCCCATCACGATCCATCTCATGATACAATCACGATCCGTCTCGCAATCCCATCACGATCCATCCCGCGATCCAATCACGAATCGTCTTGCGATCTTGATCACGGTCCTTTCGATCTAGCGCCGAACGGACGACACCTCCGCGTTTAGCACACGTACAGCTCGATAACGATCTCCACCTTCTTGATCCATCAAGAGGGAGCAGAGATGTAGATGAGTTCTCCGGCAGCCCAACGGCATGGTGGCGGTGGTGGTGAACTAATCCTGCAGGGCTTCGCCTAAGCACCGCAGAACTAATCTAGAGGAATAACAGATCTAGAGGAAGAAGAGCGCAACACGTGGCAATTAGGGTTGGCTTTCCCCTCTAAATCCTCTAGTATATATAGGAGGGAGGGAGCAGAGGAGGCAGCCTCAAACCCTCAAGGGTTGGTCGAAATTGGAGGTGGAGGAGTCCTACTCCAATCCTATTAGGATAGGATTCCTCCTTTCCACTTGGAAACTCTTTCCACCTCTCCACCTTTTGGATTTTCCCCACCCCTAGCCGCATGGGACTTAGTGGGGGCTTAGAACAGCCCACCAGGGGCTGGTTTGACTCCTCCCACATCCCATGAGGTCCTTTGGGTCGAGACACCCCTCGTCATGGTCCCTCGGCACCCTCCCGGCACTCCCGGTACACTACCAATGAACCCGAAACTTTTCCGGTAACCAAAACAAGACTTCCTATATATCAATCTTTACCTCCGGACCATTTCGGAGCTCCTTGTGACGTCCGGGATCTCATCCGGGACTCGGAACAACCTTCGATCACCACCATACATAACTCTATACTACTGAAACGTCACCGAACCTTAAGTGTGCAGACCCGGCGGGTTCGAGAACTATGTAGACATGACCGAGACACCTCTACGGTCAATAACCAATAGCGGGACCTAGATAGCCATATTGGTTCCTACATATTATATGAAGATCTTTATTGGTCGAACCTCTATGTCAAGGATTCAGTTAACCCCGTATGTTGTTCCCTTTGTTCTTCGCTATGTTCGGCATCTCCATACCTAGTTCAACCTCGTTACCGGCAAGTCTCTTTAATCGTTCCGTAATACAAGATCCCGTGGCTAACACTTAGTCACATTGCTTGCAAGGCTTATTGTGATGTAGTATTACCGAGTGGGCCCTAAGATAACTCTCCGTCACACGGAGTAACAAATCCCATTCTTGATCCATGCCAACCCAACAGACACCCTCAGAGATACCTGTAGAGCACCTTTATAGTCACCTAGTTACGTTGTGACGTTTGATACACACAAGGTACTCCTCCGGTGTCAGTGAGTTGCATGATCTCATGGTCATAGGAACAGATACTTGACATGCAGAAAAAAGTAGCAATAAACTGACACGATCATATGCTACGTTTGTAGTTTGGGTCTTGTCCATCACATCATTCTCGTAATGATGTGATCCCGTTATCAAATGACATATCATGTCCATGACTAGGAAACCATAGCCATCTTTGATCAACGAGCTAGTCTATTAGAGGCATACTAGGGACATGGTGTTGTCTATGTATCCACACATGTATCTGAGTTTCTGATCAATACAATTATGGCATGGATAATAAATGATTATCATGAACAAGGAAATATTATATAACCAATTTATTATTGCCTCTAGGGCATATTTCCAACAGTCTCCCACTTGCACTAGAGTCAATAATCTAGTTCACATCACCATGTGATTCGCATTGTTAGGAATCTAACACCCAATGAGTTTTGGGGCTCGATCATGCTTTGCATGTGAGAGAGGTCTTTTAGTCAATGGGTCTGCGCCATTCAGATCCGTGTGTACTTTGCAAATCTCTATATCATACTGCAGACACTGCTACCACACTCCACATGGAGCTATTCCAAATGGCTGCTCCACTATACGTATCCGGATTGCTACTAAGAGTCATCCGGATTGGTATTAAAGCTTGCATCAATGTAAATCTTTACGATGAACTCTTTATCACCTCCATAATCGAGAAACATTTCCTTAGTCTTTTAGTTACTAAGGATAATCTTGATCGCTGTCCAGTGATCCACTCCTGGATCACTCATGTACCCCTTGACGGACTCATGGCAAGGCACACACAGGTGCGGTACACAGCATGGCATACTATATAGAGCCTATGTCTAAAGCATAGGGGACGACCTTCGTCCTTTCTCTTTCTTCTGCCGTGGTCGAGCTTTGAGTCTTACTTAACTTCACACCTTACAAATCAGACAAGAACTCTTTCTCTGACTGATCCATTTTGAACTCTTTCAAAATCTTGTCAAGGTATGTACTCATTGAAAGTCTCATCAAGCATCTTGATCTATTTCTATAGATCTTGATGCTCAATAATTAGGTAGCTTTATCCTGGTCTTCCTTTGAAAACATCTTTTCAAACAACCGTTTATGCTTTCTACAAATTCTACATGATTTTCGATCAATAATATGTCAACCACATATGCTTGTCAAAAATTCTATAGTGCTCCCATTCACTTTATTGTAAATACAAGTTTCTCATAAACTTTGTATAGACTCAAAAACTTTGATCACCTCATCAAAGTGGTATTCCAACTCCGTGATGCTTGCTCTAGTCCATAGAAGGATCATTGGAGCTTGCACACCTTTTAGTATCCTAGGACTGACAAAACCTTCTGGTTGTATCTCGTACGACCTTTCCTCAAGGAAGGAAACGATGTTTTGACATCCATCTGGCAGATTTCATAATTGAAAAATGCAATAACTACTAACATAATTCCAACAAACTTTTAGCATCGCTACGGGTGAGAAGGTCTCATCGTAGTCAACTCCTTGAACTTGGCGGAATCTTGTTTGCGACAAGTCGAGCTTTACAAATAGTGACATTCACCATCAGCGTCTGTCTTCATCTTAAAGGTCCATTTGTACTCAACGGCCTGCCGTTCAACAGGCAAGTATACCAAAGTCCATACTTGGTTTTCATACATGGATCCTTTCTTGAATTTCATGTCTCCTAGCATTTGTGGGAATCCGGGCCCATCATCCCTTCTCATTAGCTTGTAGGCTCATCGTTGTCCAACAACATGACCTCTAAGACAGGTTTGTCGTACCACTCAGGAGCAGTATGCGTCCTTGTCGACCTACAAGGTTTGATAGTAACTTGATGTGAAGCTTCATGATCATCATCATTAACTTCCTCTTCAACTAACGTAGGCTCCACAGAAACAACTTTCTGCGCTGCGCTACTCTCTGGTTGAAACAAAGGTTCAACAACCTCATCAAGTTCTATCTTCCTCCCGATCAATTATTTCGAGAGAAACTCTTTCCCGAGAAAGGGCCCGTTTTTAGCAACAAACACTTTGCACTCGGATCCGGGATAGAAGGTATACCCAACTGTTCTTAGGGTATTCCATGAAGATGCATTTGTCCGCTTTGGGTTCGAGCTCATTAGGTGAAAACCTTTTTCACATAAGCGTCGCAGCCCCAAACATTAAGAAATGACAACTTAGGTTTCTATCAAACAATAATTCATATGGTGTCATCTCAATGGATTTAGATGGTGCCCTATTTAAAGTGAATGTAGTTGTCTCTAATGCATAACCCCAAAACGATAGTGGCAAAACGATAAGAGACATCATAGTACGCACCATATCCAATATAGCACGACTATGACGTTCGGACACACCATCACACTATGGTGTTCCAGGTGGCATGAGTTGTTAAACAACTTTCACATTGTGTAAAGTAGGATGCCAAACTCCTAACTCAAATATTCACCTCCATGATCATATCGTAGATATTTTTATCTTCTTGTCACGATGATCTTAAACTTCACTCTGAATTTGTTTGTGTTGGAAATATGCCCTAGAGGCAATAATAAATTAGTTATTATCATATTTCCTTGTTCATGATAATCGTTTATTATCCATGCTATAATTGTATTGATTGGAGACTTAAATGCATGTGTGGATACATAGACAAAACCATGTCCCTAGTATGCCTCTAGTAGACTAGCTCGTTGATCAAAAGATGGTTAAGGTTTCCTAGCCATGGACATGAGATGTCATTTGATAACGGAATCACATCATTAGGAGAATGATGTGGTGGACAAGACCCAAACTACAAACATAGCATATGATCGTGTTAGTTTATTGCTACTGTTTTCTGCATGTGAAGTATATGTTCCTATGACCATGAGATCATGCAACTCACGGATATCGGAGGAGTGCCTTGTGTGTATCAAACGTCGCAACATAACTGGGTGACTATAAAGGTGCTCTACAGGTATCTTCGAGGGTGTCTGTTGAGTTGGCATGGATCGAGATTGGGATTTGTTACTCCGTGTGACGGAGAGGTATCTCAGGGCCCACTCGGTAATACAACATCACAATGAGCCTTGCAAGCAATGTGACTAATTGTTAGTTGCGGGATCTTGTATTACGGAACGAGTAAAGAGACTTGCCAGTAACGAGGTTGAACTAGGTATGAAGATACCGACGATCGAATCTCGGGCAAGTAACATACCGAAGAACAAAGGGAACATCGTACGGGATTAACTGAATCCTTGACATAGAGGTTCGACCGATAAAGATCTTCGTAGAATATGTAGGAACCAATGTGGACGTCCAGGTCCCGCCATTGGTTATTGACCGTAGAGGTGTCTCGGTCATGTCTACATAGTTCTCGAACCCGCAGGGTCTGCACACTTAAGGTTCGGTGACGTTTCGGTAGTGTAGAGTTATGTATGGTGGTGACCGAAGTTTGTTCGGAGTCCCGGATGAGATCCCGGACGTCACGAGGAGCTCCAGAATGGTCCGGAGGTAAAGATTCATATATAGGAAGTCCCAGTTTGGTTCCGGAAAAGTTTCGGGCTCATCGGTAGTGTACCGGGAGTGCCGGTAGTGTACCGGGAGGCCTCCGGGAGGGGTATTTCGACCCCAAGAGGTCCATGGGCTGTGGGAGAATAATAACCAGCCCTTAGTGGGCTGGGAAAACAGCCACAAAGGCCCATGGCGCAGGAGAGAAAGTCCTAAAGCAAAAAGTGGAAAATCAACCAATAGGAGGCAATCCTACTCCAACTAGGATTGGAGGTGAAGTAGGATTGCTCCCACCTCCTATTTCGGCCGACCCAAAGGCCTTGGATGCCTCTCCTCTCCTCTCCTCCTATATATACTAGTGGATTGGGTGGTTTTTGGACAGAATTTCCGGCCACGTGCTACCCGTTACACCAGTGCATAGTTTCTCCTCTAGATCGGTTTTCTGCAGCGCTTAGGCGAAGCCCTGCCGGAATCACTCCACCACCATCACCGGAGCGCCGTCACGCTGCCGGTGAACTCTCTCTCCTCTCCACCTCCTCTCGCTGGATCGAGACGGTGGAGATCGTCATCAAGCTGCACGTGTGCTGAACGCGGAGGTGCCGTCCGTTCGGCGCTAGATCGGAAGGACCGTGATCGAGATCGCGAAACAGTTCGTGATGAGATCGCGGAACGGATCGTGATGAGTTCGCGGGAAAGATCGTGATCAAGATCGTGAGACGGATCGTGATGAGATCGCGGGACGGATCGTGATGAGTTCACGGGACGGATCGTGATTGGATCGCGGGACGGATCGTGATGAGATCGCGGGACGCTCGGCGATTTGGATCGCGAAGATGTTCGACTGCACCAACCGCGTTTCTTAACGCTTCCCGCTTAGTGATCTACAAGGGTATGTAGATCCACTCTCCCTCTCGTAGATGCTCATCACCATGGATAGGTTTGCGTGTGCGTAGGAAAATTTTTGTTTCCCATGCGACGTTCCCCAACAGTTTGAACTTTTCAAACGTTTCAGACTTGTGTTTCATTAAGCAAATATACTCATATATACTCAAATCATTAGTGAAGGTAAGAAAAATAACGATATCCATTGCACGCTACAACACTCATTGGATCGCATACATCAACATGTATTATTTCCAATAAGTTACTAGCCCGCTCCATCATACTGAAAACGGGGTATGTAGCCATCTTGCCCAAGAGGCATGGTCCGCATGTCTCAACCGATTCAAAACCGAATGAGTCCAAAGATCCATCAGCATGGAGTTTCTTCATGCGATTTATACCAATATGAAATTTAGCGGTAGTGCCACAAGTATGTGGTACTATCATTATTAACTTTGTATCTTTTGGCATCAATGTTATGAACATGTGTATTACTACGATCAAGATTCAACAAACTATTCTCACTGGGTGCATTACCATTGAAGGTATTATTCATGTAAACAAAATAACCATTATTCTCTAACTTAAATGAATAACCGTGTTGCAATAAACACGATCCAATCATGTTCATGCTTAACACAAAACACCAAATAACATTTATTTAGGTTTGTCACTAATCCCGAAGCTAGAGAGAGCATGCGATGTTGATCACATCAACCTTGGAAACATTTCCAACATACATCGTCACCTCACACTTAGCTAGTCTCCGTTTATTCCGTAGCTTTTATTTCGAGTTACTAACATTTAGCAACCGAACCGGTATCCTATACCCAGGTGCTACTAGGAGTACTAGCAAGGTACACATCAATAACACATATATCAAAATATACTTCTGTCGATGTTGCCAGTCTTCTTATGTACCAAGTATCCAGGATTGTTCCGCTTCAGCGACCGCTCTCCTCATAATAGAAGCACTTAGTCTCGGGTTTGGGTTCAACTTTGGGTTGCTTCACTGGAGCAGCAACTGACTTGCCATCCATGAAGTTTCCCTCCTTACCCTTGCCCTTCTTGAAACTAGTGGTTTTATCCTTCTTGATTTCTACCTTCGCGGCATCAAATATCGTGAACAGCTCAGGGATCATTATTCCATACCTGGCATTTTATAGTTCATCACAAAGCTCTAGTAGCTTAGTGACAGTGACTTGGAAAACTATATCAATCACTTTCTTATCTGGAAGACCAACTCCCACTCGATTCAAGCGATTGTAGCACCCAGACAATCTGAGCACATGCTCAACGATTGAGCTATTCTCCTTCATCTTGCAGGCAAAGAATCTTGTAGGAGATCTCATATCTCACAACACGGGCACGAGCCTGAGATCCCAATTTCAGCTCTTAGAACATCTCATATGTTCCATGCCGTTCAAAACGTTTTTGGAGCCTCAATTCTAAGTTGTAAAGCATGACGCACTAAACTATCAAGTAGTCATCGGAACGTGCCTGACAGATGTTCACAACATCTACAGACGACGCTAGAGGGGGTGGCGCACCGAGCGGTTCATTAAGGACATAAGCCTTCTGTGAAGCAATAAGGACAATCCTCAGATCATGGACCCAGTCCGCAATATTGCCACCATCAACTTTCAACTCTATTTCTCTAGGAACATATAAAAATTCAAGGGAGCTACAGCGTGATCTAGTAATCTACAACATAATTTGCGAAGACACTACTGACTATGTTCATGGTAATGAGTTCAATTAATCATATTACTTAAGAACTCATACTCAAATTGACATCCCTCCGGTCATTCGAGTGATACATGATCCAAATTCACCAACTCAAGTCCGATCATCATGTGAGTTGAGGTGGTTAATTTCAATGGTGAACATCATCATGTTGATCATATCTACTATATGACTCATGTTCGACCTTTCGGTCTCTTGTGTTCCGAGGCCACGTCTGTACATGCTAGGCTCGTCAAGTTAAACCCGAGTGTTCTGCATGTGCAACACTGGCTTGCACCCGTTGTATGTGAACGTAGAGTCTATCACACCCGATCATCACGTGGTGTCTCGACATGATGAACTTTCGCAATGGTGCACACTCGGGGAGAACGCAATTGATCTTGAAATTTTAGTGAGGGATCACCTTATAATGCTATCGTCATCCTATGCAGAACAATGTGCATAAAAAGATTAACATCACATGCAAATCATAAGTGACATGATAGCCATGAATTTGTGCTTTTGATCTCCATCCTTAAAGCACCGGCATGATCTCCATCGTCACTAGCATGACACCGTTATCTCCATCATCTTGATCTCCATCAACGTGTCGCCATCGGGGTTGTCGCGCCCACCATGCTGTTGGAAATATGCCCTAGAGGCAATAATAAAATGGTTATTATTGTATTTCCTTGTTCATGATAATTGTCTATTGTTCATGCTATAATTGTGTTAACCGGAAACCATAATACATGTGTGAATACATAGACCACAACATGTCCCTAGTGAGCCTCTAGTTGACTAGCTCGTTGATCAATAGATGGTCACGGTTTCATGGCCATGGACATTGGATGTCATTGATAACGGGATCACATCATTAGGAGAATGATGTGATGGACAAGACCCAATTCTAAGCATAGCACAAGATCGTGTAGTTCGTTTGCTAAAGCTTTTCAATGTCAAGTATCATTTCCTTAGACCATGAGATTGTGCAACTCCCGGATACCGTAGGAATGCTTTGGGTGTGCCAAACGTCACAACGTAACTGGGTGGCTATAAAGGTGCACTACGGGTATCTCCGAAAGTATCTGTTGGGTTGGCATGAATCGAGACTGGGATTTGTCACTCCGTGTGACGGAGAGGTATCTCTGGGCCCACTCGGTAAGACATCATCATTATGAGCTCAATGTGACTAAGGAGTTAGTCACGGGATGATGTATTACGGAACGAGTAAAGAGACTTGCCGGTAACGAGATTGAACAAGGTATGGGGATACCGACGATCGAATCTCGGGCAAGTATCATACCGATAGACAAAGGGAATTGTATACGGGATTGATTGAATCCTTGACATCGTGGTTCATCCGATGAGATCATCGTGGAGTACGTGGGAGCCAACATGGGTATCCAGATCCCGCTGTTGGTTATTGACCGGAGAGGTGTCTCGGTCATGTCTACGTGTCTCCCGAACCCGTAGGGTCTACACACTTAAGGTTCGATGACGCTAGGGTTATAGGGAAAAGGTATACGTGATTACCGAAGGTTGTTCGGAGTCCCGGATGAGATCCCGGATGTCACGAGGAGCTCCGGAATGGTCCGGAGGTAAAGATTGATATATAGGAAGTCCAGTTTTGGTCACCGGAAAGTTTTCGGGCTCATCGGTAGTGTACCGGGAGTGCCGGGAGGGTGCCGGATAACCCCCGGGAGGGGTGTGACGACCAAAGGACCACATGGGCTGTTAGATAAAGTGTGCCAGCCCTTATTGGGCTGGGCAAGACTTTTGCTAAAGGCCCATGCGGCTGGAGATAAGGAGATAAGGCAAAAAGGATTTAAAAGGAGGAGATCCACCTCCCTTGTGGGAGGTGGACTCTCCCTTTAATTCGGCCGGCCATCTCCTCTTTGGAGTAGAGGCCAAGCCAGCCCTCCACGTCCCTCCTCCTATATATACTTGAGGTTTTGGATGTTTTGAGACAAGATTTGATCTCTCTCTCTCACGGCGAAGCCCTACCTCTCTTCTTCCTCCTCCGCAGCGCTTAGGCGAAGCCCTGTCGGAATACCTTGCTACTCCACCACCACCACGCCGTCGTGCTGCTGTTGGAGCCCTTCCCCAACCTCTCCTTCCTCCTTGCTGGATCAAGGTGTTGGAGACGTCACCGGGCTGCACGTGTGTTGAACGCGGAGGTGCCGTCCGTTCGGCACTTGATCGGATCTACCGCGATCTGAATCGCTGCGAGTACGACTCCATCAACCGCGTTCTTGTAACGCTTCCGCTTAGCGATCTTCAAAGGTATGAAGATGCAATATCTCCCCTCTCGTTGCTGGTTTCTCCATAGATAGATCTTGGTGAACGTAGGAAAATTTTGATTTACTACTACGTCTACCAACAATGGTATCAGAGCTAGCTCTATGCGTAGAATCTATGCACGAGTAGAACACAAAGCAGTTGTGGGCGTCGAGTTTGTTAATTTGCTTGCCGCTACTAGTCTTATCTCGATTCGGCGGTATTGTGGGATGAAGCGGCCCGGACCAACTTTACACGTACGCTTACGTGAGACCGGTTCCACCGCCTGACATGCACTAGATGCATAAGGTGGCTAGCGGGTGTCTGTCTCTCCTACCTTAGTCGGATCGGATTCGATGAAAAGGGTCCTTATGAAGGGTAAATAGAAATTGGCAAATCACGTTGTGGTGTTGACGTAGGTAAGAAACGTTCTTGCTAGTAACCTATAGCAGCCACGTAAAAACTTGCAACTACAAATTAGAGGACGTCTAACTTGTTTTTGCAGCATGTGCCTTGTGATGTGATATGGCCAAAGGATGTGATGTGATGCATTGTGATGTATGAATTGATCATGTTCTTGTAATAGGATTCACGACTTGCATGTCGATGATTATGACAACCGGCAGGAGCCATAGGAGTTGTCTTATTTATTGTATGACCTGCGTGTCAATCATAAACGCCATGTAATTACTTTACTTTATTGCTAAGCGTTAGCCATAGTAGTAGAAGTAATAGTTGGCGAGACAACTTCATGAAGACACAATGATGGAGATCATGATGATGGAGATCATGGTGTCGTGCCGGTGACAGTGATGATCATGGTGCCCCGAAGATGGAGATCATAGGAGCAAAATGATATTGGCCATATCATGTCACTATATTGATTGCATGTGATGTTTATCATGTTTACATCTTATTTGCATAGAACGACGGTAGTAAATAAGATGATCTCTCAATAAAATTTCAAGAAAGGTGTTCACCCTAACTGTGCACCGTTGCTAAGGATCGTCGTTCCGAAGCACCACGTGATGATCGGGTGTGATAGGTTCTAACGTTCGCATACAACGGGTGTAAGCCAGATTTACACATGCGAAACACTTAGGTTGACTTGACGAGCCTAGCATGTACAGACATGGCCTCGGAACACGGAAGACCGAAAGGTCGAACATGAGTCGTATAGAAGATACGATCAACATAGAGATGTTCACCATGGATGACTAGTCCGTCTCACGTGATGATCGGACACGGGCTAGTTGACATGGATCATGTATCACTTGGAAGACTAGAGAGATGTCTATCTAAGTGGGAGTTCATTAATAATTTGATTAAATGAACTTAATTATCATGAACTTAGTCTAAAAATGTCCTTGCAAATTATGTCGTAGATAGCTCGCGCTGTAGCTCCCCAGTTTTATTGATACAATCCTAGAGAAAAGTAAGTTGAAAGTTGATGGTAGCAATAATGCGGACTGGGTCCGTGATCTGAGGATTGTCCTCATTGCTGCACAGAAAGCTTATGTTTTGATGTACCGCTAACTGCATCACTCCCTCAAGCGTTGTCTGTAGATGTTGTGAACATATGACAGGCACTTTTTGATGACTACGTGATAGTTCAGTGCGTCATGCATTACGGCTTAGAATTGAGGCTTCAAAATGTTTTGAACGTCACAGAACATATGAGATGTTCTAGGAGCTGAGATTGTGATCTCAAGCTCGTGCCTATGTTGAGAGGTATGAGACCTCCAACAAGATTCTTTGCCTGCAAGATAAAGGAGAATAGCTTAATCGGTGAGCGTGTTCTCAGATTGTCTGGGTGCTACAATCACTTGAATCAAGTGGGAGTTAATCTTCCAGATGAGATAGTGATTAATGCAGTTCTCCAAGTCACTGCCACCAAGCTACTAGAGCTTCGTGATGAACTATAACATGCCAGGGATGGATAAGATGATCCCTGAGTTGTTCGTGATGTTTGACACCACGAAGGTAGAAATCAATAAGGAGCATCAAGTGTTGATGGTTAAGTGAAAACCACTAGTTTCAAAAGGGGCAAGGGCAAGAAGGGAAAAACTTCAGGAATGGCAAGCCAGTTGTTGCTCTAGTGAAGAAACCCAAGGTTGAGCCCGAACCCGAGACTAAGTGCTTCTGTTATGAGGAGAATGTTCGCTGAAGCGGAAAAACCCTAGATGATTGGTAGATAAGAAGGCTGGTAATGTCAATGGAAGTATATTTGATATACGTGTTAGTGATGTGTACCTTGCTGGTACTCCTAGTAGCACCTGGGTATTAGATACCGGTTCGGTTGCTAAGTGTTAGCAACTCGAAATAAAAGCTACGGAGTAAATGGAGACTAGCTAGGTGAAAGGTGACGATGTGTGTTGGAAGTATTTCCAAGATTGATGTGATCACCATCGCACGCTCTCTCTACCTTCAGGATTTGTGATAAACCTAAATAAATGTTATTTGGTGTTTGCGTTGAGCATAAACGTGATTAGATCATGATTAGTGCGATACGGTTATTCATATAAGT
Organism: Hordeum marinum; assembly: GCA_022496015.1. Classification (NCBI taxonomy): domain Eukaryota; kingdom Viridiplantae; phylum Streptophyta; class Magnoliopsida; order Poales; family Poaceae; genus Hordeum; species Hordeum marinum. The sequence goes on along the minus strand of CM039676.1, from coordinate 374,638,464 downwards.
TAGAGAATAATGGTTATTCTGTTTACATGGATAATGCCTTCAATGGTCATGCACCCACTCGAAATGGTTTATCGAATCATGATCGTAGTAGTACACATATTCATAACATTGGTACCAAAAGATACAAAGTTAATAATGATAGTACCACATGCTTGTGGCACTGCCACGTAATGTCATATTGGTATAAATCGCATGAAGAAACTCCATGATGATGGATGTTTTTTGACTCACTCGATTTCGAATCGGTTGAGACATGCGAGCCATGCCTCTTGGGCAAGATGACTGAGACCCCGTCATCCAATATGATGGAGCGGGCAAGTGGCTTATTGGAATTAATACATGTTGATGTATGTGGTCCAATGAGTGTTGAAACACACAGTGGATATCGTTGTTTTTCTTTACCTTCACTGATGATTTGAGTAAATATGGGGATATTTACTTAATGAAACACGAATCTGAAATGTTTGAAAGGTTCAAGGAGTTTCAGAGTGAAGTTAAAGATCATCGTGACAAGAAGATAAATGTCTATGATATGATCATGGAGGTGAATATCTAAGTTACGAGTTTGGTATGCAATTTTAGACAATGTGGAAATTGTTTCACAGCTCACGCCTCCTGGAACACCATAGTGTGATGGTGTGTTCGAACGTCGTAGTCGTGCTCTATTGGATATAGTGAGTACTATGATGTCTCTTATCGTTTTACCACTATCGTTATGGGGTTATGCATTAAAGACAAATCCATTCACTTTAACTGGGCACCATCTAAGTCTGTTGAGATGACACCGTGAGAATTATGGTTTGACAGAAGCCTAAGCTGTCATTTCTTAATGTTTGGGGCTGCGACGCTTATGTGAAAATGGGTTTTTCACCTAGCGAGCTCGAACTCAAAGCAGACAAATGCATCTTCATAGAATACCCTAATGAGACATTGGGTATACCTTCTATCTCAGATCCAAGCGCAAAAGGTGTTTGTTGCTAAGAACGGGTCCTTTTTGAGAAAGAGTTTCTCTCGAAAGAATTGAGTGGGAGGAAGATAGAACTTGATAAGGTTGTTGAACCTTTGTTTCAACCAGAGAATAGCGCAACACAGAAAGATGTTTCTGTAGAGCCTACTTAGTTGAAAAGGAAGTTAATGATGATGATCATGAAGCTTCGGATCAAGTCACTATCGAACCTCGTAGGTCGACAAGGACGCGTACTGCTCCTGAGTAGTACGACAACCCTGTCTTGGAAATCATGTTGTTGGACAACGATGAACCTACGAACTATGGAGAAGCGATGGTGGGCCCGGATTCCAACAAATGGCTAGGAGCCATGAAATCCGAGAAAGGATCCATGTATGAAAACCAAGTATGGACTTTGGTAGACTTGCCTGTTGAATGGCGGGTCATTGAGTACAAATGGACCTTTGAGATAAACATAGACGCTAATGGTGAAATGTCACCGTTTATAAAGCTCGACTTGTCGCAAAGAAGTTTCCGCCAAGTTCAAGGAGTTGACTGCAATGAGATTGTCTCATCTGTAGCGATGCTAAAAGTCTATTAAAATTTTGTTAGCAGTTGCTGCATTTTTCGATTATGAAATCTGGCAGATGGATGACAAAACAAGGTTTCCGTAATGGTTTCTGTGAGGAAGAGTTGTATGTGATACAACCAGAAGGTTTTGTCAATCCTAAGGATGCTAATAATATGCAAACTCCAGCGATCCTTCTATGGACTGGAGCAAGCATCTCGGAGTTGGAATATATGCTTTGATGAGGTGATCAAAGTGTTTAAGTTTATACAAAGTTTATGAGAAACTTGTATTTGCAAGAAAGTGAGTGGGAGCACTATGGAATTTCTTATAAGAATATGTAGTTGACATATTATTGATCGGAAATGATGTAGAATTTCTGGAAGAGCATGAAGGGTTGTTTGAAAAGTTTTGTTTTTCAAAGGAAGACCCAGATAAAGCTACTATTTTATTGAGCATCAAGATCTATAGGGATAGATCTATTCGCTTGATAAGTTTTTTCGACGAAGACATACCTTGACAAGTTTTTGAAGGAGTTCAAAATAGATGGGTCAAAGAAGGAGTTCTTGACTGTATTGTAAGGTGTGAAATTGAGTAAGACTCAATAACCGACCACGGCAGAAGATAAAGAAGAGATGAGTGTCATCTCCTATGCTTTAGCCATAGGCTCTATATAGTATGCCATGCTGTGTACCGCACCTGTGTGTGCCTTGCCATGAGTCTGTCAAGGGGTACAAGAGTAATCCAAGAGTGGATCACTAGACAGCGGTCAAAGTTAGCCTTAGTAACTTGAGAACTAAGGAAATATTTCTCGATTATGGAGGTGATAAAGAGTTCATCGTAAAGTGTTACGATGATGCAAGCTTTAAAACCAATCCGGATGACTCTTAGTAGAAATCCAGCTACGTATAGTGGAGCATGGGAGTAGTATCTACAAATATGACATGGAAAGTTTGTAAGGTACACACGGATCTGAATGTCGCAGACCCGTTGACTAAAACCTCTTTCACGAGCAGGACATGAACAAACCCCAGAACTTATTGGGTGTTAATCACATGATGATATGATCACATGGTGATGTAAGTGTTAATCACATGGTGATGTGAACTAGATTATTGACTCTAGTGCAAGTGGGAGACTGTTGGAAATATGCCCTAGAGGCAATAATAAAATGGTTATTATTGTATTTCCTTGTTCATGATAATTGTCTATTGTTCATGCTATAATTGTGTTAACCGGAAACCATAATACATGTGTGAATACATAGACCACAACATGTCCCTAGTGAGCCTCTAGTTGACTAGCTCGTTGATCAATAGATGGTCACGGTTTCATGGCCATGGACATTGGATGTCATTGATAACGGGATCACATCATTAGGAGAATGATGTGATGGACAAGACCCAATTCTAAGCATAGCACAAGATCGTGTAGTTCGTTTGCTAAAGCTTTCAATGTCAAGTATCATTTCCTTAGACCATGAGATTGTGCAACTCCCGGATACCGTAGGAATGCTTTGGGTGTGCCAAACGTCACAACGTAACTGGGTGGCTATAAAGGTGCACTACGGGTATCTCCGAAAGTATCTGTTGGGTTGGCATGAATCGAGACTGGGATTTGTCACTCCGTGTGACGGAGAGGTATCTCTGGGCCCACTCGGTAAGACATCATCATTATGAGCTCAATGTGACTAAGGAGTTAGTCACGGGATGATGTATTATGGAACGAGTAAAGAGACTTGCCGGTAACGAGATTGAACAAGGTATGGGGATACCGACGATCGAATCTCGGGCAAGTATCATACCGATAGACAAAGGGAATTGTATACGGGATTGATTGAATCCTTGACATCGTGGTTCATCCGATGAGATCATCGTGGAGTACGTGGGAGCCAACATGGGTATCCAGATCCCGCTGTTGGTTATTGACCGGAGAGGTGTCTCGGTCATGTCTACGTGTCTCCCGAACCCGTAGGGTCTACACACTTAAGGTTCGATGACGCTAGGGTTATAGGGAAAAGGTATACGTGATTACCGAAGGTTGTTCGGAGTCCCGGATGAGATCCCGGATGTCACGAGGAGCTCCGGAATGGTCCGGAGGTAAAGATTGATATATAGGAAGTCCAGTTTTGGTCACCGGAAAGTTTTCGGGCTCATCGGTAGTGTACCGGGAGTGCCGGGAGGGTGCCGGATAACCCCCGGGAGGGGTGTGACGACCAAAGGACCACATGGGCTGTTAGATAAAGTGTGCCAGCCCTTATTGGGCTGGGCAAGACTTTTGCTAAAGGCCCATGCGGCTGGAGATAAGGAGATAAGGCAAAAAGGATTTAAAAGGAGGAGATCCACCTCCCTTGTGGGAGGTGGACTCTCCCTTTAATTCGGCCGGCCATCTCCTCTTTGGAGTAGAGGCCAAGCCAGCCCTCCACGTCCCTCCTCCTATATATACTTGAGGTTTTGGATGTTTTGAGACAAGATTTGATCTCTCTCTCTCACGGCGAAGCCCTACCTCTCTTCTTCCTCCTCCGCAGCGCTTAGGCGAAGCCCTGTCGGAATACCTTGCTACTCCACCACCACCACGCCGTCGTGCTGCTGTTGGAGCCCTTCCCCAACCTCTCCTTCCTCCTTGCTGGATCAAGGTGTTGGAGACGTCACCGGGCTGCACGTGTGTTGAACGCGGAGGTGCCGTCCGTTCGGCACTTGATCGGATCTACCGCGATCTGAATCGCTGCGAGTACGACTCCATCAACCGCGTTCTTGTAACGCTTCCGCTTAGCGATCTTCAAAGGTATGAAGATGCAATATCTCCCCTCTCGTTGCTGGTTTCTCCATAGATAGATCTTGGTGAACGTAGGAAAATTTTGATTTACTACTACGTCTACCAACACATGCTTCTACTACTATTGCTACCGCTTAGCGATAAAGTAAAGCATTACATAGCGCTTAATGATTGACATGCATGTCATACAATAATTAAAGACAACCCTATGGCTCCTGTCGGTTGTCGTACTCATCGACATGCAAGTCGTGATATTCTATACAATATGTGATCATCTCATACATCACATATATCTCATCATGTAATTGGCCATATCACATCACAACATACCCTGCAAAGACAAGTTAGACGTCCTCTAATTGTTGTTGCAAGTTTTATGTGGCTGCTACGGGTATCTAGCAAGAACAATTCTCACCTACGCAATACCATAACGGTGATACATAAATTGCTTTTAAACCTTCTCAAAGACGCCTTTGTCGAATCCAATCCAACTAAAGTAGGAGAAACAGACACCCGCCAGACATCTTTGTGCAACGAAGTTACATGTCAGTCGATGGAACCGGTCTCTCGTAAGCGTACGAGTAAGGTTGGCACGGGCCGCTTCATCCCGCAATACCGCTGAGCCAAAACATGACCAAGGGAGGAAGCAATCTAAGCATCAACGCACACAAACTCTTTGTGTTCTACTCGAGATCTCATCTACACATAGACCTAGCTCATGATGCCGCTGTTGGGGAATGTTGCATAGGAAACAAAAAAATTCCTACACACACGCAAGATCTATCCATGGTGATGAGCATCTACGAGAGGGAAAGTGGATCTACATACCCTTGTAGATCGCTAAGTGGGAAGCGTTAAGAAACGCGGTTGATGTAGTCGAACGTCTTGGCGATCCAAATCGCTGAGTGTCCCGCGATCCCATCACGATCCATCTCGCGATACAATCACGATCCGTCTTGTGATCCCATCATGATCCGTCCCGCGGTCTAATCACGAATCGTCTCACGATCTTGATCACGGTCCTTCCGATCTAGCGCCGAACGGAAGGCACCTCCGCGTTTAGCACACGTACAGCTCGATGACGATCTCCGCCTTCTTGATCCAGCAAGAGGTAGCAGAGAGGTAGATGAGTTCTTCGGCAGCACAACTATGTGGTGGCAGTGGTGGTGAACTAATCCTGCAGGGCTTCGCCTAAGCACCGCGGAACTAATCTAGAGGAGAAACAGATATAGAGGAAGAAGAGGGCAGCACGTGGCAATCAGGGTTGGCTTTCCCCTCTAAATCCTCTAATATACAATATAGGAGGGAGGGAGGGGAGGAGGCAGCCTCAAACCCTCAAGGTTTGGTCGAAATTGGAGGTGGAGGAGTCCTACTCCAATCCTATTAGGAGTAGGATTCCTCCTTTCCACTTGGAAACTCTTTCCACCTCTCCACCTTTTGGGTTTTTCCCATCCCTAGCCGCATGGGACTTAGTGGGGGCTTAGACCAGCCCACCAGAGGCTGGTTTGACTCCTCCCACAGCCCATGAGGTCCTTTGGGTCGAGACACCCCTCCCGATGGTCCCTCGACACCCTCCCGGCACTCTGAGTACACTACCGATGAGCCCGAAACTTTTCCGGTCACCAAAACAGGACTTCCTATATATCAATCTTTACCTCCGAAATATTCTGGAGCTACTCGTGACGTCCGGGATCTCATCTGGGACTCCTAACAACCTTCGGTCACCACCATACATAACTCTATACTACTGAAACATCACCGAACCTTAAGTGTGCAGAACTTGCGGGTTCGAGAACTATGTAGACATGACCGAGACACCTCTACGGTCGATAACCAATAGCGGGACCTGGATGCCCATATTGGTTCCTATATATTCTACAAAGATCTTTATCGGTCGAACCTCTTTGTCAAGGATTCAGTTAATCCCGTATGTTGTTTCCTTTGTTCTTCAGTATGTTACTTGCCCGAGATTCGATCGTCGGCATCTCCATACCTAGTTCAACCTCGTTACCGGCAAGTCTCTTTACTCATTTCGTAATACAAGATCCTGTGGCTAACACTTAGTAACATTGCTTGCAAGGCTTATTGTGATGTTGTATTACCGAGTGGGCCCTGGGATACCTCTCCGTCACACGGAGTAACAAATCCTAGTCTTGATCCATGCCAACCCAACAGACACCCTCGGAGATACCTATAGAGCACCTTTATAGTCACCCAGTTACGTTGCGACGTTTGATACACACAAGGTACTCCTTCGGTGTCAATGATTTGTATGATCTCATGGTCATAGGAACAGATACTTGACATGCAGAAAACCGTAGCAATAAACTGACACGGTCATATTCTACGTTTGAAGTTTGGGTCTTGTCCATCACATCATTCTCGTAATGATGTGATCCCGTCACTACTGGAATTCAGTTATTTGCCATGTGCCAGGTCTTTGCCGTCTGCTCTGCTGCCATCAAGTAGACGGCAAAGAGCTGGCTGACGGCAATGGTTTTGTTTGCCTTCTGCTGTTCCTTTGCCATCTGCCAGCACATGGCAAAGACCCTAAAGGTAGATGGCAAAGAGGCTAGATAGGTCCCCTTAACTGCTTGGTCTTTGTCGTCTGCTATGCTCGGCTTTGCCGTCTGCAAGCGGACGGCAAAGGGGATGCCCCTTAACGACCGTTTTCCCTGCGGCCCAATTATTCCCGCGCTCTCCTCTCGCCCCTGGCCCCCCTCTCTCTCCACCCACACACACCGCGCGTGGCCCCCCTCCCCCGGGCCGCCCCCACCACCGCAGCTCCCCCCTCCCCCTTGCCGTCCCCCTTCCCCGTGCCATCCCCACCATCGCAGCTCCCCCTCCCCCTCGCCGCCCCTCCCTCGCGCCGCCCCCACCACCTCACCCCTCGCGGCGGTGACCCTCTCCCCGTGGTGCCCTCACCACCGTAGCTCCCCCCTCCCCCTCGCCGCCCCTCCGCCGCGCCGCCCCCACCACCTCATCCCCTCCCCGCGGCGGCGCCCTCACCACCCCGCGGCGGTGACCCGCTCCCCACGGCGGCGAGCCCCTCCCCGCAAGCGCCCCCAACACCCCTCCCCCCTGGCGACGCCCTCACCACCATGCGGCGGCGACCCCCTCCCAGCAAGCGCCCCCGACACCCCCACCCCCCACGCCGGCCTGCCTCGTCCACGCCAGCCTGTCTCCACCATCGCGTCGGGCTCCTCTCTGTAAGTGACATTTTTTTTGTTTTTTCTGTTTATTTTTAGGTTTTAGTTTTGTTTTGGTTTAGGTTTAGTTTTTAGTTTAGTTTTAGTTTTAGTTTAGTTTAGGTTTAGTTTTAGTTTAGTTTAGGACATCATTATCTATTTTTTGTTTTTTCTCTTTAGTTTTAGGTTTTGGTTTTGTTTTGGTTTAGGTTTAGTTTTAGTATAGTTTTAGTTTTAGTTTAGTTCAGGTTTAGTTTTAGTTTAGTTTAGGACATTTTTTTTATTTCTGTTTAGTTTTAGGTTTTAGTTTTGTTGTGCTTTAGGTTTAGTTTTAGTATAGGTTTAGTTTTAGTTTAGTTTAGGTTTTGTTTTAGTTTAGTTTAGTTTTAGTCTTAGGTTAGATTCCTCTTTAGTAGAACAAAAGAAGAAAAAGTAGTAGAAGAAGAATAAGTAGAACAAGGAAAAAGGAAAAGAAGAAGAAGAAGAGAGGAGGAGGAGGAGAAGAAGAAGAATAAGAAGAAGGAAAAAAGGAAATGGCACGACACTGACCCCACTGAACCCCGACGCTATGGACCCCCGACCCCCGACGCCACCAACCCCCAACGCCACCGACCCCCGACGCCACTAACCCCTACCCCCGACGCCACCGACCCCCGACCCCCCGACGCCACCGACCCCCGACCCCCGACGCCATCGACCCCGACCACCAATGCCACCGACCCCCGACCCCCGACACCCCTGACCTCCGACCCCCGACCCTCGACGCCACTGACCCCCGACGCCACTGA